>OY747125.1:45649311-46249311 GCA_963556465.1 Berberis vulgaris
CTTTTCGACCCCAATCGGTATATTTGAGTAGTTGTATGATAATGAATATTGCATTAGGTATAATACAAAGATTTACTATATTTGGAACATTATTTTTACATTTACTGCAGGTGGGCAACCATCAAATTGGGCACTAACATGCCAGCACGAGTTGAGCACACAATAAGAAGAAGTGATTGTGAAAATCAACTGGTTGGTGAACCAACAGGAGAGTTTTATGATGTAGTTGTGTTCTTTGGTATCATAGACATACTCCAAGACTATGACATCAGTAAGAAGCTAGAACATGCATACAAGTCCATTCTGTGGTAGCCTCCTAAGCTTAATGGACCTTTAACTTATTGATTTCCTTTTGCTGCAGATATTCCAATGTCCTTCTGTCTCATTATTTTTTTTATATCAAAGAAAGAGGATTTCCTTTAACTTATTGTTTTTTTTAGGTGTGTTCTTGTATTTCAGGTTAGGATTTATATACCAACTTAGTGTGTGTGTGTGTGTTGTTATACTTATACAATGCCATGATGCAATTTCAGGTTATGCGAGGATACAATTTGAAGTGGCGGTAGAATCTGAGAAACATTCAGCGGTGCCGCAATGTACAGACGAAGTTAGGACTGTAGGAGAAGCTGTTGGCCATTTCATTTCGTGGCCAAAAAAGCTGGTGTATATATATGATAGCATATTAACAATTTTGTATGAATGCTTAAATTATATTTTGAATGAATGAGAAACAGTTAGTTATCATATTGTGTCTTTATTGATTGATTGAACATTGTCATTATTATATTAAATATTATATAAAAAAATATTATATGGTAGTTAATAAAAAAAATTCACTGAAATTAAATAGCGCTTTAGAAGCTAATTTAAAAAAAATCAAAAAAAAAAAAAATTAAAAAAAAATCAACAAAATTAAATAGCGCTCATAAAAGCGCTATTCAAGCTAATTTTAAAAAAAAAAATTAGCGCTTACATAGCGCTTTCTAAGGCGTTATTGAAGTTAATTTAAAAAAAAAATCAACGCTTAGATAGCGCTTAATAAAGCGCTATCTAACGAAGCGCTATTCAAGTACGCGCCTTGCATAGCGCTTTTTTGAGCGCTATCTAAGCCTATTTTTAAGCGCTATGCAAGCCTATATTTGTAGTAGTGTTGATTTGAAAAATTTAAAACCGATGTAAGTTGGTTCGATTTTCAGCCCTACTCCAAGCCATTTCACCATTCACATACCACATCTCTTTCACAGAGAGGCAAAGTGAAAGTGATAGGTGAGGTGAGGTGTGAAAGTGAGAGGTGAGAGGTAGGGTTTTTCTTTTCTTTTTTAGCTTTTAAAGGGTTAAAGGTATTTTTGTTATATCAATACTTAAACGGATATCCGTGGGGCGGATATGGCCAAATCCGCATTAGCCCCGAATATTTGATGGATGCTGTTTGGATATCCGTATTCACCCCCAAATCCGTTTAGCCACATCTAAAATCGCCCCAATTAAAACGACGAGACGAATATCAGTGAAAATCTGTGCCACTGCCATCCCTAAAGCTACTTAGGCACTTCGTTTTGTTTTCCAGAATATAAACTCCATTCGAGCACAGTACAGTTGTACACACTTGAGAGAGAGAGAGAGAGAGCAATCGAGAAGCAGCAACACATCACATCATCTCCATCTTTTCAGTAAACCTAGAAGCTTCAAGAATTATCACTGCACTGTGGACGAGCACAGGTACGATCAAACCTTCTTCTTTGCAATTTGTTCAAAGGCATGTGTAATTATTGATTGTCACAGGAAAATATTTCTCAGGGCATTGTTGAAACACCTTTCATACGTAATGACTTGTAGCTCATTCATTTTTAGAGGTTGGAAGTATGAACTTGATGTTGATGGAAGTACAAGACCTTGTCGAGAAAGCTTGTTGGAGTAAATGTGAAAACCGTAACAAAATCATAACGATTGAAGTGGGTTGCATGAGATTTGCCTATCTAGAACCAAGAAGCTATTTAAGAGCCTTTTACTTTTACCTCAATTGGTTTGGTTGGAGATAACGAACCCGAGAATACTCTGACCAACATGCAAAACATTCACTTAAGTAGCGTAACACACAAATGTGGTTGGATGTACTATAATAGGAATTGGAACTCGTCTACTTTTGAGAAAATTATTTGGTTTTACGAATATTATGGTAGATGGTGTACATACCCTCTTAAATATTATGCAATCATTGATCGATTTTTCTTTTGTTCCAGCTTGCAGCTTGCTTTGTAGATCTTTATCAGTCTTCACCGTCTCACGGTATACTAAGTGGAATAGATGATCTCCACTCAAGCAAAGGGAGACTCGACATCCATCATGTATCCAACTGCAACTTCTCGACTTAGAGCTCTCAAGGTAAGTTTCCCCCCTCTCTGTCACTCAAACCCTAGTCTGCCCCGTTTCTCCCCCTTTTCTATTCGGTTATAATTAATTAGTGAATTTTGTTGTATACGTTTCTCCCAAATTTTAGATCTGATTGATATTTGATCGAATAAGTGGATATGGATTAGTAGATGTCAAGCACATTTATTTTCTTTTAAAAAATCGTGGGAAACATTAGGGACCTTTGATTGAATTACATGTAGTTTTTTTAGGGGAGTTTTACAATGTGAGAGATTTCTTACTGGTAAAAAATATATTGTATTAGGTCCGAATGGGCAGCAGGTTTGCGAGTTCAGCCATTGTGGCTAAGAGTTCCTCTAGTGGTGGTTTCTTCAGCTGACTTACAGGGAAACGTACTAGTTTTTTTTTCCCTCCTTTAGGTACCACTTCCAGGTGTCGCTACTCTCTCCACTACCTTTTTTTTTTTTTTTTTTTTTTTTTTTTTTTTTTTTTTTTTTTTTTTTTAAAACCTCCAGAGGGGAGGGGCAGCTATGGGATGCCAGACCTTAATTAATTATCAAAAAAATGACTTACATTCTATACGGGGGTACATTACGACTTTACCCGTATTAATAACCAAGCAGAAAGCGATAAACAAAACATATTTCTAAACAAGATACGACAAAACCATACCCATACTAAACCAAATGATGGCATCCTAAGATAGCACAAAACACACACTACCTGAAGAATAGCACTCTCATTTAAAAGCCGGAAGTCTAAGATATGCCGTCTTATTCTTGTCAAGAATAATTAGTGACTTTATTCTTTTAGGAAGCGAAACCCACGAATAAGTACGAGAACTATGCTCCTTTTGAGCTAAAGTAGCCAAGGCGTCAGCTACAGAGTTTGTCTCTCTGAACACATGGATGCAATGCCACCCCGTATCCTTTATCATCGCCCGTATCTCCCTCCACCAATTACTTAGGAACCAAGGAATTTTTGTTTGTTGGAAAAGCCATTGTTTAACCACCATTGAATCTGTTTGAATGACACATGGTCGGACATCTTGGGCAGCACAAAATCTCAAGCCTTCAAGCAAGGCCCTCGTTTCCGCCGAATTATTTGTTCCTTCTCCGAAAAAACATTGTCCAGCCGCCACAAAGTTACCTTCTTCATTTCTAATAACAAAACCTCCAGCAGAAGTCTTCTCCCTGCAAGATCCATCCACATTGAGCACATACCATCCCATAGGAGGGAAAGTCCAATACATCACCCGGGGCGGAGTCAGAGTTACTTTGATTTCCTGGATACCCAATCTATTGAGCAAAGCCCCATTATTGTCCTTTGATTTAGGGTTAAAAAATTTTGCAACACATTTGATCCAATGATACACTTTAATGATTACATAGCTGAACGAGCACTCATTCCCATCATAAAGTTTTCTGTTTCGCTGAATCCAAAGCTCCCATAAAACAAAAAGAGGAGTGAGATGAGTGAGGGTACCTGATAAGGTAGATTTGTTCGCCTTCCTGAACCACGCCTTTAACATGGTATAGACTTCAACCGGCCTATGGACGTGAATGTCAAAAATCAGATCGAAATGTCTCCACACTCTACATGCTAATTCACCCTCCAGGAAAAGATGTTTTATGGTTTCCTCCGCAGCATGAACACAACATCCGCATTTAGAAGCCAACTGAAATCCAATTCTTCTAATTTCACCATCTATGGGAATAGCCCTTTTAATAACTTTCCATGTGAAAACGGAAATTTTAGAAGGCAAAAGAGGGTGCCATATCCAATTCCAGAAATAATCAGATGTCCCTCTACCACCTAGGATTTTACAAACAGAGCTGATAGAGAATATACCATCATTAGTGGGCATCCAAATTCTAGTGTCTCGATCTCCATCATCACCTTTCACTATTGTCTTATAGGCCTCTTGAGCGCATCTTTTCATTTCCGGGGTTAGCATTCTGAAATTATCCCTGCTCATTAGCCGTAAGGAAGGCCACATATCATTAGTCTCCGCGTCCCCATTCCTTATAAATATTTCATCCTTAGCCCATTGTTCTTCAAAAAAACTGACGCTACCTCTAGTAATCATCCAGGTGGAGTTTTCCACTATGAAATTTTTATGCATCAACAATTCTTTCATGAAAGGTGAGGCCCCAGCTTTAAGCTCCTGCTTTCGGATTGGAACCCCTGGCTTAAAATATTTTTTCTTTAGAAAATTAGCCCATAAAGAGTTAGAATGCATCAGGTTCCAAAGGGATTTAACTCGAAAAGCTGTAATAGTGTCGGCCAGACTTCGAACATGTAAGCCACCTTCTTCCTTAGTAACACTGATTTTTTGCCACGCAATCCATTTCCGTTTATGTCTCCCATCATGATCACCCCAAAAGAAATCAGCAAGCAATTTCTGAATAGATTGCAAAATCCTCATAGGAACCACTGTAGCTGCTATAGTGTAAATCGGCATAGACAAAAGAACATGTCGGATCAAAATCAATCTTCCCCCAGGCGACAGCAGTCGTGATTTCCAGCCCTGAATTCTATTGTGGATCTTATTAACCAAATCATCATAATAAGAAATTCTGCATCTAGCTTGATAAATGGGAACTCCAAGGTACGTGAACGGGGACTGTTTGTAAGAAAAGCCTGTCCATAATCTGATCCTGATAATAATATCGGCACTCACTTTCTCATCCATCATGAAAGAACTTTTTGCCGTATTGATTTTCTCTCCTGAGGCCCGACAATACCTATCAATAAACTTCATACATCCCGCAATGAATTTTTTCCTACCATTCAAGAAAACCAGTGAGTCATCAGCATATAAGAGGTGAGTAATCGGGGAGGCCGTCCTTGGAACATGATAAAAACCAATTTCCCCTCTACGAAAAGCGCAAGAGAGTCCTCTACTTAGAACTTCCGCAGCAATGACAAAGAGCAAGGGGGAGAGAGGATCGCCTTGTCTAAGACCCCTAGAAGATCTGAAATATCCGTCATACTTGCCTTGCATCAACACCGAAAATCCACATTGAGTTATACAGTTTGAAATCAGGTGACATATTCTATTGTTAAAACCAAATTTACGAAGGACCGCCAATAGATATCCCCATTCAATTCTGTCATAAGCCTTTTCCATATCCAGCTTGAAAATTACATTGTTGCCAATCGCTTTTTTGCCAATCTCCCTCATTAATTCTTGAGCCAAGCCAATGTTCTCTGAGATAAGTCTCCCTTGGACAAAAGCCCCCTGCTCTAAAGAAATAATATTTGGGAGAATCTTCCCCAACCTCAAACAAAGGATCTTACTAAAAATTTTATAAACCACATTGCACAGACTGATAGGTCTAAAATCAGAATAAGATACGGGCTCGTCAATTTTAGGAATAAGAGCTAAAAAATTAGAAGAGAAGCTACCTGGCATCGCTTGGCAATCAAAAAATTCCGTCGCGGCTTTCCAAATATCCAGACCAATAATGTCCCAGCATTTACGAAAGAAACCAGCTGTAAACCCGTCCGGGCCCGGTGCACTATCATGAGGAATGCTAAAAGCTGCTTGTCGAACTTCCTCTAAATTCGGAGAATTCATGATTGATTCACAGTCTGCCTCCCTTATCAAACACGGAATGCACTCCATGAGTTCTGGATCCTCTTGATAACCACCTGCAGATAGCAAAGCTTCAAAAAAAATTATTCGCTTCTAAAATAATATCTCTCGGATCCGTGATTAAATTCCCTGCCCTGTTATGGATTTTTGATATCATTCTCCTTTTTTGCTTGGCTTTGACGGAAGCAAAGAAAAATTTAGTGCATGCATCTCCTTCTTTGAACTCCTTTTCGCCTGATTTTTGTTGCCAAAAAATTTCTTCTCTGACCAGAGCCAGTTTGAGTTCAGCCTGACATCTATTCAGATTAACCATATCATTTGTATCCCAACCCTGCATAAGATTGAATTCTAATCGGGCAATCTCATCCTCCAGACCTCGAATAGTGCTGAAAATGTTGCCAAAAGTTTCTTTATTCCATATTTTCAAAGCTCCTCTAAGGCGCTTAAGTTTCATGGCCACGATAAACATATTACCAGAACCACCTACCGGAGAGTTCCAGTTTCTGTCCACAAATCCCAAAAAATCATCATGAGTTAACCACATATTTTGGAATCTGAAAGGGGACATACCTGTTCTTTGTGTCAGAGGCAAAGAAAGAAGCAGTGGAGCGTGATCCGAGCACACCCGAAGGAGATGATCAACTCGAGAATGCTGCATAAGAATAGACCATTCTGCATTACCCAAAAAACGATCCAGTCGAGCCCAAGTTCTGTCATCTCCTCTTTGGTTGTTACACCAAGTAAACTTTGGTCCTTCAAACCCACAATCTGTAAGACCGCAGCTCGAGATACATCTAGCAAAGTCTGATGTAGCTAGATGATTATAAGGACGACCGCCTAATTTTTCACCGCCGTCAACAATGACATTGAAGTCGCCGCCAATGATCCAAGCTTCATCCATACCCATTGCAATGTGCTCCATGGTCTCCCATAATGTTCGTCGCTCCTGAACTGAACATTTTGCATATACAAAGGAAATGAAAAAAACAATATTGGAAAAAAGGATAGTGATCTTACAATGAAGCAGTTGATCGGTGCGGAGAAAAATTTCCACTTGTAAGTGGTTATCCCAGAAAAGCCATATTTTGCCTCCAACATCCTCATTCGTTGCAAAGCAAGGCAGACTCACTTTGCCTGCAATCTCCATGTGCCTTGACGCTTGGATCATCGGCTCCGCAATGGCAAGCATCTTAACATTATTATCTGTAACCAGCTTTTTTAATCTGCTACGGGTCGCCCGGTTGCCAACTCCCCGTGCATTCCAGAACATTATATTATCTATCATTAGGGACACCTGGATTATTCATATTGCGTGTCACTCGCCGGCTCCCCCCGTAGGGTCCCTTCTTAGAACTCTTCTTTTTATCTTTCGTCCTTGCTTCATCAGATTGATGTCCGGCCTCAACCCTGTTATTAGAAGACGTATTTGCATATGATTCATCATCCGACAAAGCATTATTCCCGAGCTCGGTGCATCCGACTTGCATTTGCAATTGTTGTGCATTAACTGATTCTTCCGGATCTTGAGAGTTGTCGGCATGCATTTTCAGAGGAGGAAAAGTTTCATCTCCCTGCGGCTGTTGCAGAGATTGTGTACTCTGTTTCAGGGTTGATCCCTGCCCTTGCTTTCCTAGATCATCCATTGCATTGGGCCCTGTGGGGACAGCTGCCTGTGAGTTCATCTGATCCTCTGTTTCAACAAGTTTGGACTGACCTTGGTCAATCTCGGAACTACTATCGGCCACAAAAGGAACCGTCCATATCGGTGTCGCTTTAGAAAATCCGTCTTCAGACTTTGCTTCATCACATGGCTCTGTCGGCCTTGCCATTTTGATTTCCGAGGATGTGTAACCAGCGCCCTTTAAAAGGTCTTGTGTATTTTTAGTTTCGGCTTTAGTCCCACTTGTGTGTTGAGACGCCATGTTTTTTGCTGCTTGTGGCTTCGTTTCTGCTTCATTACCCTCATCAACTCCTTCCGAGTACTCTTCCACAAGGGCCCCGAATTTGTTAAGGGATATCACATTGTCAGAGGCCTCTCCCCTTATCGTCACCTTTGTGTCTTTATCAGGTGTACTACTTATCTCAACTCCTTGCGAATTTTTGGCTCCACTAGTGCCTATGTGGCCATTATCTTTCCTCGCTTTTTTTATCACCGGGACATACATTTGTTTCGGCTCTTGAGACTCTTGCATCCCTTCAACCAAAGTTTGTTTTTGCTTGGACTTAGCACAAAGTGGCAACTCTTTATCAAGAGCTCCCATAGGAGTTGGCTTCGCATTTTTCTTTCCAATCAATTTTCGACAATAATCTTTCTCATGGCCAATTAAGGAGCAATGATCACAGTATTTGAAACCAGGATACTCAATTTTTTGCCAATATCCTCCATATTTTGGGCTCTCAAGCCATATCTTATGTGGGAGAGGTTTAGATACTTCCATCTCTACACACATGCGAGCGACCGTTGGGCGTGCAAAGTATCTCGTGCCATCATCAATCCGAAGAAAGGTGCCGAAGGAGTTTCCAATCGCCTTCATGATTGCCGGGAGAAAAAAAGCGAAAGGAAGATTTGGAAGTTCAACCCATAAAGGAGCCACTTCCGGGTCCGCTCGTAGACTAAAACCTGGATGCCAACGAAACATTTTATATCGAACTCCTCTAATCGTAAAAGATTCTTTGGATAGCACTTTTTTGACCTCATTTTCTGATTGTAAATAAACCATCACATGCCTAGGATCGATAAGCCCCATTATGAAATCTCCGGATATCCCCCAAAAGCGATGAATGGAGTCTCGTATCGAATCCAAAGACGGCCTGAAACTAGAGAACTTCATAACTACAATATGATTAGAAACATGAGACTCACCTCTTGCAACATCCGAATCAGAAAGCCGCAAAGCCGGACTGCCATCTTTTCGAAATGTCGTGGAATCTGTCGGCTTATCGTCCAAGGTATCTGTCATCGCCTTCCCAAGCACTTGCGCGAAGGAAGGCCTAGAAAATTCCTCCGCCTCCTTGCCAGCCGCAGGGACAGCCCCCGTGGCTGGCTGAGACACCGCCATGAGGACAGTCCGTCTCCACTATCAGGCTATAGCCACTCCCTGGATGGTGAAAATCTAGGAGAAACGATCAAAACTCGATCAACACTCAGATCAGGAATCAAAAGCTGTCCAGGTTCGATCAAAACTCTGTCCAGGAAATCGATCTCTGACCAGGATCGATCAAGCTCTGTCCAGAACGTAGAGAGATCGATATCCAAGCCAGATCGATATCCACAGAACCAAGCAGAAGCCGTGAGCAGATCGATCTCCAAGCAGCCAAACAGATCCAAGCAGCTGTCCAGGATCGATCAAAGCTCTGTCAGATCGATGGCCAAGCAGCTGTCCAGGATCGATCAAAAACTCTGTCCAGGAAAGCAATCTCTGTCCAGGATCGATCAAGCTCTGTCCAGTAGAGTGTAGAGAGATCGATATCCAAGCCAGATCGATATCCTCAGAACCAAGCAGATCGATACCCAAGCCGTGAGCAGATCGATCTCCAATCAGCCAAGCAGGTCGATGGCCAAACAGCCAAGCAGATCGATCTCCAAGCAGCCAATCAGATCGATGGCCAAGCAGATCGATGGCCAAGCAGCCAAGCAGTTCGATGGCAAAGCAGCCAAGCAGCCAAGCAGAAAATCAAGCAAATCTCGTTAGCCAGGCAGCATGCTCAGCAGATCGATACTGACTCTCTGTCACTGTGAAGTCGCAAGCCGTGAGCAGACGACGATGCTCTGAGCAGGCGATGCTCTACAGATCGATACTCTTACCACTGATATAGAGAGGGGTGGCTAGAAGAGACGGCGACCAGGCTGGGTGGCGGCCGGTCGAGCTAGCACCCAAAGGTTGGTGGCGGCGGCTATTAGGTTTCCCAGAGCAGAGCTCTTTTTAGGTAGTCATTTTTTCTCTATCTGCAAGCTCCTTTGTCCAGGTTGCAAACTTCAGATTTGCTTTTTGCTATAAACATAGATAGGGTTGTTTGAAGAAAACTTAAATTAGACTAAAATTGGAAAATGAAGGATTAAAACAAGCAACCAAGATTCTAAGAAGAGGGGGGCGGGGGTCTGTCAATGAGGAATGCTTGTAGACAAAGCAAAGCAGCCTCTCTCCACTACCTGATTATGTGGAACCAAGCAAGACCATGATGACAACTTTACCCAATGGAATCAGGATTGCTTCCGAGACATCAACGGTATTTTTGGGTCTCAACGTAGTTATGTGATTAGTTTCAATTAGGAGGGTAGAGATTCAATAATTTTTTGTAAATTGTGTTATACGATTGCTATGCAGAACCCAGCAGCTTCCATTGGTTTATATGTGGACTGTGGTTCAATTTATGAGACACCTGAAATATCCGGAGCAACACATCTGCTAGAGAGGATGGCCTTTAAGAGCACGAGAAGCAGGAGCCACTTGCGCATTGGGCGAGAGTTCAAAGCTATTGGAGGCAGTGTAGAAGCCTCTAGTTCTCGTCAGCTGATGTGTTACACTTATGTTGCTCTAAAGACTTACGTCCCGAAAATGGCAGAGTTGCTCATTGACTGTGTAAGGAACCCGGTTTTCCTAGATTGCGAGATTAATGAAGAGGTATTGTTCCATAATCTTCTTTTGGAAAGTGATCTTGTCTAGCTTGTAGAATAATGCCATTGTTCTTGCTCATAGAATGCCATTATTTAGTATCTTGTTGGTCTATTAAAATATGCTATATACTGATTCAGCTCCCAGTGATAAGAGCTGAGATTGCTGAATCATATATCTACCCTCGGCGATTGCTTATGGAGGCAATTCACTCTGCCGGTTTTACAGGTGCATTGGTAATCCCCTTTGGCTTCGGAATCTGCATTAATCAGATTAAATGGCTCCGTTTTTGAGGAATTTGTTGTGGTAAGAGCTAATACTTTTTCGACTTCTCGCATTTGTGCAGCATATATCATTACAACATTGTTATTTGGTTAATGCCTGGCTTGTCCTTATTATTTTTTTCAGCTTAAGATTTTCTTGCTTTCTTAGACTTTAGTTTTGCTCGAGGATTTCGGGAAAAGGAGGAGGGTTGGTGTTAGGCTTGTGATAGCCAACCGTAAAAAATCCATCACATCCCTTTTCATGGATATTGGTTCAAAAAGATTAATGCAGAAGGATAGGGCGTCCCCCGCTATAAGCGACGCGCTGCACCTACGCTCGGGTGTAGTGACAAATGAGCAAGGCGCGCTGCAGCGGCGCCCGGCTGTAGTGTTAAATAGGCAAGGGTTCTCGCACCTTTCTGGACGGGGGCGAGTAAAGAAGCTAGTCCAGGTTAGAGCTAGAGATAGAATGATTAGATTAGCCTCTTGGAACATAGGAACCTTGACGGGAAAGACAATAGAATTAGTGGATGTCATGCGTAGGAGGAAAGTAAACATAGTTTGTCTTCAAGAGACAAAATGGAAGGGGAACAAGGCTAAAGATTTAGGAGGAGGGTTCAAACTCTTCTATTCTGGTAAAGATGGCACTAGGAACGGGGTGGGAATAGTGGTAGATAAAGTTTTTAAAGATGCAGTAGTCGACGTTAGGAGGTTTGGGGATAGAATCATAAGTATTAAATTAGCTTTAGAACTAGAGATAGTGCATGTTATTAGTGTGTATGCACCCCAAGTGGGTTTGGACGAGGAGACTAAGAAGGATTTTTGGGACTCTTTAGAGGAGTTAGTTTTTGGAATTCCCTCTTCCGATAGGGTTTTCCTAGGCGGGGATTTGAATGGCCATGTCGGTAAGGATAGAGTTGGGTATGAGAGGGTACATGGAGGTCAAGGCTTTGGGGATCGAAACACTGCGGGGATTTCTATTCTAGATTTTGCTTTAGCTCAGGATTTTGGGATCGTAAATACTTTTTATAAGAAGAGGGCAGATCACTTGGTGACCTTTGCGAGTGGGCATAATAGAAGTCAAATTGATTATTTTCTTGTGAAGAGACACGATTTAGGTAGGTGTAAAAATTGTAAGGTTATACCAGGAGAGTGTCTGACATCCCAACATAGGCTGTTAGTTCTCGATTTTTGTCTTAAGAGTAGGGGTCGTATTGCTATAGAACAGGTTAGACCGAGAATTAAGTGGTGGACCTTACAGGGAGATGTGTGCCAAAGATTTCGAAAGAGGATTTTGGGTGGCCAGTCAGTTTCAGAGGGTGGGGAGAATCTAGAACCAAAGGATAAGACTAGTAGCGCGGATCTTTTCGAACATTTGGCAAACCGAATAAGAAGATGTGCGAAGGAAGAGTTAGGACAGGCCAAAAGAGGAGGTTTCTATGGTAAGGAGACATGGTGGTGGAACGCGGATGTGCAACAAACCATTGCGGAAAAGAAAAAATGCTTTAAGGCGTGGCAAAAAGATAGGTGCCTAGAGTCCTATGAGCTTTATAAGCAGGCTAAGAAGTTGAGTAGTAGAGCAGTAGGGGAAGCTAAGAAGAGAGCGTATGATGCTCTTTATAATAGGCTAGGTACGAAGGAAGGGGAGAAGGATATTTTCAAGATAGCGAAGGCTAGAGAACAAAAAAACTAGGGACTTGAGTCATGTTAAGTGTGTTAAGCATGAGGATGGAAGAGTCTTAATGCAGGATAAAGCTATTTTAGATAGATGGAAGGATTACTTTTGGAACCTACTCAATGGAACACATGTAGGGGAGTTAAACTTGGAGGGGTATGCTTCACAGGAAGGGAGAGATCGCGTGTTCCATCGCAGAGTTAGTGCCACAGAAGTGAGAGAAGCTTTAAAAAGAATGAAGACAGGGAAGGCCGTTGGACCGGATGATATACCAATTGAAGCATGGAAATGTCTGGGAGAAGTTGGGATTCAATGGCTAACTAAGCTATTTAATAGGATTTTGGAAACTAGAAAAATGCCAGATTCATGGAGGCATAGCATTGTGGTACCAATTTATAAGAACAAAGGGGATATCCAGAATTGCTCGAACTATAGAGGGATAAAGCTTATGAGTCATACGATGAAACTTTGGGAGAGGGTTATAGAACAAAGACTTAGGAGTTTAACCACGATTTCGGAGAATCAATTTGGATTTATGCCAGGTAGGTCTACTACGGAGGCCATCTTCCTGCTTAGGCAAACTGTAGAAAAATATCGAGAGGCACGTAAGAGTTTGCATATGGTTTTTATTGATCTGGAGAAAGCATATGATAGGGTCCCCAGGGAGTTAATTTGGTGGGTGCTTGAAAGGAAGAAAGTGTCTCAATGTTATGTCGATATCATTAAGGATATGTATGAAGGGGTTGTAACAAGTGTTCGCTCAGTAGGTGGGATGTCTAGTGAATTTCCAGTGACAGTAGGACTACATCAAGGGTCGGCGTTAAGTCCATATCTCTTTGCTTTGGTCATGGATGAGTTGACGAGACATCTGCAAGAAGATGTACCTTGGTGCATGTTATTTGCAGATGATATTGTCTTAATGGATGAGACTAGTGCAGGTTTAGGTCAGAAATTAGTTAAGTGGCAGGAGGCTTTAGAGAGTAAAGGTTTTAGAATTAGCCGTTCGAAGACGGAGTATCTAGTGTGCAACTTTGGGTGTGAACCAAGAGGGAGAAGTCATGCAATTGAGATCGAAGGTGTCGAGGTCCCAGAGTGTGAGGCTTTTCGATATCTAGGGTCTATAATTCAAAAGAATGGGGCTATTGGAGCAGATGTAGACCACAGGATTAAAGCTGGTTGGTTGAAATGGCGAATGGCGTCAGGAGTATTGTGCGATAGAAGGATGCCTGCAAGGCTAAAAGCGAAATGCTATAAGACAATTGTTCGACCAGCCATGCTATATGGTTCAGAATGTTGGGCTACTACGGGACAACATACGCATAGGATGGCAGTAGCAGAAATGCGTATGTTAAGGTGGATGTGTGGTAAAACTCGTAAGGATAAGATTAGAAATGAAAGAATTAGGAGATACTTAGGTGTAGCGCCCATAGAGGAAAAAATTAGAGAAAGACGTTTAACTTGGTTTGGTCATGTGCGGAGGAGACCGAGCACGGCGCCAATTAGAAAATGTTTAGATTGGCAAGTTAATGGAGGGTGTAGACGGAGGGGACGACCGTTGAAAACTTGGATGAAGACGGTGAATGAAGATATCATTGAGCTTGGATTAGGTGAGGAAATGTGGGAAGATCGCATTGCTTGGAGAACCAAAATTCATGTAGCCGACCCCGAAAATCTCGGGAATGGGCTTTGATGATGATGATGATGATGCATGGTTCTTGCGGCATCTGGGGTTGAACATGAGGGTTGCTATCTATTGCTGAACCCCTTTTGTCTGATCTCCCTGGATTGACTAGGTCCAAGGAGCCAAAGTCTGTTTATGTTGGAGGTGATTTCCGTTCTCAAGCTAATTCAGAGGTTTGTATTATGATTTATGAATGTAACGTGTCCCTTGACATTTCATGGTGTTACTTCTAACCGCTAATATCCTGTCCATCCAATTTTGATAATTTGTTTGTGTTAGAATACACACGTGGCACTTGCTTTGGAAGTTCCTGGTGGCTGGCACAAAGATGAGGATGCCACAACATTGACTGTACTTCAGGTTATGTATCCATAGTTTTCTTGTTCACATTACTGGCTGATTTGTTTCCATTTCTTGTTCTCCTTCCACTTTTCTGGGTATGCAAAATGGGTGCCCATAATTCTGTGCTCATCTTCCTGCAGATGCTTATGGGAGGTAGTGATGGTCCTTTCCAACCTGGTTGTGGTCCTCGTAAAGGAATGCATTCAAGGCTGTGTAAGTTTTATGTTGCGCTTCATTGGCTTGAGAAGTTGCTTTTATTTCTCTGAACAAGTTTATCTATTATCAAGTGTAGATTCATGCTTTTCTCTTGTGCTCGTTTTGTTCCTTGGTGCCATGTGATGCCTTTTTGCTTATGAAAAGTTATAATTTTGCTCCTCATTCTAGACATTGGTGTTTTTTTTATGCTTAACGTTATCAGCTCGTTACGTTCTAAGGGAATACCGTGATTTCAAGTCACTTAATGTATTCAACGAGGTATACAATGATAATGGTCTTTTTGTAATTCATGTGACCGCTGTGAGTTCCAGTTCTGCTCTTCCATATATTTGTTGAATTAATTAGACTTTTTTTTAATTTTCCCATTTAAGTTCTTGTCATCTTGTGTCAATTATTATACTAGTATATCAAATTAAAAGGATAATGAATGATCTTGACTCTCACAAGGAATTGTTGTAGTTGTAGTAGTAGTAGTAACTGAATATTTATGTTTAGGGCTATCATTTTATATCAAAAGCTGAGATTGCAAACCCTGTCGTTGTTTCATACCATCTTATCCTTGGATGAAGTGTATTTTCTGTGGAACCATTTTATGTTATAATTTGCCCTCTTTTTGCTGACAGTATATCCATATCAGCTAAAGCGTGCAAAGGAATCAGCAAAGTCTGCCATTCTAATGATCCTGGAATCAAGAGTATGTATTCCTTTTGTATTTGATAGCCTTTATGGATCTCTGAGAAGTTATTTTATTTTTTGTTATCATATTTGGTTACTTTGTAGATGGGCTCATCAAAAAGATATAGGACAGCAAATTTTAACATACGGAAAAAGGTATGACCTACACCGCCATTGATCTTTAGTAGTAATGGAGATGGTACCTTTAGTACACATTCTTTTGGTTACCTGTGTCTTTGAGTCGTGCCTTTGGCACTCCCCAACAAAAGTAATAAGCATTTTTAAATCCAGTAAATTACCTCTTTAGAAATAAATCATAGACTATAATGCACAAACCAAATAGAAAAAAATAAGCAAGGAAAATAATAATAATAATAATATATATATATATATATATATATATATATATATATATATATATATATATATATATATATATATATATATAAAGAAGCAAGTATACAATAATGCTAACCGAATTAATAGATATATGCCAAACAATGTTCAAGTGGGGTGCAAAGGTATTGTCAAACCATTGGCTCTTTAACCATTTAACTAAAAACATAGAACATAAGAAATTTAAGCAAGAGAGAGAGACAAAAACTTGTTGGCAAATAGCATAATGCCCAGGTTATTCACCCTATTATCTCATCAAGTTCCTTGACTTGTTTTGATTGAAATCTCCAAGAGTTGTTCATAAGGAAAGAAAAACTTAATTATCAAGACTTGTAAAGAATTCGACTCTAAAATTTTTACTCAAATTTAAGAACTCAAATAAAAAACTCAACCACAATCAATTGAAATAGCCACGAAGTAGTTAAAACGGAGTTATAACTCCTTTATAATGTGTAACGGACCTAAAAATTCTAACGGTTAGATTTAATGGCAGGTCGTAACGGCAGCCCATATACCGCTCATATAGCGGCCGTTATGAAAATAACAGTATAAATTATAACGGCGTTATAACGTTTGCTAAATATATGTAAAAAAATAAATAAATAGCTGAATCGTTTTCTTTTTCAAATCCAAGGAAGAAAAAGAAACAGAAGGAAGAACAAAAAGAAATCGAAGGAAGAAGAAAAAGAAACTGAGAAGAAACTAAAGAAGACTTCAGATATCTGATTCTCTGTGTGATCGAACTGAAGAAGTCTTCAGATCTGATTTCAGATCTCAGAGAGAAGAAGGAACTCCGGTATGTGCGATTGAACCTCCGACCCTTACGATCTCTGTGACTGAGATCGATCAAACCTCCGACCCGTTCAATCTCTGTGACTGAGATCGATCGAACTCCCTGCTTCAATTTCTGGTAACCTCCTTGAACATCTTGTCCATTGAATGAATTTTGATGTTGGTGTTGGATTGTTTTGCTAAATCAGTTTGATTGTTTTTTATTCATTTTGGTCTTTGTTATTTCTTTGTTTATGAATATTTGAAGTTCAAGAGATTTATGTTCAGCTTATGGATTGGGTTCACTTTTTTTTTTGTTCTCTCGGTTCCCATATGATTCCCTTATACTAAATATGTGATTCAAGAGATTTGGGTTGCAAAAGTTCAGCTTATGAATATTTGAAGTTTATGATGGATTCTGAAGTTTATGTTCAGCTTATGAAAATTCAATTTTATGTTCAGTGATAAATTTATTTTACCTATGATAGGTACTCAATGGGTTCATCATGATCTTCAACCAATGACACCCATTTTGGCTCGACAACAACTTCATCCATGAAACCCAATTCCAACGACATAGCATGGGAGTGGGGGGAGTGTAGGGATCCCACTAATAAAAGTGTTGTAACATGCAAGATGTGTGACAAGACCATCAGGAATTACAAGATTTAAAGAACATCTTGCCCACAAGGGAGGGAATGTGTCAAAATGTTCGGACGTGCCAAATGAAGTGAGAATGAAATGCATGGAAGCATTACTAAATACACAAAAGAAAAAGTTTGAGAAAGTTAGAGTTGCGCAAATTCTCAACGAAGACACTTTGTTAGTTGGAGAGATTGGAGTCGATGATGATATTGAAGAGGGGCAACAAACAATTAGTGGCAGTGGAAGTGAAAGTGGTGGTATTTCCATTGGTAGCAAGAAGAGAAGTTTGTTCCTGTTAGTAATGTTAGAGGCCCTCTTGATACTATGTTGATGATCGACTTTAACAAACTCAAGCAAGTAGATTTGGATAAGAATAATCCTCACAAGGAGAAGTTGAAGCATGAATCTTGGGTAGCTATAGCGGATTGGGCATATGAAGTTGGGTTGTCTTTTAATGTCGTGCGCATGCCAAAGTTCCAACATATGATCAACACAATTGGGCAATATGGAAAAGGTAAATATTTTAAGTGTTTTAACTATTAGATTACTTACATTTCAATAAATTAAAAAATTTTAATTTAATTATTTATTTTTTAGGAATGCTCGCACCAAGTTACTACAATATGCAAGTGACGTTGTTGAGAGATATGCTGAAAGAGATAAAGTTATTTGTCAATTCCTTTAGGAGGCATTGGGAAGCATATGGATGATCAATAATGTCAGATTTTTGGACAGATGGGAAGGGGTGATCCTTAATCAATTTTCTAGTGAATTGTCCAAATGGGACAATATTTTTGAAATCCATTGATGCTTCGGAACATGTGAAAGACTCTGCGCTTATTGTTGGGATGATGAATGAAGTCATTGAGGATGTCGGTGAGGAGCACATTATTTAGGTAATTTTATAATTGCGTATTCAAATCAAATATTTAATGATTAATATTTCAATTAATTATAGTCATGAGCTAATGTTAATAATTTTATTTTGTAGTTTGTTACGGACAATGGTTCTAATTTTAAGGCCGCGGGTGCGGAGCTAGAGATATAACATCCTATGCTTTTTTGGACACCTTGCACTGCCCACTGTATTAATTTGATCCTACAAGATCTTGGTAATAAGGTGGGTACGTAGGATACACAAGGTTTTACCTGAAGCCAGAGCAATGGTGGTGTACATCTATAATCATGGGCGAGTTCTGAGTATGATGAGGAAGTTAACGAAGAATAAAGAGTTGCACAGATCTTGTGTAACTAGGTTTGCCACATCATATTACACTTGCAAAGCATCGGGAGAATAGGTGTCACGTGCAAATGTTGTTTGTTTCAGAACAGTAGAGGATGAGTTCTTTCTCGACCAAGGCAGAAGGGAAGAGGATAGAGAATATAGTGACACGGAATGAATTTTGGGAAAATGTTCATTTGGCTTGCAAGGTGCTTGCTCCATTAGTGGATGTGCTGAGATTAGTGGATTCAGAGGAAAAACCTTGTATGGAATACCTCTATGAGGCAATGGATAGAGCAAATGAGCAAATAGAAAAGAACATTGGTGGAAATGATAAACTCCTCAATCAAGTTTGGAGAATTATTGACGTGAGGTGGAATGAACAGCTACATCATCCTTTGCATGCAGGTATTAAAGTCAAACTTTATTTTGTTTATATTTAGTCATTTTTTTATTTTTAAGATAAAAATAATGAACTTCTATAAATTATTTTTTGTTTTCAGCTGGCTTTTACCTAAACCCTTCAATATATTACAAGAACACTATGAATCAGATGGAGGGAAACAAAGAAATCAAAGTGGGGCTTATGACATGTGCTGCAAGGCTTATACCTAATGAAGACGAGTATGTTCAAATTGGAAATGACTTGACCATGTATCGAGATGAATTGGGGCTATTTGGGAGTCAATTAGCAAAAAAAAAAAAAAAAACAAGAGATAAAATCTCACCTAGTAAGTAAAAGTAATTTAGACTTATAATTTGTAGTATTGTTTCATTAAGTTTTTTTTATTTTTTTTTATTTTTTATTTTTTTTACTTATAGCTTTTATTAATCTTATTGAATAGCTCAATGGTGGTTCAATTATGGGTCTGAAGCTCCTATCCTCTAAAAGCTTGCAACACGGGTTTTATCCCTCACATGTAGCGCGCCACCATGTGAGCGCAATTGGAGCACATTTGACAATGTAAGTAATTATAATTAATATCATTTGTTATTTGTAATTTGCATTTATTTTAATTATTTGTGAATAATATATAATTATTTTTTCATCAGTTGCATTCCAAAAACAGGAATTGTCTACTACAATCAAAGTTGAATGATCTTGTTTTCATTCAATATAACAAGAAGTTAGAGCGAAGAAGGAAGGAAAGGAATGCAAACATCAAATCTACAACTCATGATCCAATTGTGCTAAGGGAAGTTGATGAAAATGGCGATTGACTCATTCCTACAGACAACGAACTAGCAGAGTTTGTAAGGGAAGGTGATAATCTTACTTGGACACAAGTAAGACATGCACGAGGAGTCACTAATTTAATGCTGAATACAAGGAGTCGAATGCAGCAATCAAGTACAAGTGCACAACTTCGTAATGAAGATGAGGATCAAAGAGAAGAAGATGATGGAGATATTGATATTGACATTGTTGATCTGCGTGATCATACTTTATGATATGTTTTCATTTAGATGTTTTGATGTTTATGAACATGATATATTGTTGATCTTGATATTGAAATTGCCGATTTTGATATTGACAATACTGATCTTGCTTAATTTTATGAACATGATATCTTGCTTTATTGAATTACAATTTCATCAGTTCTTCAATTTCATCAGCTCCAATTTCATCAATTTCCAGTTTCATAAATTTCTTCTTCTGTTGTTCAACTAAAATTTATTGAATATATTTGATAATGTAGATTACACAGTTCAAGGATCTGTCGTGCTGCTGGTGCTATGATCTCTATAAGCTTCCCTTCTTTAAATGTTTGTTTACCTGAAACAAATATGAGCTTAATGATTAGTTCTTATAGTCTAGTGAGCAATGAGCAATGAGTAATGACATGAATTAATGCTTAATGATTAGTTCTTAAAGTCTAGTGAGCAATGAGCATTGAAACTTGATTGACAGTAACATTAGTTTCAAATTATGTTTAGTGATTTACATTTTTAACTCTATATTTCTATAATCTATAATACATTAAATCATAAATACTTATTGGAGGTATAAAAATACATTTAAAAAATATATTTTATTATATTATTTTATTATATCCTGATATAATCCTTTATAACCTGTAACGCTCCTAGACCGTTATGGGTCCGTTACCCGTTTTAACTGCATAGAATAGCCATTAATTCCACGAATAAATCCCTGACCATTTTGCTTAGCATAAAGCAAGTAGCATCAGTCATTGAGAACACATTGTGTGTTTTATTGTCAAAAGCTTTGTGATGTCAAGAACATCACCTACAACCCAAAAATCTAGCTTTAAATATACCAAAATGTTGTCGGATACCTTTTGAAAACCCAACAACAATTAATTATACCCAATCATTTCTCCTGGGTACGGTATACCGGATCTTATGTTGTTAAGGGCAAGGAACCAATGTATGCCAAAAGAGCCTTGATGAGGTAAGGCACTGCTGCCTAAGAGCCTTTTTTAAAGGATCGAGATTTTAGTGTGATTGACCTCACTTTAAGTAACATATGGCCCTTTGGTGCTTGCTGCGGCAAGGTGCTTAGATGAAAAAAAAATGGAGCCACAACATAGACTCGACCTAATCTCGACCCGTTGTCACGAATGACAGGTGTGACATAGAGAGACCATAGATTTCAACTATTTTGGAAATGGACAAGACATATCGACATCCATGAAGTATGCAAAAAAAATTCCCATCTGTTCTAGCCTTTCCACCAACCATAAGGTGACGTTGCATCAAAATATCAATGATCTGACGGTATGAGAAAGTATATTTCAACCTGTTTCACAAATGAGGATCAATGGGAGTGATGACTTGTGAGGTCCAAATGATGGCTTCGGAGCAAGTGCAACACCAAGTTTATCTAACATCCAGTGCTTAGGCCCATTGAGCCTTATCAAATGTTTCTTCAGACCTCTAGCCATGTTTATACATTTCTAGGATTATTCAAACTAGCTTTCAAACGCCGCAATGCATGCGCTGGTATGCTTTAATTGCTTATTGTAAAAAGAGAAAGAAGAATAAAAATAAAAGTAATCTCAACACTTGTCTCACCAGACGACACAATGAGTTTTCCTAGAGTAGCCGCCCTTGTTCGAGAAGATGATAAGTATTTTTGCATCCCAATTATTTTTTTCATTTTTTTTATCGTCGCCTTCTGATATACAAATGAAGCAGTTTGTTGGCTATTGTTTGATTGATTTTTTTCTCTTCCTACCTACTAAACCCTGGATTGATCCTACTCATGTTTTGTAATCAATCTCTTGTTTGTTTGATTTTTATTTTTTATTTTTATTATTTTTTTTCTCTTCGTATCTTCTAACCTTGCATTGATACTACTTGTGAAGTTGTCAGATATCCCACCCACCACATATAGCCTCTCCAACCCTCATATGAGTGTCTCCATCTTTTGTGGACACACACATGGAACACCCTTTGATATTTTCTTTCTTTGTCACTTTACAATCCCTCAATTCACGTTCTTTTACCTAAAAAAACTCCTGCCTCGTATGGTGTAACTCTGATCGTATGGACACGATACTAAAGAAAGCAAGTTCTTGTATATCAGATTTTAGTTATCAAGTGATGCATAAGTTAACAGAAGATATATACTCTCTCTACCCCTACTTTTTAGGTGATAGAGGTGCAAAATGCTCTTGTATCTATATAGGTTAATATATATACTATTCACCCAGAAAGTAAAGGTAGAGAGTAGGGTTGAATAAAAAACCGATCAAAATCGAACCGATCGGTTCGGTTTTAAAAAATTTTAAACCGAAGTGGTCGGTTCGGTTTTCGATTTTTTTGTGATTTTAGCCGACAAAGCCGAACCGACCAAATATATATTATTTAATATATATAATAAATAATATATATTTTATATAAAAATAATATAATATGTTTAAAATAGTCGGTCGGTTTGGTTTGGTTACGGCTTGCATAAATTAGAATCGGTTCGTTTTTGTTAATGGTTGGCTCGATTTCGGTTTGAAAATTTTGAAACTGACCAAAGTCTGTTTGGTTCACGATTTAGGTGAAAAATCGAACAGTTGATTCGATTTTCAACCATAGTAAAGAGAGTAACCATGTTCCATTAACTTATGCATCACTTGAGAATATATATATATATATCATCATAAAAATTTTAAAAATAGCTTTATTCTGAGACAACCCTTTAACTAGGTAAAACCTTTTCCCACTCTCTCCCATCATTCTCCTTTGTATTAGGCTGCTCAAATGACTACTAATTTAGACTCGTATGTTACAGATGTTCAAAAAAAATGATTATTGCAACAATTAGGGATATATTAGCGATTAAAGTTTTTTTTTTCACAAATCCATTGATGATACATCAAATAAGACTATCATCACGACCATACACGTGACGAAGATCGCCCATCACGAGGACTAAGATCTCAAGTCCAGACCGACTCACAAAGCCCAAAAAGGGCATATCCAATCATTAAAGCAAAAAATGGCTTGTCAGAACAAATCATAATTAGAGGCCTAAATCTAACCCCAACAAAGCTCTCCCTTAAAGAGGAAGAACGTTACAGAGAAAAAGAGTCGTGGAAGGAGTTACTCCCCCAAGGACGTATCTTCATAAAAGAGGAGATTGTTACAAAAAACGTCTCCCTCGTTGAGCCTTATGCTTAAGTCACGCAGAGAATTAATAACGACCACTATATAAGGTAAAGGAAACATTCAACCAAGGTATGCAATTTTAATTGAATTCTGTCTAGATTAATCTCCATCTCCAACATAATTACTGATTTAAGCATCGGAGTGCCTTTGGTCACCAAAAAAGGGGTCTTTGACAATCTAACCTTTGTTTTGCAGGTCAAATTTAAAATAAACCAGATTTGGACGCATCATCCATTTTCCGGTATACTCAATATCAAGGCCCCCATTTTATCCAACAATTTGTTTTTTTTTTCCAAGCATAAGCAGCAAATTGCAGCTTTGACTTTTAACACTCAAGTAACCCTGAGATAAAAATAAATCAAACTTGATAACTACATAGAACTTGATAACTCAAGAATGACCACCTCATTTGGGGACAATAAACAAATAGACCAACTTGTTATTCTGGAGTTTAAATGCAACCATACTCCACACTAAACACTAACAAAGACACTAAAAGCTAGGAATTGTTGGTTTTTGAACTAACAACAATTCTTCATACTCTCTCTTTCTACGCTTTCTTTAGGGAATTGTCTAGTTTCATTTGATACAAAACTCGATCCTCTTTTTTTTTTTTTTTAATCTTATCTTACTCATTTGCTAATGTTATTTTAGATTCTACAACCTTCTTTGTTTCTTCCTTATTACCTCACCAGTTGATCCCCAAGTTTTTTGTTTTTTCGATCCCATCCTTTCTTTCAATCTAGATTTGGCGTCCCCTGTTTTTCCTTAACAGGTTTCTGTGTAGTTTGTTTTTTCTGTGTTTTTTGCAGGTCTTCGACGCTAGCGCGATCCATTCACAAACTGCCCTTGTTATCTCTTAAGTATCTTTTTCCGCACCCGCACACATGAGTAATCATTTGCCCTCACACTCTCTTCGTTTTCCTGATATTGAACCCTGTCTATATAATCTACGTAACAACTCCTCTACAAATGTGCTTCATATCTCGACTTCTCCACCAAACAAAGTAATTACAACTTTTCTTTTTCGAGTCCATCCCTGTTACCACGCTCTAACGATGGATTCATCTCACAACACGCAGCACTCACGATCCATCACAACACCTGACATCAATCTCAACTTATCACCACCACGCTCACCAAATCTAAGTCTATCAACAACTCCCGTAGACCCAATTCCCAAAGATCCCTCGAATCCACCTACATCTCGTCACATCCATTCAATCCCTTACAAACTTTTCATAACTTATCTCGTAAACCCATAAAACCCCTTACTCTCAATCTTTCTACTCCATCCATGCAACCCAGTACACATCCATACACTTCAACTCTCTTTGCAACTCTAAACACTCTTCACCCTCACACCGACCATCTAGCCACCCCCACAACCATGCAAAATCTCATTCCACTTTCTCCTAACTCCTCGTCTGCCCCTGGATCTTCTTCCTCCATGCCCGAACAACAACTTATCCACCACTTAGAACAACAATTCTATCTTCATATCTCCATCCCTTCCCCGCCTTTGCTGCTCGTTATGAGCAAGATGATGATAGCCGTGAGATGCGAGCAATCGCGAAATACCACCACTTTCTTGGATTCTGCCATGAGATGTTCGCCACTAAAATGTCCTCTAGATGAAATCTTTCTCAAGATTTCCATGTTCAAAAACTTGATCAATATAGAGACACTTGAAACTCTTATTACCTCCTCTAATTTCAAATCACAGAGGATAAATACAAAGTCACTCACAATGGCCCTTGGTCCATGTTCGACAAACTCATTTCGATAAAAAACTAGCAAAAAAATTATCTAGAAATTGATTTCAACAAGATCCCAGTATGGGTTCGGTTCTATGAGTTTCCTAGTCCCAAAATCTCTCTTACTGATGTCAAATTGTTGGTGGATAGCTTCGAGGAATTCATGCAAGTGGATATGTCATTGGTGGAGGATGTGACGATTCCATTTATCTGGTTCAAATTATGGATAGATATTTCCAAACCCTTACCAAGTACCATGTACACTGAATTTGGAAATATGAATGGAAGACAGTTCGAGCTTCACTTTGTATACGAAAACACGCCAGCATTTTGTTTTTGTTGTGGCTTCATCGGCCACTCTTCTGGTCAATCATGTCCAAAATATGTGCAACTTTGGAATTCTCTTCCTCCATCGCCTTTCAAAGCAATGCAGCTTAACTATGCTTTGCCCTTCAATATTAACTCAAGGATCACGGTGAACTATGACTCCCAAGATAATATTCAGTGTAGTCGGGGACATGGCAACTCCCGGAGAGAATTCAACAGGCGACAACTGGAGTATAGCTCTCGCCGACCTACCAGCAGAATCCAGGCCAGTCTCTTTACAACAGGCGGCCACTTAGCGAGTCCATTCACCCCATTTGTAGAGCTCATGCCGAGCTGAATTGACTCATGGTCTACCCAACCCCGAGTCATCTCCAGACTGGGGCACTGCTCAACTCGGCTTCGACTCAGCTGAGTTCACTCACATTAACCCAATCCAGATTGAGCCCACTCACCATAACTCAATGACTCAAACCGAGCCTATCCTTGCTCACCCACTTAGTCAAAACAATGAAGGCACTCACCAACCCAATTCAATACTTGACTTTAATGCACCCACCCATCGACAAACAACCTTGACTTTAATTCCATCTACTCAAAGTCATCCTAATGCTACCACATTTTCACCCGTACAATTAAGCCCTTCACCAATCATTAACTCCTAAACCATCAACCTTATTTTTTTCATAACTGATTCACATTCAAACATTCTCCAACAAACTCTTGCCAATCATTACACCTCACTCACTCTTGAAAATGTCAGATTGTACGGATCATCTCTCCCCCCGGGTCACAATCAGTGGCTCTTCTACCTACCTTTCAATCGGGTCAAACGAATGCCCTTTTACCCACCTAAGAACCCTGTCTCTCTCACCCGGAACTTACCCAGATGCAAACCCAAACATATCATGACCTAACAGACACCCCAAATGCATCCCAACAGCCACCTCTGCTCCACAACTATCTCTCCAAACTAACAGATCACAGTACTGAACATTCAATGCAGCCCACCGATCTTAATGCTCCCTACACAGATGAGAAGCTACCATTTGCTGCTCCGTTGATGACACCTCCTCCGATGCATCATCTGGACTTAAATCTTGAGCCATTATCGGAAAAGTCTCTGAACCAAGATGGATCCCAACTAGCCGATCTTCCACTGACTTCATGTCCACTAGAGCAGTGCCTTTCGCCCACTCTACCAGATTTACTAGAGACTCTCACTAGCGAGGCACCTTCTCTCCATCCAGGGACAACGACGGCTAATTTGAGCTCGGGTATGCTACACTCAATTCCCTTATCTGCTTCTCGAGGAATCATGACCTCGGAAGATCTTTAGTTTGGGCCACCAGTTTTACACAGAACTCGGAGCAAGCTAGAATTAATGAAGAACAAGTGAAGATTGTAAAAGAGAAAGAAAATACTAATTGGGCCATGCGTACATGTGCGAAATTGACTTTGTCCCCTGAAAAACAACACAAAGGCAAGGCTAAACAAAATGATACAGCTCAGTTAAACAACCAAGCTGGTCAAGAAAAAAAGGGAAACGAAAATGGGTTGATATTCAGATAGTGAACTCCTTTCTAGAAGCCAAGTGCCACAACTCAGAGGTGGTCATTCGTCTTCCAGTGCTGAATGAAAATTCAGAAGGTGACTCTTTTCCTATTCCTCCTCCAGGAATGCCCATTCTACGTGGTCATAGTAGGACCACAATACATTCATTGGCCCCAGCTCAAACTACAGCCTCATCAGACTCCTCAGCTCACTCATCCACCATCACTGGAACACCACATGCGGAAGCGGCGACCGCCGATAAAGGGTCGTCATCAGGATCATGATTCTTGCTTGGAACGCTAGGGGTATAGGGTCCCCCGGTGCAATCCAGAACCTGAAGGCCCTATCCCATCAATCCAAAAGCGAGATACGTTTTATTTCTGAGACTAAAGCTGCTTCTGCCCGAATGGATTGCCTTCGCCGTCGATTTGGATTCAAACATGGTATCACAGTACCTGTGCAAGAACTTTCAAGAGGATTAGCTTTATTCTGGAAAGAAGATATTTATCTTGTTATTAACTACTACTTTTCTACTGTTTGGTCTATTCTTTTTGCATATGGTGAACAAACTTGGCTTTACGCCCCCCTATCTGGAACTTATTGTCTCAAACACTTGATTCACACCATAATCCCACTATTATCATGGGAGATCTTAATGTAATCCTCAACCCCGAGGACAAAATGGGAGGTCGCAAATCAACCCCAGCTCAGATGAAATTGTTACAGGACTTCATTCAATTGCATGAATTGCTCGACTTTCCGCTCAATGGGTCAAAATTCACTTGGAACAACAAAAGAAAATATCATAATGGCATCAAAGCTCAGCTCGATCACATTCTGATCCACACAAACTGGATTACCCTCTTCCCTTCCGCCAATGCCATTCTATCCGCACTTCTTCTTCTGACCATCGAGCCATTTCCCTCCAGTTAGTTTCTAATCCCCACTTGGGACTGAAATTGTTTTTTTTTTCTTCCACATATGGACCAGTGACCACCAATGCAGGCGTATTATCTCCTCGACCTGGTCTAACCACCAACATCCTGAGCCTAGTACCAATTTTCACCAAAAAACCAAAAAACCGAGTCACTCCCTAACTAGATGGAATAAACGTGACTTTCACAATATTCACAACAACATTAGGGATACTCTTATCACTTTGGATAAAGCTCAATCTGTTGCCCCTTCAGCCAGAAATGTTGAATCAATCGAACAGTTAAAAGATCGTCTAGCTGACCTTTACCACAAATATGAGCTTTTCTGGCGTAACAAATATGAGGAATCCTGGCTTCAAGACGGTAATTGCAACACCAAATTTTTTCACCCGGCATCTCTCATTCGCCGTAAACGCAACTTGATTCTTTGTATCCGAGATAAATCCAACTGATGGCACTCCTCGCCCTCGTAGGTCGGTGAGGTTCTTAACGATTATTTCAAATCAATTTTCAAGACCTTCCACCCAGCCATCAACGAAGACATCAATGAGCTTTTCCCTCCCACTATCTCTCAGGTTGACAATGACATTCTTACCGCCATCCCTAGTGAAGATAAAATCTGGGATACCCTCTTTTTTATGGGTAGCCATAAAGCCCCAGGACTGGATGGTTTTCATGCTTTTTTTCTTTCAACATTATTGGACCACGGTTAAACAGGATGTCATTGAAGTGGTAGTCAACTTCTTCACTAACCGCAAGATGGATCCGAAATTGAATGAAACATTTCTGGCTCTTATCCCAAAAGTCTGTATTCCCAACTCCCTGGACTAATTTCGACCTATAGGGCTTTGCAATGTTATCTACAAAATTATATCCAAGATTTTGGCCAATCGTCTTAAACCTCTCCTGGATAACATTGTGTCTCCCAACCAAGGGGTTTTTCTTAAAGGCCGATCTATCACCGATAACATTGCCCTTGCCCAAAAGACTTTTTTTTTTCTTCAGATGAAACACTCTCGAAAGAAAAAGCAATGATGGATGGCAATTAAGATTGACATTGTTAAGGAATATGACATAGTAGAATGGTCCTTTATCCTTTAGAATCTCAAACAATTGGGGTTTGCCGACGAATGGACCCAACTTATTGAACAATATGTGTCAACTTCTACTCTTTGGCAAGTGATCATCTGCATTGATTCAACCAATGCAGTTACCTATATCAATACAAACAAAGCACCTCCATGGGAGGCAATACAGACTACGAGAAGAATCAAAGAGATGCTGAAACTTTTTGAAAACTGTAAAGTTGTGCATGTTGTACGAGAGACGAATAGGGCAGCTGATAAAACTGGCCAATCTGATGCCTAATGTTGATTTCATTGAAGTAACTCCTAGCTCTTTTGCGGAGGACATGAAAAAGATCATATTTGATGACGCTAGAGGTAGAAATTATATGAGAATTTAATGACTCCATCCCTTTTCTTTTAGTGGTCTGGGGAGCCCATTTACACCCCAAGCTTGTTTTTCAAAAAAAAAAAAATAATAACTTCTACTCTTCGGGTTCTGCTCAACGACACCCCCCTCTATGAAATAAAACCCACTCGCGGACTTCACCAAGGCGATCATCTTTCCCCCTACCTCTTCATTATTGTCACAGAAGCCTTGTCCCAACCACTCTCGACAGCTGAAAGAAAAACCCTTATCAAAGGTATAAACATTAGATACCGATCCCCCTCCATCAGTCATCTGCTTTATGCAGACGACCTCATGCTCTTTTGCCGTGTCTTTCTGACTGAAGCTCATAATGTGAAAGATATTCTCGTGACTTATTGTGCAGCCTCTGGACAAGCAGTCAACTACCACAAATCCTCGGTTTATTACATCTCAAATGTTCATCCTCGACATGCGAAGATTATTAATAGGATTCTTGGGTCCAAAAATTTCAATCCCAGAGAAAAATATCTTAGGTCAACTTTGCTGCTTTCCAAAAAGAAAGGTATGGATTTTCAATTTCTGGTTGATAAAATTGATGCCAAACTCTCGGCTTGGAAATTCAAAGTCTTATCCCAAGCTAGTCGCATAGTTATGATTAAAACAATCATTAACTCAATCCTTGTTTATACCATGCAAACATTCTTGCTCCCGAGTTCCATCACCACTAAACTGGATCAGATTGCTAGGAACTTCTAGTGGAACGGAACGAAGAAGGGTAAAACTAAGCATATCTGCTCTTGGGATCGCATTACCCCTCCCAAACATTTGGGCGGTCTGAATCTGCCTCCAGCCAAGATAAAAATCTATGCGTTAATGGAAAAGAACATTTGGCAAGTTCTCTCCATGCCACTCAATCCTCGCACCATCTAGCTCCGCCATATTTACCTACACAACAAAAATATCTTTCAGCTCAACAAAACCCCTTCCGTTGCCTCCTTTGTTTGGAGAGGAAACCTTAAAACACTTGCTAAAATAAAACATCTTATTCAGTGGCAAATCCGCTCGGGAGATAATATTGATCTTTGGAAAGATTGTTGGGTCAAGTCGGGATTCATCTTAGCTGAATGTCCATTCACCAACAACAATGGTTCATTGCCCTCTAAAATCTCAGATTTCTGGATTCCCCTTGATAACAATATTCGCTCTCGGAATCCAAACCTCCTCCATGATTGGTTCCCTTCACCGGTAGTCCATGATATCTTTGAATTAACTATTTGTTCGTCCACGGATCCAGATAGACCCATATGGATTTATGACAAATGCGGAGCCTTCTCTGTTAAAAGTGCCACTAAAGCGTTCCTCGCGGAACTTCAAGCATCTTCCACCTCTCGGGACTTGAATCCAACCCTCCCGGCCAAACTTCTTTGCGAACCGTGGCGGATCAAAGCCCCAACCAGCGCCCTCTTCCTTCTTTGAAAAATCTCGCAAGATATTCCTCACATTTTCTTCCTGTGCCCGGTTGTCTTCAAACTCTGGCATCTCACCCCACTTCCCATTACTTGGGCCAATATCATGACTCCTCCAACCATCTAAACCGCCTTATCCTTTTTGTGGAATACAACGTCCTCTCACACTCTTGCCAAAGAGAAAATGTTATCCCAATTCACAGCCATTTTTCACAACTTATGGATTTTGCGCAATGACATCATTTTCAATAAACTCAAATTTAGCATTTCACACTTCAAGACTTCTTTATTGAAAACTTGGTAAACTTGGCGAAAATAATGGTTCCACACACCTACAAACAATTTCACTTCCCCAAATCCAATGAACATTTCCCAGGTCCTGAAAACGACCGTCACCGACTATCCCACAACTCTACAACCTATAGGTGACAGCTGAGCCCCAGACAAACCATGGCCAAACATCCAACCCACTCCCCTCCATCTTCCTCACATACCAAAACCCGAATCCCCATAGCTCAATTACAGGCGGTTAGACACCATCACCTCAACAACTTGGGCACAAGTGTTAGAACTATTCCCCCCAACCTTACCCTGAATATGATGATGGTCACTTATGATGTTTGTTTCTTTGCTTCTTCACATAAATGTGCAATTAGAGTCTTAGCGGCAGATGCTACTGATAGAGTCATCGCAAGGATTTCATCTCTCATCTCTGGCAAAGTTGCAGATAGCACCATGGCTGAGTGTTTTGCTGTAGCGGCGATCCTTTTGTTAATCCAGAGTAGACGTTGGGACACAGGTTTTCTGCTCGGTGATTCAGGCTCTTTGATATCTCTTTTGCACTCTTAGGATCAGACAAGCCTTACCACGGGATGCTGGATGTGGCAACTGCTTATTAGCAACATTAAGCATTTACTTTCACTTCATAGCTAATGGTTCTGTAACTATATTCCACGTGAGCTTAATGGCAAAGCTCACAAACTTGCTAATATTGCCAGTAAACTTATTTGTAATTCCACTTTAGTCTAATATATCTATAATGCTTCAACCAAAAAAAAAAGGCATGAACAATCATGAAGGCATGGTTTTTACCAGAGAACCTCCCTCGTGAGATTAACTCACCTGGGTTTTAACTCAACCGCATAGATCAAATCAGCAGTTTTCCAAAGAAACATTATCACTTCTATTCCCTGTTATATTATTCATGACATCTACAAAATAGCCATGAAAAGGATTTGTTTAGAACAAGGGTACAAGAAGATTTGTGAGAACATCAATGTATATCCCAATTCTTCATAACAATTTGCGAGTTTCTCTCTGACCGGGAATTGAAGTATCCAGTCATTTGGCGGCGCTTATGTAAGCTATACCGGCGCTTTAATACGCGCCGCAAATAATAATTTTATCCGGCGCTTTCTGAAAAGTGACGTTAATCTTTTGGCGACACATACCTTTACCGGCGCTTTGCGGCGCTTTCTTAAAATGCCGTCAATGATCTAAATCGGCATATTTTCATCTTTGCCGGCGCTTTTGGAAGCGCCGGAAAAAATAAATCTGTTGTAGTGACAACTTGACAAAGAAGATTACCAACAAATAAGAGTAACATCAAACTGTTTATATGACACACTTATACAAAAGGTATTGCTATATTTTATGACCTTTATATGTATAACATCCAGATTGTTAAAATCTCTGGGTACAATTTGAGTAAAAGAAGTGCCTAGAAGATTACAATCATTAAATAAATGCCCATTCACTGATAATGTTAGCACCACTATATTCTCACCACGCTCTATTCTTGAGTTTTTTTATTTTTGAGAAGGTGTTAACGGCAACACTGAAGAGAATATGAGTTGCTATTAGAACCAAAGTAGTAGGAATTTGAACATTTAATTCCAAGCTGAAAATTTTCGTACTATATATCACAAAATTACAGTATAGTTTAAAGCAAAATATGTACCCTGATGAATGAGAAACATGGGTGAATGGTACATGTGCAATGCATTTTCATTGGAGTTTGTTATTCACGCTAGAGAGCATGAGGAAATAAGTGGTGAATCCACTGTATTGGCTTCAATTGTTTCTCCAATTTAGAATGACTGCTTTACAATAGGTTTTTGCTTGAAATCCGAGTTCGATCGAGGTAAAAAAGGGAGAAAGAAAAGTGTAAAGATGGTGAGTATATATTAAGATTTTGCTAAAGTTGCACAGTTTAGAACTGAACCAACAACATGATTGGAGCTCTAATCAAACATAAATTTCATGGAGAAAAAAAAAAAAAAAAATCGGAGGGGGAGAAGACAACCTGTTGTCAAAGATTTTCTGGGAAGATGGTGTAGCCATTCAAAGAGTAATAGGCCATTATAGTGCAAACTCTGATCACGGTGGATTGTCTTCGACTCGTCCAATCCAATCCCATGTTATTGCTGATCCCTTGCAATAATGTTATTCAGAAAACTCTTCAACTGTGTTATTGTTCCCTTACAATAGCCTTACCAAATTTCTCAAACATCATAATCCAATAAATTCTCAGATTCACTCAAAATCTCTAGGAACTTTTTCTTCATCAGTTTTCTAGAGAAAGATGAAGTATATATGCAACATTCAGAGCTTTAGATGTAGAGATATTGTTTGAGACGATTATTATAGGAAGAAGGTGTTTCGGCTTTGGGAACACCGTCTGGTTTTAAAGAATTAAGTGGGATGTGAAAGGATATTTTGTAGCTGAAGTTTGGCATTTGTAGTTGTTGTGATTGGGGAGAACACAAATTTTATGAAACAATGTCACCCTTTGAGTGCCTTGATCCCTAAAAAGGCCTTCTCTCTTTATAGTATAGAATAGATAGACATAAATTAAATGATATCATTTAGAATCATATGTAGTGGTAATAAGAACTAGTAGTAAAACAATGCAAGAACTTGGGCATCCGTTGGTACTCACTTTTTACGTGAATGGACTTGGTTTTCATTTCCCTTCCCTTCTTTGTTTAAGGCCTTAGTTTTTGCCATAAAGTTCTCACTTTTGTAACAAAATTTATTTTGTTAGCAACTTTTCTTTGTTAAAGAGTTGGCGGAAAATATTCCTTCCAAAACCATTTTTTAGCCAATATTATTTAGAACTAAAATAATTCTATGTCAACGAAATTTTAGTTTGTAAGTAATTATGATGTCATTTACAATAAATTGTTTCATTGCTAATAAAGATTAATATTATTGACAAATATTTTCTTGGTAAATGCACTATAACACTTGTTCGTGTCTCTTCAACAATGAAACTAAATTTTCTCTAATTAACTATCACATTATTACAACGATTCGTTTAGTTACTTATAATGAATTTTTTTTTTTTATGTTTATAGCTCCTAACTTTTTTACAGTGGAAAAATATTAGTTTGTTAAATGTTTTTTATCAATAGCAATATATTATGTCATCTAAAAAATCGAATAATTTTTTTTAACAATAAATATTATTTTATTATTAATTATAATATTATAGGTAACAATTTATTTCGTTGCTAAAGATTGATAAAATTTCCATGAACTTTTTATTTTATTTTTATGAAAGCTCATTTTCTTATTTAAAACAATTTAATTTTATTTCATTAGAGATATGACCGATTTTCATAACATATCTAGCAATGAAATGCTATTACTATTTTGTTGCTAATTATAATGGTGTTATTGTGAATTTTTTTTCATTGCTAAAAGCGGTAAATATTTCACATAAAACTTATAGGCGTGAAAATATTTAATCATAATTTATAGTGACGAAATATTATTTATTGCTCTCTATTATATACGTAACAATGATTTTTTTTATTGCAAAAGAATAGTAATTTAATAAGCTATAAAGTTGTTTCACACAATACAATTAATTAAATACCTCAACTGGTAAAGATTGCAATAAATTTTACTACAGGTCAAGAGTTTGATTCTCGTTTAGCCTAAAAATAAATAAAATTATATACAAATTTCCATAGTGGTGTCTTACCACCAAGAGTTTGGGAGGTAGATTGATAAATTGACTCGTATAAGAGCCGAGAATGATCATTTTGATAAATAATTTTGTAGGTAAAGTTATTTGATTTTTACCAACACCACATTTCCTTGACTTATCATTCGTTTTACCAACAAAAAATATAATTCCTTGGTAAAAACCTTTAGCTACGGGGATTAGGGTTGTTAATCAGTTCAAATGGTTAGAAAATTATGCTAAAACCGAAATCAAACCGAGCTTAGGTTCGGTTCGATTTTCCAATTTTCAAATATAAAAACCAAAACCGTGCGATTCGGTTTGATTTTTATTCGATTTTTCATAATAAGTTGTTCACTTTGTTTTTAGTTGTTCATGGTTTCATTGTGGGATAAAAAAAAGTAGATGGGAATTAAAAAAGAGAACGAGAACAAAAGAAAGAGAAATAGTGGAGGGAATTAAAAATGAGAAAGAGAAATGGTGGTTGGGAATTGATTTAAAGAGAGATAGAGAGAGTTGAATTAAAAAAGAGAAAGGGAGAGAGAGAAAGAGAAAGAGAATTGAATTAAAAAAAGGAGAGAGAATGTAGAAATGAATTAAAAATGAGAGGTATGGCTATGGGTAGGGTGCATTGGAAATTGGAATGAGTGGGAAATGAGAATTAAAATTAGAAAAAAAACTCACTTCAATTCGGTTTGGTTTGAGTTTTTACTATTTAGTTTCGGTTCAGTTTGTTTCGATTTGATTCGATCGATTCGGCCGGTTTTTGAAAACCAATTAACACCCCTAACGGGGATGCCTCCAGGAACCCAATAACAAATTTTTTTTCTTGTAAAAAGTTTTTTCTAACAAAATTTAGATTTTTGACAGGGATTTTTTTTTTTTTTTTGAAAAATGCCTTTATTGTTGTAGTGATAAAAAAAATCTGTATATAAAGGAGCAAGATATTGGGCAAACTTGGTGAGTTGTGTCCAACCAGGCCAGGACATCGTGTCTTATATACTAGAAAATGTTGTTAGGGCGATGTGCGTTGCAAGAAATTCTAAGAAGGGATTGTAGAAATGACCATCTTTGTACATTAGATACCTACAAAGATACTAAAATTGTTGGTACTTCCGTATTTGTTTTTTTTGTTGGAACATGTGTGTGAATTTCAAAAAAAAAAAAAGGAAAATGGGTTTTAAACTTGCAATCTCTCTGCATTGTATAGTCCCATATCTTTTATGTAACTCTCTTCGGTAGAGTTAATAAGGATAATTTTTGAACTTGGGCTTGGACCCCAAGGGGTACCCACTTTTTTGGAGGAGAGATGAAACATACCAATGTAGGTCCACTCCATGCGCCGCCGCCGCCGTACGACCAAGATGAGAAATATAATATTCTTTTCTGCTGAAATTTTATTTGAAAAAATAAATTTTTTTAATTTTCTCCAGAGAACAAGACTGAGTCAGAGGAGACCCAGTCTTCTCTCCACCAACCCGCGTGATCTGTGATTTTTTCCCACTTAACATGCCATGTTTTTTCTTTCAACGCCTCTTTTTTTACCTATAAATACAAGTTCGTTTTCAGCTTATTAATATACATAAAAAACAAAAAACAATTTTATATTCTAAATCATAAACCGAGTTTCAATTTTCAGAGAGTTTCCAAAACTCCATTTTTAAACAGAGTTCGAGTCTGATTTTTACCGAGAGTTTTCACTGTTGCAAAATCCTTTACTGTGATTGATTTCCATTAATTTGGCGATTTCGAACAATAGAGATTGGGTGACAAACTCCATTCTTCATCCAGTGCATGTGATAGAACGAGACAAAAAGAGATTTTGGGTTGTTTTATCCTGGGGACGACGGGGCTTACAGACTGCTTGCACAAACTTGGGTAAAGTCGCGAAACGGCTTATAGAGAGCGACCTAGTCCGCGTCTCAACCCAAGAAAATTTTTGGTAACTTCGTTCCTGTTTATTTTGCAGCAATTGTATTTTCAAAATTTTTAAGACGATAATACTTGTCATGTCTACTACTATTGAAATTGCTGCTAAAGACCTAAACATGCCCTTTCGTTTTGAGGGTCAACACTTTAAAATACGAAGACATAAAATGTTGTTTTTCTTAGCTATGAAAAAGGTTGCCTATATCTGTAATACCGAGAAACCTGTATTGCTTGCTGAACCCGATGAAACCCAAACTAAGGAATTAGATTCCTGGATTGAAAATGATTTTATGTGTAAGAATTATATTCTGAATGTCTGCCTGATGACCTTTATGACTATTACCGCTCTAAAAATCTGCTACAGATATTTGGGAAACCCTTAGGAAAAAATATGACACTGAGGAGGCTGGTACAAAGAAATATGCCATTAGTCGCTACCTGAAATACCAAATGACCGATGACAAGTCTGTTGAAATCCAATCTCACGAGCTACAGAAAATTGCTCATGAAATCATATATGAAGGCATGTCCTTAGATGAGCAATTTCACGTTGCTGTTGTGATAGAAAAACTGTCCCCTAGCTGGAAAGATTTTAAGAATGCACTTAGGCATAAAACCAAAGAATTCTTTCTAGAAAGTATGATCACCCGCCTTCGGATTGAGGAGGAAGCTCGAAAACAAGATCAAAAAGATGAAATTCTGATTGTTTCTAACAATAAGAAATCCACCCCTATGGCTCTAGAACCCGGTGGAAAGACTATGAAAAATCAGAGTCACAATCGAAAAGCGGAACAATCAGAACCGAAACAACCAGAACCGCAACAAACAGAATCAGAATCCTCCGTGGAATCAGAATGGACAAAAATGCCCCTCAAGGAATGACATAGTACAATTCCTATACTATACCTGTAACAGACCATGGCATATGGCCAGAAACTGTCGGAATATGCCTCGTCCTGCTCCACAAGCGAACCTAACCGAAGACCAACTTATAGCTATGATCTCTGAGATCAACTTTGTTGGTGGATCCGAGGGGTGGTCGGTTGACACTGGTGCTTCTCGACATGTATGCTATGATTGAGAAATGTTCAAGTCCTATTCTGAAGCTGAGGACAAGAAAGTAATGCTAAGTGTTTCCCATTCCACTATCATTACTGGAACTGGTGAAGTTGAATTGAAGTTTTCGTCTGGAAAGACCGTCATCCTGAAAGATGTCTTGCATACTCCGGAGATGAGGAAGAGCTTAGTTTTGTGCTACCTTCTGAACAAGGCTGAGTTTACTCAAATTATTGGGGTTGATTTGTATACCATTACTAAGAACAATGTATTGTGAGGAAGGGGTATGCCACTGGTGGTATGTTTAAACTGAATGTTGATGATAATAAAATTTCTACTTGTTACGCCCCAATTTTCAAAGAAAACGAAAATCCTAAAATCCACGTAGGATTATCCATTTCCCCAAAACTCGGGACGTGAAAATTCAATAACAACATAAACAAATAGCAACAACAACTAAAACATGATTTTAATTACTGAAACAAATAAAACTCTAACCCGAAAATACATTGACGTTGCTAGCCCTACTAACGGAATTCCAGTAATGCTGCTAAAAAATTTCTAAACCTGAAAGGCTAATCGGCTACATTCCCAAAGGAATGTACCCAAGAAGCAAAAGCTCATTAGGTCAGCAATAAAGCTAGTGTGAGAAATCTTCATCCCAAAATCAATAAATCCACACGTGATAACATCAACTAAACAAAAACAATAAACAACCACATCAACAGGTAGTTCCTCAATGAGGCAAATGTGTCATGCAAGAAAAACACAATTCAAAGAATTTAGTTCCTCAACGAGGCAATCATGTCATCATCCTAATAAGTAAATACGCATTCATTTGTACTTACACTGTAGAAGTTGACTATGGCAAGTCTGACCTGCAGAAATTGTTAGTAGACTTACCATCCTGCACAAAACTGTTAGAAACAAACAGATAAAATTTATGAGTTATCAATCCTCATAAATGCAACAACGATACAAATCATAGTCATATTAGACTATTATTGAAATATTAACAAAACGCATTTTCTACCTTTAGGAAGACATATAGTTCTCATTCAATAGTCGAATGAGCATTTAGTTTCTTCCTTTAAGGTAATCATGCACATACACAAAAAAGAAATCTCGCTACTTTTCCACAATCGCATTATCCTCCTTGTGCCGAACACACCTTACCCAAGTGTGCCTCCCTTGCCTTCGAAACCACTCGGAGCGTATATGTTCCAAGTGGGGTGCCACATTGAAGAACATGTCATCTCACCCAAAGTTCGATCCATGGCAAGCATTTCCTAAATCTACACGTACAACCAAACTCACATGGAACGGTGCACCGATATGCAAGCAAGTCTGAATACCCAAAATTTATATCACACGTATACAAGCAAGTCTGTATACAAAAATAATTCCTTTTTTTCACATTTTTTTTTGGAGTTGTGGAAAAGAGCATAAAAATGAATAAATCCTCAAAACTCTTTTATGATGACACTTTGTCAACCATGAATAAATCAACCACAGTATCCACCATTCTTTTGGGGAACAAATAATATTTTCATAAATAAATTTTCTATAACACAACAAGGATCAAACTCATTAAATATAAGGATACTCCTTAGCAAGTTAATTTTGCATAACAATCGATTTCAATGCACAATTATCCCAAGGAAACAACAAGAAAGTCTTATGTCAAAATAATACTAGCAACAAAACTGTAACTTCAAACTTGACTAATTTGGGCAAACCAAAAACATAAAAATAATTTACACCAGAAACACCCAACTTGCTCTATATGAAACCCAATGTAGGTCCATTTACCTTCACTGTTCCAACACATACACTTCACTCCATTCCAACCTATACCCATGCTTGCATTAGTCCCTCTCTCTTAGAATACCAAACTATTTTAAAAACATTGAAAAAAACTTGATCGCCTTGAGGCTGAAAAACGTTTTTAAAACATTGACAATAGGTTCTCTCACATGTTGCATATACCATGTCATCCATGAATTAAAGATGTAAAGAGATACACTCAGACAGTCACTTAACTATTTATCCATGCAACACATCCTTTTTAAATAAGACGAGAAATTTCAAATTTCAAATGGATATGAGCCTTCTCATATCTTACAATTAGAAATATTTGAGGATACCTTTCTAGAAGACCTATCACAGATAAATATTAGTAGAATTCCCATGAGGCATATCTCGAAATAGGCTTCTAACACCCAAGGAAATATGCACCTACAAATGATGCTCAAATGGTTTCATTCCATACTAAAATGAAGAGAACTCAAGACACTAATGATCAAAGAATAGAGAACATGAAAACAAAAGCAGATCAAATGACTGCAAAAGCAAAAAGGAATTGTTCTGATAACTAAAATATCCACAAGCTGATATGATAAATTCTATAGTTACGTCCTGGAAAATAAAGTTTAAGGGAAATGGGAAAACATCAAGGAGAACTTCTAGTTAAATGACCTTTAAGAAAAATTTAGCTGTAAAAAAGAATATCCAAATCATCTAATCAAAGGTAAGCTAGAGAATAAACAACACATTTATCTTTTGAGACTGAAAAGAACAATAATCTATCCAACCCCATTCTAAAATCATTGAAATAGTATCTAACACAGAATGAATTTTGCTAGCATTAATAAAAAGAAAGACCACGAGGCATCAGATAAAAGAAATATTAGAAATGATGAAAGACAACTCAATTGTAGATTCTACGAAGGGCCCAATTTTGATGCTCAACTTCAGCACCACTCCCCAACCATACGACAAACACAACCCCCACCCAATTTTAATCCATCCAAACCTTCCTAAGATGACAATACCAATCACAACAACAAACCCCTAAACACACTAAATCGCCAGTAAGCCATCAAACACACCAAAATCAACAAACAAAGATATGGGTATTTCAAAAAGAGGAACTCATATAGAGAATGAAAGAAGACTCACCGATCATCACATAGCCATCGCCACAGGAGGCCTTCACGAAGACCTCCCTCTCACGCCGCCATCCCCTCTTTGTCGCAACACCACACCATTCCCAGAGTCGCCAACAAGAAGAAGAAAACGTGAAGGGGAGAAATTATGAGGAAGAATGAGAAAAGAAGAAGGAAAAAGGAAGAGATATGGTTTCTCTTTATAAGGTGGGTGGCTATTCGCCCCCACTAAAATTCTAAGGGCAGTCCATCTTTTAACTTCACAAAATAAAACCCTAATCATTACTTTAATGAAAGCCCAAGCCCAAGCAAAAATTGAATAAAACCCATCAAGATTAGGGTTTAACTAAAGTATATGAGTATGGCTAACTAGTTTACTTAAGGCAAAGGTCTCATTTTAGGGTTTCCAAAATTTTGGCTAAATACACACACACACCTTATTCTATTTAGTAATGGCAAAGAAAAATCTTTTTCCCAATAAATGAGATTACAATATATGTCACAATTAATAAATAAGAAAATTTTATATTTATTTAATAAGGCGGGTATTACATTTCTGCTTACATGTTGTAATCATTTAATACCTGACATGCTAGACTTTGTCATGTTAACAAACGAATAATTAAAAACATGAGTAACTTAACACTAATTGCAAAAATGTCATTGAATGACTTTGAAAAATGCAATTATTGTAGCCAAACTAAATAACCAAAACACCACATAAATCTGTTGTTAGAGAATCTTAACCTCTAGATTTAATATATTCAGTATATGTGAACTTGATGATGTTTTAACTAGAAATGGAAAATGTTACTTTATTACATTTATTGATGATTGCTTCGACTATAACTTTGTCTATTTGATGAAAAATAAGAGTGAAGCATTTGACATGTTCAAAATCTTTTTAACGAAAGTTGAAAATCAGTTCAATAGAAAGAAAAAGAGGTTTAGGAGTGATAGAGGCACTGAATATGATTGCAGCAAGTTCATCGAGAACCGAACCGATGGTTTGATTTTTCACCTAAACCGTGAACTGAATCGACTTTGGTCGGTTTCAAAATTTTCAAACCGAACCGACCATTAATAAAACCGAACTGATTCTAATTTATGCAAACCGTAACCGAATCGAGCTGACTAAAATGAACCAAAACCGAAATAAAACTGAACCGACCGACTATTTTAAACATATTATATTATTTTTTATATAAAATATATATTATTTATTATATATTAGGTCGGTTCGGTTTGGTTGGTTAAAATCACATAGAAACCAAAAATCGAACCGACCACTTCGGTTTTGAATTTTTTAAAATCGAACCGAATTTAAACTGAACCAAACGGTTGGATTTTGACCGGTTCGGTCGGTTTAATCGGTTTGGTCGGTTTTTTGTTCAACCCTAAGTTTTACAAATCTCATGGAATCATTCATGAAGAAATTGCACTGTACTCTCCTGAGATGAATGGCAAAGCTGAAAGAAAAAATAGAACTTTTATTGAATCAGTAGTTGCCATTCTACTTAACTCTGGTGCTGCATCATACTGGTGGGGAGAGATTTTGTTTATGGTGTGTTATGTGCTAAATAGAGTCCCTAAATCGAAAAGTAAAATTTTTCCTTATGAGATCTTGAAAAATAAACAACCAAACTTGCTGTATTTCAAAACTTGGGGTTGTTTAGCTTATGTAAGAATTTCTGATCCAAAAAGGAACAAGCTTTGCTAGTAGGGCATATGAGTGTGTATTTATTGGCTACGTCGTTAACAGCAAAACCTATAGATTCTTTGACTTAAATGATCATGTTGTCATTGAATCGAACGATGTTGATTTCTATGAACATAGATTTCATTTTATTTCGAGGAATAGTGGGGGCGCATCCCTTAGTAATGTGCCAATGATTAGGATGAATGAACATTATAAGACAACAGAATCTGAGCTTAGGAGAAGTAAGTGAACCCGAACTTCTAAAAACTATGGCCCTGACTTCTATGTCTTTACAGTAGAGGAGGATCCCCTAAACCTCAAAGAAGCCTAGTCTTCTATAGATGCCAACTTTTGGGAAGAGGTTATTAATGATGAAATGGACTCTCTTGAGTTTAATACAACTTGGCATTTAGTTGACTTGCCACCAGGTTGCATGACAATAGGTTGTAAATGGGTATTTAAGAAGAAATTGAAACCCGATGGAGCCGTTGAAAAGTTTAAGGCTCGTCTTGTAGCCAAAGGGTTTAGACATAGAGAAATTGTTGACTTCTTTGACACATATTCACCTGTTACTAGGATTACATCCATTTGAGTGCTAATTTCTCTTGTTGCTATTCATGATCTAGTATTGCACCAAATGGATGTTAATACTGCTTTCCTAAATGGTGATTTAGAAGAAGAAATTTACATGGACCAACCTAAAGGTTTTGTAATTCTAGGGCAAGAAGATAAAATTTGCAAACTAGATAAATCACTTTATGTTTTGAAACAAGCACCAAAGCAATGGCATGACAGATTTGATAATCTTGTTATCTCACATGGCTTTAAAGTAAATGAAAGTGACAAATGCATTTATTATAAATCTGAAATTGGCATTTGCACTATTATATGTCTATATGTGGATGATTTGCGTATATTTTGTTCTAATATTCATGTCGTGAATAATGTGAAGTCTTTGTTGTGTGCGAATTTTGATATGAAAGACCTTGGAGAAGCAAATGTAATCCTTGGTATTAAGATTACTAGGTCTAAAAAGGGAATCTCTTTGGATCAATCACATTATATTGAGAAGATCATAAAGAAATATAACTACTCTGACTATAAACCTACATGTACTCCTAATGATCCTAGTGTATGGTTGTTTAAGAACACCGATAATGGTGTTAGACAAACTGAGTATGCGAGCATCATTGGTAGCCTTCGATATGCAACTGATTGTGCTAGGCACGACATAGCTTATGTTGTGGGACTACTATGCAGATTTACCAGTAGACCTAGTATAAAACATTGGCATGCTATTGAAAGGGTCATGAAGTACCTTAAGAGGACTATGAACCTTGGATTCCACTATCAGAAGTTTTCTGCTGTCATTGAAGGATATAGCGATGCTGGTTGGAACACCCTTTCAGATGACTCCAAAGGAACTAGTGGGTATGTTTTTAGTATAACTAGTGGAGTTGTTTCTTGGAAGTCAAAGAAACAGACTATTTTGGCACAGTCCACGATGGATTCTGAGATGATAGCACTAGCCACAGCTAATGAGGAAACAGGTTGGTTAAGAAATCTACTAGCTGAGATCCCTTTATGGGAAAGACTGGTACCAGCTGTCTTGATCCATTGCGATAGTACCGCGGCTATTGCAAAGATACATAACCGCTATTATAACGGCAAGAAATGACAAATACGTCGTAAGCATAATACGGTTAGAGAGTTTCTATCTACTGGAGCTGTTAAAGTGGATCATGTACGAACTGATGAGAACTTGGCTAATCCTTTGACGAAATGATTAGCTAGAGAGAAAATTTTCAAAACCTCGAAAGGAATAGGACTTATGCCCTTAGATTGATGAGTCATTCATGATGGTAACCCAACCTATAGACTGGAGATCCCAAGAAATAGGTTCAATGGGTAATAACAAGTCGTGAATGATATAAGGTGAATCATGCTATTTTTGTTGTAATTCCATTCCTAGATTGAAACATGAGATCCTGAAACGATAGTAGGGTGAGTTAAAACTCTTAATGAGATCTATACTCTATGTGGAGTGGAGTACCTAGCTACAAGAGTACTCTTGATAGACTCACCTAAGTGATTGTGGAAGTATGGCCGCTTCCTATGGAACTTGTGGGCAAATTTTTTAGAGCTTTCACTACACTAGGATATACATGCATGGCCTTAACGCACGTGCTTTTTAGACTTCACCCTGATAAGGTTGTGCGTGTAATGTTGTTAGAGATAGAGTTCAAAACTACGAGTTATTCTAGTATAATCTAAATCATGAACACTACGCAAGAGTTCAAGTAGAAAGACACCTATGTTTATGCACAATCTTATATAGTATATATTGCTCGATGAAGAAATGTTTTTAAAAAATTCAAGTGGGGGATTGTTGGAACATGTGTGTGAATTTAAAAAAAAAAAAGGAAAATGAGTTTTAAACTTGCAATCTCTCTGCATTGTATAGTCTCATATCCTTTATGTAACTCTCTTTGGTGGAATTAATAAGGATAGTTTTTTAACTTGGACTTGGACTTGGACCCCAAGGGGTACCCACTTTTATGGAGGAGGGAGAAGATAGACCAATGTAGGTCCACTCCACCCGCGCGTCGCTGCTGTCCGGCCAAGATGAGATTATGCTAAAAATTTATTTGAAAAAATAAAAAAAATATTTTTTTTTGTCCAGAGAACAAGACCGAGTCAGAGGAGACCCAATCTTCTCTCCACCAACTCACGTGATCCGCGATTTTTCCTACTTAATAGGCCACTTTTTTTTTGTTCCAATATCTCTATTTTCAGCCTATAAATACATATTCATTTTCAGCTTATTAATATACATAAAAAAATAGAGAACAATTTTATATTCTAAATCAGAAACATAGTTTCAATTTCCAGAGAGTTTCCAAAACTCCGTTTTTAAATAGAGTTCGAGTCTGATTTTTACAGAGAGTTTTCACTGTTTAAAAATCCTTTACTGTGATTGATTTCCATTAATTTGGTGATTCTGAGCAATAGAGATTGGCTGACAAATTTCCGTTCTTCATCTAGTGCATGTGATAGAACGAGACAAAAAGAGATTCTTGGTTGTTTTATCCTGGGGACGATGGGGCTTACAAACTGCTTGCACAAACTTGGGCAGAGCCGTGAAACATCTTAAAGAGAGCGACCTAGTCCATGACTCAACCCAAGAAAAATTTCGGTAACTTCGTTCCTGTTTATTTTGCAGCAATTGTATTTCCAACAATTTTTCCTCGATGCACCCTCAGACACTTAATATAAATTGGTATTGCCCTTTCTCAGTTTTCTATGTTATGTGGTGCATGAAACTTGTTGATTGGATCCTACAAGTTATTGACAGAGTTACTGTAAAGGACGTCACTAATCTTGTCAAAAAGATGATATCATCTCCGCTCACTATGGCATCATTGGGAAACGATAATTTTGAACTTATTTTGAGCCAACTTATGCTCAAAGCATACTTAAGTTCTGAAATATTTGTTTGTTCCAGTTTTCTTTGGCAGTCTTATGTGTTCCTAACTACAACTGTCAGCAGCAAGTTCCATCCAAAGTAATGTAGTTGTACAACGTGTTGGATTGATTCTTGGCATTCAAAATAGTTGAATGAGACAAGGAGATACAACAGGCTACATTGCGGAGGTCTGTTCGAGGACGGGTTCCCCACTCGCAGAGGTCAATGCAAGGGTGAAGGAGAAAAAATAGGAGGGGAGAGGCTGTGTGCCTTTTCCTTGCCCTGCCCCACCCCGTAGATTACTCTCTTCCTCACGCCTTCGCTGGGAAATCAGGGTGAGAGATGACAGGAGGGTAGAAAAATTATGGGAAGAGAAAAGAAATGACAGAGGACGAGATAAAGATGGCGGGGGGCTGTAACACTGAAGCTGGTGCTATGTTGTGTTCTTGAGAAGAGAAGGTGAGATGGGTGAAACAAAAATTTGAGTTTTGGTGTTTATATTGGTGGTGCAAAGAGCAGGCAGTAGTGTTCGATAGAAAGGTGTTGGTGTTAGACAAAAATGCGGGGGTGGTGGGGTTAGACAAAAATGTGGGGCGTGCTGATGTCAAAATGTCAGGGCCATAAACTAATCAGATCTCATTGAGGCACACGTTGATAACAAGCCGATTGAATGGTGTTTGACGAAAATGGTTGTTAGAACCTTTTAAGCTTAAAAGGCTATTTAATCTCAGCTCTAAGCGCTAAGCGGCTTGGAAATGCCCAAGCGAGATGGGCGGCCGCTTATGCGTGTTTTTGAAATATATATATATATTTTTTTATTTTCATTTCGAAAAGAAAAAAATTTTCATTTTGCATATTTATCTTGGCATTTAATTGGAAGTAATTTATATGTTATTATGCTGAATTTTTATAAATTATATATTATAATACAAAAAAAACTGCTTGAGCCCCGACTAGGACTCTGGGCGCTAGTCCCCTGTTCGCCTACCGCCTAACAATTTTTAGAATCTTGATTATAACAAAATGATTCTCAAAGATCAAGATCTCATGCGTTAAATCTGTTATGCTCCTGGAAATCCAAACATGCTATTACACACAATGCTATCAGCATCAAAGGGACATATTTGTTAGTGGTTAATCTTGAATTTATCTTCCTTTTTATTTTCTTCTCTGAATGCTCTGAAACATAAGATTTTTCCCTTTGCTCTCACGCATGATCCGATCATTGACAGCTTTACTTTTATAATAAAATTAAGACTAGGAGATGAATGAATTAACAATGTTGGTACAAAGGCTGAGTTGGTTTATAGTCTAGGTTTGTTTTGGTGAATCCTCTCTTATGAGAGTTCGTTTAAGTATTTGTTTTTACTTTTGTTTCATTTGTATAAAGGTTTTGGGGTCCTTAAAACCCAGCTCAATTTCCAAAAAAAAAAAAAAATGAATTAACAATGCTAGTAAGATTCAAGTACATGTTATGATACTGGAACGTGTAATCTTCTAACCAAGACTAAAATTCTCAGTATTGATAAGTTGGGATATATTGGTTTACGAAATTAGAAATTTTGTATTAAAGCAAAATCATTCTGAAAATTGAATTCAGTACTAACTAAATTATCCTTGTTACGAAGGGGGGTGTATTGTATATGGATTTTTATGGAATTGATAAATAATTTGAAAAGTCCACGGACTCTTTAAATTGTCCACAGACTCTTTAAATTGTCCACGGACTTCTGCTGATTTCTTAAATCCATAGACTTTTGCTACAACATTTCTAGAGATTTATGAAAATCCACGGACTTTGTATGAACGACTTTTACAGATTTCTAATTATTTGCAAGATAAAAAAGAAGTTGGTAATGACATATCCTCTAACAAACCAAATATATTAGACATTAGAGAACAAGACATGTATCTGACCAAAAAAAATATATAACTAGGCAGGTAATGACATGAAATCGCAATCCAACATTCAACAAAATCAAATCATTCAACACAACCAAATTAAAAATCATCACTTGCAAAATGAAATAAACACACAGTATTTAGCCTTATGCATATAAAAAAGTATCAAACTACATGACTTAAAATCCAAATGGCCTATAGCTTATTAGCTTTATGCATCCCTTTGTGCCCAAGTGATCCAGGGTAATGTTGTCAAAGCAATCGTGCGCAGATGCTCTAAAGGGACAATGTGGCATGACAGGCAATAAGTGCATAAGTTTCAAAGCACCTTTATGAAATTATGTAATTGTAGGAATTAAGTAAGAATGAAAACCTAGAAAATAATCCAAAATCATATACCTCCTGCCACAACCAGTTATAATACCCAAGTATGGAGTTGCCAGTTTTGATAAATGTTCATTGAGAATTACCATATCCACACATACCCCCCACCATGTTTATTACCTAACACATCCTATTAATAACCCTCACCCCCTAGCGAGCACAAAAGATACGCTGCAATTTTCTTAATAGAAGTTCGTCGCTAGGCTTTCGCATTAGGAATCTAAAACCCTATAACTGTTATGCTGAGAGTACCCATCGTTTCCCATTCCTAGTTGGCGTAAAGGTGTTGGATTAAACATACCAAACTGATGCTATAAAAAAAATGAGACGGAGTTGTATCGAAAAGAAAGGGAAAGGTAGAAAAGAAAGAGAGGGAAGTTATTTTCTCTCATCTTTGTACGACACAAAGTTGGGATAAGGGAAAGATGAGATTTAGCATGAGAGAATGCAGATGGATTGGCCTAACTTTGTTGTGGTGGCGACCCTTGAGTCTGTAGAGGCACAACTTGTTGAAGAGGATATGAAAATGGCTAGTCTTGATGAGAAGAAGAATGAGAAGAGACTAGTTACAGAGAATAAGAAGAAGATGTGATAAAAGAGAGAGGGAGACTTTTTTTCACGTTGAAATCTTTGATATGGAGGCTGGCAAACTATTGAACTTTGTTATTTATATCTAACACTATAAAGTCCATGAGAATCCATGATTTTCCAAATCCATAAATATGAATGATATTTTAAATACCCTAAAACTTTTGTGGACTTTCTGAAATCCATATTGAATACCCCTAGACTTTGTGGATTTCAGAAAGACTTTTTAAAATCCTAATTGAATACCCATAGACTTTTGTGGACTTTTTAAAATCCAAATTGAATACACTTGGATTTTCAGAATCCATGGAATTTATTAAATTGCCCACAAAATCCAGATACAATACACCCCACGAAGTACATTGATTGATTTGTAAACCCTGATTATTATTTTTTTCTCTGTGATTTCTTACTGCCATAACATTCATACATACAATTTGTGGAATCAGATCGTTTGCACAAATAAAAATAAAAATAAAAATAAAAATCAATGCATTTGAGATTCTAGGCAGGCGACCCATGGAAATCAAGGTCTTTGCTTTTTTACTTGAACGGAGTTTGCGATGAAATAACAAGCATTAAAGTTTATGTAACAGTTTATTTATTTATTTAGATTTTACTTGACCGCCGTGAAGCACAAATAACAGTAACAGCAAACGTTCAGGCCTTCTTCATTGGATCCAAGTGATAAAACTGGAACAGAGGAAAAAACAGAGAGAACACGTGACATGAATAAACAGATCCATCCATGTATTTGTCTTTCAAATTTTGAAATCAGACACCCCGGGCTTTTGTTTTCTTCATTAAATATCACAAGTACTGAATGCTACCTTCACCATTTTTACAGCACTGTTAAATCTACAATATACAAAAATAGGCCTTACTACATGTAATATGGATGCATCTGTCCACCATTGGATGATTTCATGTCCACAACGTGCACCGTTGATCTCAAATAGGATTTTATCCGCATTTCCTAATGTCCACAAACTAATGTACTGAAACCCAATAGCAAGATCATCCGATCAAATTAGCGAGACTTCTGCTACTACTACTTGATCGATCCAAAGCTAGGCGTTTACGTTCAGTAAGTCGTGTTGTAGGTGATCTTATCAGGACACAAGGAACAAACAAAAAACCACTAAAAATTTACTAGTGAATTTGTTTATCAAGTGTCCGTGATTCATCTGATTAGGGAGGGATAGTGGGCAACATTGGTATTCTAATAAGCATTGGAGCATCTTTTGTAGTTTTTGGAGTACAGATTCTCCCAATTCACATTTTTTTGCCTTCCTTAGAATTATTGTTATCACAGTTTTGTTGTGAAGTTGTTTTGTCAGTCAGTCAGTCCCCCACCACAAAAAAAAAGAGAGTAGTTGGGCAGGTCATAGGTGTTAAAGTTTGTGAACATTTGAAGCATTAGCTTTGGTATTGATTTCAATGGAAGATTACGAAGATGGAAAAGAGAGGTGGGGTTTGTCTACATTGCTGGTTTGTTCTTGAATTTGTCTATGTTTTCGCTAATGCTTGTAATGTCTGTGTATACAACAGGGAGAAGAATATGGTGGAAGGAGATCATGGTTTGTGGACTGTAGAGTGCTTAAGAGGAAGATTGCTTGCGGAGAGAGTAGCTTCCAAGGCTGCAAAAGAAGATGCAGAGTTCTTGGGTAACAAGGTTAATGTTCTTCATGTTTTTTTTTGCTTACATTGTTTGATAAACATTACTTGACTAGCTTTCGGATAGATCTGTGACTTTTGCTGATCATGTCTTATTTTTCCTGTTGATGGAACAGTTGATTGAGCTAGAAAGGAAATTGAAAGTAGAGATGGAAGTCAAGAACAAAGCGGAGAAAAGGTTAAAGATCCTAATGGAAAAGATGTACTCAGTGGAACTTTCGCCCGTTTCACACCATTTGAAAGTGTTCAGGGGAGTAGAAGGCTCTACCTGTTCATCCCAAAGTTCAACAAGTGTCACTGCACCAGAAGAAGAAAGCAATATGTCCTGTGCAAAGGAGTTAGTAAAATGTACTGGCGGAGAAATGGGGGAGTCTATTGATTCAACATTAACATCAGAAGATGTTGGATACAACGAATCAGACCGCAGCATTATGAGTTCAACTCATCAATCATCATCTTCTATTGGTGCAGATTCACATTGGAGCGACACCAATAATTCATGCAACATAGACCAGGATAACCATCCACCCACCGAAATCAAACACAATAGCAAAAACGAAGTCTCAGTAGATGATCTCAGGTACTGTCTAATTCCAATTTTCTGTTTATGTCTGGTTTTCTACTACGAATTTGGAAAATATATCAACTTAATTTCAACTTTAATCTGTTGACAGGCAAGTTATGATGGGAAATGAGATCAAGTTGACAGAATCTGTCAATAACAAATTAATCTTGGTTCCAACAACTGAGTTGCCTAACCAAAAGGTTCACAAACCCCACACCAACAAGCATAATGTTGGCGATGTTCTTGCTGGTCTAAGACGTCTGCAGGAACAACTATAAAACTAACAGAAAGGAGATGGGTGTTACAAAATATCATTCAGTTGTGTTATGTTCTGGTTTATGAGGTTATATTTTTGCAATAACTTTTGTCAATTGAACATATGTAAGATGAAATAATCGATGTTAATAAGGATCCAGATGAAAGTGTGATGTACCATTTCATCATGTTAGTAAGGATCCAAATGAGTGTGACGTACTCATTTTTGTGTACCTGATCGATTTTCAATCTTAAGAAAGAAGAATGACAATCAATAATACCTGTTGATGGCAACTCAAATGAAATTAGTTGTCCACAAATTTGGTTGTCAAGTTTTGAATCTATAGTTGTGACGCTTCACTTAGCTATCTGTAATTTTGAATATATAGTTGTGATGGTTCAGTTGGCTATCTGTAATGTTAAAAGAGATTGATTGGTTTAACAGTAAAATTTGACAATGTTTCCGCAGAGAAACCTTGACGTGGTGAACTTGAATCGTACAGTTACAAATTATTGCTGCAAATTCCTGCTTATCTCAGGACTCGGTTCCTAACCCAACCAACTTCGACGATGGTTGGCTCGACCTTGACTATAAAGACTGCATTAGGTTGATCCAGAACCAGTGTATGCTCATAGGATCAGAATGAGCATTCGACTCAGAGTTTCTAACTGTCGTTCCCAAAACAGATATTATTGGACCAGATTGGGTTCAGTTCGTATTATAAACTCCATAAGCAAAATACTATTTTCCATTTCAGCAGGTACCCTAGGCCTCTAAGCAACATGGTTTATATCAGCAATCAATCCTCACATCAACCAGTTCACAAACGGAAATTACTTTCTTATAGCACAAGAAAATAGTTTTATATTATTGCAACAATGAATGATACCCTTAAGGATTGTAGGGTGATAAAAAACATAATGGAGAGACACTCAATTGAATGCTCACATGTCACAAATTACGAAATAGGGAAGCCATCAATTTTCGTAAGTTTCCCCATTGATACATTTAACAGTATCTCAAATGGCTTCCATGTATGTTGCAGCTGATACAGTAGAAGTGAAGCATCAACATCATAGAGTAGCAGGCTTCCAAAAATCAAGGGGCATCCGGTGCTGAAACATAAAATTGAATCAGAAACAATAAGGTCAAGCGCTCGAAGTATATGTCAAGGAGCAAAATAAAGGAACCACTGTATTTCACTTTACTGTTACAGATCCAATAGAAAAAAGAAGAAAATTACAACTTTTAAAACTCCGTCACAAATCAAAGCAAAGAAAACGCCTTTTCATACGGTCGTACCTTGGATATTGGCATCTTAGTTCTTACAGACTCGATCAATGAGAGATCAATATCAACTACAGTAATTCCTGTTGCTAGACGATCTGCAGCGCAAACAGATATTAAAAAGAAACATGTTAACGTAGTTACTAGCTGCAAGCCTGCAATAAAATACTAGCAGTACTACTCCAGCCAGAAAGTTTCTTTTAGCTGGAACGAGTGAAACTAAGTTGGACCAGAAAATCATGAAGAAAAGTAGATCTTCCTATTTGTATGCATATAGGTTGGTCAATTAATCTACTATTGGGATCAAAGTAGCCTTGTACCACCTCTAGAGTGTCTACATTATAAGTTCTTGTAAAAACAACCTTTAAAAAAATTCATAAAAAAAAAGAAGGTAATGGGGGAATTACGTCAAAGGTGAAAGGTGTGTCTACTCTAAATGAGCACACTTCTGTACAGTACTCATGCAATGGCAGGTCCCTAAGCTTCACTGGACGAGTGCCAAACGGTAAACACAAGATACCATTTTATCCTATCCTAATTATTCCACAACATCAAAACTTCTTTCAGTATGAGAAGATGCTACTTATGGACATACTCAAACAGGATAAGAAAATTTCTTACTCCAATCTCCCACTATTATTTGTCTTAGGACTGAACAAAAAACCAAATGAACCGATGAAACCGCTCAAATCAAACCGAACTGACCAATTTGGTTTGGTTTTGTTTCGGCTTCGGTTCAGTTCGGTTTGCAACATTTTGAAACCTAAGTGATTGGTTTGATTTTCGGTTTTAGATTGAAAAAACCAAGTAAACCGAACAGATACATATATTTATCTTTTTAATTTTTCAGTGTATTATATAAAAAATTAATAAATAATATAATTTTTGTCGGTTCGGTTCAATTTAAATCGGTTTAGCATAGTTTTCGTCAGATCTGTTCGATTTTCGGTTTCATTTAATTTTATTTTGGTTTGGATTTCTGTTAAAGCTGTTAAGCCAGTTGATATGGTTCAATTTGCGGTTTCAAGTCGAAACAGAACCATGAATAACCCTAACTTGTCTTTGCTCTTATTTTCTACACAAACTTATAACAATGTGTATATGATAATGACTCATCTTTCTAATTTGGACACAATCTCATTAAGTTGACAAAACTTTCAGTGAGCAACAGATGTAACTGTGACTACAACCAAGAAATGATGAACTCGCCTGGTAGCCGACCAACAACTTTACCCCAGGGATCAATAACTAAGGTGTCACCATAGCTTTCTCTTCTTTCATTGTGCCATCCAGTTTGGGAGGGAGCAATAACCTATGGAGATTCCAATACCATTATTGGCTAAACATACATCCGTTGCAAGATTTAGATTAAATAAAGGATTTGGATCATTGGTGAAAGAGAAATTGAGTACCATACATAGCATTGAGTTTCAATTGCACGAGCACGTAGAAGAATCTCCCAGTGAGCCTCCCCAGTTACCTTTGTAAAAGCAGAAGGTACTAAAAGAACCTGCAGAACCAAAGTTAAGATAAAAGAGGCAAGGTTCTAAGAATTAGAAATAACTACAACAACAATAAACAAAAAAAATATTCACCCACAAAAACGGCAAAAGGCAGCTAAAGAAAACCTTTCATACCTGTGCATTTTGTTGAAATCGTAGTTGCTGATAAAGCCCTGGAAATCTCAAGTCATAACAAACTGTTAGACCCAGACGTCCAATGGGACTATCTACCGCCACAATATCTTTCCCTGGAAATAATACCAATTCAGATATCCATTCCAAACTTGCTTGTCAAGGAGCAATTTCCAAGGAAAAGTGCCACTGACGAACATCTTGCAAGTAAACAGGGATATTTGGCCAAAATGTAGCCCTCATTGATGGTTGGTGCCTATACTCAGTGTTTGGCTCCAAGTCAAAATCATAAAATTCCCAAAACTAATGCAACTTCAAACCCAAATATATGTGAAGTGCACCCTACACATCTCAGCTTCATAACAAAAAAATAATAAAATAATAATAAAAAATCATAGAGATGAGACAACAAGACTTGCTCATGAGTCATTTCACAAATGCCGATGCCTTTTATAAATAGATTTTCAGCACAATCAAGTGACATTGTTTCAAAAACTAGTTTGTAAGAGAGAGGAGATTCTAGGGTTCCTTGAAGTTGCTGATTTCAATCAAGATTTGTGTTACGATTTTGTTCGAGGTAGATTACGTTAACCTTATGCCTGGATGATGTCAAAAGACAAGCAGGAACAAGAACTCTCCATGCACTCCTGTGGAGAAAGCCTTAACGATGAAGGAGTATCAAAGCAACGCACCCTGAAAACTCAAGACACGATGAAGGAAATAACATCCCAATAGAACTTGTGGAGCTGTTCAAGACACACGGTGACAGAATGGTGCAGCTTCTAAAAAACCCATCTCTTATGATCACTGAGAGCCAGGAAAGAGTAGATCTGGTAAACAATATTGATGGCGATGGAGGTAGCAGGGATGAAGACTGCACCATTGTACTTGGAGAGAAGAGTCATACAGAAATTATGAGGAAGGATGCAGAAGCTAGTCACAACAATAAAACTGGGAAAAGTAATGCAAAAACCATGCCATGGGCATCGTTACTAAAGCAGTCTAAACATATACTGGAATAACAAGGTTAGCGTATGATCCTCTGTTACGATCCTTGTTATGGACTTTCCCCTCCTGGACAGCTCGGGCTTTTGGGAGAATTGGTTGGTTCATAACAATATACCAATTGTTATGAACCAACCAATTCTCCCAAAAGCCCGAGCTGTCCAGGAGGGGAAAGTCCATAACAAGGATCGTAACATTGCCCCACGTTTCCAAAGCCGACGTCCTCGTCGGCCCACTCTATCGACACTGGGCCCGCCCATCCAGTATTCAACAACTTAGCACTATGCCCATACATAATGCTAAATTATTTTAATCCAGCCTATAGGTCGCCCCTGCCGGGATTCGAACCTTGGATGTGGGGTTTGGCTCTGATACCAATTGTTATGAACCAACCAATTCTCCCAAAAGCCCGAGCTGTCCAGGAGGGGAAAGTCCATAACAAGGATCGTAACATCCTCCTCCAGTTATAGAGGGGAAGAAAGTTGTTCAGATTAGCACAAAGGATTTTGCGCAGAACGTTGAGGAGTGCGAACAATATGTGATTGGCAATTTTGTAGGGAAGAGGTTACCTTACGGATACGTCAAAGAGACTCTTATCAAAGCTTGGGGTATAAAAGATTTTGAGCTCAACATCCATGGTGAAAAGGCTTTTGTTTTCAAATTTCAAATGGAAGCAGATAGAAGCAAGGCACTAGAGATGGGACCTCTATATATTGGAAGTAGATTGTTTATTGTTAGACCGTGGTCTCCTATGGTGGAGGAAGAGAATGAGGTTCTCACCTCTGTGCCAATTTGGGTAACCTTGAAAAAGGTCCCCTTGTTCTTGTGGAACCCAGTGGGATTACAGAAAATCACTAGTGCTATTGGGATTCCCCTTATGCTGGATAAAGCAACAGAGGATAGATCACGGCTTCTATTTGCAAGAGTGTGTGTGGAGATTGATATTCATAGTCAGTTTCCAAGTCAAATACCTATAGCTATTGATGGACAATCCCAACAAGTGATTGAAGTGGAATATGCTTGGAAACCTGCTAACTGCTAAGTGTGCTAACTGCGCTGGCTTTGGTCACGCATCAAAAGACTGCTTGAAGAAAAATAATTCTTCACCTATGAAGATTTGGAGAGATGTCAAGAACAAGCCTCAAGCTCAACATACTTCCAATGCTGATGAGGAAGGGTGGGAGATAGCTAAAGGACGACATGCTTTTAAGAACAAGGAGATACCTACTGCAGGAGTACAGAACACACTCACAGGGTCACAAATGAGCAATCCTACAATGACAAAGGAAAATCAAGAAGAAAATGTCAATCTAACTGACACGAACTCAAGCAGAGGAGAGAAGCTGGGAATGGAGAAGGACAATAACACCAGGGAAAGCCAGGTTACACAGAGCCAACATGTACCAATGGATAGCAAGAGTGGTGAGCAGTTCGAAGCAGATCAGGGGAGTAATGGCAACCGCAATGTTACAGCTAGCAATATGCAAAATAGGTTCACTCCTCTCGTGACCTTTGACGAGGTGGAACAAAGAGTTAAGCGCTTAGGCGATGCAAGAACTGCAGGAGGAGTCAAGCAGCTCCTAAATTCACAGGTTTCCCAATGATGAGAGCAGGAAGCTGGAATATTAGAGGTCTAAATGACCCAGTAAAACAGAGGGAAGTAAGAGAGTACATTAAGAAGAATAAGCTAAGTATAGTAGGCCTTATGGAGACAAAATTAAATAGTCAGAAGAGCGGCCTTGTTAGAAGGAAAATAAACAAAGATTGGAACTGGGAAGACAACTTTAGTATATGTCATGGTGGACATATCATGGTGGGATGGGATCCAGGGTTAGTAAATGCTTCCCTAATCTCAAAAACAGCACAAGCAGTGGTTATAAACACGTTCTGGCCGAATCTCTGCAGTACTTATGTTCGTATATGGATTCAATAACTAAATAGCTAGAAGAGCTTTATGGGATGAGATTATCCAAATCTCTAGCACAAATACACTCCCCATGGCTGTGCTTGGAGACTTCAATGCTATTCTAGCAAGTGAAGAGAAATTAGGTGGGCAAGAAGAAACGAATGCGGAGCTGCAAGATTTTGTGAACTGCACGATTCAAGCAAGCCTTTACGATTGTAAACAGAAGGGATGCTTTTACACATGGAGTAACAACCAATCTGGCCGAACTAGAGTGATTACAAAGATTGACAGAGTGCTTATCAATGATGCCTGGCTAGATGCAGTTCCAGAAGCAGAAGCAGAATATCTCCTTGCTGGTATTTCTGATCACTCATTGATTGTGCTTACTATTTTTGCATATCATAACCTGGGTCCAATACCGTTCAAGTTCTATAACTATTGGGTTACTGACTTCTTGAGCCTAGTGAATAAAGCTTGGGCGATAAGGATATGGGGCACACCTATGTACTATTTGGTTCAAAAACTTAAATCAGTAAAACAAGCTCTAATCCAATGGAGGAAGGAAAAGTTTGTAAATGCAAAAAATCAGGTTATAAAGGTGAAAGAGGAGATGGAAGTTTGTCAAGCAGCTATATTCGCATGTCCAACTCAACCTTCTCTTGTACAAAAGGAAAGGAAAGCAGTTAAGGAATACACTAAAGCAGTCCATAATGAAACCTAACTTGAACAGAAATCAAGGTCGCAGCTCTTACTGTCAGGGGATCAAAATAACAATTACTTTCACAAGCAGGTCCAGGAACGTAGATCCCCTAACAGGACAGGATATACAACATTTATTCAGAGGGCAATGTGAAGTTAGAGAACAAGGCTGATATAGACTCAGAATGTATTCGTTACTTTGAAAGCATTTTTGCAGGGGAACATGACAATGCTTATGACTACACTGTGATTGATAACCTTGAACCCGAGAACACAATAACAGATGCTATGAGCAGAGACTTAATTAAGGAGGTTACGCGCGCAGAAATTGTACAAACTCTTGCAGAGATTTACTCCACAAAGGCGCCAGGACCAGATGGGGTTTCCTCTCACTTCTTCAAGGTCACATGGAGGATCATTGGCGACGACTTCACCAAAGCAATCAAAAGGTTCTTTATAAAAGCTAAGATTTTGGGCGAGGTAAATGCGACATATGTAGCTTTAGTCCCTAAAGTTGCTAATGTTACTTCAGCGATTTCAGACCTATAGCTTGTTGTAATGTACTTTACAAATGCATTACGAAAATCATTACTAATAGGATGAAGGATGCTGTCCAGAGAGTCGTAAGTTCAAATCAATCAGCTTTTATTCATGGTCGCCTCATTCAAGATAACATAATGCTTGCACATGAGCTAGTGCGTAACTACCACAGGGATCAAGGACCTCCTAGATGTGCGGCGAAGATTGACCTTAAAAAAGCATATGACATGGTGAGATGGGATGCAGTGCTCCATATTTTAGAAAAGTTCAGATTTCCTGCTCTCTTTATAGCTTGGGTAAAGGAATGCATCACTACGCCAAAGTTCTCCATATCGCTCAATGGAACTCACAGGGGTTACATTAAAGCAACTAGGGGTATACGCCAAGGGTGCCCTATGTCGCCATATTTGTTTGTTATGTTAATGGAGATTATGAACCTTTTACTTCGTCAGCAAGTACAACAAGGAGCTTATAAACTTCATTACAGGTGCGAGAATCCAGTCATCACTCATCTCTGGTTTGCGGACGACCTAATTGCTTTCTTTAAAGGCGATGTGAGTTCAGCAGAAGCACTACAACATGTTCTTAATGTGTTCAAAGCCTGTACTGGATTAGAAGTGAACAAAAGCAAAAGTTCTCTATTCTGTGTGGGTATACCAAGTCATGAGCTCCCAGTGATCAATAGAAGCCTAGCATTCACTGTTGCAAGTCTTCCAGTCAAGTACCTTGGGCTGCCTTTGATATCTTCCCGTCTTAATCTCCAACATTGCCTTCCTATTCTTGAGAGAGTAAGGAAGAAAGTAAATTCTTGGAAGAACAAATCACTCTCATGTGCAGGTAGGGTGATACTTATCAAATCAGTTCTTAGTAGTATGCACCTTTTCTGGACGTCTTGCTTTGGGCTGCCCCAAAGCACAATTGATGAGGTAAACACTATCTTTAGAAACTTTCTGTGGTCAGAAGAAGACACAGCCAGCAAAAAAGCATTGATTAGCTGGGAGAGAGTGTGTCATCCTATGAAAGAAGGAGGGTTGGGCATACGGAATATTCAGATAAACAATGAAGCTGGTCTCATGCGCCATATTTGGAATTTGATGAAAAACAAAGAAAATCTATGGGTGCAATGGGTTACAAAGCACTTTATTAGGAACCGTGACTTCTGGATCATGCCTACTCCAAGAGAAACTTCTTGGTGCTGGAGAAAGATCATGGATGCTAGACCAAAGGCAGCTAGTTTCATCTTGCACTCAATCGGAAATGGACAGCACACTGCATTCTGGACAGATCCTTGGCATCCCCTAGGCATCCTCATGCCTATGTTTCCTCAGGAACTCCAGTACGACTCCATGCTGCACAGAACAGCAAAGGTTAGCTCGATCATACAAAATGGAGCCTGGGACATTCCTCAGCATACACTGAGCAAATTTCTGAGGACCTACGCTGTATCGAGCTAGATATACAAACTGAAGATGAGATAATATGGTCTACAGGCCCAACTGGCAGGTTCTCACTTAAGTACACATACGAAGCCCTATGCAGCAGGAACAACATTGTCGAGTGGAGTCAATTGCTATGGTTTAAAGATAATGTACCAAGACAGTTTTATAGCATGGATAGCAGTAAACAACAGACTTAAAACACTTTATAAGCTCAGGAAATGGGGGAAAACTTCTGTAGACTCGTGCGTCCTATGCACAGCTGCTGCAGAAACAGAGACTCGTCTCTTTTTTTAGTGCACATTTTCGAAGGTTATATTGGAGGAATCTGTTGGTACTGCTAGGATATAACAGGCAGGTTCTTGATTGGAGTAATGAGGTCACATGGTGCTGCCAACACTTTGCTGGTAATAGTTTAGAAGCTACGCTTCGTAAACTAACATTCAATGCCACGATATATCACATATGGTCTGAACGCAATAGAAGAATCCATCAAGCAAAGTATGTCACTGTGCTAGAACTGCAGAGAAGCATCTATGAGGAACTCAGGCTGAAACTTGCTACTATAGAAAGGGCAGTTATTGACAGCCAGAGTAGTCGACAGTTGTTTGAGAATTGGCAGGTAGATATGCAATACAAACACAAGAAGGTTGCCTACTACGCTTGGGAAAAGCCACCAACAGGCTGGTACAAAGTTAACTCAGATGGATCATTGATGGGAGCTGTTGGATTAGAAACAAGAATGGCGAGGTAATGGCAGCATGCACAGGTTCTACTCGAGAGCACTCAGTCATCAAACATGAATTACAAGGATTTGCAGCAGGCCTAGCTCTGTCTAGGATTCATGACATGCACAGACTTTGCTTCAGCACAGATTCTCTCACGATTAAGTCTTTTCTAGTAGAAGACAAGGACCCCCCATGGGACTTGAGGCATACTATCAGAAAGATTAAAAGAGAGTTGAGTTATCTAACAGAATACAAGATTGAACACCATCACACGGAAACTAATAAAGTAGCAGACCACCTAGCTAGTTTATATCCAAATTTGGAATTCTTTGAGATTGTTCCTAGCTCCTTTGCGGAGGACCTAAAAAAGATAGTGTATGAAGATGCTATAGGTAAAATGTATCCACGAATGTAATCAGCTCTTCTTAATATTTACGGATAGGGGATCCTAAACAAACCCCAGCTCACCTTCCAAAAAAAAAAAGTGACATTGTTTATGTATTGTGTTTGCAACGGAGTGGAATCTCTTCCTAAAAGAAAAGAAAAGAAAAGAAGAAAAAAAATAAAAAAACTCATAAACACTCTAACTGTGTCATGGACCTTCAACTATTGAAGTGATTGAGACAAATAATGACGAGAACTTTTTTTTTTCTCAATCCCTTCTCTAAGGTGTCCTGTTGCTGAAGCATTGAGAACGACTCATAGCGATGTTATGCTATTACATTTATAAATCCCTTCCTGCCAGCCATCACAAAATCTATGTGAACTCGGTGTGTACAAGAGTATCCCCATCTGAATGGAAAATCTTTCCAGGTTCTTATGGCAAACCTCCCATGTTTTTCCATTGTTTTCTAGCTTCTATGTAGATCATTATCCTATTTTCCCTTCAGTTTCTTTCTTCCAATGTCTTGGCAACCTTCTAAGCACTCCTCTATTTTTTTTTCTTCCCCGATTTCCTTTTCTAGAGTATTTAGTTTTGTTTGACAAATTAAATCTCAAAGACAATAATGGACTGTACATATGGTGCAATGTACAATTAATGCAAAAAGATATCTATTTTTGCAAAATTTTGAGACAAGTACTTGTGAAAAAGATGATTAGTGATAACCTATATATAGGAAATCAAGTGCACTAGAGCTGATATAGATATCTTACAATAACATGAAACATTGGATCAATGAGAATGTTTCCTTTTTGATAACATACAAGCAACATAACATACCTGCTTCTGTAAAACTACTCTCTTTGAAAACATTTCCTCCAGGAATATCCACATCAAACCTTAAAATTAGAAGGAAAAAAAAAGAGTTTCTTAGATGTTCATGACCATAGTGAAAGCATGGCAGTGGAGAAGTGTAAGATACCAAGTGTAACATTTCATAGAAGTGAGTTATGAGGCAAGTTCAATCACCATGCTAATACCATAAAGCTAAGAAAAGATAACTACTCTCTACTTGGCCTTAACCAATCCGAAATGCTCAAGATTCAGTAGAGGCGGCTGATTGACATGATCAACTGACAACTACGAGGCCAATCAGCTAATTAATACGTTATGTTGTATTAAATGGGCATGGACTCTCGCTAGGCCTACCAGGGGCTCCACATCATGCGTTTATACCAATATAAAAACTATGCTTGCCAGGATCATTGTCACGTAGCTACAAATATAATGTGTAAGAAAGCACTCTCCAGATTTTTATTAAAGAGTATTGACATGCTGCAAGACAGTGCTAAGAACATGAAGGGATCAACAAATAGAAATGTTGATTCTTCTCTAGTGTTTCTTGTAACCAACAGCCCTGCTTCAGCGAATGAAACTTGAACTGTCGCCCAGGTGATTATCTAATGTAAAAGTATAGTCCAAAATTCACCTTTTATAAGGAATTATGTTGTGGTACCATCCAAATTGGACAAACTATAATAGATGTGACTCAATGGACAATCTATAATAGATGTGACTTAGCTACATACAGCAATCAAAACTTGACCTCAAACTATATCTGACAGAAATAAATGCGAACAATAAACAGAGCCCCATCTACTGCTTTACTTTCTAGCCTGCCTGTGTGGAACTACTTGATCAGCTGGACTGTTGTAGCTATATTCCACTCATTTGCTGCACAGCCCAAAGAGCTCCAAACAACTGGTACAGGGGTGGAAACACTGTTCAAGTCCTTGCAGCCAACAAACTGTGCAAGTGAAAACAAATTAAAAACTTATAAATTTATGCTCCTTGCATGTTTTCTCAAGGTTCCAAGTAACATCTATCTCTCTTCTCTGTCTTCCCTATATTCGCTAATACGCCCCCTTTCCAAAGAGGTAAATTTGTTCATAGAAGATGCAAGAAACCACCTAATAATGATAACGGAAATTTCTTATCTCAGAATGAGTCCCTCCCGATCAACAAAAAACTCTCAAAAGATCATCCTTAAGGCTGTGGTTGATACACCATTTGCCATGAGAAAAGAAATTTTTCCATGGAAAATTGATTGCCATATGTTTGATATGCAATTTCTGAAATGCACAAATTCTCCCAAGTTACAAACTTTCCTGTTAAGAAAGGAACATATTTACTCATACTCTCTGAGTAAATATTTTCCCTGGGTAAAAGGGCCGAAAGCTGAGAAATGTTTCTCCCAAAATAACAACACTCGACATTTTGGGTGATTCAATCCCCAACTATGGCGTGAGAAAGGCAAGACTCCTCTCTCGATCTCCTTCTCCTACAGAAAATTTGCCACTTTGCCACTGTGCAAGCAAAAGCAAATTATCTGTTGAAAATTTTCTCTGTGCAAATAAAATTTTCTTGGGAAATTCTTCTTTTCAATCAAACACAGCCTAAGTTCTGACCTCGCAGTTACCCAATGTTGAAGCAACAACACTTGTGTAAAAAGCTCGCTTTCCTCCAAGGCTGCTACCCCTTCAACCTTTTTCTTACATGTTTCCAATCATAATATCTGACAGATGGCATAAGATGTGCTCCACACTTGGTAGATCTATTTTCAGATTTTACATGAAAATTATATAATCTAGAAACACCCATGAGACCCCTAACCAGCATAGGCAATGATCCCACACCAATGAGCAGATATGGCTGCGCAAAACAAGGAGCCTAAGCTTCTTCTTTTTTTCTTTTCTTTTTTTTTTATTATGGCACCCAAACCCATTCATAATGACAAGAAGGATACGGATGTCGGAAACATCGACTAAAAATCCCAGGGGGCATGTCTGTACATTATGAGACTATTTTCTTCCCAATTATAAACTTATTTTATTAGTCATTTTTCACAATTGTATATCAATATTGCCATATTGCTATATTTGTACTACCAACCTGAGCCGAGCCAAAGGTGTGATGGCTCAGTGGTTGAGCAGTGGCGGATGGTATCACTAAGTCACAAGGTCGATCCCAACCGGTGACATTTGGGGTGGGAGGGGTTAAGGGATTAAAAAAAAAATACTACCAACCTGCCGTAATATGCTACAACATTTATAAAACTGAAAACTTTCTAACGATGTGTGAAAAAACTTGATGATCGAAGCGTGGGGTATCCTTGGAGTGTCCAACTAATGCCCGATCGTCAAAGTGTCCAATACATGTCCCTATACGGGATTGTTTTATTTTTTCAACAATAAGCACCCTTGTTAAATATCCCGAAACAAGTCAACCCACTTCCATTCCCCTCTTGAAAATATTTTGGACTCATACTTGCGTTGTTGGAATATAAAAGTGCAATGGCGCATAATTTCCATCAACTTAAGGAATGTATAAGCAGGGGCGGATCTACTAAGGGGCGGGGGGGCAACTGCCTCCCCCCTCAACTTTCAAAATATTTTTAGTAAATACTTTGCCTTAAAAAAATCAGTTATATAATGTATAATACAAGATGGTGATTGTTCATTCAACTATTTCTACATGTCTTTGTTGGTGTAGTGGTTGGAACTTTAACATTTTTAGTAAAGGACCCAAGTTCGATACTCTTGGAGCTCGCCTAATTTTTATTTTCACTGCAATTTTATTAGTAATTGCAAACATCAAAAAATTGTTTAGTTTAATAAAAACTTATTTATCCGCTCCATTCTTTTTTGTTCTCAATGCAATATATATGTAATTACAAACATTATAAAAATGATTTATTGACAAGTGGTATAAAACCTCCAACAAAAAAATATTTGAAATTAATATCTAAAATAATAAATATATAATTCAATGAAAATAAATACCATTAGCCAACTTATACAAAAGTTGAGCTCATATAACCATTTTTTTTTATGAAATTGTAGTAGGATCTTATTAAGTTTGCAAATTTCAGATTTTTTAACCTATCTTAATTACTTTGTGATTTTAGTTATATATTCTAGTTATTACGCTAATTTGTACTTACTAAGATTATCGATATTGTAACCTTATTTTAGCTTAAATTTGGACTACACTGGATTCAATTTAGTATATGCAATGTACTTTTGATAGTTGTATTTTCCTTATTAATTACTAGCTTGGATAGGAAATTTTTTTTTGCTCTGCCATTGATAACTACTATTATCAACTAATAATTATTTGTCATTTCGCCCCCTTACAAAAATCATAGGTCCGCCACTGTGTAAAAGGTCTCTTGAATCTCCAATTTCCAAGCACACGCCATCATCCTCATCTTTAATATTTAGCAATTACAACTACGATTACAACTACGTATCAATCGGGCAGCCTCTGGACTTAACAAGATTTCACCCTATACCATAACATAAAGAAATGATTACAAAAATGACATGACTGCATTTAGAGAGCCAAAGGAGTGATGAAAGGATAAGAACAAAAAATATAAATAAGAATTAGAACTAGTCATTATTGAAAACAAGATGAAGTGGGAAAGCTTTAGAGGACTAATATTCAATACAATGCAGAAGATATTCAACTGAAATTAAATTAAAACTCATTCAAATTATAGGATTTCTTACAGGTGTATCTTCTTGTACGTGCTTCTGATAGCCCCGGTATCGTCAACAATAACATGGGTATTACATAAATGTGCATCGTCAGGCCCCTTTTCTTGAAAGCCACCCAGCGACAACCAAATCTTAGATTCCCTGTGATTCACATCTACCAACATATCAGACATAAGCCATTTGAACAATCAAGATGATCATTTTAGTTATTTTCATAAATGGATTATGAACTTTCACATCAAACAAGATAATTTTCTTTCAAGAATTCAACCTGATTTTCTCAACCCCATCGAAGCAAACAACACAAATATAACAAAAAGATTTAAACTTTATACAAAATATATCATCAATCATCATCATTCAAGAAAAAACTCGATCAAATTACCTGGCAAGGGTACAATATCTCTGCATGATAGGTCCATCCAAAGGTTCCGCAATTGAAAGACTCTCTCCATCTTTATTCCCCACAAACGAGAAATTTTCCGGGAAAGATATAAAATTGGCTCCAGCTGCAGCTGCTTCCTTCCAAACAAAAAGTCCAAGTTTCAAAATTTCAAACACCAATTCAACTAATTTCAATTTCCTTGTAAAACCCTAACTTTATTTAATCAACATACCCAGAAAAAAAAAGGGATTCGTGACTGATTGATGGTGTCTAAATGTTGAAGGTGGGGAGAAAGGATAGATGGGGAATGGAATAGTACCTTGACGAGACGAGAGCAGGTGTTGAAGTTGACAGAGATATCGTTGATTGAGGTCATCTGAACTGCTGCTATCCTCACCGTGTTCGCCATGGATGATGAGTTGAGGTTGCAGGTGACGCGAAGGCGAAGTGAAGAAGATGAGTGGGTTTGGCAGTGAAGTAATTTATGTTTCTAAAATTTATGTTCCTAAGATTTATGTTTTCCAATAACAATAAATAATTTATGTTTCTAAAATTTAATTGAAATTTGTGTTTTAAAATCTTCTTTTGTTTGACAACTTATATTTTTCGAAATTCAGTTAATTTTTCTTACCTTTCGAATCTCGTCTCATTTAACGTGTGTATAATGTAACACCCCTAAATTTCATAAAGATAATTTATTTTATTTTTAATAAATTAAGGGTTACATTGAATTGAATGTGAATTTCGAAATTTAAGGTTTTATTTGGTGAATTTAGAAGGTGGGTGTTTTCAGAAGTCCAGTGGGACCGAATAACCACCCACCCTATAAAGAGGAAGAAAACATCTTTTCTTTTCATTTTCCTCTTTTTCTCCTTTCTCCTTCCCTTCCTTGCGTTTCTTCGATGGCGGCGAAGCTCGATCAGAGCCACCCTGAGCGTCTTCTTCTCGCCTCTCTGTTCTCCAAAACCCGCGGATTCGAATTGTTTCTTCACTTCTTCTTTCAAACGAACTCAAACAACATCACCCCAAACTCTTCAACTCGTTCGTTAGTGGCAAAAAAAAACTTTGATAAAATCAAACAGGTTTGAAGAGGCAGAGTGTTTTGTTATAGAGATAGTGAAAGATGGGTGCTTTCCTCATAAGGGTGTATGGGATTCTCTAATTCAAGGCTTTTGTTCGAAAGGAGGAGACCCAGAGAGAGAGCTTGGACAGTGTTACAACATTGCTTGAAGGTTCCGGGTAATTCCCTGCCTTCGCATTATACTTTTTATTTGTTGATTCATTGTTTTAGCTCAATGGGTAATATGAGTAGAGCAATTGAAGTGTTGGAATTGATGACAAGTAAGAGTTTTAGATACCCTATTGGTAATTTTGTTTGTAGTTCAGTGATTTCTGGGTTTTGTAAGATTGGTAAACCTGAGCTTGCTTTGGGGTTTTATGAAAGTGCTGTGAAAATCGGAGCTTTATGTCGCCCCAATGTTGTAACCTATACTGCTATTGTGAATGCTCTTTGTAAAGAAGGTAGAGTAAATGAAATTTGTGATTTGGTTCGTAGGATGGAGAAGGAAAGAGTTGTGTTAGATGTTGTGCTTTACAGTAGTTGGATTGGTGGGTATTTTAAGGAAGGGAATGTGGATAAGGCAATTGGGTTTTTGAATGAGATGAAGAAGGACAAGTTACAGCCAAATTTGGTTACTTATAATGCTATTATGCGTGGGTTTTGCCAGAGAGGGAAAGTGGAGGAGGTGTTTGCTGTGTTTAGGATGGTAGTGAAGTTGGGGATTGAAGTGGATGAGATAACTTATTCAACTTTGATTGATGGATTGTGTAGAAAAGGAGATGCAACAGAGATGTGGACTATTTGGGAGAAATCACAGGTGGCAGGATGATGGGACGATTGCGTTGGCTGCGCAATCCTTTGCGATTTGCAATTCTTGTGAGTTTTCTTGTTTCCCCAATCTAAATTTCTTTCATCCTGATAGTCGATCTACATCTTACTTTGATTCTTTGTATTTAGTTTCAGTGTTTTCTAATCTATGGATTTTGTATTTCCTTACTGATTTTAGTGGGGTTTATTCTTAGACAAAAGGGAGTAGTTATGTGTTATTTAGAGACTAATTTGGGTGTAAGTGAAACTCTTAGCCCTTCATCTTTTTGGATGAGCAATTCAGTGGGGATATATTCATCGTTATTCTAATTGGTTTGATAGATGTTAAGTATGATGGAATATTCTAAACTCGATCTTAGTCCTTCATCTTTTAGCCATTGTCATATTTATCCTTGATTGGATACTCATGATTGAAATAGTTGAATAAACATATCTAATTGGATCATCATAAGAAATATATATTCCGAACTTAGATATCAGTTTTGTGTGTTCAACATGGTGAACGACAAGTGAGGTGGACCGGGTCTTAACATATACAAAGGTAGAAAATCAGATCACATAATTAAAGGTATTCCATTTTAGTTGTGAAAGTGATCCGTATTCATGTCGTTGAGGGAGTTATGGGGTTATTTGATTATGTGATGGCAGCATGTGTGGAAGTAACCTATTTGAAGTTGTATTAGGGAGAGAGAGGTTGATGATAGGAAACATTGAAGGATTGAATTGAATCCATACTATTGTGAAGAATTTTCTTGTTAACTTTGGAAGAGGGATTATCTTAGGGCTGGTCATTTTAATTGGTGTATACGGTATGTATATTGCTTGTATGGAAATGACGGGTTTCATTTCAGGTAATCCATTATGAGATTTTAGGCATGTTTGAGAATGAGGTTGCCTTATTTGTGGTGTTTTGTGTTGCAAACACGCGATCTTCACTATTTTTGATCTGTTTGACGTGTGAGTTTTTCCTAGCTTGATGGGTTCATGTTTTGGGTCTTTGCCTAATTCTACGAAGTTACATTTGTATGTTTGTGACTTAAATTTGATTGTTATGTAGATTGCGTTGCTGAAAGGAATTTATTTCTTGTATTAAATGGGTTTTGATCCTCGCCCTATTACAAAAAGTTTGTATATGAAACTGCTATGTTTTTTCCCAAAAATGTGGGTGGATACGGTTGTGAATCATTCTATAAAGGACAAAATGTCACTTGATCACCGTGTTATTAATAAGCATGATTTATAAATATGCTATGTTTTCCCCAAAAATGTGGGTGGATAGATGGTGAATCAATTTATGTATGACAAAATGTCATTGTGGATGAATTCTGAATTATCAAAAATAAATGATATTGATAAACCTTGATTTCTGAAAATATAAACCACTTGGACTTGTATCACTTAGAACTACCACACCTATTTTGTTTATTATTTTCCCTCTTTTACTAGAGAAACTAAATGACCAGTGGGTCGTCTTGCAGAGTTGGGGCACCCATTTCCTACTAGAGAAACTAAAATAACCCTCGGGTTAGTCTTGCGGAAATGAGGTGAATTTGTATGCCTAAAATAGGCTTTGATATTTATCCGTAAAAAATGTGACGTGAGTTTATGCGCATTGATAGCCCAAGAGTGACTTTTGGTACTCATATAGTTAGGGGTATCCGCGATGCATGCCTGTATGTGATGTCCCCACTTAGGCATGGATGACGGAGCAGTCCTCCTTTATATGAGAGAGGCATACGGGCATGTATGTTCGGCACAGAGGTGGTGCGAATGTGGTATCATCTAAGTGATCAATCCGTTAAAAGATGAAACAAATTCAAATAAAATGAATAGATTACGTTTATATTGGTTTCTAATCCTTTTCATGCAGGATGGCAAGTCCACTAATTTTTCTGCAGGTCAGACTTGCCATAGTCGACTCCTATAGGGTAAGTATAAGTAAATGCATTTTTACTTAATTGAGATGATGATATGATGGCCTCGATGAGGAACTAAAGTCTTGGAACTGTGTTTTCTTGCATCACACTTTTGCCTCGTTGAGGAATTACTTGTTGGTGTGTTTGTGTATTGTTTGTGTTTAGTTTGATGTTTATCACGTGCGATTTGATTGATTTTGGGATGAAGATTTCTCACACCAGCTTTATTGCTGACCCAAGTGAGCTTTTGCTTCTTGGGTACATTCCTTTGGGAATGTAGCCAATTAGTCTTTCAGGTTTAGAGACCTTTGAGCAGCGTTACGGGAGTTCCGCTAGTGGGGCTAGCGACGTCAGTTTTTCCTGGTTAGAGTTTTGTTATAAAATTTAGTTTGTTCCTATTTTCTAAACTATATTTTTGTTATTGCTGCTAAATGTTTCTGTTATTGAATTTCACGTCCCGAGTTTTGGGGAAACGGATAATCCTACGTGGATTTTGGGATTTTCGTTTTCTTCGAAAATCGGGGCGTGACAGATATCGTTGATTGAGGTCATCTGAACTGCTGCTATCCTCACTGTGTTCGCCATGGATGATGAGTTGAGGTTGCAGGTGACGCGAAGGTGAAGTGAAGAAGATGAGTGGGTTTGGCAGTGAAGAGTGGAGTTTGGGACTAGTGCTGTCAGGCCAAGTTGACCAACTGCCATCAACTTTCGGAGTGAATAGCTTAGTGTAAATGGCACCTGGTGATGTGCATTTTGCCATAGGCAGAGCGACTTTTTGTCACAATCAATTATCCTCTCTAACACCGTCACCCCTCCATCTTTTTATCTTACAACCACCAGCTTTTTGACACCATCCATATAAAATCAAAAATCTTAGTTCTCAATTACTATTTTTTTTATTTTTTTACTTTTTAATTTTCTCCCCCATTCTCAACTTTAATTCCCCCCCCCCCCCCCCCCCCCCCCGAAAAGAAAATAAGATATTGTCCTTAACTTTGGGCGAATATAGACGCTCAATTGAGATTGATTCTCAAGCTTATCAAAACATGAAAAATGTACTACTCTAAGTTATCTGATCAACACAATTTTAATGAGTTGAAAATGTTTTGAATTGAGCAAGTTATGACCATTTTATTACAATCACTTAAATTAGTCCAATAAAGAACTCATGCGAGATTCTGAAGTATATTCGCAGGAACCCATGCGAGATCCATTAAAGTTTTCGCAGGAAAACTCGCAGCTACAAGATTTTGAAGTAAATGCACAAGAACCCATGTGAGATCACTTAAAATTTCACAATCACAGAGATATTTGCAAGGTGGCGTGGTTATTCAGCTAGGATACTTGCGAAAGCCTCAAATTGAAGTTGAATTGATCGAACAATTGTAGACAAATCCACTTTGCTAGTTAATTAGTAATTAATTTGATTATACTACTGAATTTGCTAATTAATTAGCCTTTAACTGGTCAATGTAAAGGGCATGTTATTCTCCAGAGAAGAAAACACATATGTTGATTTAGACAACAACCATTTTTTCGATTTTGCAGAGATTGTGGGATGTGGTGGGATGTGGTGGGATGGGGGTGAAGTTGTAGCAACAAGGGAGGGGTGGTGGTGGCTAAGTTTAAGGCATACTGAAGAGGAGGACGAAGGCGACGAAGAGATCGCAGAGAGATAAGAGAGGTATGTTGTTGTGTTCCCTCCAAAAGAGATTGTAGAGAGGAAGATGAGATGAAAAAAACTCCTTATTTTATGGTGGTGTCACTTAATAGGGTAAAAAAAAAATTTTAGGGTGGTTGTATCAATGAAAATAAATGGTGGTGTCAAAAAGTTACCACCGTTGCCAAAATATAAGGAATCCAAAATGTTAATGGGCATGTTCCAACTTTTATTTATAATTTAAAAAAAAAAATTAAGGACCACCAAACTGTCCAGTAATCCGCATCGTGCACATGTCATGTGATCTCGTCAACAGAGCAAAGTGGGCCCAATTGCGCTCCCAACCTGGCAAAGCCCAGGAAATGTGAAGCCCACTGAGGTAGGGTCCAGGAGGTTGGACCCAAACAACAACGCCTAGTAAGCCCATACGTCACATGGTCAAGCCCAATACCCGTAAGACCTAATAAGGCAAGTATTTGGGGGATCGACCTAAGACAGACATGCTATACATTGATTCCTATCAGGAAACAAATACCAGAGTATAAGTCGAGCATGAAAACTCTCCTGCATGGACAACACTCTACAAGAGAAGAATCTCTCACAGATGTAGGAACACAAGTCGAGTAGGGAAACTCTCTCCTACATTGAGTAAGCTGAAGAACTGGGGTAAACTCATCAAGATATCTGTCCTTTGTGTGGTTATGAAGCTGAAACCGAAGTCCATTTGTTTTTCTTGTGTAGTTATTCAGGCGCTGTCTGGGGATAGATTCTGAACCACATGGGTTTCTCTAAATTGATCCATGGATGGGAGGAGGAACTACAGTGGTGTATCCAGCATTTTCGGGGTTGTGGAGCTGCTGTCACACTGCAAAAGGTGGCATTGAAGGCCACTATTTATCATGACTGGATGGAACGAAACACACGCCTATATGAGCACCAATTCAGAACTGTGGCAGACCTTGTAAAGCACATACAGATGGACATTAGGCTCAAATTCAGTATGGGCATTTGGAAAGCTAAGGATACGATGCAAAATCGAAGCTTAATGAACCGCTGGCACATTGAGTTTCAACTGAGCACTATGTTACCTAGACAATGTTCATGGATGAAGCCTCCCTTGGGATGGCACAAACTCAACACTGATGGCTCCTATCGACGTGATGATCCTCTGCATGGAACCAAAGGGGGCTACGGTGCAATTCTGAGGGATGAAACAGGAGCAGCAATAGCTGGTTGTACTGGGGACTGCCCTGGCCAGTCAGTCAGTCGTTAAACATGAACTCCAGGGAGTTCTTGCAGAACTGACTCTAGCTATGAAGTATAACATCAAGAAATTAGAGTTATGCACAGACTCTACGGCTGTATTCTCTTACCTCACTACTCCCAAACTAGCTTTTTGGGATGTTAGGCACGCTGTCTGGAAGATAAGAGCTGAACTATCTAAACTAGAAGAGTTCTCCTGCAAGCATGAATATAGAGAAGCTAACCGAGCAGCTGATTTACTAGCAAGCACATTCTCTGGTTTCGAATTTATTGAGATAACGCCAAGCTCCTTCGCTGAAGATCTGAAAAAAAAATTGTATATGAAGATATGATAGGGAAAAGTTATATCAGAATGTAATCTTCTTTCTTTTTTTGCGGTTTGGGGTCCGCTATAACCCCCGCTCAATTTCCAAAAAATAAAATAAAAAATGGACGACTCCTAATTAGGAAAGGATCTCAAGTAAGATATATTTTCCTAAACTATGCCACCAAATGCCTAGCCAAACAAGGACTGTTGTATGATAAATAAACTACAAGGTTGAGGAACAAAGATACGCTACAGAAACCCAATTTACAACATTACAATTTCTCAAGCCTTATCTGACTTAAGCATCGGAGTGCCATTGGTAGCCACAACAGTGGTCTTTGGCTCATGTGTGTATCCTGTGTAGGTCAAGGTCAAGGATAATAGGAAATAGACATCATCAGTTTGGCGTCGTCAATGGGGACGACAAAGTTCCTAAGAAAACAACGATAACACTCATTCCTTACAGTCCAAAAAAATGGTAACCACGAGATCTCACAATAATGGAGAAATCGCTGAGCTCTCGGATGCTAGAACCAACGGAGCACCGCCAGTTTCGGTGGCACTGGCCCCGTGGGGGGAACAACCCCGGACCCTGCACCGAATGCAGCCACGACAGACTCTAGGGTGGATCAACTGACAGCCCAAGTGCAGAAAATCGCTCGAGCAGTGGAGATACTCACTCAATAACACCCTCCACCCGCAGAAGGAAACAAGGAACCACAAATAGCCCCGTCCCCAACAGACACCAGAGAGCATGTCCAGGAGATCCACTTTGCCCTCGTTGGCTCTCAGTGAACCAAGGGCTGGGGAGCGGCCAGTGGAGACCCAGCGTCTATGGCCGACAAACCCACCTCACAGAACCTCCTCCGATTTGGAGCCACCAATCCAGATGTGTTGTACAACCTCATCGTCCCCCGTTCATGGATCACATCATGAGCGAGCCAATATCAAAGAAGTTTAGTCCGCCAAAGCAAGAGTTTTATGACGAAACAATAGACCCGTTCGACCAATTATGCCATTACTAGCATGTGATGGCATTCATATAAGGATGCAGTAATGTGTTGGTCATTCCCCATGAGCCTGAAGAAAGCAGCATGACATGGTTCCACAGTCTCCCTCCGAAGTCTATTGACTCATTTTGGAAATTGGCCAAAACGTTTCTCACCCGCTTTGTTGTCAGCCAACGGATCAGGAAGGGCCCTCATTACATACTCACCTTCAAACATAAGTCAAACAATACGTTAAGGGAGTACGTCACACGCTTTGATGATGAGTTAACTCTGAACAACAGCTGCAGTGACGACACCTCAATCACATCCTTCACCTCGGGTCTGAGGAGAGACCGGTTCTACAACTTTCTCACTCTGGAGCCTCCAAATGACATGGTGAACTTGCTGAAAAGAGCCCAAAAATACATCACTCTCGATGAAATGTTGGTCGCCAAAAAGGAAGCAGAAGCTGAAAAGAAACCCTCTAGTCTTTGAGACGAGAATAAGGGAAAGAGACGGAAGGACGATGACAAAAATAAGAGGAAGCGGAATGACAACAAGCCAGACTATCTGGCTGCACAAGGCCAGATAAAGCCTCCAACTACATCGAATCCCAGACCTTTACTCCCCTCAACTCCAACTTGTCCGATGTCCTCAATGCCATTAAGAATTGGAGAGAAGTAAAGTGTCCCGCTATATTTCGGGGAGATCTCTTCCGGCGGAACAATGAAAAATATTATTCCTTTCACAAGGACAACGGCCACGATACCGAAGATTGCAAAAATCTCAGAAGCGAGATTGAACACTGGATCAAAAGGGGGAAAGTCAAACAATTTCTGAGCCCAGATGCAAGATAAGACTGGGTGAAGGAAGGAGAAGAAGCCGTCAAAGAAATTGGAGACAAGGCGGCAGACATTATAAAGGTCTTGGATGGAGTGTGCTCAGAAACTGAATAGTCTAACAGGTCGCGAAAGAGGATGCTCCATGAAATGTGGACACTGCCCCCCGATCCTGTTGCTGACATTCATGGATAGGGATCTCCAGGGCGTCCAGTCTCCGCATAATGACACCCTAGTTATTTTAGTCTTCATAGCAAAGTGGGACGTGAAGAAATCCTTGGTAAACATCAAGAGCTCCTTGAATGTTTTGTTCTTCAATGTGTTCTACAACATGCAGCTAAAGGAAGAGAACCTAATGCCATCTAGTTAGTGTTCTAAAAATCGGCTTACGCTAGGCGGTAGAAAAACACCCAGATTAATGGTTGGGCGGGTTCTGGGCAGTCTAGGCGAGGTCTAGGCGGGTCTGAGCGAGTTTTTATTTTATTTTTAATAAGGTTGATTGTGTTCTTATTTTATTTTTCTTTCCTCTTTTTTAGAAATAAACAATTTTATTAGTTTTTATTCAGTATATGTCTAAATGTAGCAAATGATGATTACTTAATAGAATTCTCAAAGGATCTGTTGGTACCAATTTTAGTAATGTAGATTTTATCAAACATGACTGAGGTTATTCATGCAATTTGAAGAAAAATAAAAGAGTAGGTTTTGATATTTGTCTACAAATTTAACTTTGTATAAAGTATCCATCATAACCAACTTCAGTCATTTGAGGTTTAATAAATTTTGTTCATGATTGTTAATTTTTCATGTTTTTAAATTTTGCATATGTATCTTGGCATTAAATTGGATGTAATTGATAAGGTATTATACTTAACTTTTGTAAATTGTTAAAGTTATAATACAAAACCTAAGACCGCCTAGGCCCCTGGGCCCTAAGCACCTGCTCGCCGCCCGCCCATCGCCTTGCACTTTTTAGAACACTGCCGCTAGTCACCCCATGGTTAGGTTCAGCGGGGAGAAATGCTTCCCTGTCGGGAAGATCAAACTAATGGTAATGGTGGGAGAACCACAACTTTAGAAAGTCTGGTTCCCGAAGTTCGTGGTGGTCGATCCCCCATCCACCTACAACATCATCTTGGAAAGGCCCTGGCTCCACCAGATGGAGGCGGTAGTGTCTACTTTTCACCAATGTATTAAGTACCTATTAGGCAGTAGGCACCATACGAAGAAACCGACCAACAACTAGAGACTACGATTACGCAACACTGAAATGGCTTGACAACTACCAATTATAGTCCGAGCCCACAGCTCAGACATCTTGGAGCCCGGGGCAAGTGATGGAAGAGGAGTCTCCCCACTCAGACGATGAGACTCCAGTTAGTCTGTGGAGAAGACCCAACATTGATCAGCCAGATGAGGAATTTATCACGATCTACTTCGACAGTCCCAATATCAACAGAATCGGCAAATAAGCTCTCGCCTGAGCAAAGAATTAGCGGAACGGCTGATAAAGCGTTGCAGCAAAATTAGGACATCTTCACCTGGACAATGCAGGACATGGTGGAAATTGACCCCTCCGTAATCACTCATCGACTGAAAGTTGACCTTGCGCGAAAAACCATCAAGTGGAAGAAGAAACCTATGGCCCCATAATGAAACCAGATCATAAATGAAGAGGTACAGAGGTTACTCAATGCAGATATGATCAAGGAGGCACGGTACCCAGACTGGCTGGTGAATACCATCCTGGTAAAAAAGAAAAATGGGAAGTGGGGAGTCTACGTAGATTACACAGATTTGAACAAGGTGTGTTCGCAAGACAACTTTCCACTTCTCTGCATTGATCAAATCGTGGACGCCACATCCGGAAACAATCTTCTGAGTTTCATGGATGCTTATTCCGAATATAACCAGATACAGATGCACCCCCAGACCAAGAGAAGAGATCTTTCATAACTGAAAGAGGGATATACCGTTATAGGGTGATGTCGTTCGACCTAAAAATCGCAGGAGCAACATATCAATGACTGGTGAACCGGATGTTCAAGGAACAAATAGGCAGGAACATGGAGGTCTATATTGACGACATGCTGGTCAAAAGCCTCTGCAGTCCAAATCACATCGTTGAACTTGTTGAAGCATTCAATCAGCTCCACAAGTATCGGATGAAGCTCAACCCGCAAAAGAGCACCATTAGGGTTGAGTCAGGTAAATTCCTAGGTTACATAGTGAACCGAAGATGGATAGAAGTTGATCCAAAGCAGATTCAGACTCTTCTTGATATGAAGTCCCCAACCACTATCAAGGAAGTTCACAGCCTGACTGGGAGGGTGAAAACACTCAACATGTTTATTTCCAAATCATCTGACAAATGCATTTTTTTTTAATTTTGAGAGGAAGCAAAAGTTTTAGATGGGATGAAGAGTACGAGCGGGCCTTCCAGAGTCTGAAAGCATACATGGGAAGTAAGGAGCTACTTTTGAAATCGGTGCCAGGAGAAACACTTACTTGTATCTATATGTCTCAAAGCACGCTGTCAGTTCAGCTCTTGTGCGGAACGATAAATGAGTACAAATACCAGTGTACTACGCCAGGAAGACCTTCGTGTAAGTAGAGGAAAACTACCCAGATCTAGAGAAGCTAGCTCTAGCGCTGGTCGTCTCCTCTAGGAAACTGCGGCCCTACTTCCAAGCCCAATCTATAACGGTCTTGACTAAATATGCACTTCGCACAATACTACACAAGCCAAAATTATCAGGCAGGATGGTTAGATGGTTAGTTGAACTAGGGCAATTTGATATCAACTATCCCCCAAAAACAACCATAAAAGCTCAAGCATTGGCGAACTTCATCGCCAAACTTATCGGCAATGGGGAACATGAGTCAGACGACCAAGAGCAGAGGTCAAACGATCAAGGTTGGATATTATGCTGTGACGGGTCATCCATAGTGAATGGAAGCGGAACTAGAATCACTCTACCCTCTCCAGGCGGGTTCACCCTGGAAAGCTGCCAGGTTTGGCTTTCTCGCCTCTAATAACGAAGCCGAATATGAGGCCATCTTGTTCGGCCTAAGGCTCACCAAGGGGATCGGGATAGATGAGCTAACCACATACAACGACTCATGCCTGGTAGTCAACCAGGTCAGAGGGGAGTTCAACAACAAAGATCTCAGGATGTTGGCTTACCGCGAAAAAGTAATCAACGCCATAAGCAGCTTCAAAAGGTTGGAACTCATGTTGTGTCCCCGAGATGACAATGAAAGGGCCTACACACTAGTCAAGAAGGCCTCAGCTACGACTAAGATTTTAGACGAGCTCATCAAATTCCAAGATCAATCAAGTCTGGAAGAGGAAGAGCCCAGCAATGTCTGCGCGACAGACGTAGATACAAGCTGGATGAATCCCATCATTGAGTACATCAAGAACGAAGTCCTCCCAGCTGATAAGGTAGAAGCCATAAAACTGAAAAATAGAGCAGCGCGATACACTCTCCTAAATGACAAACTATATAGAAGGTCAGCGATGGGACCCTTACTCAGATACCTGACCCCCTCATAGGCGAACCATGTCCTCAGAAAGATTCATGAAGGCATATGTGGGAACCACCCAGGTGGGAGAACTTTGGCCTACAAAGCCCTAACCTTAGGATACTATTGGCTGAAGACGTAGCAAGACGCCAAAGACACAGTTCGAAAATGTGACAAATGTCAGAGGTTTGCACCGTACGTACACATGCCCGCTCAGCCCTTGAATCCGATAACCAGCCTATGGCCATCATCGGGTCGCTCCCCGTCTTAGCCAATAAGAAGTTCCTCCTCGTAGTTGTTGATCACTTCACCAAATGGGTTGAAGTCGAGCCCCTGTCCAAGATAGGCCAAAATTAAATCGAGAACTTCATATGGGCTTCCATCATCTACAGATTCGGCATTCTAAGGACACTAGTCAACGACAATGAAACCCAACTCAAAGATAGAAAAGTCAAAAAGCTATGCGAAAATCTTGGCATCAGCCATCACTTTTCATCGCTAGGGCACCCACAAGCCAACAGTCAGGCAAAAGTTACTAACAAGACGATCTTGGAAGCACTCAAAAGTTACTAACAAGACGATCTTGGAAGCACTCAAAAAAAAACTTGACGTGGGCAAAGGAAAATAGGTTTTGGTATTACCGGGAATCCTCTGGGCATATCAGATAACCAAAATAACCCCGACTGGGAAAACACCTTTTGCCCTAGCTTACGGATCGGAAGCAATGGTCCCAGTGGAGCTAGAAATGCTGACTTTCAGAATGAAGAAGTTCAGATCAGAAGGCAACGACGAAGCTTTGCGCGTCGGGTTAGAGCTCCTCATGGAAATGAGATATCAAGCTTCCCTTAAAATAGTTGCCTACCAACGAAGAGTGGTTCAGTACTACAACAAGAAAGTCAAGCCATAGGGAGTGCAAAATGGGACATTGGGTACTCAGGAAAAATCAGCAAAACACTAAAAAACTAGGCGCATGCAAGGTAAAACTGAATTGGGAAGGACCCTACAAAGTGACCAAGGTCAACAGGCCAGGAACATATTGGTTGGAAGACATGAACGGTGAAAGCCTTAAGCGGCCATGGAATGTCGAGCACCTTAAAAAATATTATCAATAAAGGGTATTTGCTTTCACTAAAGTTCCACCGTTGTTCATCAAACCTAGTTGGACGTCCAATCAATCTCTTACTATATGATTTTCATATCAGATACTCTGAACCGGAAACCATGCGAGATCATTTGGTGAGTTACATAAGTCAGGACAAAAAGTCAGACATATTAAACAAGACCAAAGCTTAGTCAATTTCGAATGACGACGATAGCTTCTGGTCTGCTCTTTACCTAGTCCACCAAGTGTGGATCACGATGGCTTAAAAAGTGAGAGTCTAGTCAGAGCTCGTAGAGCCTAATCACAATGACTTGCCAGGGATCATTGTCCTACCATAGACAATAGTAGCCGAACCTGACCAAAGCTTAGTCAGTTCTGACTGACGACGATAGCTTCTTGTTCGTTCTACGCCTAGTCCACCTAGCGCGGATGACAATTGCTTAGAAAGTGGGAGTCTAGTTAAGGCTCATTGAGCCTTATCACGATGGCTTGTTAGGGATCATTGTCCTACCATAGACAATGGTGGCCGAACCTGACCAAAACTTAGTTAGTTTCGACTGATGACGATAACTTCTGGTACGCTCTAACGCCTAGTCCATCAAACACAGATGACAATGGCTTAGAAAGTGGAATTCTAGTTAGAACTCGTCGAGCCTGATCACGATGGCTTGCCAGTGATCATCATCCTACCATAGAAAATGGTGGCCGAACCTGACCAAAGCTTAGTCAGTTCCGACTGATGATGATAGCTTCTAGTCCTCTCTAACTCCTAGTCCGCCAAACGCGAATGACAATGGCTTAGAAAGTGGGAATCTAGTAAGAGCTCGTCGAGCGTGATCATGATGGCTTGCCAGAGATCATTGTCCTACCATAGACAATGGTGGCCAAACCTAACCAAAGCTTAGTCAGTTCCTAATGATGACGATAGTTTCTGGTCCGCTCTAATGCCTAGTCCGTCAAGCGTGGATGATGATGGCATAAAAAGTGGGAGTCTAGTTAGAGCTCATAGAGCCTGATCACGATGGCTTGCCAGAGATCATTGTCCTACGATATACAATGGTGGCTGAACCAAGCCAAAGTTTAGTCAACTCGTAAAGACTGATGACAACAACTTCTGGCCCGACCTACAGCCTAGTTCGCCAAAAAGTGAATTAAGATGGTCTAAGAAATCTAAAATGTAACAACTCCAGAATCTCCTACGAGAGTTACATGTCTAGATACCAACGCAACGACATGGCAATGCAGAAAAGATTTAATGCTAAGCTCTAGAAAGTACAAGTATGAGATATTATTTAACGAGCTTCCCTTCAGTTATAACTTAAGGATTACAGTTGTTGTGGATGATCTACTCCAGAAGCCGAAGGGCCAATTACATCAGAAGGGATTATAGAGGATAAGTCAACGTCTTTAGACTCTTCCAGACTCTTCACCGCCTTATTTAATCTGTCCGCAAATACAACCACTTGCGATCGGTCATCTGCCAGTTGCTGTTTTTTGCAGATTTAGCTCATCCATCATAGAAGCATCTTGATCTTTTGCTCCGCGTACACAAAGAAGTTCGTCAGCAACTTTGGACTCAAGCTTCTGGCGTAAGGCAACCCATTTAGACTAAGCTTGCTCCTTTTCAACGTTCGGGTCTGCAGATCAGTTTGTGCCTTATCTGCCACCTCTTTTGCATGCTGCCACTCTTCCCGAGTGCGCACCATCTCCGCTTCAGCGGACACCAAGCCAATCTTGGAAAATTTTAGCTCAGCCTTTGAGGCCTCCAGCTTGGTCTCAAGGTCGGCCCGCAGGGCCAACAATGACTCGGAGTCTGCCCCAGTGACAGTCTCCTCTGGTTGCTTGTTTCAGGAATCTATCAAATAAAGCGCGTCGAAGTAAAACTTCTGCAATTTAGCAAAAGCCTTCTCCAAGGCATGCACTCTACTATGGGAGTCAGGGTGCAAGCTCACCCTGATCCAAGGACACGCCTGTTCCACCCCTAGACGTTACCACTATCCCAAGGGGACCCTTCAAGGACTTCTGGTCCGCAGCCATAGTCTTCTTGGCTAGGGGCTTAGCCCGATGTCCAACATCAGGGTTTGAGGGCGGTAGAGAGGGAAGAGATTCACTCTCTAAAACCACCGCTTCAGCAAAATAGGGGAGAGAAGCGTTAGTAACTTTGGTGGCAGGATCCATATCCAAGAACTAATTAGGTTGTGAAGCTTTGATGCCACCAGTGTTCGCCGACTTCGAATGATCCCCCTCAAAGACCATGACGAGGGCCAAAAATTAAGGCAGAACATCCTGTTCTCCCAGACCAATCTTTTGGGCGAAGTGAGCATCCCCAGACTCCGCAATGGTCAGCTCTTCCTCCAGTGAAATTAGAGGACGAGAAGAAGAAGCAGTCTTGGAGTGTCCGCTTCCTCTGCAATTTCTATTAATTCTAACAGTTGTAGTCGTAGTCGATTTTCTTCGATTTTCTTCTGAAATGAAATCACTATTATTTCCATGACTACTACGTCGTAGTCGATTTTCTTCTGAAATGAATTCACTATTATTTGTTTGGCTCCCATTCGGATCAGATGATCGGGTTGAATTATCTAATGGATTCACCAACTGGTTTTGCGTAAGCAATTCATCTGAATCTGCCATTTCGAAGAGAGTTAAATCACGATTTAACTCGCCCTTGCTTGGAAATTCCGTTTCAAGAAACACGACATCTCATGATTCAAATTCAGTTACATTACTACTTGCATGTTCCCCAATAAATACATATCCTTTAAAGTGTTCAGAGTATCTTATAAATATACTCTTTTTACCTCTAGGACCCAATTTTCCAAATTTATGGGAAGTATTGTGAACATTAGCAGTACAACACCAAGATCTTAAATTGAAAGATCAGGTGACCGGTCCATAATTCATATGGAGTTGTCGTAACTAATTTGGAGGGCACTAGGTTAAGTACATGGCAACAGTTAGCAAAACATCACCCCAAAAGGTAATAGGAAATTTTTTTTCCGCCATCATTGAACTAACTTTCTCAAGAAGGGTTTTGTTTCTCCTATCTGCAACACCATTTTGTTGTGGAGTCATCGGAATAGTTAGTTGTCTATCTATTCCTGTTTCACTACGTAGAATTTTGAATTCATCAGATTGATATTCACGTCCTCGATCAGTTCTCAACATTTTTATTTTCTTGTCTAATTGATTTTCTACCAAATTCACATAGCGTTTGAATCAATCTAAAGCTTCTGACTTATGAGATATCAAATAGACGTGACCAAATCGAGTGTAATCATTTATAAAAGTGATAAAATATACAGACCCATCTCTAGCCCTAACATTCATCAGACCACAAATATTCGAATGGATTAACTGCAATGGAATTTCAGTTCTTGTTCCCTTGCAAAATGGTTTACATGCCATTTTTCCAACTAGACAATATTCACATATTGATAGATTAACTTTCTTAATTGTGCCCAATAAGCCCCCTTTTGCCAATCTGTGCATTCTATGTTGGCCAATATGGCCTAGTTTAGAATGCCAAACATCTCTATTATCATCTAAATTATTTAAAGTTGATGCCATTAAGGAAAAACCAGCATTGATATAATTACGAACATAGTCAATATCCAGAATCATAATACCATCGAGGAAATAACCAGAACCATAAAATGTTGTTCAATGGAACACATTCACACCAGTACCATGAAAGTTTAAAGAATAACCTAAATTAAGCAAATCTACCACAGAGACCAAATTTCGCCGAATTTCAGGTACATATAAAACATCATGTAGGATGAGAGTTCGACCACCACACAAACTCAACTTACAGGTGTCGATTCCTTTAACTTCCACCTTCGAATTGTTTCCCACACATATCCAGCTCGTTCCTGGTGGGATTCGATGATATTCCGTGAAAAAATTGCGGTCTTTTGCTATGTGGTCAATGGTGCCCGAGTCTACAGTCCACAAATGATGAGATTTTGTTAGAAATACAGAACTTGATACATATGCAACACTAAAGTTTGCATTAAAGGTTTTTACCTTCTTTGGCTCATGACATTCATGAGCATAGTGACTCTTTTTGCCACAGTTGAAGCATTTCACTATTGATTTGCTTTCCTTCTTCAGATAATCTTTTCCCTTCTTTTGCTCTGGTTGCTTGCTAGGTTATTGCCACTTATGGACAACTCCCTTATCTTTTCCTTTATACCCACCATGAAAATTTCTTTTGGAGCTTTAACCTCCATGTGAAATAGAATCAGCCATATATACATTTGTATCTGGCCTAGTCGCTTCAATGCGATCTTTTTCTAGTTCCAAATGATGTACAACGACATTTTGTGTTTTGATGCTTTCATTGTGGGTTAGGTGCACCTTCATATGCTCCCAGCTATGAGTTAAGGATCAAATAACAATTTTCACCTTCTGTTCATCAGTCATCATGTGGCTAGCCTCCTTCTGCCCACTTATCATGTTCGATATCTACCTCATATGTCATCTCATATTATGGTTCGTTCGTTTCTTGTAGGTGTCAAACTTGATTGTGAGTTGCCTTTGCTTAGTAACAGAAGTTCCACCGAACTTCTCTTTTATAGTTGTTCACATGTTTTTGGTTGTCTCATATTCTCGCATTATATCATTTTCCATACTGCTTAGCAATGTAATGAGAGCAATGAATTTTTTGTTTTTCCAGGCATAGTAAGCCTCTATATCCCTTTTTTGCTGAACAAAGTTGTCTTCCTCAAGCTCTTCCATGGTGTGGTTAAGAGCTTCTAGAACTTTTGCTCTTTTAGTATATATTCGATTTTCATGTTCCAAATCTCATAGTTATCGCCATGGTCAAGGTTTTTTTTTTTTTTTTTCGGAAGGCAAGCTTTTAAGGATCCCAGAACCTATCAACAGGGCGACCTACAAGTCAACATCCTTAAAGAAAGTAACCATGTCGCAGGTGGGATTCGAAGCTAGGACGTGGGGAACAAACCCACATAGCCCTAACCACTAGGCCATAACACCATTGGCCATGGTCAAGGTTTATATCTACATAAGACATGTTCACGTATATTAAAGCCTAGCATTAATACAAACATCTTTTTTTTTTGTCACAAAAGAATACCAAATTAATAATAATTCACATAAGATGTAGAGTTGAAAGTTTATTATGTTTCCGATCTTCATCTACTTCTCTAATGTGTAATTATCACTAGGGGATTCGACAATATTCCACGAAAGAATTGCAGTTTTTTACTATGTGGTTTGTGGCGCCCGAGTCTTCTTTGGCTCACGACATTCACGTGTATAATGATAATTTTTGCCACAATTGAAACATTTCACTCTTGATTTGTTTTTATTCTTGAAAGATAACTTTCCCTTCTTTTGATCTGGTTTGTTGTTAGGTTTTTGTAACTTATGGACAACTCCCTTACCTTTTTCTCTATACCCACCATGAAATTTTCTGTTGGAGTTTGAACCTCCATGTGAATTAGAATCAACCATATATACATCTGTATCAGGCCTAGTTGCTTCAATGTGATCTTCTTCTAGTTTCAAATGTCGTGCAGTGTCATTTAGTGTTTTGATGCTTTCATTGTGGGTTAGGTGCATCTTCTTGTGCTCCCAGTTATGAGGTAAGGATCTAATAACAGCTTGCACCTGTTGTTCATTAGTCAACATGTGACCAACCTCCTTCAGCTCACTTATCATGTTCGACATCTGCCTCATATTTTGTCTCATATTATGGTTCGGGCATTTCTTGTAGGTGTCGAACTTGATTATGAGTTGCCTTTGCTTAGTAACAGAAGTTCCACCGAACTTCTCTTTTAAAGCTGTCCACATGTCTTTGGTTGTCTCATATTGCATTATATCATTTTCCATACTTCTTAGCAATGTAATAAGAACAATGGAATTTTTCTTTTTCCAGGCATTGTAAGCATTTCTATCCCTTCTTTGCTGGACAAAGTTGCATTTCTCAGGCTCTTCCACGATGTGGTTAAGAGCTGCTAGAGACTCTTGTTCTTTCAGTACATATTGGATTTTCATGTTCCAAATCTCATAGTTTTCGCCATTCAATTTTCCCCTTTGTTTAATTCGGCAACAATATTCTTGGAAGCAGATGCCATGGTCAAGGTTTATGTCTACATAAGACATGTGCATGTATATTAAAGCCTAGCAATACACACATCTTTTTCTTTTTTTTTGTCACAAAAGAATACCAAAATAATGATAATTCATATAAGATGTAGAGTCGAAAGTTCACTATCATCATCTACTTCTCTTATGTGTAATTATCACTAGCTTAGTCTTATTGTGCAAAATATATGTTCGTAAGGTAATTCCATTTTACCTTAGATCTCTCACTTAAAAATAACATCACCATTCATGCATCATATAATACCAAAAATATATATATATATATATATATATATATATATATATATATATATATATATATATAGAGAGAGAGAGAGAGAGAGAGAAGTGCATGAATAAAAAAAATTATTAATAAGGACACACATATACAATATGTTCAAAAACCAAAAAAAGAATCAAGAAATGCATCTTTGTGTTCTTGGTATTGTTTCATCTATTTCTTGAAGAATTGACCAAAAAATAGTTGATGGTAACCAATGAACACTAATATTAATACGTCTACCATGGCTAAAGCTAGAATTCAGTGAGTGAACACGTGTTCGTGTGACTTGCCTTCTCAAATATTCTTCAACAAAACTCTTAACTATCCATGAATATGTTTTTTGTGAATTAGTTGAGTTCCATATATTATCCAAAACATTTTGCAAATATCTAGGTAGAGTAGTTCTTAGAGCAAGGAGACAATTCTCATGTTCCAAAACGTGTCCACGAAAAATGACTTCTTGTATCATATTGTTAACTATTTTGACATGCTCAATCATGTCAGAATTATTGGACCACATCCTATATTAAGCCGATAGTCTGTTTATTTTCCTTGATCATACTCTTTGTGCCTCTGTCCGTATGACAATAGGGGTTCGTATCATTATAACCATTTTTCCTGACCAATAAGAAAAAATTTACAATGTCAAGAATTATTTTTTGTTAGATATAAGTACCAATAATTTTAAAGATACAATGTGGACTCACAATCCATGTTGACACAAAGTCTATACTACATTTTTAAATGATTTAAAAAATCACTTTGACACAATTTGAAATCATCAAATTGAGGTTTTTAGGTCTATTGGGCTTTGAAATTTACAAAATTTCATGGCCCAAAAGAACTTAAATAAATAAAACCCAAACTAAATTAAACAAAATGGTGTTGCATTTGTATTAAATTTCAAGGCCCAAACAAAAATTAAAACAAAAAAGATGAAACCCAAAAAATATTCTTTCATGGCCGAAATCACGAGAGTTCATCACTATATAACTGTGAAGGAGTTAACAATCTCTTTGAACAATCTCGCTCAATTTTAACACCAAGTATATATGCAGCTCCACCGATGTCCTTCATTTCAAATGTTGATGATAATCAACTCTTAATGGCTATCACAAATTCTTTATCATTTCCGTCGAATAATATGTCATCTACATATAGTGACGAGATTACAAACTTGTCATTGGATTTTTTAACATATACACATTGGTCCTCATCAATCATGTTAAAATCAAAAGACTTTAAGGACTGATGAAAACGTATATACTACTATCTGGAATACCGTTTTAGACCATAAATTGATCTTGAGAGCCTGCATACTTTGTGTTATTCGCCTTCCTTTATCAAACCTACATGTTGCTCCATATAGATTTCCTCTTGCAATTCTCCATTGAGAAAAATAATATTTACATCCATTTGATGTAATTCAAGATCCATACTTGCCACTATTGCAAGAATAAGACGAATAGAGGTAAATCTCACAACTGGAGAGATGTTTCTTCGTAATCAATTCCTTCTTGTTGAGTTTACCCTTGGCTACAAGTCGAGCATTATATTTTTCAACTGTTCCGTCAGCTTTACACTTAATCTTGAGAACCCATTTGTTCCCATTTGCTTTTCATCCATCTGGAAGATCAACCAATTTCCAAACTTAGTTTGGTCTCATTGACTCCATTTGTTCTTCCATTGCATTTATCCATTGTTCATTTGCAGGGCAAGTGAGAGCCTCCCCTCTATTTTCGGTTCGTCGCCCTTTTGTGGGGATACAATAAAAGCCTCACCTTCAATTTCAAAATAACGAGAAGGAATATTACCACAACAACTATGTCGTAGTTGATTTTCTTGTGAAACGAATTCACTATTATTTGCTTGGCTCCCACTCGGATCAGATGATCTGGTTGAATTATCTGATGGATTTAGTAACTGGTTTTGCGTAAGAAATTCATCTGAATCCGCCATTTCAAAGAGAGTTAAATCACGGTTTAACTCACCCCTGCTTGGAAATTCCGTTTCAAGAAACACAACATCTCATGATTCAAATTCAGTTACACTACCACTTGCCTATTCCCCAATAAATATATATCCTTTATAGTGTTCATAGTATCTTATAAATATACTATTTTTACTTCTAGGACCAAAAATTTCAAATTTATGGGAAGTATTGTGAACATAAGCTGCATAACCCCAAGATCTTAAATTAGAAAGATTGGGTTTGTGACCGGTCCATAATTCATAAGGAGTCGTCGTAACTTATTTGAAGGGCACCAGGTTAAGTATATGGGCAACAGTTCACAAAGCATCACCCCAAAATGTAATATGCAAATTTGTTTTTGCCATCATTGACCTAACCATCACAAGAAGGGTTTTGTTTCTTCTCTCCGCAACACCATTTTGTTGCGGAGTCCTCAGAATAGTTAGTTGTAACACCATTTTGTTGCGGAGTCCTCAGAATAGTTAGTTGTCTATCTATTCTTTTTTTCACTACATAGAATTTTAAATTCATCAGATAGATATTCACATCCTCGATCAGTTCTCAACATTTTTATTTCTTGTCTAATTGATTCTCTACCAAATTCAAATAGCATATGAAGCAATCTAAAGCTTCTCACTTGTGAGATATCAAATAGACGTGACCAAATCGAGCGTAATCATCTATAAAAGTGATAAAATATACATACCTATTTCTAGCCCTGGCATTCATTGGACAACAAATATCCAAATGGATTAGCTGCAATGAAACTTCAGCGCCTGTTCCTTTGTCAAATGGTTTATGTACCATTTTTCCAGCTAGACAATATTCACATAATGATAGATTGACTTTCTCAATTGGGCCCAATAAGCCCTCTTTTGCCAATCTGTGCATTCTCTGTTGGCTAATATTGCCTAGTTTAGAATGCCAAACATCTCTGTTATCATCTAAATTATTTAAAGTTGATGTCATTAAGGAAAAACCAGCATTGATATAATTACGAACATAGTCAATATCCAGAATCATAAAATCATCGAGTAAATAACCGAAATCGTAAAATGTTGTTCCATGGAACACATTTACACCAGTACCATGAAATTTTAAAGAGTAATCTAAATTAAGCAAATCTACCACAGAGACCAAATTTCGTCGAATTTGAAGAGCATATAAAACATCATGTAGGATGAGGGTTCGACCACCACTCAAACTCAACTTGTAGGTGCCGATTCTTTTAACTTCCACCCTCAAACTATTTCCAACATATATCAACCTCGCTCCTAGTGGGATTTGGCGATATTCCTCGAAAGAATTGCGGTATTTTGTATGTAGTCTATGGTGCCTGAGTCTACAGTCCATAATTGATGAGATTCAGTTAGAAATACAGAGCTTGATATATATGCAATACTAAAGTTTACATTAAGGGTCTTTACCTTCTTTGGATCATGACATTCATGAGCATAGTGACCCTTTTTCCATAGTTGAAGCATTCCACTCTTTATTTGTTTTTCTTCTTGAAAGAACATTTTCCCTTCTTTTGCTCTGGTTGTTTGCTATTAGGTTTTCACTACTTATAGACAACTCCCTTATCTTTTTCTCTATACCCACCATGAAAATTTCTTTTAGAGCCTGAACCTCCATGTGAACTAGAATCAGCCATATACACATTTGTATCTGACCTAGTCGCTTCAATGCAATCTACTTCTAGTTCCAAATGATGTGCATCATCATTTAGCGTTTTGATGCTTTCATTGTGGGTTAGGTGCACCTTCATGTGCTCCCAGTTATGAGGTAAGGATCTAATAACAGCTTGCACCTGTTGTTCATTAGTCAACATGTGACCAGCCTCCTTCAGCCCACTTATCATGTTCGACATCTACCTCATATGTTGTCTCATATTATGGTTCAGACGTTTCTTGTAGGTGTTGAAATTGATTGTGAGTTACCTTTGCTTAGTAACAGAAGTTCCACCGAACTTTTCTTTTAAAGTTGTCCACATGTCTTTGGTTGTCTTATATTTGCGAAAAGCTCGCATTATATTATTTTCTATATTGCTTAGCAGTGTAATGCGAGCAATGGAAATTTTCTTTTTCCATGCATTGTAAGCCTCTCTATCTCTTATTTGCTAGACAAAGTTACCTTCCTCAAGCTCTTCCATGGTGTGGTTAAGAGCTTCCAGAGACTCTTGCTCTTCCAGTACATATTGGATTTTCATGTTCCAAATCTCATAGTTACTGCCATGGTCAAGGTTTATGTTTAAATAAGACATGTGCATGTATATTAAAGCCTAGCAATAGACACATCTATTTTATTTTTATTTTTTATTTTTTTGTCATAAAAGAATACCAAAATAATGATAATTCACATAAGATGTAGATTCGAAAGTTCACTATATTCCCCATCATCATCTATTTCTCTTATATATAATTATCACTAGCTTAGTCTTATTGTAGCAAATATATGTTCTTATGGTAATTTCGTTTTACCTTAGAACTCCCACTTAAAAATAACATCATCATTCATGCATCATATAATACCAAAATATATATACATAGAAGTGCATGAAATACGTCATTGCCTTCTTGGTATGATTTCATCTATTTCTTGAAAATTTGACCCAAAAACAAGTGATGGTAACCAAGGAACAATAAGGTTAACACGTCTATCAAGGCTAAAGTTAGAATTTAATGAGAGAGCATATGTTAGTGTGACTTGCCTTCTCAAATATTCTTCAACAAAGCTCTTAACTAGCCATGAATATGTTTGGTGTGAATTAATTGAGTTCCATGTGTTATCTATAACATTTTGCCAATATCTAGGTACAGTTAGGGGTGGGCATCCCATCCCGCGATCCCGTTCCCGTCCCGATCCCGTCCCGTCCCGTCCCGATTTTTCCGGGTCTTAATGGGATTGAATAATTTCATCCCGATCCCGTCCCGTCCCGATCTAGAATGGGATGGGATGGGATGGAGATTTTCAATCCCACCAATCCCGTCCCGTCCCGAACTAATTTATTAATATTAATTATTAATATTTTATTTAATTATTTATTTTAAAATTGTGGTGTGCTAACAGTTATGAACTCGATCATTGTACAGTCTGTAGATTAAGCTTCCCACTGGGGAAGCAGACGGAATATTTAGTGTGACAGGTACTGTTTTGTATATGTTTCAACTCATTCAGTAATCACCACCCTGAAACTACCACTGATTCAAATACAGCCAACATAAAACCTCCTATATATGTCTACTTATAATACCCCCCATCACACCACGACCCATAGCAAAGCCTTCATTGTCCTCCTTTAAGTCATCCGGGCCCCTAGTCCATAGAACTCCTACCCACGTATCAGACCTTATCACCTCTTCCACCATTATTATCCCTACCCTTTTTCACCTATTCATACCCATGGTCCGAAATCCCAAGAAGCTAGAGAAGCATTAGTTGCAGCACTGTCATGTACTTCAGATCTTCCTCACAGAAGAGCAGTGTGTCACCATCACTGTTGTCTCAAGTTATATGGTTGCAGCCATATTGCTCTTAAGACATCTAAGTTTTGTCATTTGCTGTAAAACCAAGTGTATAATGTTATAAATAAAGTCAGTTTGTATCAGTGAAATCAGAAATATAGTTTACTTATAGAATTTTCAGTGACTATCATTACTAAAACACCAGCTCTCATTTCATTTTCCAATTTCCATAGCATAATTAGTTCCAATAATATTAAAGCTGTGTTTGATCACACTATTCTATAGAAAAAGAAAATGTTTGACTTGCAGTTTCTGAAGTGGGAAAATTTTTTGGCAAATGTTGCTTCAAATTTTTTGGGTGTTGCTTTAAATTTTTTGGATGCCGCTGATCCCGTCCCGATCCCGTTTGGGATGGGACGAGGTCGGGATGGGGTTTTTCCCATCCCGTCCCGTCCCGATCCCGTATGAACGGGATGGGATAGGGATGGGTATATCTCGTCCCATCCCGTCCCGTGCCCACCCCTAGGTACAGTAGTTCTTAGAGCAAGAAAACGATTCTCTTGTTTCAAGTTTGGAAATTGGTTGATCTTCCAGATGGACAGAAAGCAATTAGGAACTAATGGGGTTTCAAGATTAAGCGTAAAGCTAACGTAAAAGTTGAAAAATATAAGGCTCGACTTGTAGCCAAGGAGTACACTCAACAAGAGGGAATTGATTACGAAGAAACATTCTCTCAAGTTGTGAGGTTTATCTTTATTCGCCTTATTCTGGCTATAGTGGTAAGTATGCATCTTGAATTGCATCAAATGAGTATAAAGACTGCTTTTCTCAATGGAGAATCGCAAGAAGAAATCTATATGGAACAACCTATAGGTTTCGTAAAGGAAGATGAAGAACACAAAGTGTGCAAGCTCTTAAGATCAATTTATGGTCTAAAACAGTCTTCCAGACAGTGGTATATACGTTTTCATCAATCCTTAAAGTATTTTGATTTTAACATTATTGATGAGGACCACTGTATATACGTTTTCATCAATCCTTAAAGTATTTCCCTTTTAGCCTGCAAGGCTAAAAGGGAAATGCTATAAGACAATTGTTCGACCAGCCATGCTATATGGTTCAGAATGTTGGGCTACTACGGGACAACATACGCATAGGATGGCAGTAGCAGAAATGCGTATGTTAAGGTGGATGTGTGGTAAAACTCGTAAGGATAAGATTAGAAATGAAAGAATTAGGAGATACTTAGGTGTAGCGCCCATAGAGGAAAAAATTAGAGAAAGACGTTTAACTTGGTTTGGTCATGTGCGGAGGAGACCGAGCACGGCGCCAATTAGAAAATGTTTAGATTGGCAAGTTAATGGAGGGTGTAGACGGAGGGGACGACCGTTGAAAACTTGGATGAAGACGGTGAATGAAGATATCATTGAGCTTGGATTAGGTGAGGAAATGTGGGAAGATCGCATTGCTTGGAGAACCAAAATTCATGTAGCCGACCCCGAAAATCTCGGGAATGGGCTTTGATGATGATGATGATGATGATGATGAGGACCACTGTGTATATGTTAAAAGATCCAATGAAAAGTTTGTGATATTGTCACTATATGTAGAAGGCATACTGTTAGTCGGAAATGACAAGGAATTTGTGATAGCCATTAAAAATTGGATATCACCAACATTTGAAATGAAGGACATGGGTGAAGCTGTATATATGCTTGGTGTTATAATAGAGCGAGATCGTTCAAAAAGATTTTTAACTCTTTCACAAAAACCTTACATAAAAAAGATTCTTGAACGATTTAATATGCATAATTGTAAGCCCACTGACACTCCTATCACAAAAGGCGAAGGCCTGAGCAAGAAGTTATGTCCTAAGACTCCATTTGAAAAGGAACAAACGAAAAAAAATGTTCCTTATTCCAGTGCAGTTGGAAGCCTTATGTATGTTATGATGTGTACAAGACCAACAATCTTTTTGCAGTTGGATTGGTTAGCAGATATCAAGAAATTTCAGGTCAAGTTCATTGAAAAGCAGTCAAGAGGATTTTGAGGTATCTAAAAGGTACTGCGGGTTACACATAGTGTTATGAAGGAAAGAATATGCATCTTGAAGGCAAGCTATATTGATGCTGATTGGGGATGAGATTTAGATGAAAGAAAATCTACATCTGGTTATGCTTTCTTACTGAATAATAATGCTATTTCTTGGAGAAGAAACAAACATGTGTAGCCTTAGCCACAATGGAAGTTGAGTATGTGACATTATCAGCTGCAGTACAAGAGGCGGTTTGGCTTAAGAGATTTTTCAATCACTTGGGGGTTAAGAAAGATGTTGCAGACACAATGTTAGTGAACTATGATAACCAAGCAGCTATAGCTTTCACAAAATATCTATGTATCACTCTTTGACCAAACATATAGATACCAAATACAATTTTGTTAGGGACATGGTTGCACATAAAGAAATAAATATGAAGTATATATCTACGCATAGAATGGTAGCATATTCATTTACAAAACCGATTCCTAGAATTGTATTTGAAGGTCATGCATGGTCTCTAGGGTTGCGTAGATATTGATGAATGATTTTCAAATATGAACAATCAATACATTTTTTTAAATGTAACAATCACAAAGGAATAATAGTAAGTTAGTTATTCAATTGATGCCTAATATTACTATTTTTTTTTTTTGAAAACATACACAAATGATACATGCTCAATGCATGATATCAAATGTATGTCAGACAAATTGATTGGCCCTCTCACATAGGCAACCGCCTCTATGAATGTATGAGTTATAGAGATGAGACAGTTTAAGCAGTATGAGAGTTCAAGTTTAAACTAATGTCGCCTTGATTAAAGATCAAGATGAGGTTAATTACCATGTTCAAAATCTTTGTAATCGAAGATGAATAACCCCACGTTTCATCTTATCCGTCTTAATGCCAGGTGAAAGTCATGTTTTGTGATAAAATAAAGAATAGAATGGTGGACTTAAGTTGGATACTGAGTGTATCTGAACTATCACCTATATGGTATTTGTAATGAGAGACATACGCTCCATGAAAATGAGAAAATACCATAAGATGTGTTTCATACCACATTTGCAAAGTAACAACCATAAGAGTAACGAGGTATTGTTGATCTTTCTTCCTCGTTATGTGAGACTCTTGAGGCTAAGATGGCTTATATTTGTACCCTTATGACTTTCACTGGTTTCTTGAGGTTTAAGTTTGATGTATGCTATCTTAAAATGCTACTAATGGTCATGAATCATTCGGCCTAAATGGGCATCTCTAGAAAAGCAATCAAGCTGGGATCAAAGGATTCAAAGATGAAAGGAAGATCACATTGAATGTCACATTTTGTAGTATTCACAGATCAACCAAATGTGTTTACATAATTGTGAATACAGTGAAATATTCGTTGAGAGATCAAGAAATGTTTTAAATGTGACGAAACGGGTTTGGGGTACTGCATATTTTTTTACTCGTTGGAACTGCTATGTATACCTAATAGTTATATAATGGTGAACTCTCGTGATTTGTAAGATATGTTGGTCGCACAACCTATTTATATGTATGAACGTTGTAGTGAAGAGATTTGTTATCTTTTTGGACTAGTTCATTTTGTGCAAGTGAGATATGTTGGTTTTGTGCACGTGATAGAACTGCCTCTACAATTTTTATCTACATGGCAGTTAACTGCTATGAGCAGTTAAGCAATTTGAATAAAAAAACAAAAGAGAAGTGGTTTTAGGAAGAAATGGATAGAACTCCGAATATACTTCCTTCTCTTCTCTAAAGCACAAAAACACTGCAATTGATTTAGATACTTAGGCTGTGAACAACAGACGACTTCCGAGTTCGTGATTTCCTCTTCAACCCGTGTCTTTACAATACACTTTTACGACTTCGGGGATTCTGCAAATCCATAAGTTTCCTAAAAAATTTCTCTTAATTCTAACAATTTCTGACTTTATGGGTCAGAGACATCCCTGGTGGGAGTTGTTTATGGAGGATATTTGTGACACAAAAAGGGAGAATTGGGAGATTGCTTATGTGGCGAAAAAAGGATCTAGCAGAATAGTTAGGCTGATGCAACTTAAATTGCTAACAATAAGCTGAGCTTCTTTTCTCCTCAATCATCAATGTTTCTTATACTTTTCCCAATATCTCTAATGTGCACGTGACTATTTTTTAAATGCACTGTTATCCTGTTTTAGACATTTGGTTTTAGTTGTATCTATTTATTTTTCTTTGCGAAAACTGCATGCAATCTAATGCACAAACTTTTAACTCACAATACATTTTAACGGTTTTGATGGTTGAGCTTCGTGCCAACTGTGGCATTCAGTTGAATGCTTGATGTCAATTCATCCCAATGGCAACAATTATTTCACACCACCTAAAGTACTGTCTCACACCACCATATCAACTTTTTCTCTCACACACCACCTACTTTATTTCCTATACCACCACTTCTTCCCCCCACCACCAATAAAAACTCAATATTTAAAATTTTCTCTCTCATCCCTCTCTTCATCTTCTTTACTTCCCTTCTTCTTCTCTCTTCTCCATATAACACCACCATCACCCCACCATCATCACCACTACCCCGCCACCACCACTTCTCTCCCTCGCCCATCGCCACTTTTCTCCATCAAGCCCCGCCACCTTTCTCACCCTCTGTCTTTGAAAACAGGGTAGTATCCCTGACTTTGGTTCAATTTAAACGCTCAATTGAGACCGATTCTTAAGCTCATCAAAACATAAAATTTTTACTACTCTTAGTCATCTAATTTACACAATTTGAATGAATTAAAAAATTTGTGAATTGAGCAACTTATGGTCATTTTACTGAACTCACTCAAAACTCTAAAAAAAAAAAAAGGCACTGTCCCTGATTTTGGCCAATTGATGCGCTCAACTGAAATCGATTCTCAATATCATCAAAACATGACAATTGTAATACTCTGAGTTACTTAATAAACACTATTTGAATCAATTGAAAATATTGGAAAATGAGCAAGTTATAGTCATTTTACTAAAGTCATGCAAATATGTCTTGCAAAGAAAAGGGGTAGTGTCTCTGACTTTCGACCAACCTATACACTTGGTTAAAACTGATTCTCAAGCTTATCAAAACACAAAAATTGTAGTACTCTGAGGTATCTAATGAACAAAATTTGAATTGCTTATGGCCATTTTACGACAAACACTCAAACTGTCCAGAAAAAAAAGAATATGTTTTCACCCATTCACATTGGGCAATGCGAAGAGGAGTCTCAAATTCGCTCAAACCTATGCGAATTAAAGTCTCCAATTCGCCCAGATCTATGCAAATGCGAGACTTCCACTCACATGGACCTTTGCAAGTGTGAGACTCCTACTCGCGTTGTCCAATGCGAATGGGTGAAAACAATTATTTTTTTGGAAAGTTTGAGTGTTTGTCGTAAAATGACCTAATTTTCTCATTTCAAAACATTTTCAAGTGAATCAAATTGTGTTCATTAGATAACTCAGGGTATGCAATTTTCGTGTTTTGATGAGCTTGAGAATCAGCTTCAATAGAGAATATAAGTTGGCCAAAAGTTAGGGACACTGCCCCGTTTTCATTATGGGACAGATTTGCGTGACTTTAGTAAAATGATCATTAATTGCTTATTTCAAAATATTTTCAAGTGATTCAAATTGTGTTTATTAGATAACTCAGAGTACTACATTTTTCATGTTTTGATGAGCTTGAGAACCGGTCTTAATCAAGTATATATGTTGTCCGAAACTCAGAGACACCACCCCATTTTCTTTTTGGGACAGATTTGACTTTAGTAAAATGACCATAACTTGCTCATTTCAAAACATTTTCAACTTATTCAAATTGTGTTTATTAGGTAACTCAGAGTACTACAATTGTTATGTTTTGATGAGTTTGAGAATCGGTCTCAATTGAGCCTATCAGTTGGCCGAAAATTATCCTGTTTTTATATTTTGAATGAGTGATAGCTAGGCTGTTTTGCGAAGAGAGGAGAAGAGGGAAGGCCGGTGGTGGCGGGGAGCGGGGTGGTGCTACTCCGTTATTTGTTGATCTACAAAGAAGTGAAGAGAAAAGACAAAGAATGCAATGGAGGAGGATGGTTCTCTTCTCGTGATTTCATTGTTTTTCAAAAATTGTTTTTTGGGTGGTGTGGGTTAGTAGGTTAAAAGAAAAATTTTGGATGATGGTGAGGGACAATACATTCGGTGGTATGAAATAGGCTTTGCCTAGAAATTGATTATTTATATCGTAGGGTTGTACTTCCTTAATTGTCTTCTGCAATTTCTTATAGTGTGTTTTTTTCCTGGGGAAAGCTTTGCCAAATCCTTTTTTTTTTTTTTTTTTTTTTTGCAGTATTAAGGAGGTTCCCAAATTGACCTATGGGCCAAGACCAATTATATCTTGACTGTCAAAACCAATTCGCCATTGTCAAGATTAGAGAAGTGAGAATAGCTTGTTTATGTATCATAGTGAGTTTTTATCTGTATATAATGGGAAATCGGGTAACAGGATGCTTATTCTTTTATTCAAGAAGAACTTTCTGTTTATGAAGCTGTGATCAGCTATGTTGCGTCTAAATTCTATTGTTATATATTGTCTCTAATTACTAGTACGGAATCAGGTATTTGGCGAACCAAACATAATGATTGAAACTAAATTTTATTTTTCTCCCTTTTAGCATTGATGTCCGAGTCATTTGCAGTGGTGTAGACATAATTATTTTATGGTTAGTTGATGCTGCTAAAAAATTTATGACTGCCTGAAGCACAGGTTTCGGTCTGAATGAATTTCTCGTGGTGCAAGGAGTCTGCATGATACCCCATGCCATGGTGAAGATGATCTTGATTCTTAGCATTTTTGGAATAAGGAATCAGATATTGAATATAAGTTTGACTGGGCTAGGTCAGAGGCCCAAGATCCTGGGGCTCATTTGGCTGCTCCACCCAAGGACAAGGTTATCCTACACGCAACAGGAAGGGCATTTGAGTACACTTGTTATGATGGATGGTTCTTCATCATCATTTTATAAAACCCTAATCCATTTAATTTCCACTGAATTTTCATCTCGTATATTTCAGATCATATCTAATGAAATTAGTCTTGACTCTATAGTTGTCGTACCTTCAAGAGAGCTGTCAAGGTGATGTTGCCCTAAAGGATTTTCCGATGGTTGCATATGCTGGATTTCGTGAACTTAGCCAATATGTTCAGTATGAAAATGACAGGATGTCCATGCTTTCCTTTTATTTTCCAAGGAACGGGAACCACATCCATATATATATATATATATATATATATATATATATATATATATATATTGTATTATGGAGAAAACACTCACATACTATGTGATGCGTCCAAAAATCGTCCTCCTATGAATTTGATTTGCAAAGCATTTGTTAGACTGTCAAAGATCACTTTTTTAGTGGTTGAAGGCACTCCGATGCTTAAGTCAGTAACTCTGTTGGAAGAAAGATGTAAATCTGGACAAAACTCAGTTAAAGTTGCATACTTTTGTCGAATGTTCCCTTTACCTTTTATAATGGTCGTGGTTAACTTTCTGCGTGACTTAAGCATGTGAGGCACAATGGAAGGAGATGTTTCTTGTAACAGTCTCCTATTTTATGACGAGGTGTTCGAGGAGCGTAACTCTCTCCACGGCTCTTTTCGGAGCAACATTCATCTTCTTTATGAGAGAACTCGTGTCAGACCTGGATCAGTGTCTCAATTCGTTTGGGTCTGGATTTAAGTCTTGTTCATTAACGGGCCTATAATTGGCCTCTTTCTTCCTGGGCCGTATGGGCTGGTCCAATAGATTGGACGTTGTATACTCGTGATGGATCCTTATGCCACATGTACGGTTGTGATGTCCAGTCTATTTTGATGTATCATCACTGTGAATTACAACACTTATTAAAATTCTCTTGATGAGATGGCTTATTTCCCATTAGTTACTAAGTAGTTGGGACTTCTGTTGGTCTATCCCTACCATAAGTGATTTGGGACTTCTGTCTGGCAGTGCACTATAGAATACATTCATTCTGCCAATGGTCTCAACTTTTGGTTTCGTCAAACTTTTACTGTGTCAATTGACAAATAAAAGTATAGGTCATTCCGTAAATGTAGGAAGGAATGTCTAAAAAATTTGATCCCCTATATTAACATCAAAGAATCAGCCTACTGTGCTTCAGATCATTTAAGATGAGCTAGGCTCGTGTCTAATTGTATGAAGAAGCCTTTCAATTATGTATCAATTGTATCTATATCATACATAAGGAAAGGAATAAAGCATACACTGCTAAATCCTAATATGAAAGTCAGCATTAACAGTACTTGTCCTTTGTTCAGTTTACATCTGATACTGAAGTTGATAAACATTAAGTCCATACATCAGCTGGAGACTGTAAGTTTTTAGAATTTTATTTCAATAAATCCGAAAAATGTCTATGATCAACCATTTCTAACTGCTGATTGTCTATAATGTGGTGACCTTTATGGGCATATCTTGAATTTTCTTCAGCTCAAGTTTTGCTGTTGATCACCATGCAGTTATATGCTTAGGAAAGTGGTTATCAAAAACTTTTCTCATATATTGTATTTCACTTCTCAAAATCCTCTGCACCATCTAATATCAGCTTTCTTTGGCATTGCTCAAGCTCTCCTGCACCATATGTTTTAGAAGACACGATTTCAAAGTATATGAGTACAAATAACAAATAGGCAGAAGAATATGATTTTGGAAATGCCCATGATCTCACACAAGCCTGCACTAGGAGGATACATCAAGAAACCATCTGAACCATGGCTAATCCGGTTTATGACACATTCACGAAGGGATACAAGTTTAACGAAATATCCTCTTTGGCCACAAGCCACATTCCTGAAGGGATACGACACATTCACTTGTCTAAATGAGGTGTTTGGTAATATGTCTAACTAGATATTCACCTCTGCATATGATCAAAGATTTATTTATCCCTTAATATCTCTAGTTAGAGGCTTACCTCTAATTAGAGATTAGACGTCTAACTCAAACACCCCCTTACACTGATAAACCAACTGAAATGTCATAACAGAACATCACACTAGTTTTATTGTGCGTATATCAAAATTTACCAAATATCATAAATTTTAATAGAAAATTAAAAGTTAATCCAATCACCAGATAAAATTTATTCAATGATTTGTACTCTTTGGAAAATTTTCATTTTCTACACATTAATGCTATTTTTTTTTTTGATGTGAATATAATCATTTCCATTTATCGGTTGCAAAGACTTCATTTGTGGACAGTTGACGTACCGATTCATTAACAGAATAAACTTTACTGAAATTTTGGAAAAAGAGAAGCATGACAAATTTTTCTAACTTTTGAAAGATCCTTTTTGCACTTAAAAAGAACAAATGAACTAAAACTCCACATTTTGTTTCCATGTGCCATGCTGTAAATGGTCATCATTTCATAGCCTTTGATCTCACATGGCAAACAATTAGGAAGTTGAGTGTCACCATCAAATTCTGGACAATCAACCAAATCACCACTTTGATTAAGATTCTTTCTAGTTTATTTGCACAAAATTTTTTTATCTAGCTTCTTTCCACTGAAAAGCTGATGAGTTTGTTTTATTTATTCAAGTTTTCAGGGGAAAAAAAATTATTAATGGAACCTAGATTGCTAAAAACTTCTTCAGAAAGAAAACAACTTCTAGGAAGGTTATAAGTGCAAATTAAAAGTAAGGATTAGGTCAGTAGTAAATGAATTATGTGTGTATTTGTTCAGGGGATTTAGTGGTTTAAGTGAGCAAGTATTCCAACACAAAAACCCTAGATCACATTTGTTCCAAAGTCTGAAAACCTTTGTTCTTCTTCAAAATAACGTGAAGATATCGATAATTGATACTATTCATTGGTCTATTTATTCATTTTCTATACTCCACAACTTACTATTGCGCACATCCAAGACATCCAAAAAATTTTGCACTGTTTTGTCATTAGTGGATCCAATGTCATTTAGTTTTCAAAGCAAAACATGGACACAATCGATGTGGGCAATTATGGTTTATGTTAAAGTACCAAGCCAACTTAAAGAATCTCTTGGAGACTTAAAAGTAGGATTTCTACTCATTGAAGTCAGCAATATATATACTTCTAAGTCAGAAATTTTAGGGAGCGAGGGAAAAGGAGCATCACCCATCCTCCTTGAGATGAGCACATCGGCATCGAGATGCACGCTGACGCTCATCTCGAGAAGGATGGGTGGTTACACCCATCCCTCGCTCCTTTACCTCGCTCCCTAGAAGGGCTGACTTCTAAGTTGACCTTGGAGACAGTTTTAATAATCTCTTTCCCAAGGAAGAACACAATCATAATTATACTATTATGTGTTTTAAAATTTCTTTACGATAGATGTACATAGTTCATATTATTATACGTTGTAGACTGTGGAATTATAGGTGAATGATGTTTGATTAGACCCGATTAGTTGTAATCATTAAGAAACAAAGTCTAGTCATAACACATTTTCTAATCACATGTTTTATGTATTGACATGTATTACTAAATTGAATATGAATGTTATTTATATGTAGATACCAATTTAAGTTTCACTATAATTCTATTATTGATGATGAGCTAATATTAGAATTAGAGTTCTATATATACGACTGAGGTTTTCACTCCAAACATAATTCTTTATTCCTACTTTTCCCATCTGGTTTGAGAAATACAAGAGAAAGGTTCTGGCTACGTGTTGCTCGTTCGTGAGAATTGCTACGAGTATTTTTTCATCAATGACGACTTTAGGTACGCATACACATTGATTAAAGTTTTTCTTCATTGATTATTGACATGTGATCTTGGTTTAGGATCTATTAGATTCGTACACTAAAATTACGATTGGATAATGCACTTTATATTAGTTAGGATGCTTTAGAAAATTTGTCCATCTATATATACAAAGCAATTTGGGAACTCCGAATGCATCAAGATTTTATTTATCCATAGTTGAAATGAAATAAATCAAAAATAAATTAAGAATGTAAAAGAGAGAAAGAAGGTGCATGTACAAGATAAAAAAAAAATTTGTTATGATTTTTTACATTGACTTAAAATGTCATAACTCTTTATCTACGTGTTAGTATCTTTGTAAATACCATGTTAAAAAGAAAAAAAAATTATAAGTTTGAATGATAAATAAAAAAAATAAAAAAATATTTAAGAGAGATTGCAATAACCAACCAACCTACCTCTTAGGCCATTGGCCTAGATAACATAGATCATTTATGTCCATTGTTCAACATGGATGGATCCAAATCAAAATCAAAATTACTCGATACCTATGAAGTAAAATTGTTAGTACCTTGCACTATGGTTTTAACTAGGTTGTTAAAAATATTTATAATGCAAAGGACAAGAGAGAGGATTAAGTGGCAAGAAATTTGGTTTTTAGTGTGTGTCTTAAGCTTTAAGTGGGAGAATCCAGCCATCCAAATATAGAAATTGTCATCAAAACAGAATTGTTATTTGTTGAGATAAAGAGAGAGGGATGAATGAGAGAAATGTGGCTCGAAAATTGGGTTATTGTTGTTTGGTCAAGGTCAAAACCTCAACCAAAACCAATGAATGAATTACAAAACCCAACCCCAACATACCCACAAAAAGAAAAGCCTAAGCTAATCTAAGCTCATTATTTGAACCAGATAGCAAATCATAGAGCATTTTTATATTGTAATCTCAATACCATTTGGTTGATCTGAACTGAGAAATTTTTTTCTGCCAAAAAGGGTGTTACCCATTCCATCCCCATATCTCAAATTCTTCTTCGACAATCTAATCTCTTCATGGGATTTTCCAGCTCATGCTGCAGGTGAAAGATTTGGGACATGTTGGAGTTGATGTACGCACAACAGGCAGATTCAAGGTATGAACAGAACAACACCCTTTGTGCAATCTATTGTGAAATCTTTTGATTTTTTGTGCTCAGTTCATTTTCTATGGTTTTTTGGTCCATACCCATTTTGTTTTTCTTGGTGGCTTGTAGATTTTGAGGGTATGTATCTAAGCTTTTGTTGTCTCGGGGTCTATGTTCATACCCCATGATGTTGTGGAGAGAGTAGACAGTGTTGCAAATTGCAATGGTTGCCATTTACTATGGTTCATGTCCACATTTTGTTGTTGTTGATGTTTATAAATTGTCCAAGTTATAGTGTTTGAATTTCATAATTGTAGGTATTTAGTGAAATTATTGTGGTTTGTGTCCATACCGATTTTATTTTTTCTTGATGACTTGTAGAGATTGATGGTATCTCAGTTCTAGAAGAATTATTCTATAGTGATTTTGGAAATTGAGTTGTTTGAAGATAAGGGTTTGGAACTAAAGTGAAGGTCAGAATTGATGAGCATAGCGATTGCAGGGTCATTTGGCTGATTGTTTGAGGGATATGGTAGCAGGGATGTTTATGAGATTTGTTACACCTTGTTGGCGATCTTCGGTTGGGGGAGATGATGATCCTCGCAACAGCAAAGATGGAAGTGGTCGAGATGGATTGTTGTGGTACAAGGATTTGGGACGTCATGTTCACGGTGAATTCTCAATGGCAGTAGTTCAAGCAAACAACATGTTAGAGGATCAGAGCCAAATTGAATCGGGATCATTGAGTTCAACAGAATCAGGCCCTCAAGGGACATTCATTGGGGTCTATGATGGACATGGAGGACCAGAGACTTCTCGGTACATAAATGAACACATGTTTCGCCATCTAAAGAGTATGTTCTTCCTTTGTTCACTCACTTGTTAAGTTTGATTCTTAAATGTTTCTAATTACTTTTATAGCAATTGCAACTCTCAAAATTTGTTAACGTGGAAATGAAATGACTCATTTTTTACTGGGATGCTATTGTAACCATGCACAAAAATCATCCTCATAATTATTTAGCACTTAACTATTTCTAAGCTAATGAAGAATTATGGAAACTCTAGTTTCATTCCAGTTAGAATGCAGCTGATTTTTGCCAAGGATAGTCTTCTAAGTGAGGAGATGATCCCATGAAAGCAGTGCATTACAAACTTACGCGTGGGTTTCCATCCTAACTTTGAATGATTTAGTGTATCTTGGTTGACATGAGTCATAAACTAAATGAAAGTATAAAGATCTGAACTTCAAGTAGATATATAATTCCTTAAACCTTCTGGTCCTATCTCTGTTTGCAGTTTGTTTGGTTATCTTTTGTGTAATTGACAAACATTTCTTTCTGTGTAGCGTTCACATCTGAGCATCAGGCTGTGTCGACTGAAGTTGTCCGAAAAACATTCTTAGCTACAGATGATGAATTTCTTGCTCTTGTAAAGAAGCTCTGGCCCACTAAGCCACAAATTGCATCTGTAGGTTCCTGCTGTTTAGTTGGAATAATATCTAGTGGAACGCTGTATATTGCCAATGCGGGAGACTCTCGGGTGGTTTTAGGAAGACTGGAGAAGGCCATAAGGGAAGTCAGAGCTATTCAGTTGTCAACAGAGCATAATGCAAATATTGAATCTGTGAGGGAGGAGTTGCGTTCGTTGCATCCCGATGATTCACAGATTGTACTTTTAAAACACAGAGTATGGCGTGTCAAGGGTGTTATACAGGTAATTTTCTATGCAGATTTCATTTTCAAGTTCTTTAAAGCCATCTCCAATCCATAGAGGGAAAGAGATATGTAATCTGTAGTACTAATCAAACTCACTCTAGAAATCATGCCCTTGGTGAAAAGATTTAAGGAAGATGATTATACATGGTGATGACATCAATGACACAACAGTGAATCATCTAGTGCTAGAATTTCCAAGTGCGTGTAATGAAGAGTGACTAAATTAATCCTGTCTCTCACATTGGAGAAGATATAGAGATGGATTCAAAATGCTCTGGATTAACTTCCTTTTGTTTTCAGTCTTAATTCTTTAACGAATAAAGCCTCATTAAGTGAGTCTGTCACATTGACCAAACTGGTAAACCTCTAATGTTCAGGTTTCAAGATCCCTTGGTGATGCCTACTTGAAGAAATCTGAATTCAACAAAGAGCCTCTGCAGCCAAAGTTCAGGCTGCCCGAGTCCTTCCACAAGCCAATCCTTACTGCTGAGCCATCAATTATAGTGCAGAAACTCTACCCCTATGACCAGTTTCTTATATTTGCATCTGATGGTCTATGGGAACACCTTACGAACCAGGAGGCTGTTGATATTGTTAATCAATACCCGCGTAATGTAAGCTTCCGGTATCTCTTCTTGAGTTCCATAAGTACTAATATTGCTTAATTTCTAAAGGTGGTTTCATGATTGTGCAGGGGATTGCAAGGAGACTTATCAAAGCTGCACTTAGAGAAGCGGCAAAAAAGAGGGAAATGAGATACTCAGACCTGAAAAAGATAGACAAAGGGGTCAGGAGACATTTCCATGATGATATTACGGTTATAATTTTGTTTCTAGATCCCCATTTGATCCATAAAAGTTCCCATCGCGGTCCTTCACTTTCTATAAAAGGTGGGGGTGGTCTGATGCAAACCAACTCCTCCAGGTTCTAAATCCCCTTCTCTCAACTTGTGTTTCTCTATTTGTATTTAAACAAAAAATGAAAAAAAATAAAATTTGAGAGTTGTATGATTTATACAACTTGCAGTTCTGAGTGTATTTTCTTTGTTGCTTGAACCTCTAACCAGACCAAAATCGGGGCAGCCTTCAAAGTAGAAGATGCCTTCAATGTTCAAACGAGTTCTTTCTTTTTGAATACCCTGTGACACTAACAAGGAACATAAAAGCTAAGTCGAGCATTCAAGGGTTTGATTGTTCACATATTTGGTTGCATTTGAAAATTTCACGGAAAAATCATCAACAGACTTGACAGAACATGCAAATGTACATGGAAGCCAGTGATATTTGTAAAAATGAGTCGTAAAAGTCATTTGTTCAACATTTTTCTTTGAATTTAGATTGTCTGCACCATGGTGTAGAGATCCAGTCTCTAATCAGTAAGGAAACGAAGCACCCGGAATGCATGGTTTGGGTAAACATTTGAAGGTATGAAGTGAGCTTCTTATTGATTTGCACCTCCTTTTTAGTTAGTACCTATCTAATGTTTGCTAAATTGTTTCCATTGCAACCAAAGCCAACATTCTGAGGTTTTCAATGAAATGTCCAACAGAAACAAACACACAAAGGTGGCTAGTTGTGGATTTTATTAGAGAAAATCTTATCCTTAGCATATGAAAAGGCATATTTTCTTCGACTCCATAAGGAGTGCATCTCTAGGTAGATCGTGTGATTTGGTACTAAAACCACTACTTCTCTGTGTGGTTCAAATAAATAATGAACGAATGCTATTCAGTGACACTCCCGATTGCAGACATATATTTAACATTGGCATCTAGGTCTCGGTTCATTTGAGGAATTCAGGGTGTGTTTGGTTGCATGGAATCCTAAGGTGGGAATTGGAATCATATTCCATGGCATCCCATGCTATGGACTTGACTAACTTTGATGTTTGGTTGTCCATGGGAATTGGATTCCAATTCCTATTGTGAGTGTTTGGTTGCCCAAAACTAATCATGGGATTTTCTTTAAAATTTTTTTATTTTTTTATTTTGAAGATCCCACAATTCTACTTTTATATATAAACTAGAATATGGTTTTGATTTTGCTTCCTGCAAAACATCCTTACAGTATAATTTTAAACCCGACGTCTACTTAAATCTTTCAATAAGAAATCAACGTTCAATACTGGTATTAAGAATTCTAATAAAAAAAATTTAGCAATATATATTTTGACTAAAATTTTCAAAATGAAAGCATGTTTACTGCATAAACATAACAAGTCAGACTTTTGTTGTCAATTAAACAATAATAAGGGTTAAAGACAAAGACTAATTACTAAACCACATACTCCCAAACACCAATTAAATAAAATCCAAACTTTCTAACTCCTTGATTACTAATCAAAACACATAAAAAGGTTAAAGACATAAAAGCCAATTATTTTTGCTCCAAACTTATTCTCCTCTAGTGCGCAATTGCCTATTTGTTTCAACAAAACCTCACTCTTTAAAAGGAATACAAGTATCAAGTCACAAACCATCACTTGCTTTACTTCTATCCCTTTCAAATATTAAAAAGAAAAAATTTAGTGTAAAAAACACAGTTGGCAATCAGAATGCTTTCTATTTCATGAAAATTTTAGCTTGGTTAACATATACACATGCCAAGTGTATCTCAAATTTCAGTAAAACAAAGTGGAAAATGTATGAGAGATCACGCGTGCAAACATTGTCATGATCTTTTTATCCCTGCTTCGCATTTTCATCGGGATGCCAATCACCAAAAGTTTAAGAGAAATGATGGTGAGATAGTGAACCAACTAATGAAGGCCATTGCTGTAGCAGTCTCAAACCTGGCACAGTGATTCTTTGCACAATAACCCAAATCACTGCTGATGAGGACAGTTATGCCTGCTGATGCACAGACTGCAGCAAATGTGAGTGTGGAAGTGATCTGCAGCGAAAAACATTTCTTTGAGATAAGCTATAGACAAAAAAGGAACATCATTAAATACAAGTCGACAATGAGATTAAAATAGATTATCTCCCATATAAATTAGTTATATATCTTTGGAATTAGAGATCACTGGCTTACAAGAATCATACATATTGTCTACTAACTACATATATAGAAACTATAAATCCTGATTGACTTGTCCTTCACAATTAAAAAAAAACAGCATTGTAAATGAAGGCTTAAGCCAGCAAATTTCAAAAGACCAACATCTCAATACTATCCCTTGAAGCATCTCCACAGGATATATACACAAAGATAAGACTATAACTGACAGTTATCATCAAATTTAAATCACTCGTTGGCCCATTCATGATGTTTGCTAAGAAGAAGAGAGTTTGGCGAATACAATAAATTTAAATCACTCTTTCTCACTGTGGGACCTAAACCAGCAATTCCTAGCAAAGTCAGATAATTTTTCTCCTCATCTACCTCCCTTCCTGTTCTTCCACCATGATCTTCTTCAGCTTTTCCAGTATTGGATTGTTCTTCTCTGCCGTCGCCTTTAACTTGAGCTTCTTCATTAGACTCGGCTCCTATAATATGCCTATGAGCAAGAGCAACACAGATAAGGCCATTAGCCTTCATATCACCAATAACTTGTTCAAGTTTGACCCTTGTATCTACATCCAGGGGTTTCTTTGTTCCATCCTTTTCATGGTCGTTCGAACATTTAGACAGTATCTTCTCCTACAATGAAGGTATCTTGCTCTCTCCGCATTGTTCTCTATAAGGAAGGTGATACTGAGCTGATTCGCGACATAACAAACTGGATATTGCTTGATAAGAGAGTTAAATAACAATATGAATGAGACCAGTTTCAATTAAATGATGCTAAAGAAAGGAATTTGTTTGTTCTCATCCTCTGTAATTGTATAAAACAAATGAAATATTTACATGTTTGGTATTTCTAAATTTTACAAAACTCGAGACTAATTGTTGTTCTCACAAGCCCATCAAGCAACAAGCTAGATGATTGAAGATGTCTTCACTGCAAGGAAGTGTCAGACCGCCCATTGGATGATTGAACCCAAATTCTTCCTCAGCTTTGCTCAACAAGTTTTGAAATGAAGGGTTAAGTATGATATTGGAACCACATATCGCTTCTTCTTGCTCTCTCCAACATAGACAGCAATATGGCCTTTAGGGACACTCGAGGTTTCTGAAGTCTGAAGAGATTGTCGAGAACTTCTCTTGTTATAGAGCATCCGAGGCAGACGAATAGCCATTGATATATATTACAGTATAAGTCAACACAAGGAGACTAGATAAGATGTTGAAGGGTGTGTTAAGAGAGGAAACTGAAGACTTGAAATTGGATGATACTCTTAGCTGATTTTCGAAAGTATATATAGCCAGAGAGATGAACTGAAAATAGTACATCAGATGTCCTATTGTGTGATCATTATTTAGCAATCAAAAGTTATCTTCATGGTGATCACATGGCCTTGCCTGCCAATTCGTGTCAAGCTCTCTTTAGTGAATGTTCATATTGATGGCTAGTTTGTTGAAAAACAGCTCGCCCTACCATGTGAGAATCGATAACATGTTTGCAACATCTAGGCCCAGACAGAAAAACTTCTGGCTTCAAATGAGAGAGATTTAGTGCCAGCATCTTTTCCACAGAGTATAGAGAATCAGTTGGGTATTCATACTTGTTACAAGAAGGTAATACCGTAAACACATTGGTCTATATATATCGAAAACATTCATCTACTATGTTATCTTTACTACCTAATCCACATTTGAGTGGATTCACCACATTTCATTGCTCTCTCTATATAATCACCATTTAATCATAGTAAGCTTACCATCAGAGTCCAGTTACTCGTATTCGCCACTTGTTAATCCCTTCTATTGAAGTGTATTATTTTTCTTTGTTAAACCAGTCATAGAAGCAATGGGAATCACTTTCTTAGGCTGCTTCAAACTAAACAAATGGTTCGACAATCACCTCTAAGACCCATGTTAAAATACAATGGGTAATCACTTTCTTTATTAAAATGAATATTCCTTTTCATGGTAGTTCGTGATGATATCTCCATTTAGTCTGAACTCGAGAACCTCCATGTGATTCTGCATGAGAATGCTTTCTTCATCAGTGACAATGGTAGTTACCCTCCCTGCTATCAATCGTGATGATATCACTTTTTTTAAATATAATATGAATTAATTTTTAAGAGCCGCTTCACTTGCTTCGCTTTTTTAAAAAAGCTAAGCCATCGAATTTCGCTTCGACTTCATTTTACACTTTGACTACCTTGGTTCTTACAACTATTTATTATTTTCTTCATAAACTAATATTATTTGTTGATATAACCATAATTTTTTGTGTTTTTTTTTTCTCATAAGTAATTGACTTTTATATAATTTTATGGTAATGTTTATTTTATACATATTTTATACCTTCATGATGCATATATGCTCGATGATATCTACGAGTAAGGTTTTTGTGTTCTAAGAGTATCTCTTTACCACCCTCCAACGAATTCTCTAGGATATTGGTCGTGAGCAAACTAGGTTCCTGCATACATTTTGCTATAAGCATATTACATCTTGCCAGCGAGGTCCATACTTTCTACTACAAGTATATCACTTTTTGGTCTCCATGTATGCTCGATGATATCTAGCAACTAAGGGTGTGTTTGGTTGCATGAAATCTTAAGGTGGGAATTGAAATATCATTCCATGGCATGATGCCTTGGACTTGACCAACTTTGATGTTTGATTGTCCATGGGAATTGGATTCCAATTCCTATTGTGAGTGTTTGGTTTCCCAAAACTAATCATGGGAATCTTTTTTTTTTATTTTATTTTGAAGATCTCACAATTCTACTTTTATATATAAAGTAGAATATGATTTTGATTTTGTTTAACGCAAAACATCCTTACAGTATAATTTTAAACCCGATGTCTGCTTAAATCTTTCAATGAGAAAACAAAGTTCAATACTGGTCTTCAGAATTCTAGTAAAAAAAAAATTAGCAATATAAATTTTGACTAAAATTTTCGAAATGAAATAATGTTTACTGCATAAACATAAAAAGTCAGATTTCGGAAACAGTTCAACTAAACACAATTGTCATGCATTGTGCTGATTAAAAGAGAAAACGGAAAAAAAAAAAAAGTATCCTACCAAAATAATGAGGCACCAAATGTTAACATGACACAATATAATAACGAAATGTTTTCAATATAACAACAAAAGTAACACATCTGATCCATATTTTGTACAATTTATGAAGCTTAAAACTGTACAAACATAGTAGAAACAGAACCCCATCATGTGCTTAATACTACTAAGAATCTTCCCACATAGCTTCAGGTCAAAAAAGTTTCCACACCCTGGCTCCAAAAAATCAGGTTGGACCTGTGTAAGCATACTGCATCCAAAAATAATAGCTCAATGTGGATTAATACTACTAAAATTGGAACACAACCATGTCCATGTGAAAACAAATATTTGCCAAAACTTCACTTACAAGAGAGAAAGGCCAATAAATCCCACCTAAAAGAATTTACAAACATAACTTCCGGTGAGCTTTTAAAGAGCAGGGCGACACACACACACACTGCAGCAAAAGCCACCATCGACAGCATTGCTGGTCTGTAGGCCAAAAATCTTCTGCTAGTGCCATAAGTCCATTGCTGATGATCACATATTCTGCAAGAATGTTGTATCTGGATAGGTCTTGTTTCAGTCTTACTAATCTGGAAACTGCTGCCAACCTTGGCTGACTTCTGCTTGTCATTTTGCTGGTTGCTACTATAAACTGTGAGACCATTGAGGATGTCAAGAACCACATGCTCAGTTTCTGATTTCTTTTTCATTTTCTTATGGACTACATGTATGTAAGAATAATGGCCTCTAAGACGTGTGTAATCCTCAGGTGTCGAACCAGTGCTGTCGCGAATGGTTTTCCAGGCTTCAACACCAACCTGAAGAAAGAGTATTACAGTTAAAAAGAGAAACACATGCAGAGTTAAAATAGCCATGTTATATTATAGGAGACACTTACCAATCCAGGATGATTAGTTAATGCATCTACAAAATCTTCTGAACCACCTCTACTTGCTGCAATGTGAAGTAGCGTCAAACCTGCCGGACCAATAGCATCGGGTCTGAAAAAGAAGTTACCAAAGCTTCCAATGACCTGTTCCTTTGGTTCAGAGCTCGCTGTTAATGAAGCCTTACTTGGGACATATCTCAATAGGAGTTCCACCATCTGTCTACAGCTTCTCCTTGCAGCTCTGTGGAGGAGGCACAGTTCCAACAAAGCAAGAAAAAAAAAGAGTAACTAAGACAAGGCTCGAAGTTGACGGAACGACTGAGAGTTCTGAAGATTGAAACTGCATTGGAAGACAATCCTAAAATGATATTTAGCTTAGTTTGAAAATCCTAGACTATGCAAGCTAGGGAAAAAAATGCGAGAGAGCTTTTACGTTGGATTGATGATTGAAAGTACAACTTACAAAACTGAATTGGGATTCGCAAAATGCCCTTACTTGTGTCAAAGCAGAACCCTTGAGGTTCTTTAATCTGCCATAAAACAGTAGGTGTTCCCTCTCTTTCCGTGTTTCCCAAAGCAGGCTGCATCATCGAAAAATAAACGGATGATTCAGAGAGAATCATATTAGATTCCATAGTCAAGATGAAAGAACATTTGTCGCTTACTCATGCTGCAGACAGACTCCCATGCTTGTGTATATTTTGTCCATATCAGTTCTTATGTCCGTGCCATGTACATATGCTGTCCCGGAGGTTGGTGGTAAAAACCCAATCATCTGTGAGCAAAGATAACAGTCCCTTAAGTTCGAGTAAAAAACTAGATTATATTATTGTAATAACAGCATCAGCTTCTTAATAAACGCATTTTCTCAAATGATCAGTTGAATGACACTATGAAAGCTCTAAGCTTTGAAAGAATAAAATCAATAATTTTTTTAACTTACCATACTGATAAAAGACGTTTTACCAGCACCATTTGGACCGAGCATACCGAAGCATTCCCCAGAAGGCAAAGCAAGAGATAACCCTTTAACTGCAAATTTTGGTGGGTTTCCATCTTTCCCTGGATAAATCTTTTTCATGTCATCACAGATGATGGGATAATTTGCATTGGGTTCAAGTTGCAATTCTGTAACCTTCTCCCTCTGAAACGCAACGAAAATAAAGTTATCTATAATTTCAGAACAGATATAATCCAATTCTAATGATTTAAAAAGGAGCTGCTGAGAGTGATTCCGGTTGTTGACGAGCATGGGGCCAAATCAAGTGTCAATACATAACAATCAGAGTTGAACTTTGGCATGAATTTAATTCTACATTGCTTTTTTTTTTTTTTTACATAAATAAATCCACCGATTGTCATGAGCATTTTCATCTAAAAGCCCGTTCATTCTTAGAGAAAAATTTGCATTTCTTCTACCAAAACTTGAATTTAAACCGAGAACAAGCCTGGTTTATCAAAGAGAACAAATACCTCTTGAGAAACATCAGGTTGGTCCATTCCAACAAGAACTTTGGCTCTGAGCATTTTTTTCGGCGACAGTGGCTTTGACATGAGTGCCATCTATTGCACCTACAGCATCCATAAAATGAAAAGCATATACACTTGAAAAAGATTGGACTAAGACGTAGAACATGGAAATGCTACTTTGCACAAAACATCAAATCAGTATTTGAGCAAATTTAGCAAGATAAACACACAAAACTTGCAATCTTTGACTAAAATGTAAACATACAATTACCACTTTGAATAATACATCATTCATAGTTTTTTCAAAACATACAAAAAATACCAATTGCTACAACAAGTTCAAAGCAATGTTCAAAACATGTTGGCATCTACATTATTTTTTCTTATCCAATAACTCGTAAAAGAACAAAAGATCAAAACAAATCCGAACAAATAACCAAACAAATACTACATCTACAACATACCCTTTACTTCAAATGATCTGATTCACTAACCCATTCAATTCAAACACCACTAATCCTAATTGATCTTCAAAATCCCAAAATTGAACCCAAAATTGAAACTTTTAGCAAACCATGTGCAGGGCAGGTTTCCACCCTACTTAATGACCTTAACTACCTGTCAACTGATTAAGTTGATCATTTTCATATTGGCAGGGCAGGTTTCCACCCTACCTAATGTACCAATGTGTAACACATTAGCAAACCATGCTTAAGATGACTTAGCAAACCAAGTCACCAAATCTTAAGTATCAAAAATTTATGAGCGTTCTAAAGTACTACAACTCACTCAAGCACAATGATAGTAGTGAGGATTAAGAAATGGGTTTCTGTCATTTCAATTGAACACTCCATTCTCACCATTGTGAAGGCCAAGCATTTCGTTTTCGCATCACATAAAGACCAATTTTGTGAACAATCTTTCAAAACCATTTGGTCTTAGATGATTTGAGTATGGTACAACGATGACCAATCGATAAATTAACATATTTGAAGAATGAGGTACCAATTGATAAAATGAGTAGAACTTGAAAACATTAGAAAACACAAATCTGAGTTTCGGTACAGTAGAAGAGAAGAAGAGAGAGAGGAAGATGGGTTAGGCAAACCTGGAGCAGGGAGATGAGATCACGGAGGAGGAGAGGAGATCGCGGAGATGAGAGATATTTGAAAGAGATGAGATCGAGTCTCTGATGCGATGGAGATCTTCACAGAGATGAGAAGAGATCTTCGATCAGCCCTTCACAGAGACGAGAAGAGATCTTCGATTGAGTCTCTGATGCGATGGAGTCTTCGCGGAGATGAGAGGAGGTCTTTAATGGATCTCTGATGCTGGAGGGAGACGAGGAGATGAGAGAGATGATGTGTCCCGTGAATCATATTCCCAGTGCGAGCTAGACGTCTGATTGGTGGGAATCTGTGGCACTTGTTGGCATCCCTCACCCACCAGTAAAATCTCAAATAAACACCCAAAATACTATTTTAAATGGGAATAGGAATCCTATTTCCATAAAATAGGTGCAACCAAACAAACCCTTAAAACACAAAAACCTTACTCGTAGATATCATCGAGCATATATGCATCATGAAGGTATAAAATATGCATAAAATAAACATTACCATAAAATTATATAAAAGTCAATTACTTATGAGAAAAAAAAAACACAAAAAATTATGGTTATATCAACAAATAATATTAGTTTATGAAGAAAATAATAAATAGTTATAAGAACCAAGGTAGTCAAAGCATGAAGTGTAGTCGAAGCGAAATTCAATGGCTTAGCTTTTTTCAAAAAGCGAAGCAAGTGAAGCTGCCCTTAAAAATTAATTCATATTATATTTTAAAAAAATGCATAATGGAATTATGTATTGTGAAAAATTAAAACCATAATTTCCTTATTTCTACATTAATTACATAGTGTTAATGTTAACTGAATTTACATTTTTAATTAATTTTTTTTTTTTGAATTTTCTAGGTGAGGTGCCCTAAAAAATGTTGTGGGTGCGAATAGACATTGAAGTTTAAAACTGATTTCCCTCCCCCCTGCATGTACTGTTCATCGTCTTCCTCCTCCCCCGTGTACTATTCATCGTCTTCCTCCGCCAGCATTCGAGCAATCTGACAGGTTTCTCCGCCTAAAATCATCTCATCTCGTTTTCATTTCTATTTCTATTCCTTCCCTCTCCCTTTCCGTTCTTTTTTTGGACCAAAATCATAAGATAATTGCGTACTGTTCATCCTCTTCCTCCTCCCCACCCCGCTTGCGTCCAAGCAATCCGGCTGGTTTCTTCGCCTAAAATTTTCTCATCACTTATTCCTTTTAGGGGTGGGCACGGGACGGGATGGACCTCATCCCTAGCCCATCACGTTCGTTCGGGATCGGGACGAGACGGGATGAGCATGTACTAAATAGTCTTCTAATGAAGAATCAAATTTTTTTTATCTCACCTTGCTCACACACCAATAATGCCGAATTTATGTACATATAACTTTCATCATAACAATATAAAATGTCATGTAAATTTTCATCTCATATTATTGATAATTGTATCTTGTATGAATATAAGTTCTCAAATTGTCTTAATATAAGTTTAAAATGAAAAATATTGCTCATTGACCAATATTTCAACTACATAACTCATAGAAACATACCCATCATTTGCCTTTATTTTCAACAAAAATAATTGTCCTAAAACCAATCTAAATGTGAAAAAACATAAATTTTCATAGGTTCTATTTGATCTAAAATTTTCAAACTAAAGTTTCTATCTAAACAAAGAGTATCAAATCAAACAAGTTTTTAAGCAATAGATGTTTAAAATTTTATTTTAACAAATCATAAAATTTTCTTTAAAAGAGTAGTTTGATTAAAATTAATAATAATAAATATTAAATAAATAAGTTCAGGATGGGATGGGATGGGATGGGCGGGATTGAAAATCTTCATCCCGATCCCATCCCATTCTAGAATTGGACGAGACAGAATCGGGATGAGTTTGATCAATCCCAAAATGACCAAAAAAATGGGGACAATATGGGACGGGATCAGGATTGCGGATGGGATGCCCACCCCTAATTCCTTTTTATTCCTATTCCTTCCCTCACCCTTTCTGTTATTTTTTTTTCCGACAAAAATAAGAGAAAATCCGTAAGAGAATTCAGAAAAAAAAAAAATTAATTTGGAGACGCTTTGTAACATGAAGCCACCACTTTGGGCGCTTCAGGCTTCAGAGTAGTGGCCTGATTTTGACCGAAGCGAATTGAGATGTTATGACTTGACCTAGCTTTTGGCTTTAAACGGTGAAAAACCATGGCTTTGACTACTCTGGTCAGTACAAATGGACAAGAAAAACCTAACCATGATTCCTAGGCAATAAGAATCAGAGCATTGGAGAAGTAGGATCACTAAAATTCTTATGGTTGGTGGAAAGTCATTTTCAAAAGAATAACTTCCATATGTTCATCATATCCGTAAAGATCCTATAAGTTGGATGGAGAGTAACACTAATATTTTTCTATTGATATCATTTTATCCTATAGAGGGTGCTAAAGATCAAATTTAGTTGCCAAATCTTTATCAGAATATCATTTTGATTTTTTATATTGAATATTCTTTTGATTGGATGAAAAAATCTTAGGTTGATAACATTGATTGAAATCGATGTGTAAAATGTGAAATTTTGGGTGGCACGCTATATCTATTTGCATCATTGTAATACCTGTGTTTAAAAAAAAAAAAATGGTCAGGGGTGTGCTCAGTAATTACGGTGGGGGCACATAGCCACCCACCCTTTAAAGACAAAACTCCCCCCTTTCTTCCTTCTTTTTTCTGTTTTCTTTTTTTCTTTCGTTCCAATGCGAGGTTTTCCCCTTCGCCCTCTTCGTCTCCAGCGAGAATTCGTGGTGTTTGTCGATTTTCTTCCCCCCAATCTCACCTCCTCCTCCTCATTTTTCTTCCTCTTTTTCCCCTCTCCTTTTTGTTTCGGTTTTTATTTGAGAAAATCAAAATTTCATATTTGTGTGGACTGATTTGGTGTTGGTTGTGTTTGATTGGATTTCGTAGCTCCAATCGGTAGTTGAGGGGACTTGGTGGCGTCATTTGGAGCCCTTAGACCCCACATGCAATGGTGGTTTCGGTGTTGGTCGGATTTTTTAAAAAATCAGGGTGCATGTTCGTTTTGAGGGTTCTTCGGCGCGAATCCGGGCTTTGGGTGCGTGGGTGAGCCTCACATTCGTGACTCCGAGTGTTCTTAGACCCATTTCTAGGCTGTTGTGCGGTTTGGATGCGATCAGATCGGAGTAGGGAGGGTTTTGGCGAGTTTTCGCCAAACTTTGGGTTTCGACGGGGTGTTTGCCAAATTTTTATTGCCTGTAAGTTTTCTTTCAGTCACGCGCCGCTTGTAATTTATTTATTTTTTTCAGTTTTCGGCTAGTTTGCTCACCTTCGAGTCCGCCTTGCAGTTTAAAAAATTTTCGTGGTCCCGCATTCGTGGTTTTGCATGTTAGGAGCTTCGACCGGTAGGAATTGGGTTCTGAAAATCCATTCCGCCCAGGTGAGTGGAATTATAATATTAATTTTGAGCAATAATTATTTGAAATCCTGAATTTAATTTTTACTGTATACCGTCGATTGTGTATAATTGAATCCAAATCCGAAATTCGGGGTTTTCAGATATTTCGATGATTGTGTTGGTTATTTGTGAATGAATTATGTATTGAGTTTCCTGAAAGCATGATATACTTGAATGAAATCGAATAGTGAATGAATTTTGGGTGTGATTAGGCTTTGGTGTAATGACATTGGACTTGTATGTTTCGTTTTCGAGTTTGCATAGTATGTCATGTTTTACCGTGGATTTTCGAGGCTTGGGTCATGTTGGGACCCTGGCATAGTCGTGGTTTTATAAAAATTGCCGAATTGATTATGATTGCACGTCTGTTACCTTTGATTATGTACAAACTCGTCATTTGTGCATGTGGATGTTAGTATAAGTGTCTTTAACCCGCTATAATGCCTGTTGTGCCGATGCTTAGGAGCTTGCTCGCATCGTGAGTTGGATGGTGCTTGAGATGACTCGCACCTGACATTGAGGACGCTATTGCATGTGGTAAGCTTGCTGAGGTGCGGTGAGCTCCCGCACACACTTGCCACTATAGAGTGCAGTAGGAGGGGTCTCGGAGGACGTGCTTTGGAGATTACTCGCTTTCCCTCCCAGCGCGCTTGAGTTTGATTGTGTTAGGTTGGCCGTGTTAGGCCAGTCGTTCGGGATGTTTGAGTTTGTATCCTGGCAGATGACACCCCATTAGGATACAAACAAGCCCGAAGTGGTACTGGTGCACGTTGTGGAATGTGTCTGGGTGAGATACATTCGTAGGGTATGCGAATACCTACGATATGAGACACTTATACAGAATTTTACCGGATTTTTGGTTTCGACTTGATTATTATACCTAGGAGACTAAGAAGAATTATGAGATTGTCTTTATTTTCATCGCTTGATATTTACCATGTTTGAATCACGTGTAATGATCGGCATATATCGTAAACTTGTAGTTATTGATGAATCTGAAATGCTTGGGTTGTTGCTTGAACTTATAAATATTATCCTTAGAGACACAGTGTGATTTAGACTTTAGAATTTGTTACTTATCCATTGTTGTGTGACATGAATTTTCCTTGTATAGTATTCTGTTATTTGTATTTAGTCTCGCACCAGCTAGCTTTGTGCTTTGCTGACCCCGCAAGGGGTGTGCTTCTATTGGAGTGCAGGCAGTGTTGGCATTCCTGCTGATCGTGGAGAGTAGGCCCCGTTTTCCGTTGTAGGCGCATTTTGTGGTGTTTGGTCGTGTCCACCCTGTACGGGTATGTTTTGCTTCCTCTGTGTTATCAGGTGTACTATATTGCTATACTAGATGTTTGTATATTGGTTTGTCTTTATGACTCTTGCGGGGCGAATCAAATATACTTATTTTGTTCAAATTTTATCGTAGTTTTTATTTCCATTTCATTCTCGTATCAAGAATGTGTTATATTATGATGTTGTGGCCGGTTACAATCCGCCTGTGTTACGGGTTAGTTCACGCATTGGCACGCTGCGATTCCCGTGGCAGGTCGGGGCGTGACAATCATAGTCTATAAAATACATAAGATTAATATAGAAACATCGATATTAAATATACACCATTCCTTAAGGTCAATTCCAAAAGAAACAATGTCAATGTCAAATCATCCCTACCAAAGATATGCGTGTAGTATTAAATTCCGTCAAGACATGAAGTATATTCCATGTGGAGTGGGGATTTGTACACTAAATGCATTGGCGCGTATCTAGGTCATGCTCTTGTTAATTTAGAAAAGGGCAACTCAACCAAACTTCAAAATCATAATCATCCTACACATCATCGCAACTTGGACTAGTCATCCCTCTAGGAACACGTAAAGTAAGTTTAGGTTTTGCTACACGGGCAGGATCCGGGGACAAAGATTTTTGACAAAAAAAGTTATAAACACCTATTTCACCCACCAATTTTATCTACCTAGAAATTTTAGAATACATTCATTATGTGGGGATGGTCTCTTAACCATATACATCACTTTTAGAAAAAAATGAACTTATTTAGAGTTCCAGAATATGCTACACAAGGTAGATAATTTTCAAACGTTCGACTTCACCATGAATTTGATGACTATGTCTAATAAAGTTAGAAATTTCAAAAACTTAAGATTTTCATCAAGGATGATCTACAAGACAAAAGGATCATTCCCACAAAAAAATTAACTTATTTTGAAATTTCTAGGTGGATAAAGTATGTGCGTGAAACTTTCTTCGTAAAAAAATCTTTGTCCCCGAATCACACTCGTTTGCGAAAATAAGGTAAACCTAAGATTTGGGTTGCGCGGATACGGATACGAGTAGTGGTATGAGTACAAAACGGACATGGAGATACAAAAGTTCTCCAAGATAAAAAAAAATACGAGATTGGATAGGATGCAACGGTTGCAACCTTAAATAAGAACTATATATGATAATAAAAACATGCTAATATAATTAAGAATTAATTCATCCCCTTCATAAACCATCAATATAAATACCAACATGATACGATTATGACTTCATTCATTTGTTAAACATGCATATCGTACAAAAAATGTTCATATCCCATCCTAAACTTACAATTAAGAAAAACTATTTGACAATATTAGGTCGTATCCCGGCCATTGACTATGAAATATTCCTTGACCAAACAATTCCATCAAACTGAGTATGATTGTAACTGTTGTCGATGCAAATTTTCACCAGATCACGCGGAGCAATCTGCATAAGATATAAATTAATTCTTGACACCGGTGTGGTGCCTGCCACGGGGACTCCAATGCCAAAGTTAGGAAGTTATATATTTTCTCTGTATTTGAATAAAGGATTGTAAATCAAGAAATAGTTACGTCTGGATGAATTTGTGTTTGGTTATTTAAAAGAGACAGAACGAGTAAATTGTTAGCAGATGAGCGAGACACGTGGCAGATTAGTGAGAAACGTGGCATATAAGTGAGACGTGTGGCATATGAGTGAGTCATCTGCTTCCAAGCGGTTGTAACTTCTCTCAAGTAGTTGTAACTTCCGTAAATGGTTGTAACCTCCAGTTGGTAGTTGTAACTTCATGTTTGGAGACACCTCTCTTGCAAAGCTTGTGTGCTCAGCTGAGCATGGTGGTTTGTCAGAACACTACTCCTTTGCGGAGAAAATAGTGTTTTGCTGAGTTGTATTGGGCTCACACTTGGGCTTTCTATACTTGTAACTTTCGTGGGTAATTTTCGAGCTTCTTGGGGACGACCCAAATCTTCGGGCTTCATTATCCTATTGGGCTAATGATTATTTTTTGCTCCTACAAATGCCCCTCATCTCTTTTGTTTTTGAGCTAACCATTTTTTCTTTTCCTTCTTACTTAAAAGCAGAGGAGATGTATTTTCACTGAGGAGCCCCGCCAAAAATAGAAGTAGAATGTCCATGATCTTGCTGACTAGTCTGTCTTTATTGAGACAAGTAGATGATCTGTATGTAGAGACTTCTGTTGTTGTTGAAATGATATACTATTGTTGAAATGTAGTCTGCTGAAGACAAAATGATCTACATGTAGAGGCTTCTGCTGCAGATGAGTTGATTTATTGGATGAGTCATACATAGTAATTTCAGAGGCTCTTGGACTTTGTCCAATAGGAGCATCATCCTTAGGTGAATAAAATAAGTTATGCTCCGACATCCTTGTGATTTAATGAGCCATCCACATATAAATGCCACATATCTTTTGGCTGACATGCTCCTGTTTCAGCATGAGTTGAGGACTCATCATTGGTTTAAGAATGCGACACTGATCTGCTGGCTGACTTTATTTCCCCGGTTGAAGAGGGAGCAAATTCTGTTATGAAATATGCCAAGGCTTGAGCCTTTATAGTTTTCCTCGACCGGTAGATTTTGTTGAAAGATTTGCTTGAATCAAACTCATTGCATGCTCTCTTCTATTCATAAAAAGATTTATGGTCATTCAATTTGAATTTTCCTTCACAGACACTTTTTCAGAGTTTTTTTTCAACACAATGGTGGTAATTCGAAACCAAACTAGCAAAAATAACGTTGAACAGTCTTCTGCCAAAACTAGACCGCCATTATTGCCATGGGTTCAGTCGCTTTCAGCTGGACAACCACTGAAAGTAGGTCTACTACTGTCGACTGATCATCAATTGTAATTTTCTGCCCAATAACCGAGCCCAATGGAAATGAAACAATAAGAAAATCTTGCCAATCATTTCGCCAATTTGCATATGGTGGCATAAATGGGTGTGATGACCAATTGCATCCTTAGCTTTTAAGATGGGTCTGCCCGCAAATCATCGATTTTATGGTGAATTGTCTATGAAACCAGGGAAAAACTCTTGCTGAAATCCGTTTAAGTTTAGTCAAGTGGTCAGCAAACCACACAAGCAAAATGCCTCGGTAGAGGATCAAACGTCAGTAGAGGATGACACTCTCCATGAGTGGGTAGTTCAATGTGTAAAACATCTTACTCAAGACTACTTAAATCAGTATAAGTTTAGTCAAGTGCTCAGCAGACCGCACAAACAAAATGCCTCAGTGGAGGATGACACTTTCCGTGAGTGGGTAATTCAATGCATAAAAACATCTTACTCAAAACTACTTAAATCCATTTAAGTTTAGTCAAGTGGTCAGCAGAGGATCACTACTTGACACTAGTAGAGAATGAAACTCTCATTGAGTGGGTAATTCAATGGATAAAAGCATCTTACTCATGACTACTTAAATTCGTTTAAGTTTAGTCAAGTGGTCGGTAAACACACAAGCCAAATGCCTCAGTAGAGGATCACACCTCAATAAAGGATGTCACTCTCCGTGAGTGGGTAATTCAATTAATCAATCACTGAGCATAAAAGCATCTTACTTAGGACTACTTAAATCTCTTTAAGTTTTGTCAAGTGATCAGCAGATCACACAATATTTTCATGCAATTTCCAAGATAAATACATTTGAATCCATGTTTAATTTCCTCAAGTTATGCTTAAATTCCGACATAAGCATATTGGAAACTCATGAAAGAGGCCAATCAAGCTTTTGTGCCCTTAATGCAAATATTTCTAAGTTAGCAGACCAACAAATATACACAAAGTTTGGGGATCATAAAAACAATGAAGACCACTACTTGACATGAAGTCACCATCGACTCTAAAACTTAAGGGCACTTCATAAAAACAATAAAGATCACTACTTGACACTAGTAGAGCAGCAACTTTGGGTCGATTATTGACCAGTGTTCTAAAAATCGGCCTAGGCGCTAGAAGGTAGAAAAACGCCCAGATTAATGGCTGGGCGGGTTTTGGGCAGTCTGGGCGGCCTGGGCGAGTTTTTTTTTAATAAGGCTGATTGTGTTTTTATTTTATTTTTATTTCCTCTTTTTTAGAAATAAACAATTTAATTGTTTTTTATTCAGTATATGTCTAAATGTAGCAAATGATGATTACTTAATGAAATTCTCAAAGGATCTGCCGGTACCAATTTTAGTAATGTAGATTTTATCGAACATGACTGAGGTTATTAATGCAATTTGAAGAAAAATAAAAGAGTAGGTTTGGATATTTGTCCACAAATTCAACTTTGTATAAAGTACCCATCATGACCAACTTCAGTCATTTGAGTTTTAATAAATTTTGTTCAAGATTGTTAATTTTTCATGTTTTTAAATTTTGCATATGTATCTTGGCATTAAATTGGATGTAATTGATAAGGTATTATGCTTAACTTTTGTAAATTATTAAAGTTATAATACAAAACCTAAGACCGCCTAGGTGCCGCCTAGGCACCTGCTCGCTGCCCGCCCACCACCTAGCGCTTTTTAGAACATTGTTCTTGACTAGATCAACAAACAAATCTAAGAAAGGACTTATACATCTACTTAGCAGCTTCAAATGTAGCAGTTAGTTCAGTTCTCATCAGCAAAGAGTTTGAGGCACAACTTCCTCCCGGATGCTTGTAAAAAACTCATGAAATGGGCGATAGAGTTGAGCCAATACGACTTGATCTACCGGCCAAGACAACTTTAAAGGCTCAAGCTTTAGCAGAATTCATTCCCTCCTCAACCGAGGAAACAATGTCAGCCAGCAGATCAGTGACGTGTCCTTCAAAAAAATCTACTGGCTTAGGACGACTATAAATGCTTAAGCCTTCCTCAAGCGGGGAAACAAAGTCAGCCAGTAAATAAGTGTCGTGCCCTTTAATAAAATCTATCGCCCGAGGACAACTATAAAGGCTCAAGTTTTAGCAAATTTCATAGTAGAATTTGTTCCCTCCTCAACCGAGAAAACAAAGTCAGCCAGCTGATCAGTGATGCGTCCTTCAATAAATGATGACTCCTCAACTCATGCTGAAATAAGGGCAGGTCAACCCAAAGATATGTGGCATTTATATGGGTCATCAAATCACTAGGATGACGGGGCATGACTTGTTTTATTCACCTAAAGATGATCCTCTATTTGGATAAAGTCCAAGAGACCATGAAATGACTATGTATGACTCATCCAGTAGATCACCTCATCTTTAGCAAAAACCCTACATGCATATCATTTTGTTTTCAGCAGATTACATTTCAACAACATCAGAAGCCTTAACATGCATATCCTTTACTTGTATCAATAGACACAGATAAGTCAGCAAGCTCAGGGGCATTATACTTCTATTTTTGGCGGGGCTCCTCAGTGAAAATACATCTCCTTTGCTTTTAAGTAAGAAGGAAAGGAAAAACAACCAGTTCAAAAAAAAAGAAAGATGAGGGAATTTGTTGAGCCAAAAAATACTCCTTAGCCCAACAGGATAAAGAAGCACGAAAATTACCCACAAAAGACACAAGTAAAGAAAGCCCAAGTCAGGGCCCAATACAGCCCGACAAAACACTCTTTTTTCAGCAGAGAAATAGTATTCGATGCTAACCACCATGCTTAGCTGAGCACACGAATCTATAGGAGAGGTTTATCCAAATGGGAAGTTATAACCATCTACCGAAAGTTACAACCGTTGACGGAAGTTACAACCACCAATGGGAGGTTACAACCATTTACGGAAGTTACAACTACCTCAGAGAAGTTACAACCGCTTACAAGCAGATCACTCACTCATCTACCACGTGTCTCACTTATCTGCCACATGTTCCACTTATCTGCCAGCAACTGACTTGTTTTGTGTCTATAAATAGCCAAACACATAGCCATTTGGACGTAACTCTTTCTTGATTTACAATCCTCTCTTCAAATACAGAGAAAATACATATTTTCCTAAAGACATTGCTCTAACTTTGGCATCAGAGTCCCCATGGCAGGCACGTACCACACCGGTGTCAAGAACTAATTTCTATCTTATGCAGATTGTTTCGCGTGATCAGCACGTGATCCGATGGAAATTTGCATCCACAAATTGGTGCTTTTAATGAGAGCTTGAATCAAACTTATTGCATGCTCTCTTCCATTCATAAAAAAAAAAAATTCATTCACTTAGATTTCCTTTCACAAACACTTTTATTGTCAAAGTTTTTTTCAATACAATGGTGAGAACTCGAAAACAAACTAGGAAACATAATGTTACACATGCATCTGCTAGTACTAGACCGTTGTCATCACCGTAAGTTCAGCCACTATCGGTTGGACAACAACTGGTAGTAGGTTTACCACCGCCCGCTGACCATCAATTGCAACCTTCTGCCCAACAACCAAATCCAATGGAGATGACACAACAAGACAATCTTGCAGGTCAGATCACCAATTTGACTAAAATATTGGAGGACCAATTCAGGTGGTAGAACAATTAGTAATTGAACAGCCAAGGAAGAAAACACATCGTCATCTGCCAGCTGACCATGTGGATGGGAGCAGAAGTAGTCATCCACTTAGGGGAAATAATCAATCTAGAAGCATCCATTCAAGATTAGGGCCACAAGCAAATGTGCACTCTAGGTTCGGGCCTTAAACAAGAGTTTTCTTAAAGTTGGGTCTCCAAGGACCTGTACACTCAAGATTGGGGACACAGATGACGCCAAATATGAGTGGTCGGCGTAGAAGACAGAATTCCAATGGATATGAACAATGATCAAATCTAGATCATTATATTAACTTGTCTCGAAACTACCATGCAGCCTATCAGCAGAATGCACTTAGGCCCTTAGGAGCTGATGATGTAGTACAAATTATCAATGAGCAGTTAAAAAACTCGTGATTCATGGAAAATCTAGATGATGCTCTACGCGGAGAAGTGGCCTTGGTAAACGCTTCACATTTTACAAATGACATTGACAGGGATCCTCCACCCGCAAAGTTTGTCATACCAACATTTACCCATTTCAAAGGAGATTCTGATCCCGAAAGACACTTGAAATATTTTCGAAGGATCATGATTCTGCACAAAAATGATGACTCACTTATGTGCAAAGTATTTGCTACGACTTTACAAGGAGTATCCCAAGATTGGTTGCACACTTTGACTCCCCAGTCGATCAAAAACTTTGGAGATCTCTCATTTTTCTTCACAAAAGAGTATTCATCCCACCGAACCGTAAAAAAACATGTTGACTGCCTCTTCAACATGAAGAAAAAGTCAAATGAATCGCTCCGAGACTTCATCAAAAGATTCAAGGCAAAAAGGGCAAGCATAAATGGGTGTTGATGATACATCAAAATGGACTGATTATCACGACCGTACACGTGGCATAAAGCCCCATCACGAGAATACAACACTTGATCCGTTGGGCCAGCTTACAAAGCCCAAAAGGATTGAGGACAATTATAAAGGCCCAAAATAGGCCCACCTCTAAGGAAGTGTAGGCGGGATCCGAGTCCAGACCCAGACGAATCAAAGCCCAAATCCAAGCTCGTCACACGTTCTCTTATTAAGAGAAAGAACGTTGCACCAAGAAAGAGCCGTGGAGAGACCTAGGCCTCCACGAGCGCATCTCCATTAAGGAGGAGACTGTTAAAAAAACATCTCCTTCCGTTGAGCCTCACACACTTAAGTCACGTAGGGAGTTAACTTTTACCATTATAAAAGGTAAAGGGAACTTTCGACAAATGTATGCAATTATAACTGAGTTTTGTCCAGATTTACTTCATTCTTCTAACAGAGTTATTGACTTAAGCATCGGAGTGCCTTCAGCCACCAAAAAGGTGGTATTTGGTAGTCTAACAGTGGTTTTGCAGGTCAAACTCACAGGAGGACGATTTTTGGACGCATCGGTTTGGCGCCGTCTGTGAGAAACGACGATTTTTTGTTTTTTTCTAAAAATAAGATTCAGTGACAAAACACACCCAACTTGACAGAAGATCAATGGAGTACTCCACAAATCTTCGGTCTGACAATGACATGCTGCCCAATATTGATCCAAAAACAACCATCGAGACAATTATACCTACCGGCAGAGAACTCCAGTAGGTAACAGTTCAGACATCCCTGAAATCATGGGGAATCCCCTTGGATCCCCACGTGGATACGCTTATGGCTCAGATGGAAAACGTGATCGAAATGATAAATAGGATCATCCGAACTTACAAAGCAATAGCTTTCAAGAAGAAATTTCCCAGCTCAAGAAACATCAGGCTAACAATAGCTCCAAATGAAAGCAGGGAACACCCAAATATAAAAGAACACTCTCGGCTTTAACAGCAAGTCCAAGCGAGATCCTCGAGGTGATGGCAAGAAGAGAAGATGTCAAATGGCCGCCAAAGATTAGAGGAAATCCGGAGAAGCAGAACAAGGGCAGACATTGTCTCTTCCACAATGACTATGACCACGATACTCAAGATTGTTGCAGCCTAAGAGACAAGATCGAATGTTGTATCAGACAAGGACGACTCAAAGAGTTCGCCAAACTCAAGAGTGAAGCAGTCGTTTCAAAGAAGCAAGCGAAGGAAACAATCTATGTCTTGCATGACACGGGAGGAGAAAATGAGCAATCCAATAGATAAAAAAAATGAATAGTCAGGAACTTACGCACAAATATCAGATTCCAGGAACCATCTGCACAACGCGCAAAATCAATGCAAATGACTCTAACCTTCTCAAACGAGGATGCTGATGGAGTCAATTTCTCACACAACGATGCTTTAGTGATTTCGGTCATGATAGCAAAATGGGAAATCAAGAGAGTATTGATTGATACCGGCAGCTCAGCAAACCTATTATACCTAACAACTTTCAGAAGGATGCAGTTCACCATTGAGATGCTCTCACCAAGTGATCAGTCTATGGTAGGATTCAGTGGGGAATAATGTAAACCATTGGGAATGATCTGATTACCAGTGAAGTAGGAGAACCAGGGAAGCAACGAGTGCTAATGACATATTTTCTCATCGTGGACGCTCCGACTGCATACAACATGCTACTCGAGAGACCATGGATACAAGAAATGGGTGCAATATCCTCCATGATGCATTAATGCGTGAAGTACCACACCGATAACGGCGTTGGAAGAATAAAAAGGGACCAACCAGCAGCTCGGGAGTGTCATTTTGCTGCTATAAAGACTCCTCACAAATAGACATTCCCACAACGACTGAAAGAGTCGTCGCAGCGATCCGATGAAACAAATTTGGATTCTCTAAACGACAACATGGCTCCAACCAATTAGCGAGATCGACTCAACACCAAGCAGTCATAAGAAGAAACGATCGAGGTCTATTTTGACAATGAAGCTAAAATGGCAGTCCGAATCGGCACAAAAATCCAACCTGAACTCGCCATGAAGCTGATCCAACTACTAAAATATAACCAAGATGTTTTCACATGGACAATGAAAGATATGGTGGGAATAAATCCATCTATCATTTCCCACAAATTACAAGTGAATCCAGACAAGAAACCGGTTAGACAAAAAAGAAGTTTGGTGGCCCCGGAACGCAATTAGACGATAAACGAATAAATACACCGACTGCTCAGCGTAGGAAAGATAAGGGAAGCTTACTATCCGGATTGGCTGGCAAACACAGTGCTAGTAAAGAAGAAGAACGAGAAATGGAGGGTGTGCGTGGATTACACCGACTTAAATAAAGCTTGTCCCAAGGACAACTTCCCATTCCCGCGAATAGACCAAATAGTGGATGCAACTATCGGGCATGAGATGCTGAGCTTCATGGATGCGTACTCCGGGTATAACCAAATACAAATGTACCCCCCTCCGACCAAGAAAAAACATATTTCATAACAGAAAGGGGGACATACTGTTTTCGAGTAATGTCGTTCGGGTTGAAAAACGCAGGAGCAACGTATCAACAGCTAGTAAACAAAATGTTCACAGATCAGATTGGCAAAACAATGAAGGTTTACATCGACGATATGCTTGTCAAAAGCTCGCACAGAACATACCATGTTGCGGACCTCGAACAGGCTTTCGCACAGTTTCGAAAGTACAAGATGAAGCTAAACCCAAAGAAATGCATTTTTGGAGTGGAATTAGGGAAGTTCCTCGAGTACATGGTCAACCAACGAGGAATTGAAGCCGATCCAAAGCAGATACAAGCGCTTCTCAACATGCAATCGCTGACAAACATCAAAGGTATTCAAAGTCTTAATGGGAAGATAACAACTCTAAACAGATTTATTTCCAAGTCATTAGACAAGTGTTTGCCTTTCTTCAAGATCTTGAAGGGAAGTATGACATTCAAATGGAATGACGAATGCGAAAGAGCCTTTCAAAACCTTAAGACATACATGGGAAGTACGAAGCTGCTAACAAAGCCAAACATATGAGAAACATTGTACCTATACCTATCAGTGTCTAATCACGCAGTAAGTTGAGGGGTACAGAAACCAGTGTACTACATCAGCAAAACACTTGCAGATGCAGAGATCAACTAACCGGCCTTAGAGAAATTGGCACTCGCTTTTATCGTGTCATCAAGGAAATTACGACCATACTTCCAGGCACACCCGATCACGGTCATGACCGAACAGTCGCTTCGATTAGTATTACACAAGCCAGACTTATCAGGAAGAATGGTAAAATAGGCATAGAAATCGGACAGTTTTACGTTACTTATGCCCCCAGAACTGCTATCAAAGCTCAAGCATTAGCAGATTTCATCGCCGAGTTCACAGGAAACAACAAATTTCATCGCCGAGTTCACAGGAAGCAACAACCAACCTGAAGACAAGGAAAGCAAAACAGAACAACCTGAATCGATCCCTGAAGGATGGATCCTCCGTTGTGACGGAGCATCTAACGAATCAGGAAGCGAAGCCATAATAGTTTTATACAACTCGAAAGGCATCGCATTGGAAAAGGCAATAAAATTCAGTTTTGAAGCCTCCAATAATGAAGCTGAGTGCGAAGCTGTGATAGCAGGGCTACAGTTAGCAAAACACATGTGAATAAGAGACATTAACGTCTTTACGAATTTTGAGCTAGTGGTCAATCAATTAAGTGGCGAGTTCCAAGTGAAAGACGCTCGAATGAAAGCGTACCACCAAAAAACCATAGAACTAATAGAAGGCTTCCGAAACGCCACTATCGGACAATGTTCACGAGTAGAAAACAAAAGAGCGGATGAGCTAGCTAAAAAGGCTTCAACGACAAAGGATAATGGCAATCACTCGTCATGACGCAAGGTAGCTCCATACTGAAAAATCAACCAAAAGAAGCATGCGCTGTAAACCAAGGTGTTAATTGGATGACTCCAATCCCGGCATACATTTTAAACGGAAAACTCCCAGCAGAGAAGATGAAAGCCAAGAAATTATGGAATTGGGCAGCCAGATATACATTGATATATGAAAAATTGTACATGAGGTCTTCCACGAACCCGTTGTTGAGATGCCTTACACCAGGAGATACCAAATATGTCTTGGAGGAAATACACCACGGCACATGCGGGAATCACCCGAGGGGAACAACATTGGCCCATAAAGCTTTAACATTAGGGTATTACTGGCCAACGATGCAAACAGATGCTAAGAAGCTAGTTCATAGACGCGACAAGTGCCAAAGATTTGCCCCATACACTCACATGTTGGGACAAAAGCTGACTCCAATGAGCAACCCATGGTCGTTCGCACAATGGGGACTGGACATTGTAGGACCACTCCCAGGGTCCAACAAAAAGAAATTTCTTCTCGTAGCAGTAGATTACTTCACCAAATGGGTTAAAGTAGAACCCCTTACAAAAATAGGGGAAGTGTAAGTCGAGAAATTTCTTTGGAGAGACATCATTTGTAGATTCGGAATCCCAAGAGTAATCGATACGGACAACGGGAAGCAATTCGAAGGCAAAAGGGTCAGGGAGTTATGCAAGAGCATGAATATCCAGCAACACTTCTCTGCACCAGCTCACTCGCAAGCAAATGGGAAAGCCGAAGTCACTAACAGAACAATTTTGAAGGCAATCAAAAAAAGAATCGAGGTAGCGAAAGGACTATGGATGTCTGAGCTACCTGGTGTCCTTTGTGCATACAGGACAACAAAACAAACTCTGACAGAAGAAACACTTTTCGCACTTGCTTACGGGTCGGAAGCGATAATACCCCTGGAGGTCAGGATGCCAACATTCTGAATCGAAGAATTCCACGCCGAGGACAATGTTGAAGCATTAAGAGTGGGGCTAGATCTCCTCGAAGAAAAATGAGAAGCAACTTCAATTAAAACATTGGCATACCAACAACGCATGACAGAGTACTATAACAAGAATGTACAGATCCGAAACTTCAACGTCATAAATTTGGGTATAACGAAAGGTTCAACTAAACACAAAAGAGTCTGATGCTGGCAAGCTTAACCCAAACTGGGAAGGACCCTATCGAGTGAAAAAAATCAACAGACCAGGAACATACTGGTTGGAAGACAAAGAGGGTGAAACGATACGCCGACCATGGAATGTAGAACACTTGAAAAGATATTATGAATAAATTCTTTTGCTCTAAATTTCGAAACAAACAAATATGATCAGGAAAAAAGTCTGATAAAAAACAGACTCGTGAGAACACTCAGCATGGTTAGAGTATCAAGTAAACAAATATGTTGTACGAACGAGTCAAACATAAAAACTTCTGGCCTGATCAACACTAAGTCAAGTACCTGGACATAAGAACTGGATTTTTACGTCGACTATAATGTACGACATCATAATTCGAATGAGAAACGAGATTTCGTAAACTAGAGCTTCTGTACGACTAGAATGTCAACTATCAAAGCCATCAAAATCTAGACAACTGAAGTCGGAGATCTCCCATAAATGTCACAAATAAAGGCTAAACAAACCAGACATATGGGACACAAAAATGTGAAATAACAAATTTCCATTTATTCTAAAAAAGGAGATTACAAAAAGAAAAAAGAAAATGACAACTAACTGGAATCACTATCATGAACAACATCTTCATGAAGAATATGGTCAATAGGCTCCTCGACATTCGGGTCACCCATCGAATCTGGAACAACCTCCTTTACATCATCGAACTCCTACTCAGCAAGGCTGCAGTAGGGAGACATGTTCAAACCTTGTGTTTCCAGAAAATCATGGCGACCCTCGACCACTCTCTTAAAATCCGTGGCCTCCGCCGCCTGCAGCTTCTCCCTAACAGTCGACAGCTCGACTTTAGTAGACGCTAACTCCTTGTCGACATCGGCAAGTTTGGCAGCGACCGCCGACTTAGTCTCAACAAACTCGAAATTCAGCTTAACAATACGGGCGGTAGTAGCCTTTAGCTTGTCAGAACACTCATTGGCGGAGCGAACAGCCTCGTCACGTTCGGCATTTCGATCAACAAACTCTTTCTCAGCAACAACCAAACGGGAACGCAACTAGCCCAATTCCACCTTGGATGTCTCAAGGTCGCAAGCAAATGCATCGTGCACAACCTCGAGTTCCTCTGCAGCTCCTGCGCAAAATCCGCAGCTCTCTCATGTTCTGCGCACTGCGCCTTCAACAAATCCATTCGATGAAGAACACGAGAGAACCAAAATGTGTCTCGAAAGCTTCCGCTCGACATGAGCAGCCTGATCACAAGACACCTTACTATCTGACTCCATAACGACCGCGTAAGTAAGATGTGTCATCCCCTCCATAAGATGCTGGAGGCCATCGTCAATGTGACGATGTGGTTGACACATAGGCATAGGAGATTTGTTAGTCAACTTCCCGTGACAGCAGACAATAAGGTTGTGAACACTATCCTGAACATCAGCCTCAGAGGGCTAGAAGGTCTCGCCAAGAACAAAAGGAGCAGGGCGAGAATCGGAAGGAGAAGGGCAAGAAGCAGAAGGAGTAGCACGAGCTCCCGAAGCACCAGCAACAACAGAAGGAACGACAAGCCTGTGATCTCAAGAACGAGCAACAACTTGATCCTCTACTGACGGATCATAATCAAAATCATCCAAAGTCTTACTAACCTTCGGATTAGTCGACAGCTAAATGCCCATCTGAAGCATTTTATTCTTGATGATGCGCGAATCATCAATTGACAAGGTGGCAGAATTCGGCAAGCCATAGGAAGCAACAAGCTTATTCTCATGATAGTCTAGAGGGGGGAAACCTATTTCTTACTTACCTCAAGGACTCGATTTACCTCTTCGTCCTCATGAGCAGAAGAATCATCACCAGAACCACCACCCCCTTTCTGAAGAGAGGCAAGATGAGAAGGGGTCCTGGTGGAGTCACGAACAGTAGAAGCAAGCTTTTTCCTCTTCGAGACACGGCCATAACTAACGGCCGATATCTTGGAAGGGCTGGGAGGCCTAAGAACTTTCCTTCTCTTAACATAGGAACAATGTTCCTAGGACCTCGAGCAAAAGCAGGGACTCTTATGTCGCCAACACGCGCAATGGTAACCTCATAAGCAATGCTTGCCCGATCCGGCGAAAGTAGACCATCACGGACGACGGCGTCCGAAAAAAGGAAATCATCTACCGATACTCGGGGAAGATCACAAAATCGACAATGGAAGTTCTGCTCATCCAAAAACAATGACAACTCAACCTTCTTAGGCTCTCGGAACGATCGCAGAATCTGATCCCCGCAGAACCTAAAATGGTTAGAAGAAAGAGAGGCGTAAAACCAAGACCTCAACCAACCTACATACTCCTCTCGCAGATCCTCGAAACAGGGAGGAGAACGCAAGCGACAAGTGTAACTAGGGTCCACACTAAACCCTACTAGGGAATGCAAAACCCTAACATTCATAGGGATGCGAGCAACATCAGCCCTCGCCAAGGTCGAAATCAATACCTTCCAACCATTAGGAACAAGTTGAGCCAGAGCGATTCCAACCCAATCCAAATACTCTCAGATGATAGAAGGAGCCTGAAGCCTGAAACCAGCATGAAACATACTTGGATACAAAGAAATGTATCCAGACCGATGACGACAAGGACTATCATCATCCCTAGGGAAAACAATCTCCAAATCATCAGACAACGAGTAGTCGTGACAAATGTTGTCCAGAGTCACGTGTGTCGCCCTCTTGGGCGTAAAGAAAGCTTCGCAAACAGCAAGAGCATCATCACCCAAAACTCTGGAGTTAGACATAACGAAGGGACAAATTCAAAAAATAAAAAAATTGACAACCAAAAAACAAGAAGATGCAAAAGGAAGAAGAGCATATGCCAAGCCCCTCCTTTTTATAGGAATTGGCAACAAAGGGACCGCTTTTGGAGAACGTGCAGAGTGTGACAACCGCACAAAATCTTAGAAATCGATCCAAAACGAACAGGCGGATGGAACAACGGAGAGAAAGCAACAGTGACAGATAGCAAGGGCACTAACCAAGCTGTAATGTTGTGATAAAATGCGAAACCACCACTCAATTAGTGGATACTTGAACATGCCCACTAACTGAGAGGGGAGTAGCTGATGATACATCAAAATGGACCAATTATCATGACCGTACACTTGGCATAAAGCCCCATCACGAGAATACAACGTCCGATCCATTGGGCCAGCTCATGAAGCCCAAAAGGATTGAAGACAATTATAGAGACTCGAAATAGGCCCACCTCTAAGGAAGCGTAGGCAGGATCCAAATCCAGGCCTAGACGAATCAAAGCCCAAATCCAAGCCCGTCACACATTTTCTCATTAAGATTAAAAATGTTGCACCAAGAAAGAGCCATGGAAGGACCTACGCCTCCACGAGCGCATCTCCATTAAGGAAGAGACTGTTACAAAAACATCTCCTTCCGTTGCGCCTCACATGCATAAGTCACGCAGAGAGTTAACTACGACCATTATATAAGATGAAGGGAACTTTCGACAAAGGTATGCAACTTTAATCGAGTTTTGTCCAGATTTACTTCCTTCTTCTAACAGAGTTACTAACTTAAGTATTGGAGTGCCTTCGGCCAACAAAAATGTGGTTTTTAGCAGTCTAACAATGGTTTTGCAGGTCAAACTCACAAGAGGACGATTTTTGGACGCATCAGGTGTGATGACCAAATTCCATCCTTAGCTTTCAAGAAGGGTCTACCCACAGTTACCTATTGTATGGCAAATTGACCATGAAACCGTGCAAAACTCTTGCCGAAATCTTTTCCATGGCAGAATGCTATGCATTGTGGGATGACGAAAAAATAGTGCTAAGGCATCAGATATACCTGATAAAGATAGTCAACCGACACAAACAAATGCATATCAGAATGAGGATAAAAAGAACAAGGGTGAAAAGCGCAGAACACGCTCCCCAACAAGAGACTCCTTAGCCAGTAGAACATACACAGAGTTCACTGTTCCGATCAATCAAACACTCCAACGCAGAAGAATTTGATGATTGTGGCAACCGACTATTTTACAAAGTGGATTGAAGTTGAGGCGTCCTAGCTTTTTCATTTTTAACTTTTTGGAAAAAAAAAATGCAATGTTATATTAGAAAAACTTGATTGTATTTTATCTCTTCAACAAGAGACCCCTCACCCGATAGAACATACATAGAGTTCTCCATTTCGGTCAATTAAATTCTCCATTAGAAGAACCAACCATGGCTTAAGAGACCGCCACCAATGAAAGGAGATCCTGAAAAAAAATCCGACCAAATATTTACATATACCTCAATAATGGATATGTTATTTTGCTTCACAGTAGAGGATGACACTCTCCATGAGTGGGTAATTCAATGCATAAAAGCATCTTACTTAAGACTACTTAAATCCGTTTAAGTTTAGTCAAGTGGTGAACAGACCACACCAGCAAAATTCCTCAGTAGAGGATGGCACTCTCAGTGAGTGGGTAATTCAATGCATAAAAGCATCTTATTCAAGACTACTTAAATCCGTTTAAGTTTAGTTAAGTGGTCAGCAGACCACACAAGCCAAATGCCTCAGTAGAAGGTGTCACTCTCCGTGAGTGAGTAATTTAATTAATCAATTACTAAGCAGAAAAGCGTCATACTCATGACTACTTAAATTTCTTTAAGTTTTGTCAAGTGATTAGAAGATCACACAATATTTCCATGTAGTTTCCAAAATAAATAGATTTGAATCCATGCAGAACGTTCTGACTTAGCATATTGGAAACTCATAAAGGTGGGCAATCAAGCTTTTGCGCCATTAATGATAATATTTCTAAGTCAGTAGACCAACCAACACACATAAAAATTGAGGATCATAAAAGTAAAGAAGACGGCTACTTGACATGAAGTCACCATCAACTCCAAAAAAAACTCAAATTCCCACTAGTATAGCAACAACTTTGGATCTATTCTTGAGTAAATCAGCAAACAAATTCAGGAGATGATCTGTACATCTACTTGGCAGTTTCAAACGTAGTAGTTAGCTCAGTTCTCGTCAGCGAAGAATTGGGGGCACAACTTCCTTCTGGATGCTTGTCAAAAACTCATGAAATAAGCGATAGAGTTGAGCCAATACGACTTGATCTACCGGCTAAGGACAACTATAAAGGTTCAAGCCTTAATAGATTTCATATCAAAACTTATTCCCTCCTCAATCGGAGAAACAAAGTAAGCCAATAGATCAGTGTCACATCCTTCAACAAATGATGACTCCTCAACTCATGCTAAAACATAGGCAGGTTAGCCCAAAGATATGTGGCAATTATATGTGATGGGTCATCAATCACAATGATATCGGAGCAAGACTTGTTTTATTCACCTAAGGATGATCCTCTACTTGGACAAAGTCCAAGAGCCTCTAAAATTACAATGAGTAAGTCATCCAGTAGATCACCTAATCTACAGTGGGAGCCTCTACATGCATATCATTTTGTCTTTAGCAGACTAAATTTCAACAACAGTAGATCATTTCAACAACAGCAGAAGCCTCTACACGCAGATCTTCTACTTGTATCAATAAAGACAAATAAGTCAGCTAGAGCAGGGGCATTCTACTTTTATTTTAGCGGGGCTCCTCAGTGAAAATACATCTCCTATGTTTTTAAGTAAGAAGAAACAGAAAAATGACCAGTTCAAAAGAAAAGAAGATGAGGGGCATTTGTGGCAACCAAAAAAATTCCTTAGCTCAACAGGATAAAGAAGCCCAAAAATTACCCAGTAAAGACACAAGTACAGAAAGCCCATGTCAGGGCCCAATACAGCCCGACAGAACACTCTTCTTTCATTAGAGGAATAGTGTTCGGCGCTGACCACCATACTCAACTGAGCACATGAATTTGTAGGAGAGGTCTCTCCAAATGGGAAGTTATAACCATCAATCGAAAGTTACAACCATGGACGAAAGTTACAACCACCAACGGGAGGTTACAACCATCTACGGAAGTTACAACTACCTTAGAGAAGTTACAACCGCCTGTAAGCAGATCACTCACTCATCTGTCACGTGTCTCACTCATCTACCACGTGTTCCACTCATCTGCCAGCAATTGACTTGTTCTGCGTCTATAAATATCCAAACACAACCATTTAGAGGTAACTCTTTCTTGATTTACAATCCTTCATTCAAATATACAGATAAAATACATATTTAAAAAAAAATTGGGTCGTTGACCCTTTTTATTTATTTATTTATTAATTCATGCTCGAAGGCTACATGACTGACTCTATAGGGTTAACCAAACCAGGCCTGAAGGCTACAATATTGTTGCCACTTAATATCCTCATCGCCTCCATCTCGCATAGAGATTTATTTTCGCTCCGGTCCATCGCCTCAACCTTGCATGAAGACTCACTTTCGCTTCACTCCGGTCTAGTCCATCTAAGCAGCTGCATTCAATACTTGAAGGCTTATCAAACCTAAAATACTATTGGTGTACTGATAAAATACATACTTTCCTAAAGGCATTGCTCTAACTTTGGCATCAGAGTCCCCGTGGCAAGCACCACACCAGTGTCAATAATTAATTTATATCTTATGTAGATTGCTTCGCGTGATCAGCATGTGATCTGGTGGAAATATGCATCCACAAATTGGTGCTTTCAATGAGAGCTTGAATCAAACTCATTGCATGCTTTCTTCCATTCATAAAAAAAATTTGTTCAATCAATTTGAATTTTCCTTCAAAGACACTTTTCAAAGTTCTTTTTCAACACAATGGTGGGAACTCGAAACAAAACTAGCAAAAAATAACGTTGAACAATCATCTGCCCGAACTAGACTGCCATTGTTTCAGCCGCTTTCGGCCGGGCAGCCACTGGTAGTAGGTCTACTACCACCGACTGATCATCAATTACAAATTTCTGCCCAACAACCGAGCCCAATGGAAATGAAACAACAAGAAAATTTTACAGGTCAGATCGCCAATTTGACTAAAATATTGGAGGACCAAACTCGGGTGGTAAAGCGATTAGTGAGTATATAGCCAAGGCAGAAAACACATAGTCATTTGCCAGTAGACCATGTGCATGGAAGCAGAAGTAGTCATCCACTGAAGGAAAATAATCCACCTGGAAGCATTCATGCAAGATTAGTGCCACGAGCAAATGTGCCATCTAGGCTTGGGCCTCAAACAATTATCTTATCAAGGTTGGGCTCCCAAGCAACTGTACACTCAAGGCTAGTGTCATAGATGGCGTCAGATATGAGTGGTCGGCATAGAAGACAAAATCACAATGGATGTGAACAATGCAGAGGATCAGATCTGGATCATGATATTAACTTGTCTCAAAACTGCCATGTCGCTGAGTGGCATAGACTACCCTACCATACAGCCGATCAACAGGATGCACCTAGGTCCTTGAAAGATGATGATATAACACGAATTATCAATGAGCAGTTGAGGAACTTGCATGTCATGGAAAATCCAAATAATGCTCTATGCAGAAAGGTGGCCTTCGTAAACAATTCACCTTTCACAAATGACATTGAAGGGGATCCTCCACCGGTAAAGTTTACCATACCAACCTTTATTCCTTTCAAAAGAGATTTTGATCCTGATAAACACTTGAAGCATTTCCGAAGTGTCACGACTCTGCACAAAAATGATGACCCACTTATGTGCAAAATATTTGCTATGACTTTCAAGGAATGGAGCAAGATTGGTTCCACATTTTGATCCATGGTCGATCAACAACTTTGGGGAACTATCTCTTGTTTTCACAAAGGAATAGTCATCCTATCGAACCATAAAAAAACATGTTGACCACCTCTTCAACATAAAGAAAAATTCAAATGAATCTCTCTGAGACTTCATCAAAAGATTCAAGGCAGAAATAGCGAACATAAATGGGTGTGATGACCAAATTGCATCCTTAGCTTTCAAGAAGGGTCTGCCCGTGGATCACCTATTGTATGGAAAATTGACCATGAAACTAGGCAAAACTATTGCCGAAATCTTCGCCATGACAGAACGCTATGCATTGTGGGATGACGAAAAAATAGTGCTAAGGCACCAGATATACCTGAGGAAGATAGTCAACTTGCACAAACAAATGCCAGTTGAGAAGGGGGATAAAAAGAAAAGAGTGACAATCGTAGAACACACTCCCCAACAAGAGACTCCTTAGTCAGTAGGACATACACTGAGTTCACCATTCCGATCAATCAAACTCTCCAGTGCAGAAGAATCTGATATTTGAGGCAATCGACCATTTCACAAAGTGGATTGAAGCTAAGGCGTCCTAGGTTTTTTATATTTTTCTTTTTAGAAAAAAAAAATGCAATGTACATATAAGAAAAACTTGATTGTATTTTATCTCTTTATTGTATTTTATCTCTTCAACATGAAACCCCTCATCCAGTAGAATATTAATAGAGTTCTCAGTTACGGTCAATCAAATTCTCCACGAGAAGAACCAACCTTGGTAGAAGAGACCACCACCAATCAAAAGAGATCCACCAAAAAAAAGATCCGAACAAATATTTACATATACCTTCGTAGAGGATATATTATTTTGCTTCTCAGAAGAGAACAAACATTCTTCAGTTGAAATAGTGAAATAGGAAAATTCGTTTTACATGCTGAAGACATTCATAAATACAAACATTTATGTACACCTCAGTAGAGGATGGCACTCTCTTTGAGTGGGCAATTCAATGCATAAAAACATCTTACTCAAGACTACTTAAATCCGTTTAAGTTTAGTCAAGTGGTTAGTAGACCACACAAGTAAAATGCCTTAGTAGAGGATCACACCTCAGTAGAGGATGACACTCTCAGTGAGCGGGTAATTCAATGCATAAAAGCATCTTGCTGAAGACTACTTAAATCCGTTTAAGTTTAGTCAAGTGGCCAGCAGACCACTCAAGCAAAATGCCTCAGTCGAGGATCACACCTCAGTAGAGGATGACACTCTCAGTGAGTGGGTAATTCAATGCTTAAAAGGATTTTACTCAAGACTACTCAAATATGTTTTTTAGTCAAGTGGTCAAACCACACAAGCAAAATGCCTCAGTAGAGGATGACGCTCTCAGTGAATGGGTAATTCAATGCATAAAAACATCTTACTCAAGACTACTTAAATCCGTTTAAGTTTAGTCAAGTGATCAGCAAACCACACAAGCAAAAAGCCCTAGTAGAGGATGTCACTCTCCGTGAGTGGGCAATTTAATTAATCAATCACTAAGCATATAAGCATCTTACTCAAGACTACTTAAATCTCTTTAAGTTTTGTCAAATGGTCAACAAAACACACAATATTTCCATGCAATTTCCAAGATAAATAGATTTAAATCCATAATTAATTTTCTCAAGTTATGCTTAAATTCTGACTTAAGCATATTGGAAACTCGTGAAAGAGGCCAATCAAGCTTTTGTGCCCTTAATGCAAATATTTCTAAGCCATCAGACAAATAAACATACACAAAGTTTGGGGATCATAAAAGCAAAGAAGACCACTACTTGACATGAATTCACTATCAACTTTAAAAGAAATTCAAAGTCTTACTAGTAGAGCAACATCTTTGAATCGATTCTTGAGTAGATCAGAAAACAAATCCAGGAAATGACCTATACATCTACTTGGCAATTTCAAATGTAGCAGTGAGCTCAATTCTTATCAGCGAAGAGTTGGGGGCACAACTTCTTCCCGGTTGCTTGTCAAAAACTCATGAAATTGGCGATAGAGTTGAACCAATACGACTTGATTTACCAGCCGAGGACAACTTTAAAGGCTCAAGCTTTAGCTGAATTCGTTCCCTCCTCAACTGGAAAAAAAAGTCAGCCGACAAATCAGTGTCGCGTCCTTCAAAAAAATCTATCGGCCGATGACAACTATAAAGGCTCAAGCCTTAGCAAATTTCATAGTAGAATTCGCTCCCTTCTTAACCAGGGAAAAAAAGTCAGCCAGCAAATCAGTGTCACGTCCTTCGATAAATGAAAACTCTTAAACTCATGCTGAAACAGGGGCAGGTCAGCCTATAGATATGTGGCATTTATAGGTAGATGGGTCGTAAAATGACCAGGATGTCGGATTATGACTTGTTTTATTCACCTAAGGATGATCCTCTATTTGGACAAAGTCCAAGATCCCATGAAATGACTATGTATAGATCACCTCACCTGCAGCAAAAGCCTCTACATGTAGATCATTTTGTCTTCAGCAGACTACATTTCAACAACAACAGAAGCCTCTACATGCAGATCCTTTACTTGTATTAATAGAGACAAATAAGGCAGTAAGATCAGGGGCATTCTACTTCTATTTTTTGCGGGGCTCCTCAACCAGGGATCTATTTTTGTATCATATTTAATGAGTTTTTGAAAAGCATCCAAAAGGAAGTTGTGTCCCCAATTCTTCGCTGACGAGAACTGAGCAAACTGCTACATTTGAAATTGCCAAGTAGATGTACAGGTCATCTCCTAAATTTGTCTATTGATCTACTCAAGAATAGATCTAGAGCTGTTGTTGTACTAGTGGGACTTTGAGTTTCTTTTGAAGTTGATGGTGATTTCATGTCAAGTAACGGTCTTCTTTACTTTTATGATCCCCCAAACTTTATGTATGTTTGTTGGTCTACTGACTTAGAAATATTTTCACTAATGGCGCAAAAGCTTGATTGCCCGCATTTATGAGTTTCCGATATGCCAAGTCGGAACTTAAGCATAACTTGAGGGTTTAGAAATTAATCATGGATTCAAATCTATATTTTTTGGAAACTGCATCGAAATATTGTGTGATATGCGGACCACTTGACAAAACTTAAAGAGATTTAAGTAGCCCTGAGTATGATGCTTCTATGCTCAGTGATTGATTAATTGAATTACTCACTCACGAAGAGTAACACCCTCTACTTAGCCATTTGGCTTGTGTTGTCTGCTGACCACTTGACTAAACTTAAACGAATTTAAGTAGTCTTGAGTAAGATGCTTTTATGCATTGAATTACCCACTCACTGAGAGTGTCATCCTCTACTAAGGTGTGATCCTCTACTGAGGAATTTTGCTTGTGTGGTTTGCTGACCATTTGACTAAACTTAAACGGATTTAAGTAGTATTGAGTAAGATGTTTTTATGCATTGAATTACTCACTCACAGAGAGTGTCATCCTCTACTGAGAAACAAAATAACATATCCGTTACTGAGGTATATGTAAATATTTTTTCAGATCTTTTTTTTAGGATCTCACTTCATTGGTGGCGGTCTCTTCAGCCAAGGTTGGTTCTTCTCATGGAGAATTTAATTGACCAGGATGGAGAACTCTATGTATGCTCTACCGAATAAGAGGTCTATTGTTGAAGAGCTTAAATACAATCAAGTTTTTCTAATATGTACATTGCATCTTTTTTTTCTAAAAAGTTAAAAATGAAAAAGCTAGGACGCCTCAGCTTCAATCCACTTTGTGAAATGGTCGATTGCCACAATCATCATATTTTTCTGCGCTAGAGAGTTTGATTGATCGGAACAGTGAACTTTGTGTATGTTCTACTGGCTTAGGAGTCTCTTGTTGGGGAACATGTTCTACACTTGTCACCCTTGTTCTTTTTATCCTTATTCTGATATGCATTTGTTTGTGTCGGTTGACTATCTTTATCAGGTATATCTGATGCCTTAGCACTATTTTTTTCGTCATCCCACAATGCATAGCGTTCTTCCATGGCAAAGATTTCGGCAAGAGTTTTTCCCGGTTTCATTGTCAATTTGCCATACAATAGGTGATCTGCGAACTGACCCTTCTTGAAAATTAAGGATGCAATTTGATCATCACACCCATTTATGCTTGCTCTTTCGGTCTTGAATCTTTTGATGAAGTCTCGGAGCGATTCATTTGACTTTTTCTTCATGTTGAAGGGATAGTCAACATTTTTTTATGGTTCGGTGGGATGAATAATCTTTTGTGAAGAGAAGGGAGAAATTTCCAAAATTTCTGATTGACTGGGGGGTCAAAGTGTGGAACCAATCTAGGGCTACTCCTTGTAAAGTCATAGCAAATACTTTGCACATAAGTGAGTCATCATTTTTGTGCTAACTGATATGGCTCATCAGAGTCATGATACTTCGGAAATATTTCAAGTGTCTTTCATGATCAGAATCTCCTTTGAAAGGAGTAAATATTGGTATGATAAACTTTGTCGGTGAAAGATCCCCTTCAATGTCATTTGTAAAAGGTGAAACATTTACCAAGGCCACTTCTCTACGTAGAGCATCATCTGGATTTTTCATGACTTGCGAGTTCCTTAACCGTTCATTGATAATTTGTACTACATCATCAGCTCCTAAGGGTCTGAGTGCATCCTGTTGATCGGCTATATGGTAGGGTAGTCTATGCCGCTCTGCGACATGGTAGTTTCAGGACAAGTTAATATAATGATCTAGATTTTATCGTTGTTCACATCCATCAAGATTCTATCTTATGTGTCGATCACTCATAGCCTTGAGTGTATTGGTCCTTGGGGGCCCAACCTTAAGAAAACTCTTGTTTGAGGCCCGAACATAGAGTGTGCATTTGCTTGTGGCCCTAATCTTGAATGGATGTTTCCCGATTGATTATTTCCTCCCAATGGATGACTACTTCTGCTCCCATCCACATGGTCAACTGACAGATGATGATGTGTTTTCTGCCTTGGCTGTTCAGTTACTACTTGCTCTACCCACCTGAGTTTGGTCCTCCAATGTTTTAGTCAAATTGGCGATCTGACTTGCAAGACTGTCTTGTTGTGTCATTTCCATTGATTTGGTTATTGGGCAAAAGGTTGCAATTGATGGTCAGCGGGCGGTGGTAGACCTATTACCAGTGGTTGTCAAACCAATAGTGGTTGACCCTATGGTGATGATGACGACCTAGTACGAGCAGATGATTGTGTAACATTATGTTTGCTAGTTTGTTTTCAAGTTCCCACCATTGTATTGAAAAGAACTTTGACAATAAAAGCGATTGTGAAAGGAAATCTAAGTGAATGAATGAAAGCTTTTTTTTTTTTTTTTTTTTTAATGAATGGGAGAGAACATGCAATGAATTTCATTCAAGTTCTCATTAAAAGCACCAATTTGTGGATGCAAATCTCTATCGGATCACGTGGAGCAATCTGCATAAGATAGAAATTAATTCTTGAGACCGGTGTGGTGTCTGCCACGGGGACTCCGATACCAAAGTTAGAGCAATGCTTAGGAAAGTATGTATTTTCTCTGTATTTGAAGAAAATATTGTAAATCAAGAAAGAGTTACCTCCGGATGGCTTTGTGTTTGGTCATTTATAAAGGCAGAATGAGTAAACTGCTAGCAGATGAGTGAGACACGTGGCAGATGAATGAGATATGTGGCAGATGAGTAAGACACGTGGCAGATGAGTGAGACATGTGGCAGATAAGTGAGACACGTGGCAGATAAGTAAGTAATCTGCTTGCAAGCGGTTGTAACTTCTCTTAAGTAGTTGTAACTTTCGTAGATAGTTGTAACCTCTTGTTGGTGGTTGTAACTTCCTGTTTGGAGACACCTCTCCTGCAAGCTTGTGTGCTCAGCTGAGCATAGTGGTTTGTGCCAAACACTACTCCTCTGCTGAGAAAAGAGTGTTTTGCTGAGTTGTATTGGGCTCACACTTGGGCTTTCTATACTTATAACTTTCAAGGGTAATAATTTATGAACTTCTCAGGGATGACCCAAATCTTCAGGCTTCCTTATTCTGTTGGGCTAAGGATTATTTTTTACTCCCACACGTGTGATAACATCTACTATACAAAGAATATCAATGAACCCCATTATTGCAATTGATTAGGATACCATTTTTTTTAGTTTTTTGGTCTAGTTCTTAGTTCAAAATCTCTTTTACTAACTGGAATCAAAGAATTAGTAGATTTGTTCCGCCAAAAATGGAAATGAGATAGGGTTGTGAACTTATAATTATGGAATCAACTCAATTCCATGATTATAAGTTCATTATAATAGGATCAGACTGAATAGGCTTATGTCCATTCTCATTATGAGAAACACAAACATTGAGGAGAATCCAATGCCCTGAAAATCTAAGGGTTCCTCTGCAAGGTTCGTCCACGGAGGGTGAGTCAGGGCCTAGGATCAGGCTATAAAGCGTAGTCGATGGACAATAGGTGAATATTCCTATACTACCCCGTATTGGTCCCAAGGGACGTAGGAAGCTAGGTTAGCCGAAAGATGGTTGTCGGTTCAAGGACGCAAGGTGACTCTGCTTTTCAGGATAAGAAAGGTTAGAGAAAATGCCTTGAACCAATGTTCGAGTATCAGACAACATTGAAGTAACCTATGTCATACTCCTCGGAAAAGCTCAAATGACCTTTAACAAAGGGGTACATGTACCCAAAACCATTACCAACACAGATGGGTCGAACTCACACGTGGATAGGTAGAAAAGAAGTAGGGGCACGAAACAACCCTCACTAAGGAACTCATCAAAATAGTCTCATAACGTTAGAAAGAAGATGGGCTGCCTCCCCATATCCAAAGCAATAGTGTTGGTTATCCGACACGTGGTGTAACCTTCACTCCTTGCCTAAGACTCAATCAGCCTGAATGCAGGCCATCACGGAAAGATATCCAAACATGATATCAATATGCTTTTAAAAGCTCGTCATGCAGTTTTGAGTACTGCATATTGCCATGGTGATGGCTTTAAGTACCAATTAACATAAAGTGGTAATAATCTTGCCAATTTAAAAACAATTACCATGAATTGACTGCAAGTTCTAGCAAATTTCGATCAAAAAGTGAATCTTCTCATCAACGTTTCCAAGCTTTCACAACCAATAATCAAACAACGCCTTGCAAGCAATATGTGAATAAAACTGAGACTAACAGAAAATAATTTATGATGCACATTGTTCAAGCATATTCTAAAGCCTGACAAGACCTTGCTTTGCATTTGAAACAAAAACACGTGATCTGAGAGAGCAGACACGAGTATCACATTATCACATTCTCTTCATGAACAGTAACTTAGCGACTTCTACAATTAATTACGATAACCTTACTGACAAATGTTGTTACACAACTAATCGTTGTAACCTAGCAGTATCTTCTACTACACTTCCATGCCATGGGTTCGCGATGCAATTACATCATGCATTGCAGCACTCACCAAAATTTTGTTGTATGGTTCTCAGAATCAGATGCCACTCCAAGTCAGTCATCACTCTAAATGCTCGAAACTACGAATGTATTCAGAAGCATTAGTTGTTGGAATGCAAACTCTGCAAAATGTAAAATGCATTGACAAATTAGCCACACAGTAAGAGTTAGACAGTCATCAAACTGGGTGGTGCAAAATAACTATAATGAACGACATGGCCAACAGAAGAACTCAATGTATGAAGTGATTTTGAAAGTTACCTTTAGTAAATTAAAGGGCTTTTTTCGACATACTCCCCATTTTAATAATGTTGATTCAAAGGGCCCCCACCCCTAAAAAAAATAATAAAAAATAAACCAAAGTAAAAAAACTGTTTGAAATCACAACTTCACAGTTGCACTTGGTCAACCGTAGGGATGGCAGTGGGGCGGATTTTCACGGATATCCGCCCCACCCAATCCGTTTGGGGCGGTTTTGGATATGCCTAAACGGATTTTGGGGCGGATACGGATATCCAAAAAACATCCGTTAAATATTCGGGGCGGATATGGCAAATCCGTATCCGCCCCGCGGATATCCGTTTATCCGTTTATTATGTAAAACTACAATAATACCCTTCCCCTTTATAAAAGGATTAAACCCTTAACCCTTTCCCATTCCCTCATTTCCTCCCTCACACACGCTCGCCTCTCTCTCCGTCCGCCTCTTCTTCTCTGATCTCTCTCACAGGCTCACAGGGAAGGCGTCGTCGCCCCTTCTCCTTCTCCTTCTCCATCTCCTCCTGCTCTGATCTTAGATCCATCTCAACAGATCTCATCAAATCTCGATCTCATCAGATCTCGATCTCAACAGATCTGATCTCAGATCTCGATCTCAAATCTGATCTGGATCTCATCAGATCTGATCTGGATCTCAGATCTCATCAGATCTGAAATCAGATCCAGAGGCAGAGATTGATTTTGTTTTTGTATTTTTTTAATTTTTTTTGTATGAATTATTTGTAAATTTTAATTCAGAATTTTTTGTATTTTTTTTGTACGAATTCAGATATTTTGTAATAATTTTGTTATAATTCAGAGAATTTTTAATTTTGTGCGGATTGGTGGGGCGGGGCGGATATCCGCCCATCCGCACGGGGCGGTTATGGATTTAGATTAAAATTTTAAACGGATTGGCGGGGCGGATCGGGGATCGGTTATTACTGACGGATCGGGGATGAATTTGCTCAAATCCGTCCCAATCCGCCCCGTTGCCATCCCTAGTCAACCGTGAGTCCAGGTATATGCAATCACATATTAATTTTGTTACCCTTTTGCCCATCACAGGCATTGCACATGTAGATACAAATAACTCCATGAGTAAAATTTCAAGAATCTAACATTAAAAATCATTACAAAATATAGAATGCCTAATATACTTCTCCATACTCACACTAACACAGCCATTGCAGACACCAACGGCCATCATTATTACGTCTCTGGGTTTTCGAAGGGCAAGAACCTTAGATGCAAGCTCAAGTTATTAGATGAGAGTCTCAGGATCATGTATTTCTTAATGAAACCTTTTTAAATTTCAACTATGTAGCCTGGGAGGGTCCAGTGACCTTGTAAATTTCGAAGGGAAATAAACAGTCATTTCAAGAATCTGCCTTCCAGGCGTATTTAAACAAATTTAGTTGATAATTTAAATATAAAATATCCTAGAAAGAAAGCAATAAACAGTTTCTGCCGAAAGAGACATTGTTGGTCTATTTGGTACTGTCTTACACAAACTAGTAAAATGCAGCACAGGGTGTGCTTGGCAAAACCACAAAGATTAGGTGCAACTCATGTGTAAAATTCACTATCAAATAACAGCGATCTACAGAGAGAGGGATGCAAGAGAGGTAGAGGGTGGTAGCCGTGTTGGTTGCTGCCATCGATTCGGGCATGGATTAGAATTTCCAAATTTACAGAAAATTATAGTCATAGAATAGAGTTATGTTTTTAAATAAGCTTGTGAAGGCAATGATGGGTAAAATGGGGTTTGAAGAATGTATTCCGACGATTTTCTCAAGATTCACCCGAGACTTTAAGATAAGCACATAAAGATTCACACTAGTAAAAGCTATATTTGTAAATAAACATGTGCAAGGAAAAAGATGCTAAAAGGGTAAAAAAAAAATAACCATGTGAATGCATGTGCAATGACTCACAGTTGACCAATGGCAACCATAAAAATGAGGGGTAAGAGAGGGAGGGGATATAAGTCCAATGAACATTAGTAATGGGAGTATAAACGAAAAAAACCCTTGATGAGAGCACTCTATATCAGGCAACGCCATTGCCTTCAACCCCCGCAACAGTCTCCTGATTTTAGATCGATACAAATATCAGTAGTTGCAATTGACAAACTGTAGAGGCTATCATGTGTCAGAATGTGTGACATACCTTTTGTGAGTTAGCCTCACCATCACTTGTGCTGGGGCAGCTGGAATTTGTGAAAAATCTGAAAGAGAAAAAGAATAGACATTCACACTCTTATTGGAACTCTTATAAGAACGTCGAAGAACAGCAGAATATTAGAGTTTCTCCTGTACCAACCTGATTGCCCTTGCCTTCCTTTTATCATCTTCAACGCCCGTCTTAGGAACTGAAGCAAATCTGGCTAGTCGAGCTTTCTTCTTCACTTCTTCATCAACTACAGATTGCACTGGGAGCCCAAATCTTCGAAACAAAAAGAATATGTCCACAAGTTAAGAAATATCACATTCTCAACACAAGCCTCTAAACTAGTTGTGAATAAAATTCAATTCCCCAGGCCACAACCATAAGAACTAAACGGGGAAAGGGCTAACCTCTCCGCTCTAACCTTTCGCTTCAGCTCCTCGGATCTCTTCAATGCATCTGACCCATTTGAGTTCTTCAACGCATTAGACCCATTTGAGCTGACCCCCATACCAAATCTGCGAATAATAGCAATACTTGAAAAGTTTAATCAGCATGTTGAATGAAAACATAAAAGTTATTGTTACTACAAAAAGTATCATATAACAATTATTCCTAAAACTATAAAACAAATGGATGGAAACTCAACAAATTTATAATTCAGGAAGCGTATAATTTTATAGTGCCCAAGTTTTCCAGTTTCAATATTTCCAAAATTCAAAATAAATAAATAAATAAATCTCATAAGAAGAAGAAAGGAGTAAAGAACAAGTAACAGAGACAAGAGGAAACTAACATACCTTAAATAGTCAGTGCTGGTAAGTTCAAATACTCCATCCATAGCCCAGAATCAAATGCAGTTATAAAAGGGAGAAACAAAGGATACCTATATCACTATTTTATTCCTATTTTCTCTCTGATACACAAAACCCTACTATTTATAAATGCTAGTAGAGAGGCCAACGTAATCCCATTGGGTTTGGTATGGAGGAATGGGACAGCAACAGAGGTTTCAAACCGAATTGCCTTGCCTCTTATCACTCTTTGACATGGATATGTATGCAAGGTGGAGACAGAAGACCATCTATTTGCAACTTAGGATCAAGTATGATTGGACATGATAGCAATCAGTGTACGACTTACCATAGCCTAAAAAGAGTTAGTGGTTTATTGAACCACTTGTGTTCAACATGACCATGGTCAGATTGGCTAGAAGCTTGGGGTGGTAGTGTTGATTGACAATAATTACATTCCTTGGCAGGTAAGTTCTTGGTAGATAGCTTCAGCTATCACCTGTCCTTGGCAGACATGCCTTGACATCTGAGGATGACCACAAAGGTTGATTCAATGGGTCCCTCAGTGATGGTGAAGCCTGGTGGGGCAACAAGTGGAGACAATAATGATGGGACAAAGAAGCATGCACAGGACTAGTTACTGTAGTATGGGGGATAGGGATGAGTGTTGAATGCTCAGCATCTTCAACAATCGATCAGCCAGTGTAAGAATCAAGCCTTCAATCCAAAACTCAATTGGATATAGGATCTTTTTCCAAGTGCTATTTGCTGGTTTTGTAGTCAGCACGTTATAGTTGCGCTCATGATGTAACCAATATTTGCATAGCAATTAGCCTAGGAATTTAGGTATGGGGTTCACGAAGGGTACTCTTCATCAGACTCCTTTTCCGTCCTGTTTATTAGAGGGCAAATGTCAGGTTGGTGCCTGTGAAAAGCTTTAAATATATATAATCAATTTGGTACATGTGCACGTGCAGTCCGTGGCACGTGAGGACCCTAAAATTCTGCAAATCAAGGTTTTGATAGCCAAAGATGTTGGTGGCCGGAGGTGATCTGCTAGCGCGGGCATAATCTCATAAGGGGTCAGGGTGGTGGTGGTGGTTGAATCATGAAGAGGAAAGTTCAAATATAAGGTTTAGGTGGTGGGGGCATCCACAGACGGTGGTCGGCAGTGGCCCAATGGCATAGATCTCACCTCCTCATAAGGGGTCAGTCTGAATCAGGTTGGTGAATATAAGATGAGAAAAGGGGGGGGGGGGGAAAGAAACTCACATGTTAAGATTTTGAAAAATAGGTACTAAATTATTATTTTTTTGCATACTAAAACAGGAAAGAGAAAATGTTTTTAAGTAGCATTATGTACTTTTAATTAGTCTAGTTCAGGGGTATGTAAATTTCTGTTTTCAGGTCTGCTATCATCTCATTGGTAGACATCAAATGTAATTGTTTTGATTGTTTGCTGATCAAAAAGCGCATACACTAAGAAGTAGAGATTCCCATCGAAGAATAGGATGTGGTTAACCTATCGTCATGGCGATTGGCGGCATTCCAGATTGCAAATGGTGCAGAGGAGTATGAAGAAACATTTGCTCCTTTTTCATTCATATTTGTTTGGGGCTTGAAGAAATAAGCTTTTTAAGTAGATAGAGAAGACTAAAGTGGAATTCATTTGGAGAGGTTTGAAAGTCGCATATTGTCACAGAAATTTTGTATGTTGCCAATGGCAAAGAAAAAAAATAAAAAACACATTATATGAGATGGAAAGAAAATGAAACCCTATATTGAAAGAACACGGACCTGTGGGCTCTAGAGTTGCGTTTCTCTTTCTCAGAAAGCTGAACGCGGACCCCGAAACGCTCTGCACGGCGCATCTTCTTCTGGAGACTATTGAGAGCTTCGTTTGACACGGGAGGAGAATCAGTCGTTGCTGGTACCGTTGCAACCGCTGTTGTTGCTTCGGTTTTCTTCGATTCATCGGGTTTCACTGGGGAGAGTGGTTGGTCTTCGGTAGGGCCAGGGAGAGAATAAGGCAGGGTTTCTAGGGTTTGGGTTTTGATGGGGACGGTTTCTCTTTCGATCTCCGTCGCCATTGATGGAGATCGAGATCGATCGATCTGAGTCGCAGTGCTAATGAGGGGTGGGTGAGTTTTACCGCTCGTCGCGCGAAAATTAGACTATTTATATATATATTTTACGATCAATAGTGACTATTTTATTATTCTGAGTTATCTCTATAAAAACTCTATAAAATTATAAGGCATTTTTATCGTTACTAAACAAATAAATAACATAATTTTATACAAAAGACTGTTTTATTAATAATTTTTATTTTTTTACTCTTAACCCTTTTCACCCCATGCCGCTGGTACGTATCGACATTAATGATTTTAGTTATGACCACCAATTATAAGTTTTTATAAGTTTTCATTGACTCACAAGTTAATAAAATTATTATGCAAAAGTTTGGTAAACTTTTCATAATGTAATTAATGATGATTAGAAATTTGATTTTAATTATCATTGCTTCTTATTCTATATGTAGTTAATAAAATCAATTTTTCAGTATCGAAATTTGATTTCCTATTCTTTAATTCATGGGTACTTGTAAAGTGATATATTTTATTCTTTGCCGCTATTTAATAATAATCTATTTACCACAGAGCATGATCATAGCTTCAGAGGTAAAATGAGAACCAATATTGAATAAGATAATTACTTGTAAACTAAATAGTGACAGAGAATTGAAGCAACCGTTAATTGAAAAAAAATTGTTCTTCAAACTTAGATATACCTTCACAACCAGTCAAATCAAACACATTTAGAGTGACAAGACAAAACATTCAAGAATAAAAAAAATGTTAACATGAAAATATTAATGTAGTCATTTGTAGCTAACAATTGTTCAAACTGCAATCTATATTACAATTCAGAGTGGTGTTTTACTATTCATTGCTGACTGGGACAAACAACAAATGAGAATTAGAGACAAAAAATGGCTAGGATTTAAAGTTGGGAAGATGTTGAGGGTTGAGATTCATTATCCTCTAAATGTCATGTTTGTAAATATAAAACATGTAGAAGGGCAAAGAAAATGAAAAAAATTGTGAAAAAAATTAATTAAATGTACATGTGATAGAGAAAGAAAGTATTGTGGTTTTTTTTTTTTTTTCAAAATGAAACTATTATAACTATTTCCATAGTTGTCGGATTTTGATAAACTTAATATTATTGAAATGAATTTTAAAGATTTTTCTAATAAAACCAATGACCAATACAAACACTTAAAATTTCAAAATATTTATTTTATTTTAAAACATACAAGTATTTTTAAGATTTTCATGCCTAATTATAATATTTTTCAAAGAAACGGATGAACATTTTATTGAACATTCAAACAACGACTCCGAACATTCAATCAATTATAATTTTAACCGAGTTTGACTCTAAAAAAAATAGTATTCTAAAATATGATATTTTTGTGGAATTGATTGAGGGCAATGATTGGGATGGTGATTTGGGTGTCCAATGTATGATAATTAACAATAAATAAACATATGTGGAGTGTCAATGGCACGGGTAATATGCTACTCTATATTACAATTCAGAATGATGTTTTACTATTCATTGCTGACGGGAACAAAGTCAAACGAAAAGATTAGAGATAAAAAATAGTTAGGATTGAAATTTGGGAAATGTATTGAATTTTAGGGTTGAGATTCATTTCCTATGATGACATATTTGTAAATAAAAAAATGTAAAAAGGCAAAAATAATGAAAAACTATTGAAAAAAGTTGGTGAATGTACATGTAGCGGAGAGATAAAATATTATATTTTCCTTTTAGCAAAATGAAAATTATCATAACTATCTATATCGTTGTCAGATTTTGATAAACTTAGTATCGTTGAAATGCATTTTTGAATATCCTTCCAACAAATTCAATGATCAATACAAGCGCTAAAATTTTAAATATAAATATTTTATAATTAAAAAACGTATAATGTATTTCACTTCTTTACTATTTTTTTATATTTTTCAAAGCAATGAGACAGACCGATTATATCGAAAAAAAATGAGTTGAACATCTTAATGCACATTCAAATAAAAACTCTAAATTTCATGTTTTGGTGAATTCAAAGATTGGGGAAGAACTCATTCTCGAGGTTCAAAATTTTCTCCCAATTGATTCAAATTTGACTAAGTCTAACCCTAAATTTTAATATACATTTTTACCTTGTAATAGCCTTACATTTTAATACAGATTGAGAGCTAAAATGGGAATAGTGACGAAGGTGTTCAGTACAAAATATTTTAGAAAAAATAAAATTATGTGGAGTGCCAACGGCACGGGGCATACTCTAGTTAAATAACAAGATAACATAAATAAATAAAAAATTTAAAAGAAAAAATAATGATTAATGGGGTGCGAGGAGTTAAGGGTTAAAAAAATAAAAATAACAAAAAAAATAAATTAGAATCATTAATAAAAGAATCATTGTTGGTTACAAAAGTATAAAATTAGGTTTTCTATTTGTTTGGAAAGGGTAAATATGTCATATAAGTTTATGAGTTAACATGGGTTAATGAAATAATTTTTCTTGGTTATAAAAGTACGCACAAATTAGCCATTACATCAACTATGATATCTAAATTGACTAGTTTGTGAAAAAATAAGCCTTAAAAGTCATTTCCATTCGCTTCGTGTTCCCTTTCTATGTATGTGTTGCCTTTTTTGGGTTAATTACAATTCCCCCCTAAGATATATAGCTAATTCAACTTTGCCACCAATTAACATTCATATTGCACTTTCCCCCTCAGACTATCAGTCAACGTTCCTTGACTGTTAAGGCACGTGCTAGCTTCAAAAAAATCATATTTACTGCCTAAAATACCCTTTAATGATCTGAAGGCTGAGATTCAAAGTTGATGCAATTAAAAATGAGGGCTGAGATTCAAACTTCCACTAAGACGTTGGGTTAATTCACCAACTCCTCTTTCACCACAACCGTCTCCACTTCACCACCAATAACTCTCACATCTACTTTTACTACTACATCTACATGTTTTTTCACTGTAGATTAAATATTCAAGCATTAATAAGTGAAACAACTTGTCAAGTTTTGATGGCAAGCTTGAGTTGCAGCTCATGTTCATCATTTGTTAGATTAGTTCTATTTAAATGGGCAAAGTTACATTCAAATTTATTTTAAGGGGTTAAAATAAAAGATACTAGCGAAGAGCCGCATAAACCTTTTCTTATCCATTTCTTATAATCTCCTCCACTATAATCTCCTGCCTAATCCTTTTCTTATCCATTTCCATCTGCACTGATTCCCTCATTGGATCAGCACTCGTCGTCTTTGGTTGCCGCATAAACCCTCTAAAAGGATGTAGAGTGAAGAGCCGATTGTCAATTGAATTGGAAACCAATCGACGAAGTAGTGCGAGCTCATGGTGGTGGTGGTTGCGATGGGAGTGGAGTGGTGGCTCTATAGGAAGAACTGGAAAGAGATGAGGGATTACGGAGGATAATAGCATGGGTTTGGTCAGAGACGGAGAGGGGTTCGCCGGAGACGAAGTCAAGACAAGCGGAGCTAGTGAGGTTGAGTGAGCGGTGGCGAGGTGGTGATGCACGTAAACTGCTTCCTTCATAAGGTGACGGCGCTCCTTGCAACACCTCATTGTTTCCTCGTTGCCTAGCTTTGAGGCCGTGCACCCCATTAGAAAAGAATGAGAAATAAGAAGAAAAAGGAAAAAGAGAGACACCTAAACCAAACCAAAGACACAAAAAGGGAAAGAAAGAAGAAGAAGAAAGGAGGAGGAAAATGTACCACCACCACACCGCCAATGAGTATTTACATTTGCTTTTGGTTTTGGCTTTGTTTTATCTCTCTCATCCGTTTAGTAGACTCTTTCTTCACACACTTACACACACACACACTTTACTATCTCTATTTCCCTCTTTCTCAAATCAGAGAGCGAAAACGCAGGGAGAGAGGAGAAATGGAACAAATCGAAAGAAAATGGAGGGAGTTTGCCCTCCACTGTCCCTCTCAATTCTTCAATGGATGGAGTAATCCCTAGCTGTCCACGTTCCTGGTTCAGATAATAGACTGTTTTGATTGACATGTTCTCACATCAGGCGTGATAAGCATGTGAATGGCATTTTCGTCATGCAAAATAGGAAAAATGGTGGCACGTGAGGGGTTTGACAATCAAATAACGTTGACTGGTAGTCTGAGGGGGAAAGTGCAATATGAATGTTAATTGGGGGAAAAGTTTAATTAGCTATATATTTTAGGGGGAAATTGTAATTAACCGTTTTTTTTTAAATCTCTTCTTCTCTAGTCCTTGTTGGTGTGTTTTTCACTGGGATTTTCGCCCACCTAAATCCAACAAGAGCAACCACGATTTCCACGCCAAAATTTCTCAATTTGTTACAATTTAACCAAGTCAAGAATGTTCCAAGTATAACCAAGGATTGTGATTTCGAGTTAATTTTGGTATCTTGATTTTAATAAATATTTTTCGAGAAATATTTTGATTTGTAAAGAACCATAAAAATTTCGAGTATACATGGAATATATATAATGAATTACAAGGGTATATGAAAAAAAAAAAGATGCAAGTAAATAAATATATTAAACAAATTAAATGAAGCTTAAATACAAAGAAATGAAAGAAACATGAAATCTACATATAATTATAAAATTAGGGGTGGTTTCAAAAATCAATATACAATTAGAAGAAAATGGTAATTAAAAAATCAGGGTCGTCGATTCAAAAATCAATAAATAATTAGAAGAAATAATAATTAGATAAAAAATTTCTAAATTTTCGAAAAAAAACTCCAAAATTTTTTCGAAAAAAATGCAACTTTTGGTAGTTGGTTTCTTTATTTTTACAAAAAAATCTCGGAATTTTTTCGAAAAATCCCTTGAAAAAATGTAAAATTGCAACTCGTCATTTTTTCTTTTCAAAATTAAAAAAATGAAATTATCGACAAAATTTCGCAAAATCTCATTCCTTGAGTATAGCCAAGTTGTTCGGAGGTTCACTTTCATTAAAAAATTTTCTCTCTCTTTTTCTCATTCACATTTATCAAATATGTTAGGGCCTATTTATAGGCAAGATCTAATTAACCAAAGTTTGACAACTATCATAATACATACTAAGGTTGGGCCACCTCATAGTATGAGGTGGCTATAGGTGGACATCCACCACCTTCTACTAAATTCTACAATATTTCCTCTTGGATGTTCCCCGCATGTTGTCTTGTTTAATTTTGTATTGATTGTTTCTACTGACATAGGAACCCCTTTGAAAGTGGATTTCAGACTCGCTTCTGGAATACATGAGTATATCGTTATACAATGAAGGTTGTATTACTACTTTTGTTGCGATCCATAGAGTAATATATTGTCCGCTTTGAACCCAAAGCATGCACGACTTTAAAACGTGTAGTACTTTGTACATCCAAACTTGCACATAGCACATTTCCCTTCCTCACCAAGGCGATGTGGGAGTATAATCTCCCCTATGTAACTCGCCAACTGATTCACGTAATTATTACATAATGTATCCCTTAATTTATATTTGTTAGTCTTTAGATTATTATATTTTATTCTCATTATTCTGTTTTCATGTTTTTGTAGGATTTGAGCGTAACGATGAAATCGCATTAAGGCGACAATTTGATGAATGATCAATTGGTTGATTCAAATGGTGGTACAAAGTAATGGGTGACACGTCTAAACTTAACCTAAACAAACCTAAATCCACCTAATTTAACCTAAGCCCAAACCCAAAAGTTGACCTAGAAACCCAAACCAAACCAAACCTAACAAGGAAAAAGGAGAACCCTATTTAGGCTTCCTCTTTCCCTTCTCCTCTCCCATCTTTTTTTTCTACATTTCCTTCTTCCTTCTATCGTTTTCCAGCCACATCCACCCTGCCGGCGATCCTCGCTCGATAGGAGGACAGGCAACGCCATCACCCTATTTTGCACAACCGGCAGCCATCACCGCCCCTCTTCTTCCCCTGTTTTCTTATTTCTCTCTTCACCTCGCCATCGTCCAGCAGCCACACCGCAACCCCATTATCTCATCTTCTTCCACTTCCTTGTTCTCTCTTTAGCAGCCAAACACCGAGCACCTCCCTGTCCTCCACGTCTATCTCCTTCCTGCTCCATCACGCCAAACAACCACCACCACCACCTCACGTCCCAGTTCTTCTTTCTCTCTCCGATTAAACCACAAACACAACACCACCAACATCGAACAACCCACGCACGACACCATCAAGCGCACCACCACGCCACCTAACAACAGAGCTCCACTGCCCTTGTTTTTCTCCCTCTTTCTGTTCTCTTTCTCGTTTCTCCCTCACCTATCTCTTTCTCTATTTTGCAGGCGATCTTCACCGGAGAAGAAGAAGCAGGACGCAGAGGAAGCTCGTGAGAATGGCGACGAAGGGAGTAGCTCACGAGAATGACGAAGGCGCAGGATATTTCTGGCAAGAACCAACTGATTTTTGAAAAATCAATTAGTTATTTGCACCCTTTTACATAATCTGAGCCAGCACAGTGCATTTGCACTCTTTCTCGGGATGCATGTTAGTGCTGAGATGAATTCCATCTACACTGATGATGTGATCTCATCCACCATGATCTTCTAGACCCCACGCTGAGGCGAAGATGATACCACAGGTTTCCTAGAGTTTGTCGTATATGAATTTATTATTTTCTATATCTTGAACGTTAAATACAGTTGATTTCTGAATTTCAATAATTTGCTTTCACCGATTATATACAAAATAATTGTCTAGACTAATCGGTAGTTGGAAGTTCCCTTTGTTGATATTCGAAGTTTGTTTTAATCAATTAATTTGAATCTGTGATTGTGTGTGCCGTAAGAAGACATGAAGTGCTAGGGGTTTAGAAATAGTTAAAATAAATCTGTGATTGTGTGTGCCATATAAAGACATGCAATGCTAGGGGTTTATGCCTTTGTTGAAATCAATTGCGAACTTAGATTAATCTTTAGGTTAGTCGTGTTGATTCTTGAAAACAATAATTTGGATTACACAAATCTCGAAGAACCTGTGGTGGATTTGATGTCTCGGTCCACTTTATTATCATCTTATTAGTTTAATCTTTAAGTGTTCAATTTCATTATCTTAATTTAGTAATTTACATATGTTGTAACCCCCAACTCTAAGTTAGTTTAAATAAGTCTTAGAATTCGACTGTCTCGTCAATTCTCGTGGGATCGATCTGTATTTTCCACTGTCTACTAGTTAGACAGTCGTGCACTTGCGGTATTACAAGTAGGGTTTATTAACTTATTAATTTAGGTTGCCAATGACATGACAACTCAATGGTTAGAGCTTGGCGGATGGTACCACTAGGTCATGGGTTCAAATCCAGCTTGCGGCATCTTTATGGGTTCTGGGATCCTATAAAAACCCTGTTTGCCTTCAAAAAAAACTTATTAATTTAGGTTAATAAAATCTTCATCAAGTTTTTTGCGCCGTTGCCGGGGATTGTAACGATACAATTGAAATCTAGGGTTGTTTTTGCTAGTTTATAAATTAGGTTTAATTTTGTTTTTAGGAACAGTGTTACGAGTCACTTTCTTATTTGTTTTATTTGCTTGAGTTTGAATTATTTTTACATTTATTTTGCAGGCGGTCACACACATAAGAGCTCAAGTGGGGACGAAGTGAAATATTGCGATTCGCGAGGAAACTCTCAGAAATCGACTTCTACCCGGCGTAGCGAGTAACCTGAAAGAAGTTCACGCCGGAGGTAACTTCTACCCACCGCATCTGCACGTGGTTTTTGTGTGATCACTTGTGTTTAGCTTGTTTTAGGTAGTATTGCATGCAAATTTGAATAGTGCAGGATTGAGTTGAAACTTCCGTGCCCTCTCCCACGGATAGGTTAATCACCATCTATTTTAGTGTTAGGAACCTAGGCCTTCACTATTTAAAATTTGTAGCAAGATAATTATCTAGGACAGGTGTGGCGCTCATAGGGATCCTCTTTGGACATTTGATAGCTTGAAATGGTCGAGTGAAGGAACATATTCCATTTGGGAACAGTTCTTGAACTGGCATTTCACTTTGAGCTAGAGAGTGGAAAAAGAGGTAGGAGCAACTCTATAGTGGCAGACTGATAGGAAATTACCGTGCCTCTCCCACGGTTAGGTAAATTGAATTGAATTTCAGCCCTGTACTAGTAAAGAAAAGCTCTAAGGTCGTCTGCCATTTATTTTGTTTGTGCATCATTTAGGGTTATGTTGTTTTTTATTTTTTAGAGTTAGGTCATCTTCATATAGCGGTTAGGCTTGCATTTAAGAAAAAATAAAAAAATAATTAAATTTTTTTTTGAAGCTTCTTTAGGAGTGTTGACTTTGAACCTTCGATATCCAGTAGTTTATGCATACTTGGGTGCGTGATTCTAAGAGTAGGCTTGACCGACAAGACTTCGAGGAGTTTTTTCAAGTCCCCATTACCTATTTAGGTTCATCATCCTTGTCTACTGAGATGGCTGAGGGGAAGGCCTTTAAGGATTACTTCGCCCCTTTTCCTAGTAGTGATCGGTCTTGCATTGTCTTACCTGAGACAAATGCAAACAACTTCAAACTCAAACCATCTATTAGTCATCTGTTGCCTTCTTTTTATGGTTTTGAAAAAGACCTTTATCTTCATGTCAAAGAGTTTCTTGACATCTGCGCCACCCTGAAATACCAGAACTTTTCTGTCGATTCGGTCCATCTTAGGTTGTTTCCCTTTTCTTTGAAAAATAAGGCGAAATCATGGTTAAATGCATTAGAGATAGGATCAATCACATCATGGGATGCGTTGTCAAGAAATTTCTTGACAAAGTACTTCCCCATTCATAAAACGAATGCCCTCTGACGAGATTTATCTAATTTTCAGTAAAAAGAAGGCGAAAATTTCTATGAACGTTGGGAAAGGTTCAATGAACTCATTATCAGGTGTCCCCATCACGGATTTGAGAAGTGGCGACTAGTTCAATACTTCCAAGACGGTTTAACTCCTCAAAACCGTCGTATTATTGACGCTTCATTTGAGGTATGTGTTGCATGTTTGAGTCCTGATCATACAATAGCTAATTGTGACTTGCAAAATGATTATCCTGCGTACTATGCTGAGAAAGTCAATTCTTTAAACACTATCAGGCGACCTGGTGATAATTCACAACCTAACTATTACAGTCAAGGATTTACCCAACATTCAAATCTTCCCTGGGCCCATGGCCCACACCAAAGGGGACCTGTTGTTGTCTCCCAGGCTCCTCAAGCCTCTAGCCCTGTTAAGCCCCACCTTAACCAAGTTTCTCCATCCAACACATCAAGTTTAGAGGAAATGTTTAATCAGTTTTTGCAGTGCTCAGAAAGTATAATTGAGCAACACTCTAAGGATATATCAGAGTTGAAAGCCACAACTCAACACCAATCTCAAGCCATCAATAGACTTAAGATAGCTGTGAGTAAGATTGCTCAGTCTTTTTCTGATAAAGAGCCAAGGAGATTTCCTAGTCAACATGTTCAAAACTCGAAGGGTCAATTCGCAATTGGTAGTATATCTGAGTCATGCCATGAAGATGTCCAATCTATTACTACCCTTAGGAGTGGAAAACATGTTGACAATTGGGTACAAGTGCCCGATTCGAGTGTCGTTGCATCTCCGTCTAAGTCAAAGCAGATTGCATCTCCATCTGACAAGGAGGTTGATAACGCCTCACCTTCTAAAGATGTGCCTCTTGACTTTGACCCCACTTAGGCATCTTATTTGCCTAGGGCACCGTTTCCATCACGGTTAGCTCTAGCAAATAAAGGAACAAATGCTAACGATGTAAGGGAAAATTTTAAAAAAGCTCACATTAATATTGCGTTGCTCGATGTTATTAAGAAAGTTCCTTTCTATGCCAAAATTTTTAAGGATCTTTGCACATAGAAGCGAAAGCTACATGTGCAAAAGAAAGCCTTCCTCGCCAAGCAAGTAAGCTCAATTATTCAACACATAACCCCGCCTAAGTATAGAGATCCTGGGTGCCCGACCATTTCTTGTATTATCGGTGATCATATGATTGATAAGGCACTGTTGGATTTGGAGGCGAGTGTTAATTTGTTGCCATACTCTGTTTATGAGCAATTAGGTCTCGACGGGCTAAAACTGACTAAAGTAACACTGCAATTGGCACATAGGTCAATCAGAATTCTCCGCGGTATTATAGAGAATGTGATCATTAAGGTTGAACATTTTTATTTTCTAGTGGATTTCATAATTCTTGATACACAACATGTTCACAACCCCTCCAGTCACATTCCAGTTATTTTGGGTCGTCCATTTTTTGCCACATCTAATGCTATTATTAATCGTAGGAATGGAATCATGAAGCTATCATTTGGCAATATGACCGTCGAACTCAATGTTTTTAATGTAAGCCAACAATCTTCTGAGTCCGAGGATGTTTGTGAAGTTAACATGATTGAGAGTTCGGTGGAGAATTCCTTACTGCAGTTTGCATTAGATGATCCCTTAGCAGCATGTTTGACTCACTTCGGTTTAGACTTCGATATTGATGAGTCTAAACCCAAAGTGGAACTCCGTCCACTCAGTGAGTCAAAACTGAACCCTTCTGCTGATACTATTGGGCTTTCTAACCCATCCCCTTTCCCGCCTTTTCATGATGACCCATTTGACATATGTCCTCCTAGTGACTCCTACATGAAGTCTGATTCTCAATATTCTTTGGAGAGAATACATCCCATAGATAGTGTTGATTCCAGGTTTGGGGGTGTTGTTGAGCTGTCTAGCTCATCATTTTTGTGCAATTCATTTTGTTATGATGAGTTTGTACCACCTGATATATCTATAGACATACCTCTTTCCATCCCTTTACTATTGATTGACGCTACCTATGTGGATCCCTTGTTATTAAGGAATGATTTTAGTTTTGACCATCCTATTATGCAATACATTTAATTTTCTGATTTGACACCAGACATAGGATGTCCATTTTTAGGAGTAGGAAAGAGTAATTTATTGGATATCCTTGTTGGTGACAACTTTCTACTCCAGATCCCTATGATTTTTTTACGACCGCGGGTTCGTTTGCATTTTCTCTATGATTTTGCATGGTGTCTTCGTCGTTTAGGGGTGTGTTAGTTTCTGTTGTGCTGCATGTGGGTGCTACTATATGTTGGACGGATCCTCAACTTTTTCGGTTGTTGTTATATGATCTAGTCAACATCGTGGACTAAGTGTCTAAGTTTGGGGGAGTATTTTTTTTTTTATTTTTTTTTTTTTAAATTGGGTCATTGACCCTTTTTATTTATTTATTAATCCATGCCCGAAGGCTACATGATTGACCCTATAGGGTTAACCAAACCAAGCCCGAAGACTACAATATTATTGCCACTTAATATCCTCGTCGCCTCCATCTCGCATAGAAACTTGCTTTCGCTCCGGTCCATCGCCTCCACCTTGCATGAAGACTCGCTTTCGCTTCGCTCCGGCCTAGTCTATCTAAGCAGCTGCATTCAATACCCGAAGGCTTATCAACGGCGGAGCAAATGTGCTCTTAATAATCCGGCGAAAACTCACAAAATCCTAACTGGTGAGTCTCGAACCCGTGACCTCTCACAAGGAGAGTGGATGTCCAACCAACTGAACTACAATTGGTGGACTTGGGGGAGTATTTGCTATGTTCTTCCTCTTCACTTTATGGTACATCATTTGTGAGGAAGAATATATGTCGAGCTGACGACGTTAAACCAAGCGCTCTTGGGAGGCAGCCCAGCTTCGGTTGTGTCATTATGGTTAGTCTGGATTGATTTTCGAGATATTTCTAGTTGTATTCCACTCATACTCGTTAGCTTTGTAACAATTTTGACTTACAACTGATGCATGTATTCTTTTTTCATTTGTCCCCAGTTCTTATGTTTTTTCATTTGTATATTCTTTCCCATGGTAATATCACTCTAAATCTCATTTTTTCTTTTTCCTGCATTTGTCATGATCATCATTTTATACATTGAGGACAATGTTTGGTTTAGGTTTAGGGGTGAGGTTTATGAGTTTTTTTGCATTCTTCAAATTTTTTGAAATGAAATGTATTTCACAAATGACTATTGTATTCTATTCAATCCCCATTGAATACATAGTTAATTATGATTGTGTGAAAAAATTTCGATTTGAAAATGCATTCAAAATCTGAGTTCCTTTCCAATGAAGCGAATGTGCTTTGAAGTATGCTTTTAAATTTGAGAAATACATGTTTTCACTTGTCACATTGATACATTAAGTGGATACATAAAGTTGATATTATCTTTAAGTTAAATATATTTCATGATATTTTTTCGACTCGGCCACTCTTGCACTATAAGCTGAGTTAGCATGATTTGAAGTTAATAGTAAGATATTAACTAGAAAGCCTTAGAATAATAGTGGAGACTTAACCCTTATGAGTTTCGAGACATTCTATTTTTCTTGAGGGTTATTAAATAAACTCAGACTTTTCTTGAGTCTGCATTATTTCGTTGATGATCTTATTATTCTTGTTTCTTTTATTGATTGCTTTGAGAATGATGTTAAAATTTAATTATTACACTAAAACTTCTTGGTTTATTTAGTTGAGATGTCATAATACCGACTAGAGCTTAGGAAGTAATATAAACATTTTTTTCTTTGAACTGTTTTTTAGCCTTTATAGCATACCTAATAAAAAATATCCGTTTGCAGCCCTTTGAGCCTTTGAATGGACTTTTTCTTTGCTAACCCCATCTCCATTACCTACTCCAGTTAGGGAGTAATATCCCATACTATTGTTATCCTTGTCAAATGTATCTGAGAATGTGTATGGTTGATATATTTTTGGAATGGGCAAATAAAAAGAGTTGAAACTAAATATTCCATGAATCCTCGGGACTGAAATGTTTCATTGTGCAGAAGGGGAAAACATGTCGTTGATTTTATAAAAGAAAAAAAAAAGATTGATGCTTCGAAGAAAAAGAAAAAGATAAATATGAAGAAGAATTTCGAAGGAAAAAAAATTAATGTTGTGCAACATTGGTTTACTCTTAAGGGTCCCCACGTGTTTATTAAAGGGTGTATCTAGTCTCAGAGAATTTTTGCATATCTTTTTCCATTCTTGTTAGTCAAAATCTTAGCCTCATTTCAACCTAATAAATACACCTAATTTAACCTAAACAAACCTAAATACACCTAATTTAACCTAAACAAACCTAAATCTTAGCCTCTTAAGGGCCTCCACTTCCCTGATCTCTCTTTAGCAGCCAACCACCGAGCACCACCATCATTCATCACGTCCTCGCGCACAAAATAGGGAGCACCTCCCTGTCCTCCACGTCTATCTCCTTCCTGCCCATCACGCCAAACAACCACCACCACCACCACCGGATCATGTCCCTGTTCCTCTTTCTCTCCCGGATTAAGCCACAAACACAACACCGCCAACATCGAACAACCCATGCACGACATCGTCCAGCGCACCACCACGCCACCTCCCAACAAAGCTCCACCACCCCTATTTCTCTCCCTCTTTCTCGTTTCTCCCTCACCTATCTCTTTCTCTATCTTGCAAATAATCTTCACCGGAGAAGAAGAAGCAGGACGAAGAGGAAGCTCGCGAGAACGGCGACATAAGGAGTAGCTCGTGGGAACGACGAAGGCGTAGGAGATTTCTGGCAGGAATCAACTGATTTTTGAAAAAGCAGTTGGTTATTTGCAACCCATTACTTATTTTGAGCCACCACAGTGCATTTGCACTCTTTATCGGGATGCGTGTTAAGCTGAGATGAATTCCACCTACACTAATGTTGTGAGCTCATCCACCATGATCTTCTAGACCCCGCGCCGAAGCGAAGATGAAACCACAGGGTTTCCTTGAGTTTGTCGTATCTGAATTTATTGTTTTCTATATCTTGAACGTTAAATACAGTTGATTTCTGAATTTCAATAATTTTCTTTCACTGATTATATCTAGAATAATTATCTAGACTAATCAGTAGTTAGAAGTTCCCTTTGTTGATATTTGAAGTCTGCTTTAATCAATTAATTTGAATCTGTGATTGTGTGTGCCAAAAGAAGACATGTAATGCTAGGGGTTTAGAATTATTTAAAATAAACTTGTGATTGTGTGTGCCATAGAAAGACATGCAATGCTAGGGATTTATGCCTTTGCTGAAATCAACTGCAAACTTAGATTAATCTTTAGGTTAGTCGTGTTGATTCTTGAAAACAATAATTTGGATTACACAAATCTCGAAGAACCTGTGGTGGATTCGATGTCTCGGTCCACTCTCTTATCATCTTATCAGTTTAATCTTTAAGTGTTCAATTTCATTATCTTAATTTAGTAATTTACACCTGTTGTAACCCCCAACTCTAAATTAGTTTAAATAAGTCTTAAAATTCGGCTGTCTTGTCAATCCTCGTGGGATCGACCCGTATTTGCCACTGTATACTAGTTAGACAGCCGTTCACTTGCGGTATTACAAGTAGGATTTATTAACTTGTTAATTTAGGTTAATAAAATCTCCATCACTAACCCTCTTGAGATACATGGGCTCTTGGGTTTCTCCCGCACCCTTCAACTTGGGAGCCCAACGTCCTTGTTGGCACACTTCTGGTTGGGTCATGCTCTGATGCCATTTTGTAACGACTCGATCCGCAGAGTACTATATTGTCCGCTTTGGACCCAAGGCCTGCACGACTTTAAAACGCATAATACTTTGTAGATCCAAACTCGCACATATATAACACACCCTCTCCCTAATCAAGGTGATGTGGAACTATAATATCTTATTTGTAGTTTGCCAAACCTTTTGAGATTTATGGGCTTTTGGGTTTCTCCCGCACCCTCCCCTTGAGAGCCTAACGTCATTGTTGACACATTCCGACTGGGTCAAACTCTGATACCATTCTGTAATGATCCGATCCACAGAGTACTATATTGTCCGCTTTGAGCCCAAGGCTCACACGATTTTAAAACGCATAGTACTTTGTAGATCCAAACTCCCATATATATAGCACACCCCCTCCCTTATCCATGCGATGTGGAATTATAATTTTCATTTTATAACTTTTCAACCCTCTAATACACGAGTTGCATTTTTTCAACAACTCATTCTTTGAATATTTTTATCTACACTTTGAATGGGATGTTTTATTATTTTTGATTATATACTCAATGGTGTATATAGTATAACTTTTCTTCATATTAAAAAGGATAGAGATAACCGCATCACATATCTCTGTTTCTTTATTTTGTTTATTCTCGTCATTTAAGAAAATAAACCCATTGCACAAAAACAAGAAAAGAAAACCCTAATGCCTCATCTCCTTATTCCCTACCGATTCCATTCAACACATTTAGATTTAGTATAAAACCCACAACCCCATTGAGGCATTTCTTTTAAATCTCTCAAATAGATTCAAAACACACATTTTCTCTCTCTTTTCCATGGCATGATCTGAGGAGTTGTTCAATCAAATCTACACCAACAACAACAACCAATCTCTTGGTCAACTTCTTCTTCTTGTCATTCTGGATTAAAATCAAGCCTAGGATTCGATGAAAAGGATCAAATGGGAGAAAAACATGGGAAATTAGGAAGCATAAAAAAAAGTGGAGTGATAGAGTGCAAAGTGGATTGGGTGGTGATTTGAGATGGGATTTGTTGAGGAGATAGGTCTAAAAAGGAAAAAGAGATAAAAAGTGAGGGAAGAAAGAATGAGAGTTTGATTTCTCTCATGTATTACACAAAGTTGGGAGAAAATAAATAGAGAAAAAAGAAAATAGAGGAGAGATCTAGCTAAAAAAATCGGTGACGGAGGGGGAATGTCTGGAGATGCTACAATCGGTTGTAGGTGTGAGGGCTGTGAAAAGGGTGATCTGCTAGGGAGAGAGTGGCTATCGACCTGATGGGTGTCTGTAAGGGCTGCCATGTGTATGTGAGAGAACAGTAGGGCAGTACCCGTGAATTGGTCAGTTGCGCAATTCAGGTTCGGTTGTCGTGTGTTTTGCGATTTCATTATGTGAGTTTTTCTTTATTATCTTTTATTTTTGTTTTAAAACAACATGTGAATATAATTGAAGGTTACAATTGATGCGTCCACAAATGGTCCTACTGTGAGTTTGACCTGCAAAGCAATTGTTAGACTGCCAATGACCACCTTTTTTATGGCCGAAGGCACTCCGATGCTTAAGTCGGTAACTCTATTGGAAGAAAGATGTAAATCTAGACAAAACTCGGTTAAAGTTGCATACATTTGTCAAATGTTCCCTTTACCTTTTATAATGGTCGTGGTTAATCTCTGCGTGACTTAAGCATGTGAGGCGCAACAATTCCCTCTTTTATGGAGATGCATCCGGGGAGGCTTAACTCCATCCATGGTTCTTTCCGGTGCAACGTTCATCTTTTTTATGAGGGAACTCGTGTTGGGCCTGGATCCGTGTTCTGTCTGTTTGGGCATGGATTTAGGTCTTGTTTGTTTTCCTCATTGGCGGGCCTTGTATGGGCCTATGCAATTGGTTTTATTCCTATTGGGCTTCATGAGCTGGCCCAATAGGTTATTCGATGTATCCTCATGATGGATGGGTCTCTACGTCACGTGTACGGTCATGATGATCAGTCTATTTTGATGTATCATCAGTTATTCCCCCATAGTTAGTGAGCATGATGACGTGGCCACTAACTCTGGTGACGGTTTACCTCTCGATTTCATCATTACCTTGTATTTAATGCCGTCAGTTGCTTTTCAGGGGTTGGTGTCTCGATCCTTTGTTTGCTCGTTCGTCTTTTGCGCACATTTTTTAAATTTCTCATAGCCATCATATCTCGCACGTTGTCCAATTAGTCGTTTCTTCATTGCTTGGCTCTATAAAGGAAATGTGACGGGTACGTTTTCCCTCTTCACGCTATTTTTGAATTTAGGGTTTGTTTGTTATTTCATTTTTTCATTTTCATTGCTCATTCGCTCTTCAACAGTGTCTGTTGGTAACAAGTTAAGTGGTAAGTCGCTAACTCTTTGCGAGGCTCATTACTCTCCTAATAGAGCTTCTCAATCGACTCTGGAGACTCTTCAATCTGATTATAATTTTCCACCTGACCTCAAGATTGTTCTGCTCAAACGGGGTGATAGTCCTTGTAACCTGAAGGCGGGATACATCGCACTATATTCATGCATGTTTTCTTCTGGCTTTCGATTCTCAGCTTCGGAGTTGTTTTGGGAGTATCTGAATTTCCTAGGCATTCCTCCAGCCCAAATGAGCCCTAATGTTTGGAAGGTGATGGTTTCTTTTTACGTGAGGGTTACTCTGTCTGGTATTCCTTTAATCGTTAGGTTCTTGCATTCCCTGGTCTTCCATTGGCGTACAGGGAGGCATGCTTCCTTCATTCTCCTAATTGTTTCGAGAAACTCAATGATGACATTCGTGATTGGTCGCGATCTTGGTTCTATGCTTCCGTGAATTCTAGCTACTTTCTATTGCGAGGTCGTTTGATTTTTCAATCATTTTGAGTCCCCAACAGGTGGAAGAATTTTCTCTTATCTGCTAAGGAATAGAAGATCGGTGAACGATTTTCTAACTTCACCGTTTAAGCATTTCTTTTCAAGAGCATCCTGGAGCGTAGTAGTTTATACACTATGAGTGAAGTGAAACGAGCTTTATTTACTGAGTCTCATGCTAAGGCCTATGTTGCTCGTGCTGGTGTTAGTGATGCTAGCATTGACTGGGAAGTGAGTTCAGTCTGAGATGTTACGGATCTCGATGCTTCTATTATTGCTTTCACTCTTGCTTCACGAAAAAGAAAACTTGTGAGGTCTACGAGTCCATCAAGGCAATTGTCGGTAGATCCTGGTCAAGTTTCGAGGAAGAAACGACTTTCAAATCATAGTTCTGCCTGATTTTTAACTCGTCAGAGTTCTATTTGGGATATTGCTTCTCGCCCAAGTCCTTCCCACAACGATGCTACAAAAAGGGATTGTGAATCTCTAGAGGAGGCTGAGGAACTAAGTCTCGCATTGAAAAGAAGTAAGAATGAGACTATTTGTCCACTGGATGACGATGAGATGAAGCTTATTTCTGCTTATGGTGTTTCGAATACTGCTGAGTTGTCTAATGACGACTCTCGAGTCATTAATGAGAAAATGCTACAGCTGATAGTGGAAAAGTCTAAAGACATTGTTGGCGGTCAGCGTTTCAATGATCATTCCCCCTCATATTCTATTGACATCAGTGAAATAGCCGGGGTCCTTGTTTCCTCTCTTGTTTGACAGGTTTCTCCTACTTTTGCTGCTACCGTCAGTCCTTCCCTTGCCGCAGATGCATCTCGATGGGAGGGTAAATGTGGTTTTTTCACTAATACTGTTATTCCATCTATTCTCCCTGTTGTCGGAGGTGGTTCTTCGGTGCTTCCGGATCCTCGCGTCCTCCATCCACGAATTAGTTGGATTGAGCCTGGGCCGAAGGACATCCATATCAAGTCTGACAGCGAGTTTTGTTGGTTTACCTCGCTCAACAGGCAGGATGGTGCACGTAGATTAGTAAATGAATGGTATAGACGGTTGGTGGAGAAGCCTTTGATGCCCGTGTTTGACTTGTTTGATTATATCGACCATGGTCTTGAGCAGATAATTGACGGGATTAATCATCTCATTTACGCGGGGGTAATGGGTTCGATTTATCGAGCTGGTCGTGATCAAGTGGCTCTTTTTAAGAGGAGGTTGGCAGCGTTATTGCTGATATTTTCTCATGTTTTTCTCAGTTTGATGTGTTGAAAATGCAATGCGCGGGCTCGGAGAAAGCTGCAGTGGTTGCTCAGGAGTTTTTGACAAAGGCGAAGAATAGGCAGGATAAGTCTGCTATTGAGCTTGATTCCTGTAAAACTGAGCTAGATGAGGTTTGCGCTCATTTTCGTGATGTGGAAAAATAGTAACTGCAACTTTCAATGAAGTTTCTCATTCTGAATTGAAGCAATCCGTTATGTGTGACGCCACTAATGATGTCAAGGCAGATGCTTCCGGTATGCTCTCCACTGCTAAAGGGCAACTTGCCGCGACAAAAAATGAATTTGCTGCTGCTAAGGATAGGCTTCGTGTGGTCGAAGCCGGAGATTGGAAGCGAGTAGTTGACGGGCAGATTGTGCTTCTTGATTATATCAAAGGGCCCGATGAAGACTTGTCTAAGTATCGTCACTTGGTCGGTGAAGCTTTTGAGGATGATGATGCGAGGAATTCACTTCTGCAACAGAGGAGTCATTACTTCGTTAGTCCGACATCTCGGTCGACTCGAAGTGTTTGTGTTTAGGTGACTCGGGTGTCCAACCTTTAATTCGTTATTCCGATATCTCGGTCGACTCGAAGTGTTTGTGTTTAGGTGACTCGGGGTGTCCAACCTTTACTTCCTTAAACTGACATCTCGATCGACTCAAAGTTTTTGTGTTTAGGTGACTCGGGTGTCCAACCTTTACTTCTTGGTTGATAAAACCAGAAGTTGTGTGTTTGATTGCTTTGTACAACGTATCTATTTTGTCTGTGCGAAGATTTGGTGTTTCTAAATTTGTAATCTTTATTGATATTTCCTTGATTTTGTCATCAGCCTTGGTCGCCATGGCGTTTATGCTGGTTCGGAATATGATTTGTTCCGACTTCCTTTGCTCGTACGGCCTTTGTATTGGGAGCTAGTGTTTTCGTCGCTTTGTTTTTCTTTGTTCCGTCCTCGTATGTTGCTAGTGATTCAGGTTGAACTTGTAGTTGTTGTGGGTCCCTTTGACTTGTGCAAATTGGATGATGCAAACTCCTCCATGTTTTGTGCATTTGTGAAGTGTTTCGTCAGTACCCTTGTTCCGATACAGATCAGTTAGAGTGAGGAGTTCGCTCAATTACTTCGTATGCTCTACTCTTTCAGTTATGCAGTGCGTGGCATATATCAACTCCCTGGACTGATATTCGTGCGTTGACGTTGTCCCATTTTGCTATGTGTTTCAGTACATTTGCTCGACTTGTTTCCAGAGTTGTGTATGGCTTGTACGATGTGGCCTTAATTACGCTTATTACCCGTTCGTGTCGAGTTCGCGTTGGTTGTGACTCCCTGATTCTTTGAATCGCTCTGTTTGCCACTCTGATGGTTTTTTGATGGGTTGCTGCCTTCTTGTAGTCCGTCATCCTGCCTTCTTTCTTCCTTTCTTTTCCGTTTTCTTGAAAAACTCTCTTTCTTAATCATTTCTCCTCCTGGCTGGCTTCATTTCCTCTAGGGAGATATGTTTTGTGTTATTTTTAGCAGGATTGCCATGTCATTTGGAAGTTCCAGGTTAAGAGCATCAAAGAAGGAATGTCTCTTCAATCCAGCCACGAAGGTTGCAGCGGCCGTGTCATCGCTACATCCGTCAATCATTGTCAATTCATTGGTAAAGTGGGTGACATATTCCCGTATTGTTTCATCATACTTATGTACGATGTGCATGAGGTAGTGTGGCTTTTTCCTTATCCGCTGGCTTTCGATGAATCTGATAAAAGCGGTGGTCATGGCTTGAAAGGAATCTATTGACCTCGGTGGTGGGCTATTAAACTAGTTCATTGATATAGACATGAGGCTAATTGAGAATGTCCTCAAATTTTGGTGGGGTGAACTTTTTCGGCATTTCCGTTTTCACGAGGACGTCGGAGAATGGTGGTTTTGCCAACTCGTATAGTATGTTAGGATCCGACACCCCTATTCTGAATGGGATTTTGGTAAGCGTCCCCTCATACAGCGGGTTCTTGCCTCGATGGAGCTCAATGCTTTCGAAGTTTCCTTGTTGGGTATCTATTGGGACTTCATCACTCCCTTGAGCTTGATTGGCTGAGTTTTGTTGCGATCGTGCCTGAACAGAATTAGCTAGCTGAGTGTGCTCCTGTGCAATCTTCTCCAACATCTTTATTACGTGTTCCATCTGGATTATAAGCAAATCGACTCGAGGGTCTGTGGCATCATCGTTAAATACTCGGGTTGTCTGGACTTTTGTGTGCCGTGGATTCGCATTTTCGGATGTTATTGGTTCGGTGATCCGGGCTATATCCTCTATTTTAGCTGTTAATGATGCATAAGAGGGGATGTTGTCATGATCTGCATGCTTCATTTATTTTACCCGTTGGCTTGTTGATTTTTTGTTAGGTTGTGGTGAGCCTTGTCACAGTGTTTTGTTTTTAAAAGAGGAAACTCGTCGTTCCCCACGGACGACGCCAAACTGATGCATCAAAAAATTCTCCTCCTATGAGTTTGACCTGCAAAACAACTGTTAGACTACCAAAGACCACCTTTTTGGTAGTCGAAGGCACTTCGATGCTTAAGTCAGTAACTCTGTTGGAAGAATGATGCAAATCTGGACAAAACTCAGTTAAGGTTGCATACATTTGTCGAATGTTCCCTTTACCTTTTATAATGGTTGTGGTTAACTATTTGCGTGACTTAAACATGTGAGGCGCAACGAAAGGAGATGTTTTTTTAGCAGTCTCCTCTTTTATGGAGATGCGTTCAGGGAGGCACAACTCTTCCACGGTTCTTTTCGGTGCAATGTTCCTCTTCTTTATGAGGGAATTCGTGTTGGGCTTGGATCTGTGTTCAGATCTGTTTGGGCCTGGATTTAGGTCCTATTTGTTTTCCTCATTGGCGGGTCTTGTCTGGGCTTATGCAATTGGCTTTATTCCTATTGGGCTTCATGAGCTAGCCCAATAGGTTATTCGTTGTATCCTCTTGATGGGTCTCTATGCCACGTGTCCAGCCATGACGATCAGTCTATTTGGATGTATCATCAATAATTTTATGAACGTGGTTTACGAAAAAATATAGTGTTTTTGTGGATTTAGTAAAAGTCTAGTTTGAAATTGAAATAGGTAGAGGAAAGGACAGTAGTGTAAATCATTGGTGGGTGAGGTGTTTTGGGTTGTTTCATGTGATTGTTTCGTTGTGTAGTAGTGTACAGGTTGATTGGGTTTTTCTATTAGACATACTGTTGATAGTTGTTTGTCTTGGTTGGATCATATGAATGAACCCATTTGTGCATGGTGGATAATTATATGATTTTTTTGTTCCTATTTTGCTGTAGTGGTTTTTGTTGAGCATTTCCACATTATGATTGATTGTGTTTTTGGTTTGTGGTTGAAAGTAGTTAGTGTTTGTGAATATGGATTCACATTTTTACAGGATTGTGAATCACTGATATGAAATTGGCGGGTTTCATTTTAGGTAATCTGTTACGTGATATTAGGCATGTTTGAAAATGAGTTTGTGTTATTTGTGGTGTTTTGTGTCACAAATGTGAGAACTTTACTATTTAGATTTGTTTGATGTGTGGGTTTTTCCTAGCTTGATTTTTCTCTCAGTAAACTATTTCTTTCAACTAATGTTATGAGAATTTGTTTAGAAAAATGCTAGGTTGTTTCCCAAAATAATTGGAGAATATTGTAGTTAAATTGTTTATGATCTGACAATGTGTCAAATGCATTCTCCAAAAGAATAGGTCGATTTATTTATTAATGACAATGTCATTGTGAAAGAAAATTGAGATATCACAATAAATGATATTGATAAACTATGATTCCTTAAACTTTAATCATCTGGAATTGTATCACTTAGAATTACCGCATCTGTTATTGTTTATGTTTTTCCCTTTCTTATAAAGAAACTAAGTAACATTCAGATTGGGTCTTTGCGGAGGAGGACACTCATTTCTTATAGAGAAACTAAATTACCATTCGATTGTGTCTTGCAAAATGTGGGTGGTTTTGAAATGCCTAAAGTAGGCTTGATATTTATTCGTAAAAAATGTGACGTGACTTATGTGCATTGTTAGCCCCAATAGTGACTTTTATTGTACTCATGTAGTTAGGAGTATTCGGTGATGCATGCCCATATGTAATGTTCCCATGTAGGCATGGATGACAGAGAAGTTTCTCTTTATATGATAGTGACATTACGGGCATATATGTTCGGCACAGAGGTGGTGCGAGTGTGGTATTGTCTAAGTGATCAATTCATTAAAAATGGATAACATGTTAAGACCATTAATATTTGAACACAACTTTTTTAATTAATGAAGTACCAACTATTTTAGTTATATTTATATTATTTATAACCATTTTCATGCAGGATGACAAGTCTACTAACATTGCTACAGGTCAGACTTGCCATGGTTAACCACTACAGAGTAAATATAGGTTAAATAAATATTTACTTTAATAACGATAAAAACTTATTAAGATGACCCGATTGCCTCGTTGAGGAACTAAATGTCCTGGAACTGCTATCTTTTTGCATGACACATTAATTTGCCTCATTGAGGAACTACCAGTCTTTGAGGTGTTATTTTATTTTGTATAAAACTAGAGTATGCCTCGTGCCGTTGGCACTCCAAATAATTTTATTTTTGTTAAATATTTTGTATTGAACACTTCTGTCACTATCCTCATTTTCGCTCTCAATCAGTATTGAAGTGTAAAATATGAATTATCCCTCATTTTAGAGTTAGATTTAGTCAAATTTGAATCAGTTGGGGGGAAATTTTAAATGCCGAGAGTGAGTTCTCCCCCAATTTTTGAATTCGCCAAAATATGAAATTTAAGTTTTTTGTTTAAATGTGCATTAAGATGCCCGACTCATTTTTTTCTGATATGATCGACCCGTCTCAGTGCTTTGAAAATATTGAAAAAATATTAAAGACATGAAATACATTATAAGTTTTTTAATTATAAAATATATATATATATATAAATTTAAAATTTTGGCGATCGTATTGATAATTGATTTTTTGGAAAGATCTTCAAAAATGCATTTTAACGATAATAAATTTACCAAAATCCAACAATGATGTAGCTAGTTATGATAATTTTCATTTTGCTAAAAGAAAAACACAATATTTCATCTCTCTGCCACATGTTTATTCCACTAACTTTTTTCAAAAGTTTTTCGTTATTTGTGCTCTTATACATGTCTTATATTTACAAATATGTCATTATAGGAAATGAATCTCAACCCTCAAATTCAATACATTTTTCAACTTTCAATCTTAACCTTCTTTTATCTCTAATTCTTTCGATTTGACTTTGTCCCAGTCAACAATGAATAGTAAAACAACATTCTGAATTGTAAGATAGATTTCTTGTTATTTCATGTAATTTATTTTACTTATTAGAGTTGGAGATTACTCATACCAGCTACCTCGCTGACCCAAGTAAGTTTATGCTTCTTGGGTACATTCTTATTGGAAAGAAGTCAGTTAGCCTTTCAAATTTAGAAATTTTTTGGGCATTGTTATTGGAGTTTCCTTAGTGGGGCGAACCTTGTCAAGGAGTTTCCTAGTTTGAGTTTTTATTTACTTTGTTTCAATTATTAAATTATGTCTTTGTTGTTGTTGCTAAATGTTTTTCTATTATTGAATTTCACTTCCCAAATTTGGGGAAAACGAATAATCCTATGTGGATAAGAGTATTTTCCTTTTTTCGAAAATCGGGGCGTGACAAAAAACCCAATGTGAAAACACTTGGACAAAAATAAAACTAGTATAACATTTTTCAAGAATATGGGAGTGCGCATAATGTTGTCTTTTTAAAACTTTGAAAGGAAAAACCTAGTAGGGAGAAAATCATGTCGAAGTAAAAAAAAAGTACAACTACCAGTTTTGCATACTTTAGGAAGCTTAATGCGCATAATGTTGTCTCATTAAAACCTTGACAGGAAAACCCAGTAGGAAAAAAACCTTGTCGAAGAAAAAATAGTACAACGCGCATATATCAAATATAACATACTCATATATGATCTCAAAACATACTTTTGGATGCACACCGGGGGGTATATTTTTGGATACTCTCCTTGATAATGACTCCTCCTCATGATAGTAGAACTTGAATTACTTTGATGATTAAGTCGGCGCATGCTAATCGTGTAAACCAATTTGATAAAGAGATCTGCAAGGTCGCCATACTTCTGTTCGACTTCAATCACGATGGTTCTTCTGAAACTCATGTGGATAGAGGAACTGTATTGGAATGTATTTCGTTCAATCTCCTTTGATGAAGTCTTCTTTCATTTGAACAATACATGAAACATTGTTTTCATATATTGTAGTTAACTGATCAATAAGTTTGTTTAATAGACTCCCAAAAAATAGTTGCACTGCAACTCAGAACCTGCATGTGAACTACCCTTATAAGGGTTAAATAGATAACCTAAATCTGCATAGTCAACTAAGTGGGAATGGTTTGACAAATCACATGAATAAACTCATATCAATGGTCCCAAAAAGATATATGTGTAATGTCAAGCCAATATTTATAAGTTTGTGCAAAACTATAATTTGCTAGTAAATGCACAAAAACTATATCAGGTTATGCACTTGGTGCCAAATATAACAATGGACCAATGATAATCGCATATGGTACTTCAGAACCAAGTATAATTAAATTGGTTGATGCGAGTATTTCTTGAGATCTAAAGATCGGACAACCATGGACGTACTACGTAGTAAGTAGATGAGAGTTGTTCATGTTAAACGTGTTACAAATATTGTCAATATACCTTGATTAATGAACCAAGATTCTAGCAGTACTTATTTCAATCTGCATAATTTTATCTATGACAATTATACCTCTAGACATGATTTCTTCTGGAACATCATGTAATGCTGCTTCTGGAGCTTTGCGAACAACTTCTTCTGGAGGCTGTACAACTTTTATAGGAGTTTCAAGAATTGCTTCTTCGGGAGCATTATAGCATGACTTTTTTTTTTTTTACTAATTTCCATTTTTCGGTAGTTGAATCTTCGGAACCTATAGGTCTGCCGCAATTTTGGCATGCAACATATCTACTAGTTGTCATACTTGAACTTTGTATTTAAGGGATACAAATTCGAGCAGGTGTATCATAGTTGGTACATGTGACTTTGTCCCATTGGCTACATCATTAAATGCGTCAAGTAAGTAATTCATAATTGTCAGATGAGACAAAGTTGAAAAATTCAACGATAAATTCACATAGTTTCTTACCACTATGTTGTTTTGTAAGAATTTGAATATCTCCCTCTGATGGTGATATTTAGTATCATAAAACTGACATTTACAAACTAGCTATAAAAATGTTACCAGTTAAAACTGAAAGTCTACGTAATGGGCTAAGGCTAAGTAGTTTTGCAGTATTAAATATTGCATTTCCCTAGCCACTATGGGTTGTTTATTGAGTAATTTAGATTGCATAAGAAAATGTCTTCCAACAAGGTGAAGACGTGTAACTTAAATAAATTTCAAACCATTTTGTCCATACAAGACAGGACCGTGCAACAATAGTCCCTATCAATGAGCAAAATAACCAAAACTTAAAGTAAATTTAGTTGCATCATCAAATCAGATAAACTAGATGCAGAGGATAAAACTTGTGCGCTAAACAAAATAACGTGTGACACGTAAACACATATGAGACCATCTAACAAAAAGTTCACTAGGTGAACAAGGAGTACATATGTATTTGTAAGTGGAGTATGTGTTAAGGGTGACTTATTTAATAAGTTTTGGCGTCATATGACATGTGATGAAACAACTCGAAGAGTTGTATAATAACAATTAATTAACGAAAAATTATCTCTAATAACTTTAGGCTTAATGCATATGTCTCTATATAATGCATATATTGTGAATGTAAGCTTCATGCTTAATGCATATATCTGTAATGTAAGCTATTGGCATGACTTCCAACATTAGATATAATGCATATATTTTGAAATAAAAGCAAGTTTTTTCAGGAACTACAAAAACATAATACATGTTGGATAAATAAACGTACGTTATTTAATGATAGAATATGAAACTCTTCTGATGCATTCAATGATTGGGATAACCTCTGTTGGAGCATCCAATAAATTACATAGGTCCAGCTATGATAGGTACATTTGTGTCTTAAAGGTCAGTATTGAGAAAATGTTTTGACTAGTCAATAAATTATTGGTAGTGACACTAACAATTAAACAGATATGATTGTCCATCATTTGCAGTTTATAAACCATACTTTCAAATAAAATGCATGTAGTAAATAAATCAAACAAATAAAAACATAATATATTGTATATGTTTCACAAGTAGCAGTAAATATTCTAATATAACATCATCTATTATATTTATTTTTAACAAGTAGCAGGTGTTCTAGACCACTTCACGCGGTTTATAAGTATTAGACATGTAGTAATATTGTGGTAACCACTGTTGTTGGGGTAATTACTTTGGCTAATGACCACCTATGCTGGAGAGGGTACTTATGTTTTGAATGTCCTATACCTCTATCGTTTTTTACAGAGAAAATTGACACTTACTTCAAAAAATATCAGAGACCGTGATTTTTCATTAGATCCTTTACATTGTCTAATGTTATAAGTATATAAGTAACATGCCTTTCAAAAAATATATATATAAGTAACAAACTCAAAACCACGAATAAAGTAAAGCCCTCAATTTTGCTGCAATGAGAGTAAATTCAAAGAACAAAAGGAACAATGATTGTTATCTTCTCATTACATCAAATTTATCTATTTAGTTTGAATGAAATCTTGATATTTCTCTATTGCCTCTATTGGTGCACGACAAGCATGTGACCAATGTCTACATTTAGTACATCTATGATAAGTGTCATCTTTAGAAGAATTCTCAATATCCTTCATATAAGTTTTATTATTATATCAGGCATGAGTTTGAACCATGTGATAAGTGTTGTGACTACATCTGCTAGAGTTATTGTTATAATCATCTCTGCTGGAGTGATTATTTGATTACATCTTTTGGAGTGATTATTGGTAACCACTTCTAGGGCTAATACTTCGAGAGTTGCTATCTTTTATATAATTTATTCACCCATGGAAGATGCGTCACTTGGTCAATAGAATAACTTTCTATGAGGTGTGTAATGCACTTGACATGACACTTAAGAAATAAAACTCAAATATAAATATATTTTACGAAATTTATATAGTTAGGTGTATAAAATACATGTATAATTAACATTATTTTGCATATCAGATCTGCTTTATTTCACAAAAGTTATTTTAAGTAAACCCATTTTAGTGGGGTGACATGACAAAAAACAATGATCATTGTGACAAATGCAATAAATATTAAATCAATCAATATCTGTGTTTAATTGCTTACCTACTTAGAAATAACAACATTTGTCAAAAGATTCATGTCTGACAACAAAGTGGTTATAATAGACACAAATTTGGGTGAAAGCAATTATGTTCATACCTTACTGTAATTTGATGAATTGAATTTACAACAGGTAAGAAGTAATCCCACCAAGGAAATCCAAAACCACATTGAGAGCATATAATACAATATTCAACACCTCGGTCAATAATAACACACAGACACACTTACCCACATCAACCAAATGAACTTAACACCACCTAGCTTACTATCCTTATCTTTATTTTTTATTTGTTTCATTTGTCAATTCATTGGGAAAACTCATTGTTACAGAAACAGGTTGGTATCTGGCACATACATTGATATTTGGTATGCTTATCACCCCATCTCTCTCTGTCTGGTCTGTTTACCCAATTTCAACAAGATTTTGGGTTCTAAGAAAAATCAGTTAAAAATATGAACAATACAAAGAGATGGAGAGCTCCAACAGATAAAACATGCCAGAAATATTTGAGGTTGGGTCTTGTGAAGAAGGTTAGGAGTTTGGGTGTTATTTAATGAAAATACTCAAATAGTTTGATAGCAAACAAATCAATTTGAAACCATAAGCAAGATCCTCAGTTACAAGGTACTCGAGCATGAAGAAAATGTATACGGGGGTGCCAATGTTTGGTGTGGTTTCCAACCTTGAGAAACCTGGCGATTCTGCCCACGGGAACTGGAGTTTGTCCCTAGAAGACAATTTTGGAGACGATCAATGTCAAAAGAAGAAGTAGAAGAGGTGCTACCTTAGTATTGAGTCTCTATCTTTTTGGTTATTCTGGTGGGTTGGATTTTTCTCCTTATGTGAGTGGTGTATACATGACAAAAATTAGTCTATAATTTGCCCAATTATCAGCACTACCATCAATGGTACTGCCAAAGCACCACATGAGTCGAAGCGGAGACTTTTTTGTTCTTTTTTTTTTTTTGGAAAGAGAGCTGGGTTTTAAGGACCCCTAAACCTTTATATATATGAAACAAAAACAAAAACAAAAACAAAAACAAAAACAAAAACAAAAACAAAAACAAAAACAAAAACAAAAACAAAAACAAAAACAAAAACAAAAACAAAAACAAAAACAAAAAAACAAAAACAAAAACAAAAACAAAAACAAAAACAAAAACAAAAACAAAAACAAAAACAAAAACAAAAACAAAAACAAAAACAAAAACAAAAACAAAAACAAAAACAAAAACAAAAAAAACAAAAACAAAAACAAAAACAAAACAAAAAACATAAACAAACTCTCACAGGAAAGAGAATCCTAGTGAAAGTGAACACGGTTACTAGGCCTATAATAATCTTCAACTAGCATCGTCCAAAGAAGAAACCTCTTTTTTTTTTCCTTTCTCCTTTGTTAATGAGGAAAGGATTCAACCTTTGTACTTTTTATTTGCTTTCTTAGCCCTAGAGGATCTTCGAGGGCAGAGACTAAAATCTTTAGTGCAAGAGTTTGGAAACTTTGTAGCCAAATCTCTTGCAACCTCTTCACTAGAAGGATCTTGCTCATGTTCCTCGTTACTACTCTGCTCATCTGTTGTAGTGTTCTCTTTGTCCTGAGTCGGTGTGTGTTCATTAGCCTCCACACTAGCACTACGCTGAGACTTTTTTGTTATTCTAACATGTGTTCCAATGTGTGATATTGTGATGTGTGTAATGAGGGGTCTGAAACTTAAAAAGGTTCAATTTCAAGCATGAAACGCCGCAATGGAAACTATGTTTTCTTGTGAGGCAATATCAACTATATGTAATATATATCATGGAAACAGTCACGTTAAAATTTAGAAAAAATATACGCTTTTGTTTGAATTATTTGCCTCTAAACTCTTTTGAATAAAGAGTTTGAAAAACAAATGCGGAAATAATTACCAAATCCGAGCTTCGTGTTAAAATACCCTTAGATCGAAGTGAAATATAATAATCACATATTGCTCAATTGGTCAGAGCTTCATGCGCTCAATTGGTCAGAGCTTCGTGTGCTCGATTGGTCGGAGTTTCGTACGCTCAATTGGTCAAAGCTTCGTGCTGATAATGTATTGTAATTTAACCAAGTCAAGAGTAATCTCAGTATAACCAAGCTGTTCGGAAGTTTACTTTCATTTTAATTCTTTTTCTCTGTATCATTCACCGTTTTTTTTTCTCATTCAAATTTATCAAATACATTGGGGCCTATTTATAAGCAAGATCTAATTAACCAAATTATGACACCTATCATAGTACATACTAAGGTTATTTCACCTCATACTAAAGTTGGACATGCACCACCTTCTATTACGTTCTACAATATTATTTGCTTCTGGAAAACCCATCCACCATTCTCTTTGTGTGGCCAATGAAATTATAGGTAACAACCTTAATTAGTCACCACCTTCTTTTATTGGGATTTAAGGTTGGTGTCACATAGCCCATCATGTTGCAACATTGGTGGTGAAAACACTTAGCAATGTGCTTATAAACCCAATATGTACCTTGGACTTGTCAACTTGTAATAAAAAGGTTGTTGCTAAATAACTCCACTATGTTCACTGAAGGAGACCATCGCCCCATTTTTTTTTTGAATCTGTTGAAGGACACCATCCACCCTCACATTCTCTTCTCTCTTCACCGAAACAACACCACCGGCCAACCCCACCACCACCTCGCCCTGCCATGCACTACTACAAATATTAGCTTAGGTAACGCCACTTAGATAGCGCTTTTTTAAAGAGCTATCCAAGTGGACACTAGGATAGCGCTTATTTGTCTTTAAAAAAAAAAAAAAAAAAAAAAACGCTACAATAGCGCTTTTAATTTTTTTTTTCAGTTAAGCGCTATCTTAGTTATGTCTTAGATAGCGCTTTAAAAAACGCTATGAGAAAAAACGTTACCAAAGCTACCATAGCGCTTTTAAAGTGCTTGCCGAAGCGCTATGCAACTTACATTTAGGATAGCGCTTCGATTTTGATCAAATATCAAATTAAATCTCATTTATTCAGATCTTGATACGATCGGACGGTTAAGATCACAAACCCTCATTTTTTCATTTTTTCAGATTTTGGTTTCCTCGACATTTAGAATTCCCCTTTTCAAACACACAAAGAGGCGATGAGGCGAGGAGGCAAGGAACCGAGGCGAGGAACCAGAGGAGGCGAGGAGGCGAGGAACCGAGGAAGGAGGCGAGGAACCAGAGGAGGCGAGGAACCGAGGAGTCGGAAGCTCATTTAAATCTGGGTATTTTGTTTCAAGTTTATATCTTTAGAACCGGGTTGGTTAAGCATGCTTTGATTTTGAATGGGTTTTCATTAGTTTGGTTTTGATTTGCCTTTTGTGCCCTAATTTTTTGATTTTCTGAAACGAAATTGAATCATGTTTATGTTTACATGGGGTTTGATTGTTTTGGTTTATTTTTATGAAATTGACAATGGACTTTGATTATGGTGCTTAAATTTGTGATTTTTTGTGAAACAGACTTGAACAATTTTGACCTAATGAATTGGGAATCTAATTTACAATGGGTTTCTTCTTATCAGGTGTTGGAGTTAGCAGGAAAAGCAGCGAGAGACAACAAGCAATCCAGAATTGAGGTGGAAGATGACCATATATCTTGAGAAAATATTGTTTGCTCCCATCCTAACAAAACATTTTCCACAACTTCGTCAAAAACATGAGGGTAGGGACTATCATTAAATTCATGTTTTGCATTTTCTCTCCCTTTTTTCTCTTCTATTTTCTCACTTTTGGCAAGTTTTCTTGGAGAAAGTTTCTTTTAAACATAGCCTAAGAGATGAATGTCCTGTCTTGTTATACGACTAACTAAGTTTTTACATGATCGACCAAGTTATATGCTTATACATACTCATGATATACTCAAGGATACAGAAGTAAGCATGCCAAACCATCTAATATATCCTTCAGTACAATCGGAAACTAACTAATCAAATTAATAAAAAATAGTTGAATCCAATTGTTTTCCCATGTATGGCTGTGGCTACTTTCTTTGTTAATAAATATTGGTATACGAGTATTGAGATTCAGGAGTGTTTTGCATTAGATATGGTTTGTCACTGCTGTTTGTAGTGCAACTTTCAGGCAGTTCTTCTTGTTTAATAGATATTATTAAGTCACAGGCTTAGCTGGGTTTAGTATCTTAGTATGGTTGAAGTCTCAAGATTGCTAATTACATTCAGCAATATGGTATTGCTATTTTGTCAGGTTGCGGAGATGGAAGCTTGTTTGCAGGAATCCAATCTTACAGTTCCAACTCGTGAAGTTCTCTACTCTATTGCTATTGTTAACTGTGTCACCTATGCCTCGTGATGATTTGGCTCCAATGAGGAATGTGACTCAAACTGCTCCTGTTCCGTCAGGTTGTTATTTTACCAGTTGCCTTTGCTTTTACGTTGTTTTGGTCACGTTTTGTCAAGTAAGGTTCTTATTTGGTTGATCTGAGTGCTTTAATGCTTTTATCTTGTACTAGTTTTATTTGACCTTGCTTGGCGACAAAACTTAGGTTGTGTTTTTGGAGTCGAAAGTAAATGCACTTGTACTTCTCATAGAAGCACTAGGCTATAGTGATAAGTTATGGTTGTATTAGTATGGTCAACCAGACTTCTAAGTTTTGGAAATTGAGTTAGTTATTGAGACTCTGAGAGATAGAGATAGTGGCCGTTAGTTATTTCTGGAAGTTAAACTATTTGCAAGTTACTGGGCCAGGAATTTTTGCAAGAAAATAATTGCTGGTAGTTTTACGTGGCTATATCCAATAAGTAACTTCACAATGTGTTGTGTAACGCAGCCTTAGTCTAAACTTCAAGCGTGACAACTATTTGCGCTATGCACACTCAGATAATCCAATTGTTCAGCTGAAATGATCCTCTTCCTAACTCCTTAAATCATTTTTAAGCTGATGATAAAACTATGGTTTGAAGTTATACTAAGATGTAGAAAGTGTTGTTTTCTTTATGTTTGTGATTAAATTGTTGAATCTAAAAGAGGGTACAATGTAACCTTGAGTTAGTTTGAGTTTCTATAGCTTTGATTGGGCTATACTGGTTGCTTTGATTTATGTAAACATTTGATTGGGCCGTAGTTTTATTTATTAAGGATTCATCTTATAAGATTTGTAGATAGATTTTCATTAAAAAAGAAGTTGATGCATCAGATATGAGAATATGGCGAGGCCGATTGTTATTGAACTGAATGTGCCTCAAAATTTGTATTTCATTTCTAATATTAGTGAATGCAGGAAGGAGTGCTTTGGATAACCCTCATCATATGGAATTTGAAGCCAAATCTGCTAGAGATGGGGCATGGTAACTTCTAACTTGCAGGTATGATGTTGCAACTTTTATCTCTCATAGGTTGTTTAACACACATGATCCGGTAATTATCAGCTCATATTGAATATGACTGATCTTTGATATAATTGATTAGCTTTCTTCACTTCATTTTCTGGGTTGATTTGTTTCTTGATTGTGATCATTGTTTGAGTTCTTTTCATTGTAAGACATCTCACAGGACTGCACCTTCTTGTTTCCAATTTTTTTAGGCTCGTGAAGTTGACATTTTTTAATGCAGTTAGACGTTGGTGTGGTTCCAAACAAGTCTACGGAGCGCAGCAAGACTCTAAATATTATGAGCTTGATATATAGATAATATGTCATGTGTCTGATACATGTTGGTTGTCAGAAAGTTGTTAGCAAATTGTAAGTGCCCTTGGTCACTCATTTATGTGTAGGTTCAGTTCTCATTGGGATCTTCTTGAACAGATAAACAAAGGGTCACATTGCTGGGAGAAATACTGGAAAAAAAAATCTATCTTGAGCAGGTATGCTCTATAAATGTCGCTAATAATGATTTCGATATTTGAGAAAATTTTATTGTATTTTTATTTTAAGTCCTGCACTGAATGTTTCATTTTTGTTTTTCGTATTCAATGTATAACGATGTGTTTTTACTGTTTAAGGTTCATTTGCTAATGGACTGTTTTACTTGTGAAGTTATTTCTAATTGTTGTTTTGTATAATTATAACAGTTTCAGTGATCTATATATGTCTTCCAATTTTCTAAGGTTTTCATATATTATGTTGTATTATAAGTTATATTTTCTTGAACATATCAACTAGCATGCTGGGTATAACTATCTGTTAAAGGCCAAAATATGGAAATGACCCAAGAAAAATTGTGTCCCCTACCAAGAACAGCCAGTCCTTAAAAGTTGTCAGATCTGCCACTATATTGGCAGGTTAATGAATACTTTAGTTTATGGATGAATACTTTTTTTATAGAATCGATTTGTAATATGCAGGTTAATGAAGCTGTTGTTACTGGCTGGTTATTTTTCCGTTATTTGGTTATTGGAGGTAAGCTGTAAATTCTATTGTACATGTCTTTTTTATTCTTCATTTTATTAGACAACGTTGTTATCCATATTTTAATTTATGTCGCTACCATAAACACCTTATTACAAAATTTCAGTCAGCAATTTTGACTCTGGGTTGGAGTTTGTTCTGGTTATATGATGTCTCCTATTTATGGTGTCTTGTGCTCCAGTTCTAGGACTGATTGAGGCGATCACATTACGAGTCATGGATGTTTGCTGGATTGTATGAGCAGCAAGTTTTTCATGGTGAGACCACTTGTACTATTGTTTTTCTGTTTATTGGTCTCGACAGAAGTGAAGAGTCGGAGTTTAAATACTAGCTCTACATTGAAAAGGCCAAGTGTTGTGAATATTGGTGCTCTGCTTTCTTTCAATTCAACTATTGGAGAAGTGGCAATGCCAACAATAAATGTTGCTTTCTTTCATTCATATCGATGCCTGTTACAGCTTACTATTTTTAGATTTTAGAAGCTGTGCTGTGCCATATGGTACACATATACATGCACAGGAACAGGTTGCCTTCTGGTCTATTTGCAACATGGTGCTCACTCTCTTTATCCTTCTGTATTTGCAGCAAAATAAATAGATTTTGATTGATGCTGTTGTCCATGCTGTAAATGAGGACTATGTTGAGATGGAAAATGATTTCACCAGACTTGGTTTCCTTGCTGATCCCATACATCAAACTACAAGTGATGGTTCTTCTCCATTCCCAAGCAATTTCCTCCTTGGCACTGCCTCCTCTGCATATCAGGTATCACAACTTCTACAATTTCCTCCTTAGTGTGTGTGTGTTGTTATACTTATACAATGCCATGATGCAATTTCAGGTTATGCGAGGATACAATTTGAAGTGGCGGTAGAATCTGAGAAACATTCAGCGGTGCCGCAATGTACAGACGAAGTTAGGACTGTAGGAGAAGCTGTTGGCCATTTCATTTCGTGGCCAAAAAAGCTGGTGTATATATATGATAGCATATTAACAATTTTGTATGAATGCTTAAATTATATTTTGAATGAATGAGAAACAGTTAGTTATCATGTTGTGTCTTTATTGATTGATTGAACGTTGTCATTATTATATTAAATATTATATAAAAAAATATTATATGGTAGTTAATAAAAAAAATTCACCGAAATTAAATAGCGCTTTAGAAGCTAATTAAAAAAAAAAATCAAAAAAAAAAAAAAATCAAAAAAATCAACAAAATTAAATAGCGCTCATAAAAGCGCTATGCAAGCTAATTTAAAAAAAAAATTTAACGCTTAGATAGCGCTTAATAAAGCGCTATCTAACGAAGCGCTATTCAAGTACGCGCCTTGCATAACGCTTTTTTGAGCGCTATCTAAGCCTATTTTTAAGCGTTATGCAAGCCTATATTTGTAGTAGTGATGCCATGCCACCGGCCGAAAGTGGTAGTGCTTGTAATAAGAGAGAAAAAAAGGAATATAACATATGAGAAGAATAAGAAGATGCGAGGATGATGGGGAGGAGGAGAAGAAGAATAAGATGGAAGGAGGAGGAGAATAGTTGGCATTGGTGAAGAAGAAGAGGTGGCGGGGTGGTAGTGGTGATTGATGGAGAAGAAGAAGAAGAAGAAGAAGAAGAAGAGAGGATGAGGAGGACGAGAGGTGGCGGTGGTGTAATAGTGGTGTTGATTGATGAAAAAGAAATGGAGATAGGAGAAAAAATGTAGGATTTTTTTATTATATTGGTGACGTCCTTCAGAAAGTAGCACATTAATAATGTTCTTCAACAAAAATAGTGGTATTATTTAGCAACAACCTAATAAAAGTTGAAAAAAATATTTACAAATATTACAAAAAGCATTATAACCTTTACCAATATCGTACACTACGTTATTCTTGAAATAACTGGGTTTATCAAGTCAAATAATGGTCCAACTTCATTGGCCAAGGGATCTGATGGTAAAAATTGGGTTTTCTCAACCAATATACTCATCGTCATCAAATTAAAAGTTAAACTTTGAAGTTACGCTGCTCATTTTAAGATTAGTCCACAATGTCAACTAATTGACCCAACCAACACTCAACATTAAAGAAGGCTGGCACTGTCTTCTTCATCTTTGGAGCCAAGCACAAAGGGCCCTTTCTTGGAGGACAACTTGGAGGGAGAGGAGACAGAGAAGTCAGAGTGTTCCTGGTGATGGTGGCACTGGCAGAAGATATGATTTTAGGATACTCAGATCTTCAAAAACTCATGTGCCATTGGAGCTGGCTCCTCAACACAACTCAGTGGCCTGTAATTGTTTGGTGCATCTCATCACCTCTACTACTTCCAACCAGTTTTCCAGTCCAGATATCCTTGACATATCCTCGATAAATCAGGTAACATTTCATCATACTTGCATACATCACAGTATTTGACAAAAATCTCATAATCCCAACAACAATGATATTTTGAACATTGGTACCAAGGCCCAACAGACTCACAAAACGGAGCATGCTATAACAAATTTATGGCTTTCTCTTGAAATTTGTTTGTTGGCCAAATGACTGAACAGTTACTTATAGAATTTGATCTCTGCTCATATTTAAATAAATAAATAAAACATGCCCATGTGGCTAGAGACATTCATGATATTCTACTCCGATGCTCAGATTGACTTGTACTCTGATTTGACTCCCGGATAAAAAAAAGACTTTTCAATGTCAAGAATGCTACCAAAGTTTTCTCTTTGGAACAATCTGAATGTTCCACCTCTCCCCCTCTCTCTCTCAGCAATGATGCTAAGAGACCTGTGGAGAATCAAGACGCCTCCTTCTGTCTTTTTTTTTCCTTTGAAAACTGAGTCAAAATATTCTTCCTATCATGACCAATTTGTCCTGTCTGCACACACCTCTAAAAGATTGTTGTATTTTCTACAATAGTCACACATAAGATGTTACTCACTTGTTCTTCCTTTGTCCAATCATGCATCAACGATGAATTCTCTCGCCTCTCCCGATCGACTGGCTCAATGATAATTTTGGGGTGCCCAATACCTCCATTTTCCTAAAGTTCACGTGGGATATTGCGAAGACTCACCCCGATTATAAGGAAGAAATGCTCTCTCAGTTTGTAGTTGTCATTCTGACCATATGGCAGACCCGTAACAATTGCATTTTCCAAAATACCAAATTCAACGCATAAAGGTTTATGATGTCTTTTCAGAGTACCTGGTCTACTTGGAAACACCAATGATTTTCTACAAACTTTAATCAACAAGGCATTGGGGCACCCTTACCTCTGAAGACAATAATAATCTGGTTTTTATTCATCATGTTCTTTAGACAACTGCCACTGACACTCGGCCTAATTTTGTTTCTTACTCAACTTCTCCTATAGGCCCCCATACTGAGTTAGCCACCTCCCGGATAGCAATGATACGAGCCCAAATCCATTCAGCTAGATGTCACAGACTTAACCTTAGATCTTCACAGCTCAAACCTACATGATAATGGTCACATACGATGCTAATTTTTTTGCCCAATCTCAACAGGGAACGGTCAGAGATTTTACGGTCAACATGCATGGTGAGGTGCTAGCAAGAGTGGCTTACCCGATCCCAGGGAAGGTGATTGATAGTACCATGGTGGAATGCTATGCAGCCAAAGCGGCTCTTCTTCTGATCCAAGTTAAGCAATGGAGAATATGTTTATTGATGAGAGACTTGGGGACCATTCACTTTATTTTACATGATGATCAGCGGCAACCTAGATCAACTATAGACTGAGCATGACAACCAGTCATTAATAGCATACAATGCTTTCTTTTCATAACCTCTGTAATTTTATTTGTAGAGACCTTAATTATGAGGCTCAGAACCTAACTTCTATAGCAGCCTAACAATATTGTATTTTGATTTAGCAATATATGCTATTTGCTTTTAACCCAAAAAAAAAAAAAAGGACCCCCACTTCAAGTAGCTGCAAGTTGGGTATTGGGTTGACAGCTACACTTCAAACTCAAAGAATCTCAAACTAATGATCTTTCCCATTACATTGTTTTCCTTTACAAGGCCTCTCAATTCAAAACTGGGAAAATTTGTATCCAAATCAATGGAGCTAAAATTAAAATACAGACAGTTCAGTAAAATGAAGTATACACATCCCAAGTCAGGCTAATGGATGCCATATCTTTAAGTAGTGTAGTCACAGACAGCAATCTGCAAGTGAGACCGATCCTGCTCACTAGCATACTGTCTGACAAAAGCTCTTCTCCACCAAACCTCAAATGCTCTTTGGATATTAGGGCAGTCATCTCCTTTGCTTAAAAAACGACTGAACCAATTCAACAAGATGTCCTGTTGCTGTGCCAATGACAAAGTAAGAATTGTCTGACTGAGACCATCCTCCACCAATTTCTTATCGAAAGATCTACAAGCTCTCCTCATCCACCCAAAGTCTTCATATAAAGCTTCCAACCATGTGCACAACAAAGCATACCGTGCATCTCTTGATACCAAAACTTGCCCTCTCCCAATAGCAGTACATAGTTGTGCAGTCACCCTGCTAATTTCATACCGATACATTGATGGGATTTTTTTGTGAACGTTAGCAAGTTCCTTCTGATCTGCCCATAACTTCACAAACTCATCACCATACTTCTTCTGAATCATAATATCAACAATCCACTGCAGATTGTCAGCTTCCCGAGATATCTCACCCATTAACCCTCCTCGATCTCGGTTGCTGTCATCCACATTTTCTGCCTCTGTTAAACATAATACAAGAGAACCGAGACACTTGTGGCAGAGATCATACAGAGTCTCTCTGGAGACATCAAAGACATTACTGTGATTGCTCTTCTTGGTTGTATCTTCCTTAAACAACCCAGATATAAGATTTTTCATTTCCCGCCGCGCTTTATCGTCTTTCGCTTGTAGAACACCACTTAGAAGTTCCAAGAAGATATCATCACTGCTTGCAGAAGTAGATGTTTCTGTAGAAACTCTTTGGAGAACTTCTACAGCAGAGTCATTAAGTTGAAGCTGACCAATAATGGAGACAACTTTCTTCTCCTCATCCTCAGACCATGGAACAGCTTCCAGATACTCCAGACATGACAAAATTCCTGCGTCAAACTGGATAGCAGCTGATACCTGAAAAACAAGTCACTAATATTACAAACTTGCAAAGAATGCACATGATGAAATCATCATGATCCTTATACTATTCTAAGATAAGACAATTGGTTTGAAAGTTGAGAGTTTATTGTCCAGAGATAATGAAAGCTTCTAGAGTTCTTACCTAGTTTGAGTCTGTTTCTATGATTTCTCAATTAGTGTTCATTCTTCGAAGTTTCAACTTGCGATCCACATTAAACTTCGCAAGAATTGAACATTCAATGACTGCTGACTTCAAGGATAATGTGTGTTTCCAATATTCTATTTTCTCTAATCAAACAGTTTACTTGAGTCCTGTTCTTCAGCAAGAATCTCATCAATTGATTTGATGACAAGAAGGTATAACCAACAATTCTACTCATTCGGTGTTAAACATGTCATTTTCTCCTCTCTGCGGAAACTTGATAGTAGTGAGTGGGGACACTAATTGTTTTTTCCATAAAGAAAACCTCAGTTCTTCTCATTCAGTGTTAAACATGTCATTTTCTCCTACCTGTGGGAAAGCCAGTGTCTCTGCGAATTTTTTTTTATCTGCAGGAACTTGACAGTTAATGGGGGGCATTAACTTTTTTCTTCCATAAAGGGAAGTGGTGAAAAAAATGGAATCCTAGTATGTTGGAAATTAGAACTAAAATCACATGTATATATCTTTCATTAATGAAATTGAAATGTTTGACTTATTAGATGTAGTATCCACTACTGAAAGTAATTTTAGCTAACACCTCAACAAATAAATCTTGAATTCAAAACATGGAAATAAAATATGCAACAGAGGTCTTAAAATCCAAACAGTAGATCTCATAGCTACCGACCTCTAATCCTATCTCATTGACTTTTTGTTGTGTTAATACTATCATAGATGTAATATTAACTAATACCCAACATTACCAAATCTTGAGGTTCAATCATGGAAAAGAAATATGCATAAATACAAAGGGAGGTCCTAACTTCCACACGTTTAATACAAATACAATAGCAATTGTTCAATTCTATGTCACTGATATAAAACAAACAAATAAACAAAATTCGAAGAAACCAAAGAATAAAAATATTTTACACCAAAAGAACTAGAGTGCTTTGACTGATAATTGTACAACTCTCAATTGTCATTGGTGATAATTCTGATGCTACAACTATAACCAAACAAACAAGGGACACTTTGATATTACCCACAAGAGTTAAACAACAACCCCAAACTCTCTTTTTGCTTCAAAAACTGTAGACCTATAGATTTATACTTCACATAGAAAACCAAGAAGTCCACATCCATCACTTTCTGCATTGGAATTACATGCAGACTCTATGAAAACCATGAATCAAACTACATTTTCCCATACTAATGAAGTCCAATCTTCTATAACCAAAAACAACACAATCCACAACAGGACGTCCACAATCATCATATTCTCCAATCCAAATTGTTACTAAATACGCGAAAATTTACCTGACATTTGCAAAACCCATTCAACTCTAATCCTTCATAATTCAACGAACAAAACAACGATACAAAAGAACTAAAAACTACAATAAAGAAATAAACTTGAAAAAAGAAGAAGAAACATACCTTGAGTATCCCCAACACTTTGCCAACCTCCTCTTTCACCAACCTCTTCATCAAATCATCACAATACATCAAAACAACAGTCTCCACATAAACCTCAACATCATCGCAATCACAAATCTCCACAGAGTGACTAACCCTCTCATCCCCAAGCTTCTCCCTAAAAAACCCACTTCGATCCGCCAACACCCTTCGATGCACATCCATCGAAATCTTTAACCCATCTCTGGAACTCACACTCAGCTTCACATCCCCTTCACCACCCCACACTGGATCTTGAAATGGGGCACCTTCTAGGATCCTAGAGACCCTCTCTTGTGACTTCCTCCGCTTGTCATCCAAGTGTCTCGACTCCCTCTGCTGCTCCTCTGACATCATTTCGAAAAGGGTAGGCGAAGATCGGACCTTTTCGGCGAAAGATGGAGGAGGTGAGGGGTTTGAAGGGGAAGGAGACGGTGAAACCCTAGAAGTGGAGGTTAGGCGAGATGGGGAGTAGGAGGAGAGTGATGGGTCGGAGAGGAAACCGTGCTTTATCATTGTTGAGACCTCTTTGGATCTTGAAATGTTCTCTGCTGCCGCCATTAAAGCTGTGTGTGTGTGGGTGAAGTGAAGTGAAGGGGTTGGAGAGTGGAAACAATGCCGTGCTGTGCTGTGCTGTGCTGTGTGTTGTTGAGGTGTGTGTGTTGGGGGTGAAATAGAGATGCTTGGGGTTTGGTTTTGGGTTATGTTAAGTTGCTTTCAAGGTGTAAAAGCCAGTTGAGAATAAAAACTGACTCTTTTAATCGCGACATTATTGGCTTAACATGGTGGGCAAGCTCATTGCACGGCTGGATCATTTTGGAATTTTAACTTTGGCAAATGGCAATGATATTACTAAGGCAACTTACTCTCTTCACACTACTAATCTAATTGTTTCTTTCCTATACCATGTATTTTTCTCTTCCACACTATTGTTCTTTTCCACACCATCCATAAAAGGAAAACCTTAAATTCATCTTCTCATCTCTCAAATTCAAACCAACGAAAACTCCGTCTCTCCAAACTTCATCTTCTTCCCTCCACAAACACTCTCCCCAACTCCCTCTTCTTCCCCTCCAAAATCCAAACTCATTTTCCCCTCCCAACTTCATCTTATTCGCTCCACAGACTCCCTTTCCCCTCCTAACTTCGTCTTCTTCACTCTACACTCGATTACCTCTTCTTCCCCTTCCAACTTCCTCTTCATTCCCTCAAATCAAAATTGAAGACGAAGTAGAATAATAAGAAGAGTTGGAGCCTTTATATGATCTCGAGCTCGATTTCGCCGTCGCCCTTCTCCTTCTTTTTTTTTCTCCTTCCCCTCGCACTTTTTTTGCCTCCATAACTGCGAGTTTTCCATTCACAGGTACCTCTGCGAGGGTCATATTTTTTTGCACTCGCAGTGGCCTATGCGAGTGGGGAACTCATTCTCGCACAGACTGTTGCGAAGGCAAAAAACAAAGTGCAAAGGGAAGGGGAAGGGGAAGAAGGATAGGGAGAGGGGCAACGACCTATCCGAGAGGAAAAGAGGGGAACGAAGATAGAGTGGGAGAAGAAGAGATAGTGAGAGAAATGGGAGAGGGAAGGAGAAGAAGAAGATGAAGAATGGGCGACATTGGATGTGGCTCCATCTCCTCTATCTCTTGTCGTCTCCGGTCGTCTTTCACCGTCCCTCACAACTGATCGCCCACTTCCATGTTGTTGTTGTTGCCCTTGTTCTTGAGAAGAGATGGTAAGAGAAGAAGAAGATGAATAGTGATTTTTATGGGTGGTGTGGAGAGAGTTGGTAAAAAAAAAAATTGGATGGGTGGTGTGGGTGAAAGTAAGTTGTAGTGTGGAGTTGCACTTTAAGTATGCAAGTTAGTCCAACATGGACTAAGGAGTCACATTAGGGCTTAAAAAACCGAATGAACCCATCAAAACCCCCAAACCAAACCGATTAATTTGATTTTGGTTTTGTTTCAGCTTCAATTCGATTTAGTTTGTAATATTTTGAAACCAAAGGGATCAATTCGATTTTTGATTTACATTGAAAAAAACGAGGAAACCAAATTGATACACATGTTTATCTTTTTAATTTTATATGATTAATATAAAAAAATAATGGATAATAACGAACTTCTGTCGATTTGGTTTGGTTTAAATCGGTTTAGCATAGCCTTTATCGGTTTGTTCAGTTTCGATCCATTGATTTTTATTTCGGTTTTGTTTGATTTATGTCAAGATGGTTGATATGATTTGGTTTGTGGCTTTACGTTGAAACTGAATCATAAACAACTCTATTTTACATTACTCGAACTAACAAGATGGTTCGAAGGCTAGCACTTTCGTGCACACGTTGAGGGTTTCATCCTTTACCACCAAAAACCAAACAAGTAGTACAAAATTTTATAATTCTTGTGTTATGCAATTATTTTTCTCCATTAATGGTAAAATTTACTGAATTTGTAGTGGCAATGAAGAAAGGTTAAAAATAAGCAAGGTTTGGACTTAGAAGTTAGAAATACATAAGAGAAATCGTATTTTACACCTTATTTGCGGTATGGACAAATTTGAACAATAAGGTTTCGTCCGTATGCTACTGTGGGTAAATAAGTAACATGATATTTTGATGCATATTATGAAGTTCATTGTCCCTTTGCTAATGTGTGCAAAACAATGACTTAATTTCTTCTTCTCAGCATTTACATTTAATAACTCATGAGCATATCATCTTCGATAAGCTCTTCTTATTTGGAGTAGGAACTCAATCTACTTCAATATGTTGATATATGTCAAATGGTTTTCATTAAGGTTTGTTTAGTTGCATGAAAAATAGATATGGAAATTGAAATCGTTTTTTTGAATTCGATTCCGAGGCCTCTCCCTCGGACTTGGATTCCCATGAATAGTGGGAAAACAGTCTTATGCATAATCAATTTTCTGCTAGTAAATAGACAACCAAACAACGAAAATTTGCATAACACGAAAATGAATTCTATTTCTCAAGGATAATGGTTAACCAAACATACCCTAAGATTTGCATGTGCAATCCAGTGAACATGCTGAATTTCCCTAAAAAACTCTTCCATTCCAACCAAGCACGGCTGAAATGCAAATTTGAAATATAGTGAATTAGTGATAAATAATAAATGACTTTGATGTCTTCTTTTTTTAAAATTTTAATTTAAATTTTAATTTTAATTTTAATTTTAATTTTAATTTTTATGTAGGTGTGTGTTTACCAAATAGCTACTATCTAGAAGAGAGAAAATGTTGTAAAATAGAATTATCAATCCAATCATGTCATCTTGAGCTACTGTGTTTCAGACAAAAACAAAATTTTACTCCTCAAAGTAAATTTCATAGCATTTGATAAAAAGTACACACTTGCCAAACATGCAAGTGTATTAACAATTATACTAATTATATAATTATAAATACCTAATTAACAGAGACTGTGGTTATTTAGGAATGCTAGATAACTGGTATAATTAATTTTCCTTTTCTAATTAGGATTATATTTATATCCCTATAAGTATCTCATTGTGAGATGAATAAAGTTATGCTTTGAATGATTTAAAAGTTTTTTTTATTTGAGATGGTACTAGAGGATGGTTATAAAATAAGAAGCTAGAAGGGAAAGTAGAAACGATCTATTTTTTTTTTCTTATCCTCTATTCTATACAGTTCATATCTATAGAGAGATACGAAGATGACGATGATGATGATAAGCGCATACAATCTTTCGAGGTTTATGATCGATCATACCGCAAGCGCACGATTATCTATTGAGTTAGATAATGACAAATACGGGTCGAATCCCACAAAGAGGGCTAAAGTTTGGAAAACTAACTTTGAAAATCAACTTTAAATCCTTAACCTAGTTACAAAAAAAGTTTGAATAATGTTTCTAAAGAGCAAGAGCAAATGTAAATCTAGCTTAAAATGAAGCTTGAGAGAGGAAATCTTAGGGTTTTAGGAATCACCACCATGGATTGATAGCCCCATTAGACCACACTTTTAGTTGATATTCAAACATACTCATGAGAACACCCTAAGCTAGATTCTCATCTCACCTTAGGGTGAACAATATAACTTTGAGCACTTAAACATCAAGCCATATGAATATTCTAATCTAGCATTAGATCATGGTATTAAAGCATCCAAAGAACCCATATTGAAATGAAATACTAAGGATTTAATATCTCATATGTTAACATTCAAACATCATGCTAGACTTGCAAGTCAATAACCTCAAAACCCATGAGAGTAGAGGTTAAGTAGCTTGTGAGTCTTGGATAAAGAAGATCTTAATCATTAAATAGAGGGATTGTTAGAACAATATGAAATGAAGACTATAGTTTAGACTTTTTAATGATAAAAATAAAAGCAAGTGATGTATCCATATTAATGAAAGAAGACACTTCTAACATCTTCATAAATGAGATTAAACCAAAGTCACTTAACAAAGCTAACATTACACAAGCTCTAATTACACGAGATATTAAAACAACCAAGATAAGTGGACCTAAATGGGGTCATCCTCCCATGGGGCTTTCCCACACCCTAAGGTGAAGTTTAGGCACACATAGTAGACCCTAGGCCACTCATGGTGATAAACATAAATATAAATAAAACTACAAAAACTTACAACAATAAACTCCAAATCTCTCAATCTCTAACTCTAAATTTCTCTCCCAAAAATATTTCTAAGTTTCCTTCAAGTGTGTTCATGTGTGGGGTATTTATAGATGAAAAAGGGTGAGACATATGTGTAGAGATAATGGGATGGAAGGTGGAGTGTTGGAGTGAAATTAGGTGGAGGGTTAAAATGATGAAGTAAAGATATAAAATAGTGTAAAAGTGAAATAAGGTGGAGTGTAAAAGTGATAGAGTACAAATGTGAGCATGGATAGTGGAGTTTGTAGAGATTCTTTGGCTATGATGAAGTTTCCATGTGGATGTCCAAATATTCAAGTTGATATCCTCGAGATTCGTAAATGATAATACTTTGTGGGTTTGACTTCATGGGTCTTGGGCTTGAAGATCTTTAGCCTTTGACAATGCATGTGTGAACTTTCAATGGGCTTTTTAGTTGTTGAACTTAACCTTATTAGGCTACTTTGTGTATGATTTGAGATTAGTGCTTGATTTTCTACAAAAGACACAAAATACACATAATGAAATATTTTTATTAGATAGTGGGACATCACAAATATAGAATTAGGGGCTTAAAATGTATCATTTATAAGACTGTCAGTTTACACTCTTGGAGAGATATGGGATATTGAATGGAAAAGGGAGCAACTCCATTGGTCAATTTTACTCTCTCACGTGATTGTTGAAAAGTTGGCTCATTGGTGCCATGGAACCGAATGTGATGAATTTTTTTATGGGTTTTTTTAGTTTGACACTCATTAGTTTATACCTACTAGAGTTTGACCATTGTTTTCGTTGACCCGACAAGATTAATTTTTTGACAATTTTACCCTTTCTTTATGTTAAACTAAGGAACAAGATTTCGCCTAAATCACAAAATTATTTTTAGTTGAAGCTCTTCCTCCTCCCTCCTCCCTCCTCGCGACGATGTCCCTCATCCCTGCTGTGAACGAATACTTGGCCAATCTGAGAAAACCACATGGGTGAAAATTGAAAATGGGGAAGAAGTATAATTCGTCAAAAAAGATATGAGATGGCCAATTCGACAAGAAACCAATCTTTCTCCGCCACCATTTTGGACACTCTTCCAACTGCTCCTCCGTGCAAAGAACCGTACACATTAAGCAATGCAATTTGTTCAATACAAAATTCAAATTAAACAAAGATTAAGTAAAACCTAAAGTATTACACAAATTGGGAGGTTGACATTGACGAGGCAAGTGAAATCAAAATAAACAAAGCTTAAGGAAAGATTTACCTGACATGTGTTAATGAATGTGTTTTGTATTTTCTTGAAGCTTACTTGTTGAGTGTGAGTGAAACTCTAGATCATGGTTTCTGGAGATGGTTTTCTTTCTTTGTCACTCTCTTACAATAACACATAGATGATGACCACGGGTAGGTTAAGAGTAGAGCAAAACAAGGTCTGACTAACACAATGCTCTATTTAGTTTGTGATTCCCACCCTTTGGTTTTCATAGATTCAAACCCTTTTTTTTCTTTTCTTCTTTCTTCCATATAACAAAGATGGTTAAACATGGAGGTAGGCTCAAGTGATTAAGAAGCTCAGTGCAAATAGAGAAAGATGAGAAAAACAAGAAAGGAGATGTACTTTTGTTGCATTTTTATGACCATTTGATGACGTTGAGATCTAGAAAACCATTCATGGCCCTTAGATGAAATTTAGACCAGACATGTGAAATGCACATGTTATCTCATGTAAAGGGAAATTTTGTATTTTGAAAGAATTGAACCAGTCAATGGTGGTCAATATACTTGACTGTTGCAGTTTGGGAATTAGACTAAATTAGTTTTCGAAATGAGTGTCAAACTCAATTAGACATAAATTAATGAAGGCCAAACTCCAAAAAACTATTGTTTATTCGTCTTACTACGTGCCCTTGAAGACTACTTTCGTCGGTTATTCATCCTACGTGCCCTCAGAGACTACTTCCGCCGGTTATTCATTTTACACATTTTGTTGCTGAGTTGTTATCTTACAAATTTACCTTTGCTGATTCACTTGTCAAGCTAGACATTTGTTATGTCCATACCCATCTTGCGGGGGAGTGTTAATCATTATAGTATTATATAATTAAGAATACCTAATTAACATGGACTGTGGTTATTTACGAATACCAGATTAACTGAGATAAGAATTATTTTTACTTTCCTTGTTAGGATTATATTTATATCTCTATAAATACCTCCTTGTAAGATGAATAAATTTATGCTTTAAATTATTGAAAAGTTGTTTTATTTAACAAAGTGGGCACTCCATGAGATGAATAAAGTTATGCCTTGAATAATTGAAAAGTTATTTTATTTGACAAAGTAGGAACTCCATCTTTTTAAATAGAACTTGCAAAAGTTTTCAACTGAATTGGAGTACCTTCGCAATGACTGTGTATTGCAATACACACCATGAAATCATTTACAACATTTTTTTCCTTAACCCCTCCCACCCCCAATGCTACCGCGACATGGTTCGAATCCTGGACTTGTGATATCATTTGTCACAAGCCTAATTGGCTGAGTTAGTACCCCATTGGCCAATCATTTACAACATTACGTCCCATTAGTTGGACTTTAAGTATTCTCATATGTGGTACCTTTTTTTTAAAAGCCTGAGGCAATATATTAATAACTAAGAGTTATTACAACCAAGTCTGTCGGCTAATGATGTCAAGTGGTGAGCCTTACTATTAATTTCTCTAGATATATTACATTGCCAAAAAGAAAGCATAAGAAGTAGTAGTCTAATATTACAAAAAAGAGGATGCCAGACCCAATGCATAGGTGAGTGCTGATGTGATTCTCCTTCCTGGATGAGGTCCATAAGAATTGCATAATCACTAGAAAGAAATTCGGCATCCATCTTCGAGCCTGAATGAGCAGCATGGCCACTTCCACCGCATAAATTTTTTTTTTTTTTGAAATGTAAGTGTGCCGCCGGTGGGTATAGAACCCAAGACGTGGGGGTTAAACCACCACAGCCTTAACCCTCCACCATTGTATTGTCCAAAACTTTGTCACATATCTGACAGGCAACGAAAGCCAGAACGTTCCCAGCCAAGTCGGTTGCTAAAACTCTCGCGCCCCCTGTTTGGTAGACTCAAAGAAGTAAACATCAAAAGTTACAATAACTGTATCTCCATCAAAGTGAAAAAAAGATAGGATGAGCGCGGTTTGCTTTGAGATTAAGCATGTGGGTGCGAGCTGAGTGGATCTGGTCTTGAATAAGATTTGTCTATGAAGCTTCAGAAGTAGGAAAATGTACATTGGAGGCTAGGTTCAGAGCTAAAGAGGAACGGGAAACAAGCTGTTTGTATGTGATGGTTGTGTCCAGTATGTGGGGGATCAATGAAAAATGGGATGTAGTTGATTCTGATCTGGTAAGGAACCATTACTTGGACCAAGACTTCCAAAGATTATTGTAGTGGGTTACAAATTTCGTTGGAGAAATTTTGGTATTGTTGAAAATAACTTGGTTATGCAAATACCATATAGTCACAAGAATGGCAATAAACTGGAACAACGTCTCATCAGAGTTCATAACATGAATTTTCGCTGAGTTCCACATGAATTCGAAAACTCTCATAACAGGGTGAAATTTTATATTTGGGCCAGTCCAATTAATAGGGAGAGGGAAAAAAAACCAGAATCGAGAAATTACAGGGCACATGAAAAAAAAATGGAGCACATTTTCCTTCTGGCTATGACAAAAGGCGCAACTATCCTCAATAGGGATATGGATCCTAACCAAATTAGTTCTAGTGAGCAGCAAATTCTGGCTAATCTTCCAAAGGAGAAACAACGCACTGGGAGAAGCCTTGATTCTCTAGATGGATCTCAAAAGTTTAGTGCCAAAGGTGGGAAGGGGGAGGATAAAAGTGGAACTTTCCAGCTGAGCCATGGTGAAAGCTCGAGTTGCACTTTTGACCAAAAATTTTCGTCTTTTGTCAAACGTCCAAAGAAGTTTGTCAGGAATGTTAGTGGTTTGAACCTGAATGTCTTGAATATCCCTAGCCACCAGACCCGGGATAAGCGAGATTAAAAGTTTCAAATTCCATTGGGGATAACCTTCAGGAGGAAAGGTCCAAAGGTCCTGAATAGAACGAGGAAGACTTGGGTCAGTAGAATCAAGGACACAATCCGCAAGAATAAAATTTGGTTTGACCCAACAATCCAGCCATAGATTGATTTGATTACAAGACATGATTCGCCATAAGAGAAAGCATTTCATTTTTTGAAGGGCTGTTAGGTTCCCCTTCCAAGCAAAGGAAGCCAAGGAGAGTGATTTTCCTAACTGGAAAATATTCTTGTCTCGGAAATAGAGCAACTTGAGTTGGCGGGTTCGGTGGTGTTGCGGAAAGTAGAGAGCATTCCAAATGTTCTTGGCAAATAAGGCAAATTTTTGTTCCTAAAATAAAGAATATTGAGGTCCCCTAGAATTCGGTGTAGACAAACTCGATCCCAAGTACAAAGATATTTGGCCTTTTGTCCGTCACTCCATTTCACCAGAAATCCCTAGCCAAGTGGTCCAATTTTATTGAGACGATGCAAGGCAATAGAAAAGTTTGCATAATGTAAATGGGGATCGAGTTGAGAACCAATTTAATCATCACCGTCCGACCCGTGGTAGTAGTACACGTGTTTATACACATTCTTTGAAATGATCAACATGTTGGTAATTTGTTTTAAGGACATAAATTTGATGGATACTTCCAGGTTTAACAAATGTGATTCATAGATTTAAAATTGCACAAGTTAGCAACTGCATCGGAAAGGACATGTTCTCTAACTAATGACCTAGTACACTGGTACACGATGCAAACATTTACAACTCAACGTCCCAATAGTTGGATTTTAAGTATTCTCACATGTAATGCTAGTACACATGCATTCATACACACAAACTTGATGGAAATTTTCAAGTTAGCAAATGTGATTTAAATTTTACAAAAAACAAACAAAATGCAAGCCTAAAATATCAAACAAAGAAACACTCGATCATATGCAATCAATTAACTATCAAACATTTTGAAGTAATAATAAGTTGATGAAAATCAACTTACATTCAAAAGGAGGGAAAAGAAGATATAATAAATAATGGTTGCAACCAACATTGTTATGCATGTGGGACTTAGGCATAGAACGATCACTTAAATGGAATGGTCTAATTAATCACAACCTTCGAACTAATTGTATTGATATACATAAAAACGATCACAGTCTTGAGCCATATACGTGTCATAATGATCTCGAGGAATTACAGGCCCCAGCGTCAGCCCAACACTGATTCGATCCAAGCGGTTCTAAGCCTGCTCAATTTAGTCCGCCAGACGAACCCGAACTCTCATAGCATGCTAGGCCCACACATCTCACGGCTATCCTCAATACCCATAAGTCCTAATAAGGCAAGTATCTCGAGGATCAACTTCGGACGAGAAACTACAACTGCTATTTACTTTCAACAAGGAAGCAAATGCCAGAGTACATTCTATACTGGGAATCTTTCTTCTATGAATTGCTCTTTCATTGGGAATTATCTCCCGCGTATCTAGGAGCACAAAGCTAACAGAGAACTTCCCTCCTACAAGACGATTCCTAACTAGAGAAGGATCTCCACGAAGATTTCTTTCCAAACTACGCCTACGATGGTCGGGTAGAACCAGGACTCCTTGCACTATAAATAAGACATGAGGTTGGCAAGCTAAGGTACACTAAAAATTTCCTGTTACAGCATTACACCTTCCTCAGATCCATATCTGACTTTAGCGTCGGAGTGTCATCGACCACCACAACAGTGGTCCGTGGCTCACGAGCGTTACTTGTGCAGGTCAGCATGAACTAGGTCAAAGTATGGAGTGGAAATCGAATGCATCAGATTAACGTCGTTCATGGGAACGACAAAGTTCTTAACTTTACACTAAGCGTCGTCTCCTTTCAAAACTCATAGAGATGGTGACCACTAGGTCACGCAATAACGGAGAACTAGGGGACACATCAAATGCTCAGGCTGTCAGAACACGCCTTAGCCGCAGCTTCCTACGCAACCTCGACTTCTCGACGGATACGGCTAAACTCCTGCTTAAGTTCGACTCTCTCGGACACCGCCTCCAATAGATCATGCTCAAGGTCTTCCAAACGAGCTCTCTGAGTCTTAGCGGTCACGGTTGACTGATCCAACCTCTTCTCCTCGGCCTGCTTATTTGGCTGCTCAATTTCATAGAGCGCATCGAAATACAACGCTTGCATGTGCGAGAAGACACACTCCAAGGTGTGTACCCTCTCGTGAGCCGCCTCGACTTCCGTCTTAGCAATGGCCACATGGCTCAAATGAGACATACCCAGCATAAGGTACTTCAAGCCCTTATCCATACACCCTTTTAATGTATGCTCCTTGGGTTTTGGAGCGTGATCCCTCAGCCAGTTGTGACGCCTGCTTATATGCTTCCTCGAAACATACTCTACGTCACCTCTTGGTAACAGACCTATGAACTCATCTTCACCAAGTCCGATGCAAATAGGTTTATCCATGCATCTAGATGAAGCTTTCCTGGATCAGGAATCACGTTGGTGCCACCCTTCACGGTTACTTCCGTCCTCAGGCTCTCCTCTTTGGCCCTCCCCTTCTCACTAATAGTCAATCCTTTGGTGCGAGACGACTCGATGGGATCCGGATGAAGAGGATGGAGCAAATTATCCAAATGACCCTCCAACACTTCTAGCTGTGGCCTAGAGCAAGGCGGTGAGCAATTCGAACTACAAGAGACATGGCCAGTGTCGTGGTCACTCTCAGGCGAAACAACAATGGGGCGATCAGATTCTACAATCTCAAACGAATCTTCACGGGAGTCTGATAATCACATAATTATAACATTATTACCTCTTGTTATATTTTTGTTAATCCTTATTTTTATCTTATTTTAGATTAATTATTAATTTTTTGTGTTTTTGTAGAATATGGAGCTGTAATGAAGAAATCAGAGAAAAATGCAATGAACAAATCTCAGACGGTGACTTCAGAGAAAGTGGAGGTGAAAATTACCTGAGCCCTTGGCTTAAACCCAAAACTAAATCCATCAACCCAAACCCATTGCCAAGCCCAATCAAACCCAAAGCATATTCTCTTAATTATCCAATATTCTGGTTTGATTTAGGCCTTAAATCACTCATTGAATCCTCCCCTTTAAGTTGTCCATATTCATTTTTCTAGTTATCTATAAATACAAGGGAAATAAATGAGAAAATGGGGAAGAAAAGAAGGGAAGAGAAAAAAATATTAGAAGATCAAACCCTCTTCCTCACAGTGATTCTCATCACCACCATCACCACCTCTTTTTCTACTCCATTAAACACCACAAAACCACCACCATCTGGACCTTTCTCGTCGCCTATCTCTCACAGCCACAGCAGCCAGCACCGAGAAGTCACACTTTAGCCCGAGCAGCAGCCAGCACCGAGGTCTCTCTCAGCTCTCTTTGTCTCGCCCTCCGACCACGCCTGCGCAGCCCGCCTGCTGGCAGCGCCCTACTTCACCTGCTCACACACCGGACAACCCTCCTACGAGCAGCGACCTTGCTTGCTCTATTCCCGCCTCCTGTTTCCATTTGAATGAGGAATAAGGCTTAGGGCACTAAACGCACCCCAATCCTCTTACTCTCTGTACCACCACATGCAATATTAAGAGACAAGTTACTGGCACCCCCTATTTCATGCTAAGCTCCCCGAGCTTGCAGTGTATCGCATGGATTCACTGCTGAGTACCACGCAACGAGGCGACGACAAACCAAAAGGGTTGTATAATTTATTTTACTAACTTAAATGCTTAATTGTTAATTACAATTTTATTTCAGAAATTTGATAAATTGCTTCCACCTTTCATGTTCGATTAAAACTTGATATGTTTGGTAGTTAGATTCACATTTTATCAATATTCAAAGCATGTGCTAAAAATTATTAATCTTAGACTTTGATTTAGTGTGCCTTAAAAAGACACTTAATGCTTGGTAAGAGTTTATTTGCTTGAGATAAATTGTTAATGTTTGACAGAAACTTGATATGATTGGAATTGGATTTTAATGATCACATCTTCGGTGCAAGCAAGGGATCCTCATCCCTAAAGCTTCTCGTTTATAATTTCAGTAATTTAGATTTAAATATATTTGCTAACTCATCGGTGAGTCCAAACCCCACAAAATCCATCTCATCCATTTTTTCCTTTTATTTTATTTTTCTTATTTTTAATTTATTTTTAGTTTAGTTTTAAAAACACTATAACCCCATTTTTCTGTAAATTAGTTTAGATAAATTCTAAAATTCAATTGCATCCACTTTCCTCGTGGGATCGACCCGTACTTATCGTTGTCTACCAGTTAGACACCGTGCACTTGCGGTTATTACAAGTGGGTCAAATTAGCCTATTTATTTAGGTCGGTGAATTTTTTGTAGTGTTTTCTTTTCTTATTCTTAAAAAAAAAAAAATTTTATTTTTATTTTGTTAAGTTCTTTTTACACTCATTTCGTGTTATTTGTTTGATTTTGCATAATACACGCTTCTCGAGGAAATTGGACGATCCTGCAAACATCAAGCAAATTTTAATTTTAATTAAAAAAATTTAATTTGTGAGGAGAGTTTTAATTTTATTTTTACCTCGTTTTACGAGTGTGTGGTGTAATAATTTATGTAAAATCTATTGTTTTCCATTTTTAATCACCTAAAAAAAACCCCCTAAATTTTCTAAGTCAAAAGAAAATATAGGGAAATAATTTTAATTGTTACCCAATAATTTCTTGTGACTTAGAAATCCGACTTCTAAGACCAAGACCAGTAAATTTATTTGCATGTGCTTGTGTGTTGAGTGAAACGGATAAAAAGAAGTCGGACATTTTTTTTGTGCTAACTCTTTGTGCAGAACAAAATACGCACACTGTAAGTACTTCTATCTCACGCAACGTATTAGCGACCAGGTGCTTTAAGTAATTGTTTGCAATTGTGTGTTGGTTGTTTAAATTATGTAATTTTGGATGCTAAACTTTAGTAATTCATAATAAGCAGACCCAGCTTCTAAATAGAAACTGGTGAGACTTGATATCCCAACCTCATCACTCCAGCTGTGTTCAACCAATAGCCAAACATAATTAAAATCAGTTAGCAAGTTAGATAGAGCCATCTTTTAGGTACGGTGTTCATAGGACAACCAAAACCAAGGTGAATCCAATAATTTTTGTGTTGACCAAAACTAAAAGTGACGATGGGTTTAATCATTCAATGAACTCCAAGAGGCCACTACCACAAGGGTAATTTACCCGGTACGTCGGGTCATTAGTAAGCTACGATCCACAAGAAGAATTGGTGTAACTAACAGTTTTGGGTTAGGAACACAAGCCTCAAGTGTACATTTAACATCACATCGTTCTTACATCTATTGGCTTACAGAGCGGTAGCACAAGGAAGTACTTAATTGGACCATTGTGACCTCCTTCTCTTGTGCGATAATCCGATTTCTTTGAAACAAAACTCCAGCCTACTAATTTTGAACTTTGTGGTGTAAAGTATACAATCTTAGGATCATCTTGTAGCATCCATTGCTCTTTCATAAAGATTACATAAGAAATAATTGTCCCCCAAAGATAAAAAGATAATTGATCTCAAAAACGTTGATTGCTTAGGGAGGCATGTTTCTTGTGCATTTATTGGTTGCTGATTGCATGTGAGTCTGTGTATATTTTTAGAGTTAGTGATTTAAAAAAATATATAAAAAATAAATAAGAAAAAGAAAAAGAAAAAGAAAAATAATAAAATAAAAAAATGAACACAAGGGATTATCCAACCTATTTTTCCGAGCAAGTCAATTCATTTTATGACATGCAACGACCTGATTATGATCCATATCTAGATTATTACAACACAGGTTCCGCCTATCATCCTGACTTTTCATGGGCTCATGGTCAGTACCATGAAGGCCCTCTAGACACTCCTCAGACTCCTCAAGCTTTCATTCCTGATAATGAGTCTCAATTTCATCAAGTTGTTCCTCCATCCAACACATCAAGGTTAGAGGATATTTTGAACCTTTTTATAGAGCGAACAAGATAAATGCTTGAGCAAAATTTTCAGGATATTACAGAATTGACAGTTATTTCTCAACAAAACTCCCAAGCTATCCGAAAACTTGAGATGACTGTGAGTCAGATAGCTGAGTCACTTCCTGAGATAGAGTCAGAAAAATTCCCTAATCAACCTATTTTTAATCAAAAGGGTCAATTCGAAATTAGTGGCACATCTGAGCCAGATGATGAAGATGTCCAATGCATTACTACCCTTAAAAATGAAAAACTGGTTGAAAATCAGGTAGAAATGCCTGATATGGGTGTCATTGAGTTGTCTAGACCAATATCTCTATGTGATTCATGTGATGAGCCTGTACCACCTGATATATCCATCGTCTCATCTACTTGCATCACATTCCCATTTACTGAGGCTACTTTCACCGATCCCTTGTTCTGTAGTGAGGATTTCAGTTTTCACCATCCTGTTGTAAAAATTATTCAATCTTCTGATTTGGAACCAGACCTAGGATGTTCCCTTTTTGGAGCACGCAAGAATCCTCTGTTGTGTATGACTACTGGTCACTTTTGGGATGTCCTAGTGTATTTGGTGCCCCATGTGATTGCTATATTTGGGTGGACTGATCCTCAACTGTTCAGATTGTTGATATACGACCATGGACTAAGTGTTTGTCATGTTCTTCCTCTCCACTTTTCGATACACCATTTTTTAGGAAGAATATTTGTCGGGTTGATGACGTTAAACCAAGCGCTACTAGGAGGCAGCCCAACTTTTGTTGTAAAGGTGCATGTTGAGTGTGTATTTTATCTATCTCTATTAACTAATCCACAATTCTATTGTCTCTGAGCTCTCATCGGTGGATTACTAGTGAGAATTGGTAAAATCTTCACCGCGGTAATATTGTTCTAACCTCCTCTAGCTCATGTACTTATTTCATTCATTTGTCAAAATTATTTTGTTAAACATTGAGGACAATGTTTGAATTAGGTTTGGGGGTAGGGTTCACGAGTCGGTCAATTTTTTCGTAGTGTTTTCTTTTCTTATTCTTAAAAAAAAAAAAATTGTGCTTTTCTGTCAAGAAAACTTGGTCTTTTGCTATTATGAAAATGGATTTTAAATGTTTTATGCTCAAGAAAATGCAAGCCAACTTGACATATTGGTATATTGATAAAGACTGAAAGTTTAGTATGATCCTTAAGTTAGATCTAGTTCATAAGATTTTTCAACTCGATTATCTTTGCACCATGAGCCATGTTAGCATAACCTGAAGTTGATGAGTGAAGTATATACTAGAAAACCTTAGAATAATAGTGGAGACTTAACCCTGAAAGTTTTGAACCTTTCTATTTTTTCGAGGGTTATACATAAACTCTGATTTTTCTTGAGTCCGTATTATCTCGTTGATGATCTCATTATTCTCATTTTTCTGATCAATTGCTTTGGGAATGACATCAAAATTGAATTATTACACTAGAACTTCTTGGCTTATTCAATTGAGATGTCGTAATACTGACCCGAACTTAGGAAATGATCTAGGCATGTTTTTTCTTTAGACCATTAACTAGCCTTTTAACTTACCCATAACATTAACCTTTTTGTAGCCTTTTGAGCCTTAGAATAACTTTTATTTGTTAACCCATTAACCTTTACCCAACTTTTCTGGGAATGTGTATGGATGAATATACTTGGTGTAAAAAGGGCATTAAAGAGAAAGATATGAGATATTTCATAAATCCTCTATGTGAAAATAAATAAATAAATAAATAAATAAAATAATTCTTCAATGAGGATAAAGATGTGAGAATGAAGAAAAAAATTGATGGTGCGCAACATTGTTTATTCTTGACAGCCCTAATTATTCGTTGAATGAGTGTATACATTCCTAGAAATTTTTGTTAAAATCCTTTGACATTCCTTATTAACCATTACCCAAGACCCGCTACAACCCAACAAAGTCCTAGTTGATCTTAGGTAGATGTTGGTTTCACAGATGTGGAGATTAAATAACTAAGAACTATGGTGTTTGATTCAACATTCCCAAAAGTAATTGATATTCTTTTCCATGAGATCATGTTCATTCTATTCTTAAAAAGTATGTTCTTCATATTACTATATTTGAGATGATTGTTTTCCATTATTTACTTTTTTCCTCACATATAAACTGAGTGAAATACCAAATTTCTGAGTGCTTTATTGTGAGTGACATGAGAGGTTTGAAGTCAAAACAAACTTTCTACAGGAGATTTAGTCATTGTTTTACTCTGAAATGAAGAGTTATGTTGATAGTGCTATCCACACACACACATTGAGTTGAGGATGATTGTGACTTTTTTCTAACCTTTGGAGAATATTAAATTATTATATTCAGAGCTTCGACCTGGGCGTCACTAAGGTTCGACCTTTCTACAACATTTGCAAACTGCAGGTAATCTTTCTCCAAACCAGAAATAACAGTCTCTGCCCCAACAGACTGGCACTCTTCTCTCACTGGAGCGGGTCATGCCGAGGACGACCCGACTCTAACACGGGACCTCTTCCTCACAAAGGAGGCAAGCGTTTTAGACGGCTCCTCCGCATCAGACAGAACGAGAGCTTTGGCCCAAACAACCTTCCTCTTCCTTGAAGGGGCCCCATCTTTTAACTTAATTCGTGATGTTCGGTACAGAGTAGGGGCAACGTGCCAGTTGTCCCACAACCTACTACAGATGAAGTTGGAACCCCTTATAACATCGGCCGTGTTCTGTTTTGCCAAAACGCAGAACGTCTCCATGGTGTTTTGCTCCGCTGCGGTAAAATGAGTAGTAGGAAACCTTTCTGCGAAAAAACACAAGCAATGATGAGTTAGCCCGCTATCAAGCATATCAAAGTCACGAGGAAAAGGTTAAACTTACGAAGCGACCTGAACTGTCGCTCGAGTGGACGATCCTTACATTGAAAATACTTCGAATCCTTAGGGGCCAAGAAGCAGTACTTTTTCCAGAACTTAAAGTCATCAGGCAGATTAACGAAACAAGCCGAGGACGTCATCTTAAAGACAATATTACCCTCCAGCCAGGAAGAAGTCAGCAACTGAATACCCGCGGAGTCACAATAACACCGACTCCTTAGCAATGATCAGAATCATGAGGATGATCCTATATCCATAAGACCCTAACTGGGCCGGAGAAATCCCTAGAAGATCCAGGAACTCCCAAATCACGTCCAGAACTGAAAATCACACTCCAATTTAAAACATCCCATGATGCAAGCAGATGACACCGGCCGGAGGTGACATTGGCGTTTGGTTACCCATCAGGATATACAACGGTTTGTCCTCAGGGACTTTAAACGTCGTACGAATTTCAGCAAGGCCAGGCTCGGACAACAACCTGTCTTCGAAAAACTTCAGGGCCTTGGCCAGGATTGCGTCGTCAAGAAGGTTTTGTTGGGCCATGAAGAAGATGAACAATCTTTTCTAATAAGAGTGGTATTTTCGTAAGCAAAGAAAGTATAAGAGTTAGGCTCTACACTGCGGATGACCTAAATAGAGGTTGGGTTCCCGCCTCTTTTCCGCTGAACAAAAAAGGTTTTGTTGGGCCATGAAGAAGATCAACAATATTTTCTAATAAGAGCGGTATCTTCGTAAGGAAAGAAAGTAGAAGAGTTAGGCTCTACACTGCAGATGACCTAAATAGAGGTTGAGTTCCCACCTATTTTCAGCTGAACCAACGCACGTTCAATTAATGCAACGCACGGCTTAAGCAACAATTTAGACTCAATCATCATGAGCGACGCATCCCTTCAAGAGATGACTTAGCAAACTGATGTGATGGGCCACCAACTTGGGGGTAGTAGCTAATGATACATAAAAAAAGTCACATCCCTGAGCCATACAAGTGTCATGATGATCTTGAGGAATTACAGGCCCTAGCGTTAGCCCAATACTGATCCGGCCCAAGTGGTTCTAAGCCTGCTCAATTCAATCCGCCAAGCGGACCCGAACTCTCACAGCATGCTACGCCGACATGTCTCACAGCTATCCTCAATACCCATAATTCCTACCAAGGCAAGTATCCCGAACATCAGCTTTGGACGGGTAAATACAACTGCTATCTGCTTTCAACTAGGAAGCAAATGCCAAAGTACATTCCATACTGGGAATCTTCTTTCTATGAATTGCTCTCTCATTAGGAACTATCTCCTGCGTATCTAGGAGCACAAGACTAACAGAGAACTTCCTTCCTACAGCACGACTCTTAATTAGAAAAGGATCTCCATGGAGATTTCTTTCCTAAACTACGCCTACGATGGCCTGGTAGAATCATGACTCCTTACACTATAAATAAGACATGAGGTTGGTAGCTAAGGTACGCTACAAATTCCCTGTTACATCATTACACATTTCACAAATTCCTGTATGACTTTAGTATCGGAGTATCATCGGCCACCACAATGGTGGTAAATGGCTCACATGCGTTACTTGTGCAGGTCAGCAGGAACTAGGTCAAAGCAGGGAACGAAAACGACTGCATCATGTACTAACCACCAACTTTAATTATGACACTTCGCAACAATAACAAGAAAAATAAAAGGAATGCACGGATAATACCAAACGAGTGTGATGCATGAAGCACGTAAACAACAGGTAGATACCATTCAACTCGTCTGGGCAATAGAAAATGTCAAGAGGTAGATACCATTCAACATTTTTGTACAGAGACTCCGATCAAATAAAGCCACTAGTTACGGCCTCTTTGTTACTGAACAGAGCTCTTCCCGCATCTATTTCAATCTCTTCATGGATCATTTTAACAGATCAAGTTCCTTCAGGACCTAAAAGAGCAACATTAGGTAAATAATACAAAAGAAAACCGGCTAAACTTCATGAGGACATGGATAGAATTCACGACACAAGAACACGGAGTTAAGACTACCAAGTGACTTCTGATTACCAGTCCGTAAACTGAAAATTATAAATACAACTACCAAAAAATCGAAGAGACTTGTTTTTCTTCCACGAAAAAAGGTATTAGACAGCAATCAAATACTTTTAGCAAACCAATTTTCTGCACATGTTCTGCCCCTTCGGTGACAGTCGTCCAAATATTCACTACAAAAAAAATTGACATCAGCGACGGCTAAAATCCGTGACCAATTGACCCAAAACCGTAGCTAAATCGAAACAGCGACGGCACACCAACCGTCGCCACCCCGTAGCAACTATTATCGTCGCTATTTGAATCAGCGACGGCAGAATAGCCGTGGCTAATTGGCGACCGCTACACACCGTCACTAATTTGAAAATTACCGTCGCTAATTTCCAAATTCAAATACATATTAGCGACGGCCAGATTGTCGTGGCTAGCTAGTGACGGCTTCGTGCCGTCGCTAAGTACCGAATAGAAATACTGATCAGCGACAGCCAGAATGTCGTGGCTAGTTAGTGATAGCTTCGTGCCGTCGCTAAGTTCTGAATAGAAATACTGATCAGCGACGGCCAGAATTCCGTGGCTAGTTAGTGACGGCTTCGTGCCGTCGCTAAGTCCCGAATAGAATTCTTTAGCGACGGTCAGATTGCCATGGCTAACAAAATAAAATTGAAAAATAATTTTTTATAATTAAATTATTTTAATTTTAAAATTTGCCATATACTTTTTTTTGTCATTATATTAATTTTATAATAAAATTATAAACATCTTAATAAAATACTTTTTTATTATAAACATCTTATAGAATTATAAACATCTTAATTAAATTGTAAACATATACTTTTTTTGGCATATACTTTTTTTTTGTCCCGAATAGAAATACTTTTTTTTGGCAAATTATAAACATCTTAAACCTGAACAAAATTAAATTAATTTTCATATACTCAATAAATTGTCCATCACAAAAAAATACAATCCCAAATACTGTCAACCTCAAATTGAGATAACTACATAAAACAAAATTGTGATCGTCTATGGGACATAAAACAAAATTTTTACATACAATAATTGCACACAATAATTGCTTTAAGATCTGCATCAGCTTGGTCTTTCGACGTGGCTATTATCAGTTCACCAACATCACCAGAACTGCATTAAAATCACAATTTGCACAATCATCAGAGTAAATAAGCCCACAGATCGCTACCCTGATTATATAAGACCATATGCTAAATAAAAACTTACACAAATAAAGTCCAAAACAGATGTGTACCTCGCCCAGCAATATAATACATGGTGTAACATGGAAAGCAAGTGACACACACAACAAAGCACTATTCATCCAAATTCCAACTCTTCATTCTTCACTGACACCCTTCCCAGGTTGGAAGAATGATGGGTTTGTGGCTTTAGATAGTAACCAAAAAACAAAATCCTACCAATCCCTCTGTCCCAACTAGTAAAGGCACTCGAGGCATACAAACTTATGCTCTTTTCATGAGAAGGGTGACAGATTATTCACGAGGCATTACAAATCAGGCATACAACTAATTAACAAAGCGTTGAAAAGAAAAACAGTATTTATCCGCCAGGCATTAAAACAGGCAGGTACGCGGCTTGTTTGATTCTGCAAATATGCAGATGCCTCACCTTATTAGTCTATTGGACTATGCAACAAATCATTTGTAAACACAGCTTGTATTGCACCAGAAGTGGACATAACTATCACCCACCATAGAGTATTGCCTTGGTTGAACTTGACGAATTCAAAAAAAATAAAAAATAAAACCTCCCAAACTATCACCCACTATACTATACATCCAAACCCACAATATGCGTCCACTGGGGATCACTCCCTTTCTGTGCATATCAGACTATCTGTATGAAATCTAATTCCAACTTTCAAGACCACACTTCCTAGTATAATGGTTTTGGACTAAGGAATACGACAATTTGAAAGTGTCAGATTCCATTCAGAATTTGAACTAATTGCTGTGTCCGAGAAATTGCATTCACTAAAATTGTTGAGTCACAACATGCAAGAAAGAAATGGAAGGCATCTTTCTGAACAACAATCTCAAAATAGAGAAACTATACATATAAAGCTGAGAGCACTAATAGCGGAATAACTGAATCTCGAATCAGTTGTCAAGATAAGAACAATAAAACCATAAAGTAACATAATCTAGAGACAGTGGACACTAATTCTTATCAGAGTGAACCAAACCATATGTGACATTAAAGCAAGTTCAGAATTACAAAAATTAGATATTCAACTAAAACAAAGCCTCAGTAAAGAATCAAGTAAAGCATGAAGTAAATAAATAATGATGCATTGAATTACCAGAACTTGAACTCGGGGAGACGGCGAATGAAAGGCCTAAATTCATCCGAACCCTTCGTTGGCAACGATGCCCCATTCAATGATTCCAGCTCTGGGTCAACCTTCGGTGAGAGAAACCCAATCAATAGATTCAAGATATATATCCCGAGCCCATACGAAACGATATAGAATCCTTCAATGAAGTAAACGCGCAAAACGTAAATCAATCCAACAACTACTGTCCCCGACCATCTCCCAACTGGATGAGGGGTTGATCTATCAAGATAATACTGAAAAATCCTAGAGATATCATTTCTCCACTTTGCAAACGGTGTCGTAGCGGATGGGTCCTAAGCTCCTAATCCCTCCATCAACCTAAACTCATAAAAACATCCCATTATAATAATTAGTGTCAACTATCATAAGAATCAGGTTTTTAGCATAAAATTTCATCATAATTGACAACGAAACCTAAACTAGGATTCCAGTGTCCCAAACGCGTGAATCCGTAAGAAATTAGCTGATATTGGTACCAAAACCATCCGAGTAACAAAATCAGGACAAGAAAAATAAGACAAAGAACCAGTTTTTCAGATAATGGTCAAACACCATCTTGGTGCACCCAGATAATAAACATGCTCATAATAATTCAAACTAGAAGAGTGATGCATATAAACCTCGATACTGGACATTATTAATAATACCCGCATTTAGCCAAAAGCCAAAAAATGAAACAATCTTTGAATCAACTGTCCTGAAAAGAAATAACAAAAAGCTAAGAACAAACAAGGACTTGAGCAAAAACAGAGTGTACCCAAGGCTGAATAAGCAACCAGCGTACACACACAATAACCGCATCCACGCAGCCGCAGAATCTCAAAAACCGCAACCACGCAGCAAGTCAGGCCGCAGCACTCAGGACACAGCCAGAACACAGCATCGCAGCAGCAGTCCATGTCATCGCAGCTTCGGACCGCAGTAAACGCAGCACCCATCCAAACAGAGAACACTCTGTTTTGCGACAGACTGCCCAGTCCAGTGCACACCCACCGCGCTGCTGCTCGTCCCCCTAATTGCAATCCTGTTTTGCAGTTCCCTGCAGTCCAAAAAACAGAGATTTCCCAGTTTAGAAAGCATACCAAGCACATTAGATTTGCATTAGATAACTACAACATACCAAGCACATTCCAGTTTTCAATCCCTTATGTTCATCACATAAGTGTGCCAGAATCATCCTTCCCTGTAAATTCAACATTAGCCTTCTTACATGATAAGATGAGAACATTGCTGTAGAAATGCACGCAAGTACATGCAGAACTGCTATGGCAAAAAACAAATGCAGAAACGTGACAGAGCATATACAAAGAGTATTCCTAAAATTGAAGCATATAAACCAGGAAAGGAAATATAACAGGAAAGGTGTAACAGAGCTGGAAACATGTCAAAATTGACAGTGTGAGTTGTAAGCTAATACACAAGTCCTTATATACATTGTTATATCATAAGAATAGTAATTACCATATTCGTCAAGTGGAGCTTCATCATAGTAGCGAGTTGTTACAAATGAAGTGCTATTTCTACCAAAGTTTGTTCCACCATGGTACTGTTAAAAAGAACAGAGAGTCAGATCACTATGATAAGTTTCTGCCTTTGTGAATGGGCTGTTAGGGAATAGATGCTCGTGGCTCGTACCATGTAGTAATTTGCAAGAGTGCCGTTTCTCGAGAAAAAGCGGGCGACTGAGTATGCAATAGCCTGCTGATCTCATGGAAATGGGGTCACCAAACACACGGAACCTGTAGACAGTGAGAGATTTCATAACCATCTTAAAGCAGAAAAAAATTCATAATTAGTCACGAAAATGGTGTTATGGTCACCATATGTAACACTTACTGAGCAGTCCAGTTCTCAGTCCAGAGAGAAGGTTTGTATGGTTTGTTTGGACCAGTGAAAGTATCTCCACAGTCTCTTCCATTGCATGAGTTGATCTGTAATCCATAATGATTGATGTAAGTTAACTGAACTTATCATTTAACATCTATTTCATTAAGATAAAAATGAACATTTAATATGGGAACTATATATATGGTTGAACATCCTTCAGTCTCTTCACCAAAAGAGAGAAAAAGAAAAACTCTAGATGGCCTCCAATGTTACTGCTTTATTCTCTTTTTTCCTTCTTATGATTTTTTCTTCAACATATGTGATATGTGATGAAGATTTAATCAATAGAATGTGCTGTAAAACAATAGACCCAACGATATGTCACAATTGTCTTGAATCAAATCCAAGTAGCAAAACTGCAAGTGCTCAAGAGTTAGTGATAATATCTACGGATTGTCCACAACCTGAGTTATTGAGCTTGAGCGAGTTCATGGATAATTATTCAGAAAATATTACAGATGATGGACTAAAGGCAATATTGGTCGATTGCGGCTACCAATTCAGTGATGCAAAGGGTTTAATGAGAGGGGTCTCAATGCCAATTCAATTAGGAAATTATGAGCATGCTGCAGATACACTGTTGATATGCTACGATGAGGCCAGGAATTGTCTTATAGACCTTCATAACAAGTATCCAAATTTTCAACCACCAGAAAAGCTTGTCACAGGAACAACTTATGTAAAACTAGTAATACATGTGATTCAGGACTTACTGAAGTTTCTTGGCTAAGTAATTTTTGTAACAATTATTGAGGAGGTGAAAATGCCAATAGGTAATTAAGAGAATAAATGCCAAGTCTGTTGTTAATTGTTTAGAACCAAAAGTATTAAATAATTTATACTTGATTGTTCATGCAATTAATTTGACTCGTAAGAATTTCTGTCAAGTATTTCAATTTTTAGACACATCTTATTAAGTTGGTTTTGGTTTAGTTCATTCAAAACTTTGATATCTTCCGACTAATAAACAAATAACTATATACAATTTTTTACTTGTACAATTAGAAGAAGATTGAATACCAAAGACAGAATCTTTCCATGATTGAAGAGCTTATGTTCTTGGATCCATTAGCACCCTGTGAACTAACAAGGACCCTGTCAAGAGGCTCCTTTGGGCCTCCTTCATTATGGAGGTCTGGAAGGAAAAGCCTAGGGGATTGACAGTATGAGCTGGAGGATGTACCGATCAGTACCATTGTTGAATGAGATGATAAGAAGATGGTGTCACTAGGTGAACAAATAAAGATAAGAATGAATATGTTTCCTAGAGTAAGTGTTTGGCTGATTTTACTAACATACTTCTCCATGTGGAACTAGGTGAACAAATAAAGATAAGAATGAATATGATGATAAGAATGAATATGTTTCCTCGAGAGAATACAAACTTACCACTGGATCAGGTGCTTCCTTTTGCTTGCACATAACCCATGGAACACCGACATTGAGGCCTACGGCCATGTTTGAGGCCCATTGCACGTAGTTCATTCCATCCTCCTCATAAGCACGTTGAATGTTGTTGTATTCATTTTCGATCTGTGCCAAAATGATCGGACCACCTTGTCCAGCAAATAGTTTCTCGGCTTTCATCTTGTCTATGCTCATCTTAACATACTTCTCCATGTGGAACTGCACTTTAAGGAGATCCAAGCACTCATTAAACATAAAATTTTAAGAGATCCCAGTATCTTAGAACAAAAAAGCAAAGTAAAAAATGCTCAAAGATAACTAATACCAATTTAACCAACATTAAGAAAATCAGATTTCCAACTTGATCGTCAAAAACTAGCCAACAAATCCAAACTTATCATTGTTTTCAAGGCTATTCAAATTTGAAGCTTGCTCTTGTAAGGTTTTACAAACTCAATATGTTATTTCTGTATGATGCTCTATCCCTAAAAGCCATGCAAATGGAGGATCAACCCAAATATATCAAACGAACCCAAAGTTCAAATTAAATGAAACAAGCAGGATACTGCACGCTTATGGCATATCTACCCATTAGCTAATAATTTATTATTCCACGCTTATGGAATGTCTCTCTCAAAGTAGTTGTATATATTCATTTTCAACTTCACATAAAAAGTAAGCAAGCCAAATGCAGAATAATTAGAAGTAAACGACAATTTCAAATCATTAACCCTAAGCGAGCTCGAAGTATGAGCTTTATGTTATGTCTGATAAGTTGTTATTAGAGAACACCTTAGTTTCATGACAAGTTTGCCTTGTCATGCAAGCTCCTTTTTATTATTTTGAATGCCCTAGTATGAAAAAAAAAATGCAAGAAAAGCAGGGCACTAACATGGTCAACAAAAGCAGTGCACTAACATGGTCAAAACAAAACCAATCTAATCAAGCATTTCACTATTGGTTGGTACACTTAAAATACATCAAAAGTGTGGACGGTCTGACTTAATTCTACCATCCACATCTATTGCTATAGATGGTAAGAAGATTTAATAATTCATTAAATTCCACTTGAGCTCCATGAAAAAGTTTTGCTAAATTTGAACATGTAAGGAATTTTACAAGTATATTTTGATTGTATGGAAGAAATTTTACAATCATACTATTACACTGAAAACTAAAGCTTGTGTACGTATATATGAAAACAGACTTGGGAAGGTTTAGACGTCTAGCTTGATTTCCTAGAAGAGTTCTACTTCCATCTTTAGACTAAAAGTCTGTGAGTTTGGAGTAGTATTAGTTGTTCGCCACTGCCACTTTTACAGTTCAAAACAATATAAAAAATTTGCATCTTTACACTAAAATTTGCAAAACAATATAAACCTAAGTGAGAGATTCTACTTCCATCTTTAGACTAAGAGTCTGTGAATTCTACAATATAAACAATATAAAACTAAGAGTATGTGAATTCTACAATATAAACAATATAAACCTAAGAGTCTGTGATTTTATTTTTACTTACCTTGTTAGAGCACAAAAACCCTTGTTAGAGCACAAAAACCCCAAATTTCTCCCACCTTGAAGTTGAAGAAGATGAAGAATGAGATGAACTTCCTGGATGCAGAAGGATTCCAGGCCCCTCAGCAGGTGACGCGGCGCGGGTTCTTCCTCTGAAAATCGAGGGTTCTTCCCTTCAAAATATGGTTCTTCCTCTCAGACCTTCTTCCTCTCACAGTTTCTTCCTCTGAAAATCGCGTGTTTTCCTCGCAGAGCTTCTTCCTCTCAAAACACCGTGACGCGGGATGTCAAACCTTCGTCCTCTCAAAATCGCTCTTCCAAACCTTCTTCCTCTCTCTGCGTCGTCCTCTGCAATGATTCTTCCTCAATGATTCTTCCTCTCACAGGTTCTTCTCAATGATTCTTCCTCTCAATGATTCTTCCTCTCACAGGTTCTTCTCAATGATTCTTCTTCTCACAGGTTCTTCTTCTCAATGATTCTTCCTCTCTCTGCTTCGTCCTCTGCAATTAATACTCTCTTCACAAAACAAAAACAACGCGGGATTCCCAATTTTTTTCGCGACGAAAGGTTTTTATTTTGTGTCTTTTTTTTTTTTTTTTTTTTCTCGATTAGGGACGGCAAAAACCCGTAGCTAGGATTTGTAAATCTTAGCTACGGTTATTATACCGTGGCTAAGTAAAATTTTCGTCAATATATTTTTTTTTCAAATATACACTTATGGACGGCATAAAACGTAGCAAAGTGTTTTTATTTGTCAATCCCAAATAAGTAACAGGTGGAAAATCTCCCAGTGTGACTTTACCACCCAATTGACTCCTCGGTCAAATAAACTGCATGAAGTCCATCCAAATTCACAATTCATTTCCCATAATCCATCAACGTACAACTGATATCAGGCACAAATCAATTCAATAAAAACACTTGCCTTGGTTTCAAGGCCACGAAGCTCGACCTGAGTGAATTGGCTTTGAAGCCAGGGATCCGAAACAATAACACCCATAAAGGTAGACATTTTGCCAATGTTCACCAACCTGAACAATCCCACCATGAACAAACAAATAGCACACTATAAGGATCTCAAACACACAATGAAAATAAAAATTCAGATCCAATTTCTTATAAAACAAAACACAATTGAATCAACACGTAAATGAAGAAATAAAACTGATTTGGGGACAGAACCTCGCGAAGAGGAAATAACAGGAGCCGACCAACCCCTGATCAGTGAATGCCATTTGAAAACCCTAGAATTCCTTCAATAATGGCCTCATGGGGTTGTTGAAAACTGTGGATTCTTTGTGGGTTTTAATGTTTTGCTTTGCTAAAAGAAGGGAAAAAAAATCTAGACAGATTTGAAGAAGAAGAATAAGAAGAGGACATCTAAATAAGAATAAGGATCTTACCTAAAAAAATTGATGATGATGGAGTTAATCGAAGTCTTTCGGTTGAAATAAGAACTGGAGCCTTGGTTCTCTCACACCGTGGCTAATATCTTTAGTGTTTAATATTTTTTTTTATAAAAACCAATTAGTCACGGCAATTGGCCGTAGCTAATCTCTTTAGTGTTTAATTTTTTTTTAAAAATCAATTAGCGACGGTTTGTTGCCCTCGCTAATATAAAAAATGAAAAACGAATTAGCCACGGCAATTTGCTGTGGCTAATCTCTTTAGTGTTTAATATTTTTTTTAAACCAATTGGCCGTAGCTAATCTCTTTAGTGTTAATTTTTTTTTTAAACCAATTAGTCTATGATGTTCTTTGATCTGATCTGATCTTCTTTGATTTTTTTGATCTGATCGGATCTAATCTTCTTTGATCTAATCTTCTTAGATCTTCTCTGATCTTCTTTTATCTCATTTTCTTTGATTTGAACTTCTTTGATCTTCTTTGAACTTTTTTGATATTCTTTGATCTAATCTTCTTTGATCTTCTTTTAACTTCTTTGATCTTCTTTGATCTGATCTAATCTTATTTGATATGATCTTCTGTGATCTTCATTGATCTTCTTTGATCTGATCTGATCTTCTTTGATATTCTTTTATCTGATATTCTTTGATCTTGTTTTATCTTATTTGATCTGATCTGATATTCTTTGATCTTATCTGATCTTATTTGATCTTATCTGATCTTATTTGATTTGATCTTTTTTGATCGGATCTTCTTTGAACTTCTTTGATCTTCTTTGAACTGATATTCTTTGATCTGATCTTCTTTGATATTCTTTGATCTGATCTGATATTTTTTTATCTGAACTTCTTTGATCCCATCTTCTTTGATATGATCTTCTTTTATCTTCTTTGAACTTCTTTGATCTGATCTTTTTTTATCTGATCTGATCTTATTTGATCTTCTTTGATCTTATCTGATGTTCTTTGATGTTATTTGATTTGATCTTCTTTGAACTTCTTTGATCTGATCTGATATTTTTTTATCTGGTCTTCTTTGATATTTTTTTATCTGATCTGATCTTTTTTGATCTGATATTCTTTGATCTTCCTTGATCTGATCTGATCTTCTCTGATCTTCTTTGATCTGATCTGATATTCTTTTATCTTCTTTGATCTGATCTGATCTGATCTTTTTTTATCTTATTTGATCTGATCTTCTTTGATATGATCTTTTGTGATCTTCGTTGATATTCTTTGATCTGATCTGATCTTCTTTTATCTTCTTTGATCTGATCTGATCTTCTCTGATCTTCTTTTATCTTCTTTGATCTGATCTGATATTCTTTGATCTTATTTGATTTGATATTCTTTGATCGGATCTTCTTTGAACTTATTTGATCTTCTTTGAACTGATATTCTTTGATCTGATATTATTTGATTTTTGTTTATCTGATGTTCTTTGATATTTTTTGATCTGATCTGATCTTTTTTTATCTGATCTTCTTTGATCCCATCTTTTTTGATCTGATATTCTTTTATCTTCTTTGAACTTCTTTGATCTGATTTTTTTTATCTGATCTGATCTTATTTGATCTTCTTTGATCTGATCTGATCTTCTTTGATCTTCTCTAATGAGTTTCCTAACCGGGTTGAAAGGCAATGGGTTATTGGTGATTTTATCCAGTTTATAAATATATAGCTATTTTCTTTATATAATTAAAAAAAAAAAAGAATTAGCTACGGTAGAGAACCGTGGCTATAAAACTCATTAGCCACGACACTTTGCCGTCGCTAAGATAAAAATTTTAATATAAAAAAAAGGTTTCATTGGCGAGATTCGAACCCGAGTCGCTTGGGTAAAAGCCAATTCTCCTAACCGGGCTGGAAGGTAATAGGTTATTGGTGATTTTATCCAGTTTATAAATATATATCTATTGTTTTTATATAATTAAAAATAAAGAATTAGCTACGGTAGAGAACCGTGGCTATTGAGTTTTATTTATAAAACTCAGTTAGCCACGACACTTTGTCGTCGCTAATATAAAAATTTTAATATAATAAAAAAATTTCATTGGTGGGATTCGATCCGGGTCGCCTATGTGAAAGCTAGGTCTCCTAACCGGGCTGGACGGAAATGTGTTATTAGTGATTTTATCTAGTTTATAAATATATAGCGATTTTGCTTTATATAATTTAAAAAAAAAATTCACATTTAGCTACGGTATTTTGACCGTGGCTAACAAAAAAAAAATTCTAAACGTTAGCTATGGCCCTGGTGTCGTCGCTATATTGTTTTCTTATAAATTTTTTTTTTAAATGCATTAGCTACGGTATTTGGACCGTGGCTAACAAAAAAAATTTTATAAACATTAGCTACGGCCCTACTGCCGTCGCTACGTTGTTTTCTTATAATATATTTTTTTTAAAACTCACATTAGCTACGGTATTTGGACCGTGGCTAACAAAAAAAAAATTTGTAAACATTAGCTACGGCCCTAGTGCCGTCGCTAAGGTGTTTTCTTATAATATTTTTTTTTAAAAATCACAAAAACATTTCTAAACATTAGCTACGGCCCTATTGCCGTCGCTAAGTTGTTTTGTTATATTTTTTTAAAAAAAATCACATTAGCGACGGTATTTGGACCGTGGCTAACAAAAAAATTTCTAAACCTTAGCTACAGCCCAAGTGCCGTCGCTAAGTTGTTTTGTTATATTTTTTTTTTAAAAAAAAAATCACATTAGCGACGGTATGTGGACCGTAGCTAACAAAAAAAATTTCTAAACCTTAGCTACGGCCCAAGTGCCGTCGCTAAGTTGTTTTGTTATATTTAAAAAAAAAAAATCACATTAGCGACGGTATGTGGACCGTAGCTAACAAAAAAAATTTCTAAACCTTAGCTACGGCCCAAGTGCCGTCGCTAAGTTGTTTTGTTATATTTTTTTTAAAAAAAAAATCACATTAGCGACGGTATGTGGACCGTAGTTAACAAAAAAATTTCTAAACCTTAGCTACGGCCCAAGTGCCGTCGCTAAGTTGTTTTGTTATATATTTTTTTTTAAAAAAAATCACATTAGCGACGGTATGTGGACCGTAGCTAACAAAAAAAATTTCTAAACCTCAGCTACGGCCCAAGTGTCGTCGCTAAGTTGTTTTGTTATATTTTTAAAAAAAAAAAATCACATTAGCGACGGTATGTGGACCGTAGCTAACAAAAACAAATTTCTAAACCTTAGCTACGGCCCCAGTGCCGTCGCTAAGTTGTTTTGTTATATTTTTTTTTGAAAAATCACATTAGCGACGGTATGTGAACCGTAGCTAACAAAAAATTTTTCTAAACCTTAGCTACGGCCCAAGTGCCGTCGCTAAGTTGTTTTGTTATATTTTTTTTAAAAAAAAATCACATTAGCTACGGTATTTGGACCGTAGCTAACAAAAAAATTTCTAAACATTAGCTACGGTCCTAATGCCGTCGCTAATTCTCGTATTAGCGACGGATTTAATCCGTCGCAAAACGGTTAGCGACAGTTATTTTAATTTATGTACCAAAACCGTAGCAGAAACTATAGCGACAGTCAAATGCCGTCGCAAACCGTTTAAATAGCGACGGTTAAAACCGTCGCTAATTTCCGTAGCTAATATTGCTTTTTATTGTAGTGATTGGATGATGCAAATAGATATATCACAATATTAATATGATATACAACAGTTATCACTTACTAGATTACTGAACAAGCTAACAAAACTAAAAAAATTAAATCAATTCTTTTCCACCCGCAGAAATTTTCATAGGAATGTTCGACTCAACATTATTATGCATTTATATTTATGCATATACTTTGACTCAGTGACTGGGTTGAGCTTACATACTCAAAATAGCTAGCAGTATGAAACATTTGAGTAATGCCAAGGGTGGTAAGATCACAATATTTTGTTGCTATTTCAATCCTTATAAACTGCTGCAGTTTGAAATTCTTTGGCATCATCATAGCATGTTCAAACACATCTCGTAAACATTGAGAATAATTGAGGAAAATAAAACAACCCTACCTAAAGCTTATTCGCAAGTTCCATCAACAAATGTGGAAGATATGTTCACCGTGTTGGAAATTTATGTATTTCCATAAATTTATTAAATAAGTAAATCGTACATTATGTAATTGCATTAGGTCCTTTTTTTTTTTTTTTTTTTTTTTTTTTTTTTGAAAAGCAAGCGCGGGGTATAAATGGGCTCCCCAGACCACAGAAAAAGCGTTACATGTTATTGTCTGATATATGTTCTACCTCTAGCATCATCATGAATAATGTCTTTTAAATCGTGGGCAAAGGAGCTAGGAGTAATTTCTAGGAATTCCTCGCTGGGCAGTAGGCTTGCGAGCTTATCTGCTGCCTGGTTGGTCTCGCGAAATACATGTGTGATCTTGTATTCTTCAAAGTCCGAGAGAGCTTCTTTAATCCGTCTGGTGATATGCCTAGCTTCCCAGGGAGGAGGCCTGGTAGTAGTGATGTACATATGCGCATTTGCAGAGTCCATACATAGTTCGATCTTCCTGAGGCCATGTTGCTTTGCTAATTTGAGTCCCAAGAGGACCCCCTGGAGTTCATGAAGAATCACTGAATATCCATCTTTCGAGCCTGCTGCTGCTGCTAATACCCCTCCATCACGGTTACGAATAATGGCTCCGTAGCCGCCTCTTGTCCCAGTTAAGGACCCATCTGAGTTCACCATATACCATTGCAGGTCAGGCCTTTTCCAAGGATACCTCGGTCTGGTTTCAGTAACAAAACTCATTGGAAGTCTTAGTCGATCACAGAATGTCCTGCATTGATTCGAGTCAGCCATTTTGACATCAAGGACAGCTATGCGCAATCTGATATCCGAGGTGATTTTGGAGACAAGATTCAAAGCAACCAAGCGAGAGGACTCAAACAATCGCCTGTTCCTCTCGTGCCATAAGTGAAAGATGGTGGCAGTAAAAGCAAGCTTTCGAATGAGCTAAAAATTACTTTAGTCCCATATCTAATATTTAAAGTAATTTTAGAATGTTTATATACTAATGAAATTACGTTCACCGTGTTTGAAGCTATCAAAATCTCTTTCGAAATCCAAAAATTTTCCTGAGAAAATAATTCTTTTTAATCTATGTATATTTTAACATGTTATAATGTTATTTAGTATCAAAAGTTTGTTATGTGAGTATAGTTTATACGACACTACGAGTCGTGTGAGATTTTTTATATGGTATTTAAGATTTTAAATTGCATAATTTATATTATTAAATTCGAAATCACAACCGAATTTTTTTACATTTTTTCTACACAAAACGAATATTTTACGAAATAATTCTTAAAATCAGGGGACCAAAATTAACTTGAAAAACAAAATCACAATCCTTGACAATAACAGCAGAGTCAGTTTACATACAATTCAAACATGTTATCTACTTGTTCTTTTCACAGTTATCATTTATCTGTTTGCCTGAGTTTTAGAAACAACAAACAGAGATAGAGTCACAATTTACATACAATTCAATCAAGTTCTATACTTGTTCTTTTCAGAGTCATCATTTATCTGTTCGCCTGAGTTTCAGAAACAGACTGTTGTATCTTATGAGACTAACGACCATAAGGTTTGCACCGAGACGAGTCGAATATTATCCGAAAGACATTGCCACAACAAGCCTCAGATCACCACATATTCCTCATTTCTAATTCTCTTACTCTCTTACAGATTGTTTCCAACAATCTTAAGACAATAATATCCTACAATCTGTATTAGTCTCAAAGTCTGTTTACAACTCTAATAAAAAACATCCAAAGCACATCACTCTGGTAAAAAAGGTGTTTGATTTATCAAATACATGGTAAAAAAAATATTTGGTTTTATTTACAGACTTCGAATCTGTTTCAACTACTGTTTCGTACAGTAAAAGTTGTACAGATATATTAAACATATTGTTTTATATATTACGTATAAGTTGTACAATTAATTTCAACATACTGTTTTGTATAGTAAGTTTTAGAGTTTGTATAGTAATTTCAACATATTGTTTTGTACAATTAATGTTTTTTTACCGTACTTAGTCTAATTAAATTTTCTATGTGACAAACTTTCTTTTATTTATATTATTACTCATAACAAATAAATTGTGTTTTTTTTTTCTGTATGACAGAAGAAATATGAGAGATAAAAATGAAACTAGCTTGATCGCTGGGGTGACCTCTGGAGTCACTAAAATTCTTGTTCATGATAGGCCAGAGAAATTCAAAGGAGATGATTTTAAAACATGGAAAAACAAGATGTTGTTTTACTTAAGAACATTAGGTATGGCAAAGCTTCTTACTGAACATGAACCAAAGCCAAAAGATGGAGAAACTCAACAAAGTCACAAGAAAGTGTTCTTTGCGATTGACGCTTGGAGGCATTCTGACTTTTCTTTGCCGAAATTATGTGTTGAATTCGCTAGATGAATTTTTGTAAAGAGTCTATAGTACTATTAAAAGTGCTAAAGAATTGCAGGGGGACTTTGGAAAAGAAATACAAAACAGAGGATGTTGGACTAAAACAAATTTTCGTTGACAAGTTTATAAATTACAAAATGAGTGATTCTAAGACAATCATACTTCAAATCCAAGAACTCCAGATTCTCATCCATGAAATGCATGCTGAAGGCCATATCATCAGCGAATCTTTTCAGGTCGCTACTATTATTCAGAAGCTCCCTCCCAATTGGAAAGATTTCAAACACTACTTAAAACACAAGTGCAAGGAGATGAGTCTTGAAGACTTAATCATCTGGTTAAAAATTAAGGACAACCGAGGAACAGACAAATGCACACGGATTGAAAGAAAAACACGTGATTGAGGGTTCAAAGTAGCATAAGAACTCTCATTAATGGAAGCGTTCTTCGAGTAATAGGGGGATGAAATTAATTACAAAAGCCATGCGAACTTTAAAAAGTTCAAAGACACTTGCTATATCGGTGGCAAGAAGGGTCATCTTGTGAAGGATCGCCGACATCACAAGGATGGAGACAACGAGGACAAGTCTTCTCAAGCCAATTTCAGAAGTTTTTGCATGTCTTATTGAAAGGTTACAAATCAATGCAAATGTATCTGAAGTTAACTTTGTTAATAATTCTCAAACATGGTGGGTTGACACTGGTGCCACCTGCCACATCTGCAGTGATAAATCCATGTTCTCAACGTATGAAAAGTTGAATAACAATGAAAAGGTTTTCATGGGGAATGAATATGTCTCGTAATTAAGGGCAAAGGAACTGTGGTATTAAAATATATCTCAGGCAAAATCGTCACAATAAAAGACGTCTTGCATGTTCCAGATATTAGGAAAATTTTAATCTCTGATGCTATTTTGGTAGAGAATGATTTTAAAATAGTTTTTGAGTCAGGAAAATTTGTCCTGTAAAAAAAGGGAAGTATGTGGGGCGTGGATACCTAACAGATGGTCTTTTTAAGGAAAATGTAATGGTTATTAATAAATAATAATAATAAAAAATTTCTTATTTGCTTGAGTCCCCTTTACTGTGGCATGATAGATTAGGTCATGAAGAAATTGGCTAGTTTAGGGTTAATTCCTAAATCTGATAATAAATCTCCACACAAATGCAAGGTTTGTGTAGAAGCAAAATTTACAAAACATCATTTTCATTCAATTCAAAGTAATACAAAAATTTTGGGTTTAGTACACACTGATTTATGAGATTTCAAATTAATTCCTACTCGGGGTGGGAAGAAATATTTTATCACATTTATCGATGATAGCTCAATGTATTGTCATGTGTACTTACTAAATAGCAAAGACAAAACAATCAATGCGTTTATAAAATACAAAACTGAAATAAAAAATCAGTTAAATAAGAAGATCAAAATATTGAGATCTGCTAGAGGCGGTCAGTATGAATCTCCATTCGTAGAGGTTTGTAAAGAAAATGGTATTATACACCAAACTACTGCTCCATACTCACCCCAATCAAATAGAGTTGCTGAAAGAAAAAAAAGAACATTCAAAGACATGATTAATACCATGTTTTTCAATTCCGGTCTACCCAAGAACTTGTGTCATTCCTTATGGAAAATCGCATTTTAAATCGAGCGCCTCACAAGAAACTTGATCAATTACCATATGAGATATGAAAAGGTAGACAACCATCCTATAAACACATTAAAGTGTAGGTGTTTTAGCAAAAGTTTTTGTTCCCCCATTCAAATGAAACAATTTGGAAAAAAAAAACCGTTGATTGTTATTTTTTGGAAATTTTTTAAAATAGCAGTGCATACATGTTTTTGGTGTTTAACTTCGAAATCAATGATATTCATGTAAATACTATCCTTGAATCTATCACTGCAGTGTTTTTCGAAACTGTATTTTCTCATAAGAAAGATTACATAGAATCAACACATGACATTCAGATGTCGAGTTCTCCTAAAAGAACACATGAGGTGTCAAATGAAGGGAGTGAGAAAAACTTTAATTCCAATAAAGATGGAAATGATGACATCCTTCGACGAGGCAAGAGAGCTCGAAAGTCCAAAACTTTTGGTCCAGACTTTCTAACTTATATATTAGAAAGATAGCCTCAAATTTATAAAGAAGTAATATCTACTCCTGAAGCTTCTTTCTGGAAGGAAGTTATAAATGTTGAGATAGAATAATACACAACCACATTTGGGAATTGGTTGATCTTCCTCTTGGACATAAACCAATTGGACGCAAATGGATCTTTAAGCGTAAAATAAAATCAGATGGTTCAATTGACAAACACAAAGCTCGATTGGTAGTTAAAAGGTATAGTCAAATGAGAGTTTAGATTATTTTGACACCTATTCTCCAGTGATAAGGATAACATCAATCAGGATGTTGATTGTCATTGCAGCACTTCACAACTTGGAAATTCACCAAATGGATGTAAAAAATGTGTTCTTGAATAGACAATTAAATGAGGAAATATATATGGATCAACCAGAAGGGTTCAAAAATAAATGACAAGGTCACAAAGTATGTAAACTTGTTCGATCCTTATATGAACTAAAACAAACTCCCAAACAATGACATGAGAAGTTTGATGGAGTCATGGTAAAAAAACGAATTCAACATAAATGAGTGCGATAAGTGTATCTACATAAAGAAGTAAATGATGCATATGTAATCATATGTCTTTATGTTGATGATATACTTATATTTGAGACTAATAATCAAGTTATTAAGTCCACCAAACTTATGCTCACTAAACATTTTTGAAATGAAAGATCTAGGTAAAACAGACGTAACTTTGGGAATCAAAATAATTCGAACGCCTGATGGGTTTGCTTTGTCTCAATCCCACTACATTGAGAATGTAGTATACAAGTTCAAACAATATGAAATTAAGAAATCAAATAATTTGTTCCATCCATCTCAGGTGTTACATAAGAATACAGGTCCAAGTATTTCACAACTTGAATACTCGTATTATTGGAAGTTTAATGTATATGATGAATTGTACAAGACCTGATATAACTTATGTTGTGAGCAAACTAAGCAGATATACATGTAATCCTAGTAAAAATCGCTAGCATGTTTTGCTTAAAGTTTTAGGGAATTTGAAAAATACTTCAAATTATGCATTGCACTATGGTAGATATCCTAGTGTCATTGAGGGACACAATGATGCAAATTGGATTTCTAATTCTAAATCAGTAAAAACCACTAGTGGTTATTTGTTTACTATGGTAGACGGTATCGTATTCTGAATTCTTCTAAACAAACATGTATTGCTAGATCCACAATGGAATCTGAGTTCATAGCCTTAGACAAGACTAGGGAAGAAGCAGAGTGACTTTGTCAATTTTAGAAGACATTCCATTATGGACACAACCAGTACCGACCATATGCATACATTGTGACAATCAAGTCTCTGTATGTAGTGCTCACAATTTTATGTACAATAGTCATTCACGACACATACATCGAAGGCATCGTATTGTTAGTCAGTTGCTCTCTAATGGCATAATGTCCATTGATTTTGTGAATGAGTTTATCTAGAGATAACCTAGCAGATCCATTTACTAAACATTTATCTAGAGAGCACATAAACTACATTTCAAGGGGCATGGGTTTAAAAGCCTAATACTCACGAATTATCATATACGAAAATCTTGCCAAGCGACTGGAGATCACATGGACTTATTTCAAAAGGAAAACTAGTAATGGATAATTTATTGTTGTTCAATTAAAAGTATAATACTTTTTCCATTCCTATGAAGCACCAAGTGCAAACCTACTGTGATCAAAAGGATAAACAATGATATACACTGTTTTTAATGACGTCTATATCTTGCAAAAAGGCAAGTGGGGTGTTGTAGAATACTTCTTATAAAAGTGGTTACCTATAATATAAGTGTGAGCTGGGTTGGCTCTACAAGATTTTTATCAAGTTGAAATCTCTAGTAACACTTACAGCCGATAAATGTTCAGGAACAAAACGAACACAACTGAGAACAAAATTTGAATGAAATAATGCCATGTAAAGTTTATTGTGTAGTTTTACATCAACAACTGATAATTCAAGATGAAATAGTTCACTGATTAGTTAAGTAATTCTGATACTTTTTTACTAAGGAATGTTCAAATTGAAGCTACCTATCCAGATATAGCATTATTCCACGTACTCTTGAGATCTTATATTTTCTCATTTATGTGGATAAATTTATTGAATAAGTAAATCGTATATTATGCAAGCTAATTACATAAGGTCTTTTAAGCTAAAAAATACTATTGTCTCATATTTAATTTGTAAAATAATTTTAGCTTGTTTATATACTATGTATTAGTTACATAGTGTGTCCCCCAAGGGTTATAATATGTCCTTATGAACAAAGACTATGTTAAATATAAATAGTGTTAAATACACCACACGCATCGCCGCTGTCGGCCACTCGGGATGGGATGGGATGGAATGGGCTTGGGCTTGGGCTTGTATCTTGAGAGACTAACAACCATAACGTTTGCACTGAGATCGATCGAATATTGTCTTAAGCACATTGCTACAGCAGGCCTCAGATCACCATATATTTCTCATTTCTAATGCTCTTTCTCTGTTACAAATTGTTTCCAACACACTGCTCTTAGTCATTTAGTAAGAATATATTCTCTTGATCAAAGATTTTCTTTACTTCATAGTTCCCTAGTGCAGGGTTGTAATAATGAGTTCATTTACTACAAGAACAAAGATGCAAACAATAACAACCAGTGATTTTTTTTTTTTTTTTATCATGTCCAACCAAATCACTTGAGGATAATATATTTACGGAGTTGCTACGAGTACCCGACTATTTGGCTCAGTTGCACCGACATTTTGAAATGTTTTTTGTTGCACCAACTTCCTTTTTTTTGTAATAAATGAAAACCATTTGGTGATAAAAATTTCTCATTTAGAAGCATCAATAAACAAATTATAAGAAACGTAAGTGGTTGCAACTATTAAAAAAATGCATTCAACCTCAAGAATTCTACATCCAAAAATTTACAATAAGAATCATCCACACAAAGCTCTAAATCAACATGTTGTTTTATTTTAGGATTGATAAAAAGTGATTGAGTATACTAAACAACTTTTAAAAGCTAAATCTAGAAAATAAAGTTGGTGGCATTGAGCCAAAAAGTCGAGTACACATAGCAACTCTATTTTTTTTCAATTGATGCGCTTACATATTTATTTATTTATATTACGTATTTTTTGTCAAACCCTCTGCGTTTAATGAACACATTATACTCTTCTGCACTTTAGATTTTTTACTCAACCTACCATAGTGTTTGCTATTTATTGTAGAACTTATGATGGTAGTTAATGTATCATTGATATTTGTATCCAAATTTGAAAGTTGAAAGATTTAAGTTGGTGCAACAAAGTCAAAACATCCCAAAATGTTGGTGCAACAAAGAGTTGGTATAACCAAGCCAAATAGTCGGGTACACGTAGCAACTCCCTATATTTAAATGTTGATGTGAACAAGAAAAATGACTTTTGCCCTAGCTTTCTTGCACTTCCAAGTGAACCCTTTTTGGGAAAATTGATTATCTTGATTTTGGGACATGTAACAGGGTCCGAAAACATATCTAAAAATCCAAAGTGTAGTGGTCCATAATAGTTAAGAACTGTGGGAACTTAAAAATCCAACGTTCGATCCATCATGAATATCCATCAGGTACTAACTTAGTCCCTAATTCACATAACCAGTAAGGTAATCATATCTATTGGTAGTTAGTACCACCACCTACACTGATGCATCTGATGGAACGGAATGAAAAAAAAAAAGGAAACCTTTGGTCTCCTGTCTCTCTTCTATAGATACACTATACCAAATTGACATTTTTATAACAACTCCCATATCATTTTCTAGCTGTAACAGTCCACAAAACAATTTCAAGTCAAAACTAAATTTAGTCAAAAAAAATGAAAAACAGTTTTACAAAATAAGTGATACAATAAATTGGATCACCATGAATAGTATCACTTGTAGCACCATACTTTTCATAGTGATTCAATTATTGTATCACTTTGTTTGTAAAAATGTTTAAAATAGTTTAGTGGACTATTACTGTTCGAAAGTGATACTATTTTGATAGTTGTTACAAAAATACCAATTAGGTATAGTGATATATGTAATCAAGTAAGTGACAAATGAATTTTTTGTATATGATGTCTCTGTTAACTAAATAATGTAAACTACTTTGACTTTACCCCACCCTAATCTATCATTGTTTAGTCTAATTCTGAAAATCCGCCATATATAAGCAGAACAGAGACATGGATGAGCACCATAAGGTGCCACTACTCCGTAGAGAAATCACACAAGAAATTTGTAATCTTTAGTTGGGGCTTGTGGCCTCAATAGAATATAAAGAACAGAACTTTTATTTTTTCAGCTAGGACTTTTGTGAACTCACAATTGCATTCAATCGGATTTTGATAACTTTGTGCACATTACTAGCAAAGTCTCCATATAAAGAAGGAAAATGAAAAGAAGAAGAAAAATATCCTTTCTATTTTGGCCAAACAAAATCCAAATCCTTTGCCATGGATGCTTAATCCATTTAGTAGCGTTGGTAAGTAGTAAGCAAATAATGTCATCCTTTGCCATGCATGGATCCTTTGGATGGGATACCCATTCAAAGTTTGAATGTTGTTGGATTAGGATAATTAAGAACAGCCCACCCCCTACCTCAAATTCAAGTCTAAATCCCAACAAGCAACTTTGGCTGCTTGATGAATTTGAATATGATATACATACATACAGTAAGGTGGATGGGTATCAAAACATGGATGCACCACAAGGTCCACAACATCCAACTATCCAAATGTGCATCATATATTTCGTTTTTTAACAGTGGTTACAGTCATTGCAAGCAAATTTGATATATATAGTTAATTCAAAATCTATAAATATTTCTAGTCAATGTATACAATCAAAGTCAATGGCATGACAGCTTAACGGTTAGAGCTTGACGGATGGTACCACTAGGTCATGGGTTCAATTAGGTCATGGGTTCAAACCCAGCTTGTGGCATCTTTATGGGTTCTGAGATCCTTTAAAAGCCCTGCTTGCCTTGAGTGCTGGGATCCTTTAAAAACCCAATCAAAGAGGACATAATTATGTGTTCAGTTCCGAGAGCTATCCACGTTCATTCCAAATTGTTAACATGCATTTTCTGTATCTTTTCTCACAATAGGCATCGATTGGCTGTTGTTATCATTTGAGCAAAGCGTCAGACAATGAATGAGCATGTGTTTAACAAGCTTGTCAAATACAAGATAGTATGCTTAAACATGACTTCAAGAATAAGTAAATTGATCTCTTTCAAATTTAATGTTCTATGCCTTGTGTTTGATTTTCTTTACCAAAGGTAACAAATAGATAAAGGAAAGAAGAATTAACACCAAAAACCCTAATTCCAATCAAACCTAATGAGAGATCAACAACAAACAAAAGTGATATATTCTTTAGTTTTCGATCAAGATAAAGTGATTTAAGTATCAAAAGAGATGATAAAGTGCAAAGGCATATAGAATGAGTAAAAGGCAAGAAACCAAACCTTCAAAATCTAGGGGGGTTGAAAATTAAACCCAAAAGATATGCAAAAAAGCTTCAGCATCTCTTGCTTTTTCAATCCAAGAAGCAACATTGATGCCTATAAAACTGCAGAAACATCAACAAAGAGATAAGTTAGAAATCAAATCAGAGACTCGAGATGAAGATTTGCGCTTACTTTCTTGCAGTTCTTGCTCTGGGGATCTCTGGAGCTGCCACAGGTGAAAGTGGTTTCCCTGCAATAATGAAGGTAATTCAGCTCTCATAAAACTTATTGTAAAATGGCGGCCAACTGCTTAATTGAACATTGTCACGTGCATGGCACGTTACCAAGTAAACGTGTCAAAAAATGGTTGAATCGGGCTTAATGATCAATTGATGGAAATGTTAGTCTTTGGAACCAAGGCCAAAATATGATTTATATTGGTTTTATTATCTGAGATCTTTTTCGATTGTATAAGAAAATTTTACTACTTGATTGCTAACTTTCTTGTTATGCAGAGGAATTGTAACTATACAGTCAGAATAGAGACTACATGTACACAGGGGGCTGCTACTTCGAACCACATTAGCGTGAGATTCGGTGACACCAACTCAAATGATGTGCTCGTCTCCCATCTCAACTCCAAGCACATGCGCCAAGTTGATCCATTACAACCAGCTGCTGGTCTAGATGATGTGCCAATGAAACCATTCCAAGCATGCACGGTCGATGAGTTTCAAGTTACCGGTCCCTGTGTGAACTCGCCAATTTGCTATTTCTATCTCAAGTCAATAGGCAGTGATGAATGGAGACCTGGTGTAGCTCAAGTTCGTGTCACGGGGTTGAATCACCTGTCCTCCAATGACTTTTACTTCCGGAGGTACTTGCCTAGGCATGTGTGGCATGGAACGGATACTTGTGATACACAAGTGTCTCCTTTTGGGATCAAGAGAAAGAGGAAGGTGTTTGGTAACACGAACACTATGTTAACACGTCAACCATAGAACTTTTTCATGGCATTGTAATTTATACAAGTATCATTACAGTCATCCAATTTCAAATTTATCTGTTGTAATGAGAAACAGTGTATATATTGTTTACAATATTAGAAAATGAGATATGATGTTTACTTACAATATTATGGTATTAGATTAGTATTACGAATAGGTGAGTCTATTTAGTAAGAGCCCAGTGAAATTCTAGGGAGCGAGGGAGGCCCCCGACTGCCCACCCTCCTTGGGATGAGCGAGGGTGTGCATCTCGAGGAAGCTGAATTGTGGGAGGCCTCCTCCCTCGCTCTCTAGAATCACTCAAGAGCCCAAGCAATAGTTAGGGTATTATTAGATTTATTAGTTATTTCCCATTAACTTTTTATTGTAGTATTCTTGTTCATTTATTTCAAGTATTGTTTTTTTTATTTCAATTTACTGTTTCACTTATTTCTAGGGGCGGACAAAAATCGATTTAAATTCGGTTAACCGACCGAACCGAAATATGAGTAGAAAGAAAATAATTTAAACCGAACCGACCGATTAATTAGATATATATAAATAAATAAAGAGGTAGGTGTCAATACTAGATTAGTGCAACAAATGCACTGCAGTGCACCCTGCTGCACTGAATCACCCCATTCTCTCTTAGTTTTCAAATTTTGGCTAAAAATTGGATTTGTCAAAAAATTAATCCTGTAAAAAAATTGGGCATGTTTTAATGAAAACCTTTCAAGTGCTTGAACTCGAAAATTCGGCCTAACCGAACCGAAAATTCGGTTCAACCGATTTCATTGGTTTACAAATACAAAATTCGGTTTCGATTTGGGTTTTGGGCAAACCGAATGAAATCAGTTATGGGCTCAAAACCGAACCAAACCAACATTGCCCACCCCTACTTATTTCAGTTTATTCTTCGTTAAATTCTATCAATTGGTACGAGAGGCCAAATAAATCTATAAATCTAGTTATTTGGTTAGCTTTAAATATGGCAAAAGAAGATTGGAAGAACCTGATTGAGAGATAAAAGGTAGTGAAAGTAGTGAAAAAGAGGATGAAAGAGAAGATGCAAGAGATGAAATATAACCGAATTTATTAAGGGTGGATATCAAAGAGGCCATGGGACATACACGCAACACTCAACATCCATCATGTGTTCGCAACCCTCTCATCCATCATTCGTCTCTTCCGCCACCCCCACACCCCTCAACATCCTTCCAAATCCCCTCTTGTTATGTTTGTGAATCACTGTTAGTAGACAAAGTTAATGGCCCCTATTGTTTAGTTGTCCCACCACATGGTTTCAAATCCATGAGGATCATGATATTTGCAGCCGGTGGATGAACATGTACCACCACAAGGATCTGAATTTTTTTGTTATCATGATGTAGTTATTTACCACCACAGGATGGATAATGTAACACATCATAATAGTGTTTATGATCCAATTTGGGTTAATATTAAGGCAAATTTTGAAAACAACATTCAAATCAAGTAGTGGATCACTTCGAGTTCAGGATTCCTATTGGACTTTATTTTTTGTGTCAAGTTTTTAATTTGATTCTTTGGGGTACAAGCAACTACAAAGGAAAAGTTTGAGGTCAACTACTTTTGCTCGTGCACTTCGGCTTGTGTTCCTTCACCGGTTGCTTATGTTGTTTGGCTTCTTCAACTTCAAGCTCGAGGACTTGCCTCTTCAACCCGAGGAGTATGATGTAAACAGTATTAGCAATATTATGGTATTATATTGTAATATTAATGTTAAGAATAAATAAACCTATTTATTAAGAGCTCAAAATAGAAGTTAGGGTATTATTAGCCAATTAGGGTTAGGTCAATTAACTTGCCAAATAAGTTAGGACAATTATAAATAATGCAATGGTTGTTTATTTTTATTCAGTTGATGACTAAAAGAATATTTGATTTCTTAGCTATTTTTCATTAGCTTTTTTATCATAGCTATTTCGATTATTGTTCGTTTATTTTGAGTATTGCTTCGTTGTTTCAATTTACTATTTCGTTTATTTCACTTTATTCGTTACTCTATCAATTATTACATACAGTAATTTGTAATTTTCTGCATGCATGATTGTTTATCTCACATTTTGTTTACATAAAAAAGGGGTTGAATTGCTTTGACAATAATAATAGTTGAAGAACTCTAGATAAGGTGAGGCAGAGCTCTTGGTTTAGGCGATTTTAGGGGCAATATTGTCCTGGACTATTACAAAATTTACTGAACGCTTGATCCTATCCTTGGGACGATCTAGAACATCCAAGATAGGGTTGGAAGTTTTTCTTCATGGCGGGACAAGGTGTTGTCAATCGGGATCAACCCTCGGCCAGGTAGGGAGGTGGCTCAGTTGAAGTTAGCAAACCTCCCATGACATTCGCACAGTTACTAGGTGCCTCCAAGAAACCGTCATATGAAGAATCACCCATAGAAGGCACGATTTTTCTGAAAGAAGGAAGCTCGACTTTATCCTTTATCGGTTTCTGATGCAAAAAGGGGGAGGCATTCGTGGGAAAAAAAATGTCATTGTGCTTAAATTTCCGAGCTTCCTTCCTTAGCTCGAGGCAATCAGAGATGCAATACATCGAATTTGGGGGATTAATGGAGAGTTTTATATGGGATTGTTGGATCCAAGGCACGTAATAGTTAAACTACAATCTGATGAAGAGGTGACAAAGGCCCTTTCGAGGGAATCTTTTTTAATATGAGGAGTTCATTTCAATGCCTTCAAATGACATGATGATTTCAGTTTGAAAGAAGATCCCGTGTTTGCACCATTGTGGATTAAATAACCGAATCTTCCTTTGAAGTTTTTTCATCCGTTAATTCCAAAAAGCATAGGAGATTCCTTTAAGGAATTTTTTCCCTATTGATGATTGAACTAGATGCTTTACTAGACCAAGCATGGCTAGGATTTGCGTTGCGATGAACTTATCATTTCCTCTTCCGAATAGAATGTGGATTTATATTTCAGGCATAAAAGGATATTGGCAAAAAGTAGTCTTTCCGGGATTCAAATAATGTGAATATTGCTCGCTCATAGGTCATGATGTAATGAATTGTAGGTGAAAGCTAGGGAGAAAAAGAAATTGAATATTGATAGACCAACGAGAGTTGGTAAGGAGGAAACAAATAAAAAGAAAGATGTTGAAGGACTAGCCAAGAGCAATGGATTTCAACAAGTAAAGAATGTCTATAGCCAGGTGTTTAAACTTCAAGAGACTCATGTTGAGGCAGGGGAAGGATCGAGTGGGGCTAAAAATATGTAGGGGGAGGAGGTAGGTTCGCAGACTAATGGAGAAGGTGTAAAAGGTTCAAATACTAGTGCCAAGGTTGAAAAGGTGATAGCAGTGGGGAACAAGCAATAGCAAGTAGCTAACAGATTTGCAGCATTGACAAACTTAAGTACAGATGAAAACACAAGAATTGAACAGCTGGTAGAGGCCGAAACGCAAAAGAAATTGGGGTGAAAAAATCTTGAATAGAGGCATCAATCACAGGAGCTTCAATCTAATAGTGGGAAAGAAAAAGGCCGAAGGGGAACGGATAGTTCAATGCTATTGGGTGCAAGGTATTCACAAAATACAGTCAAACAGGTGTTGCAGGACCCATATATGTCAGTCACAAACTCGTCAAACAAGGTGGCGGAGAAAATAATTAAGGTGCCATTCGAATGCTCGGTTAAGGAGTCTGCGGAGAAGGTGAAGGATGAAATAAATTCACAACTGAATGTGGTTGAGCAGGTAATAGTTGATAACATACAGGACAACGAGGAGAAACTTTAGAATGATTATGTTATTCAAGCAAGTAGGGAGGTCCCGAATGAGGAACAATTCATGGAGGACTTTGGGGCTACGGGGGAAAACTTGCACGACAATCAGGTAGTGGAAGAAGTCGCTGAAAAGCATGATGAGGGGGTGACTTTTCATCGTTGTTCAAATTCTGAGGATGAGGGGAATCATTGTGATTTGCGATTGGATGTAGAGGCGGGCATTGTATCAAATGATGAGAAAATTAGCAAGGGGAGAAAGAAAAAGAAAAAAGAGATAATAAGTGCTAGGGATCGTCCCCAGACCAGAACTATGACTGCAAAAGTTCAAAATGAGACTGAATAATAGTCTATTCTGGAACGCCAAGGGTGTTGGAAACAGAGCGACTAAATGTTAGATTAAAAAGCTAGTGACAAAACATAAGATTCATTTATTGACCCTGGTAGAACCAATGGTGCAAGTGGATTGTCATGTTGAGGTAAGTAGAAAAATAAATCTAACAAATTTTGCCTCTAATGTTAGGGAGGGGGTAATTGTGGATGTTTTGGAATGACATAATGGAAGTTACTATACAGAAAACAACAAACCAATTGATTCAGTGTGTTGTTAATGATTTAGAGAATAATAAAAAAAAATGAGGTTACGATTGTTTATGCAAAGTGTACAATAACAGATAGAAGAAAATTTTGGAGTGATTTGATTAATATAGCAGAAATGTTTAACGAGCCATGGATGGTAATGGTTGATTTTAATGTCATTGCTTCTACTCATGACAAGTTTAGTGGTAAACTCGCCTGATGTGACGGCAATTACAGAATTCGGGCTATGCCAGGCAAACTATGGATTGGTTGATTGTGGCTTTAGTGGGCAAAAATACACTTGGTGTAATAACATAGGAGTTAGGGATCGAGTTTGGGCACGTCTTGATAGAATTTTGGTGAATTCAGAGTAGTCAGTTTCCTTCCCTATGGTTTGTAGCATCTCCTTCGTATTTGTTCGGACCATGCCCCTTTATTGGGTACCTTGCCCCTATCGACTAAATTAGGTACGCCACCTTTTAGATTTTAGAGAATGTGAACTTTTCATGAAAAAAAAAATCATTGGTGGAAAACTCCTGGAATGCAGAGGTCTTGCAGATGGATGCTTTGGGGCGTTTAGATGCCAAATTAAAAAGATTGCGTGTTGATTTTAAAAAGATGGAATAAAGATGTTTATGAGAATTTGTTTAGTAATCTCAGAAGAATTAAATATGAAATCAAAATATGGGAATTTTTTGTCTTTGGGTCCCTGTCATGCGGAGGCTATGGTTCAGTTTATAAGAACCCTTTTATAGGAAGAGGTGTATTAGAAACAACAATCGGTCGATAAGGAGTTTAAATAAGGGGAAGCATGTACAATTTTTTTTTTTTGCTTCAGTTAAAATTGAACAGAAAAGAAGGAAGATATCAGAAATTAAACTTCCAAATGAAAAATGTATTTCTGATCTGAAAATAATTCTTGATGAAGCAAATAATTTCTTTGAATATTTACTTTCTTCTAAAGGTACGGATTCTCCCGGTGATTTATTGGATTGTATTCCTAGGATTTTGACTAAAAAGGATAATAAATGCTCGTCTGATGACTTGATGATGAGTGAAGTAAAAAACGCAATTTTTAGCATACCACAAGACATTGCACCAGGTCCAGACGATTTTACTTCTTGTTTCTTTCAGTATTGTTCAAAAATAGTGATTTATGGGAGGCAGAAAGATACTTTTTTATGGGCACATCATTGGAAGACTCTTTTAACTTGAATTTTATAGCTCTTATTCCAAAGGTGGAGCTACCTAAGACATTTGGTGAATTTCGGCCTATTAGTCTTTGCAGTGTCATTTATAAGATTTTCAACAAGATTATGTGTAATGGGCTTGCGGGAATTCTTCCAAATTTAGTTGAACATGAACAATGAGCTTTTGTTAAAGGAAGACTTATTATAGAAAACATTGGGCTGGCCCAAGAATTGACACGGGAGATCGGAAAAAAAAAGTTTTTGGGGAAAACATGATTTTTTTAACTGGATATGAAGAAAGCCTATGATAGAGTGGAATGAAATTATTTATTTAATGTGTTGAAAATAATTTGGGTTTAACAGTCATTTATGCCTTCTGATTTCCAATTGCATTACAAAATGTGATTTTTCTATCCTTATGTAGAGAGTTTATTGTGGTTATTTCAAATCTTCAAGGGGACTTCGACAAGGTGATCCCTTATCACCACTTCTTTTTGTTATTGCAGCAAAGGTTCTGAATAGAGGATTGACGAAGGCTTTTAATGAAAGGCAGATAGGATATTTCCATACCTCGAGAAAGTGCATTCCGATCACTCGCTTGCTCTATGAAGATGATACACTCATATTTTTGAATGGCAAAAAAGAGTATTTGATTGGGTGCATGGTGTTTTTTAAGAGGTATAGTGAGATCTCTGGTTAGAAAATTAACGTTGGCAATAGCTTGTTTGTGGTTGCAAAAAATATGGGTATTGATCGGATAGAAGATATAAAGAAAACTACAGGATTTACTCATAAAACATCTCCGTTCAAATATCTTGGAGTTTCAATTTACGAGGGCAAAGGAAAAATAATATTTTTTGATGAGACTGTGGAAATAATACAACGCAGAATAGCGAGGTGGAAGGTCAATCTTTTGTCTCCTGGAGGGAAATTGATTCTCATTCATCATGTACTAAGTTCCATGCCAATTTACACTTTAGTAGCCACTAGTGTTCCGCAAAAAGTTGTTGAAACGATTCAAAGTATGATTGCTTCATTTTTCTGGGGGAGGGGGATTTCGAAGAAATTGTAAGAAATAATGGGTAGGTTCGAAACGTATTTGTTATCCTTGTTAGGAGGGTGGACTTAAAGTTAGAGATCTTTGGCTAGTGATGCAGACATTCAGATTGAAAGCGTTATGGAATTTAATTAATTCTAAATCCTTATGGGCGATATTCATGCGGAGAAAATATGATTTTGAATCGGGGTTGTTGATGAAGTTTAAGATAAAACAAAAGGCCTCTAAATTTTGTAAGGAAATGTTTTGCAAAGAGCTTGATTAATGTTTTTCCTCCTGGTTGGTGGATAGAGGTATGAGTATTAGCTTTTACTAGGAAAATTGGAGCGGTTAAGGGATTTATACGCCCAGTAGTGATCATGATGGAGATTGGCCTTCACTAGGGGATGTGGCAAACTCTGATTTTTGGTTAATAGATGCAGACTGTGCAGTGGTCGCCAGGGAGGATTTCTTGAATTGTCAAAAAAGTATTGGAAATGGAGATAGGCGGGTGTGGCTACATTCGTAGGATGGTAATTACAATGTTAAGGTAGGGTATGAAATTTTTTGTCCTAAAAGATAAAGAAACAAAATTTTTCAGCTTGATATGGAACCCTTTGTTACCATCAAAATTATCAATTTTTGTTTGGAAAACATTAATAGAAGCAATTAAACACAGTCAAGATTGGTTTTAGGCTTGCTTCAAAGTGTGTTTGTTGTGAGAGGCTGTGATTTGAATCTGCAAAACATCTTTTTCTAGAAAGTGATCTTGCATTCAGAGTCTGGCAGCATTTTGAGACTATCTTTGGAATACATTTTCACAGACCAGGCGAGGTGTATACGATGCTACAGGTATGGTTTAGGCGGGTAAACACTAGAAGTCAGCTAGGCATTTTGTACAATTTGACTCCAATTTTTTTTCTTGTGGAAGATTTGGTTACAAAGAAATAATGTGATTTACCGAGGTGAGAAGTGGAATGCTTGTTATGTGATTCTTTGTGTTCGAAATTGGTTAAAATTAGCATCACAAAGTCATGTTCCAAAAACCCGAGGTGGGGACAACTAGAACAACGGTGGAGAGTTTTTTTTATTGTGTATTGTTTTAGTTGTCATGGTATCAAAACAAGAATAATTGATATCCTAATTCTGAAACTGTCTCTAAACTGCAAGCCCTTTCTTGCTTTTATCCTAGATCTTTAGGGTATGGAATTTTTTTTTCGATCCTAAACCACTACAATATACTTACACTGCTACCCTGAATTTTTTTTACAAAATGGTCAGTGACATAATAATTTCAAAATTGCTCATGAGAAATTGAATGGTCGTACCAACTATGATTCATGGGCTCGTATTGCCCACATGTCCATTGCTAGCAAGAAAAAAAACTTGGCCATATTACTGGCACGAAGAAGGCCCCTAAGAAAACTAATGTTGAAGCCTATGAAACTTGGGAGGAGGAAAATTGTATTGTTCAAACATGACTTTTTAATTCAATGGAAAAGCATGTGAGAGTTCTCTTCGATCGTCTTCCTACAGCAGGGGCAATCTGGTGGGTTGCAGAGAAGACCTATACTGTGAATAATAATTCTTCCAAAGTTTATGAGGTAACTCAGAGATCTGTCAACACCAAACAAGAAGGTCCCTGGAGAATTACTAAGAAGAACTATAAACAATCTGGCAGGAACTTGATGTTATCAATCCTCCTCAGATCAAGAACGAATTTGGAATTTGATCTTTGTACTCATTTAGCAACTGTCATAAATTTTTGTTTACATCTTATTTGCAGGATTAAATTCTCATCTTGATGCAGCTCATGCCCATGTACTTCGTTCTGATCCTCTTCCTGATGACGTCTAGAAACTTATGCCATATCCGCCTGGAAACTATGAGTGAGGAAAAGGCTAGTGGTAGTGCCTTGATTGCACGCAAAGGAATAACATGCAGCTCATATGAACCTTCTAAACACTTCTTCAAATTTGGCTAAAGATGAACACAAGTGTACTCGTTGTGGTAAGAATAACCATACTGTGGAAAAATGTTGGATGATACATGGTCGACCTGATTGAGCAGATGAACTTATTGCTAAAAACAAGGAAGCAGAGCATCCCTTGCTACTACTATTCAACCACTGCAATTGGAGATGAGGCCAAGTCAGGTATGTTCAGTTATGTTTTATGTACTTCTACTTCTGTTTGTGGTAATTCATGGATAGTTGACACTGGAGCAATTTATCATATCACTTATAACCCTAAGAAATTCACTACCTTCACTAAAAGTTGCTCAATTATGTTGTTAAAACTGCCAATGGCCAGTTAACCTCTATTGCTGGTATTGGAACCATTCAGCTCACACCTAACATCATATTGTCCAATGTTCTTGTTCCTACTTTAGAAAATGATTTATTATCTGTCTCTAAACTTATGACTGCATATTCCTGTAATTTTTTCCCAAATCATTACATCTTTCAAGACCCTCATACACAAGAGGAGATGGGATGTGGTTTTAAGATAGGAGACTTATTGTACTTTCATGGCTCAAAGTTGAATATTGCAGCAAACCAGACTAGTAAGTGCTCATTGGAAAATCAGAAGTTGATTTGGTTATGACATCATTGCTTAGGGCATCCATATTTTGGTTATTTAAAATATCTTTTACCTACTTTGTTTGAATCTTGTGATAATGAATTCAAAGGTGCTACTTGTGAGACTTGTGTTTTGGCTAAAATCCATCGTAGTGTTTTTCCATTGACTAAGAATAAAACATCTATGCCATTTAGTTTGATACGTTCGAATGTATGGGGCCCCTCTCAACATTCCACTTCTGCTGGTAAGCGATGGTTTATTACCTTTATTGACGACTGCACTCGAATTACCTGGAGTTATTTACTTAAGCACAGGAGTGATGTGACTAGTGTTGTTAAACAATTATGCACTATGGTCCACACTCAATTTTCTACAACTATCAAAGTGTTGCGGTTAGACAATGAAGGCGAATATCTAACAAATGACAATGGAAGCGAATATCTCACAAATGACCTTGATGTTTTTTTTCGATCACAAGGCATCATTCATCAAACATCTTGTAGTAATACACCATGGCAGAATGGTGTTGTCGAGCGTCGCAATCGTTAACTTCTAGAGGTTACTCGAGCTTTCTTATTTGATAAGAATGTTCCTAAATATTTGTAGGGTGATGTTTCTTTGTCTACTATGTATGTCATTTACTGAGTTCCTTCTAGTGTTATTGCATTTCAAACTCCACTTCAGGTCCTCACTGCAAAGATACCGAATATGGCCCCTGTCTCTAATTTCTCTCCCAAAGTTTTTGGGTGCGTTGCTAATGTCCATGTTCACTCTCATCAACGTGGAAAACTATCACCTTAAGCTATCAAATGTGTTTTTGTGGGATATGCCTCTCATCAGAAGGGATATCGTTGTTATCATCCACCTACTCAAAAGATGTATGTCACTATGGATGTTACATTTAATGAGGATTTGGCTTATTTCTCTTCTAATGGCTCTTCGCTTCAGGGGGAGATGACTGGTGTTTTTGAAGAGAATAGCAACCATGATGATAATATCCCTATTGTTGTTACATCTCTTTCAAATTATCAAAGCCATGATATTCTAGATACCGAGAACTCTCTGGAAGGAGAAAATAGTTCGACAATATGTCCAAATATTGTTGTTGCTGATAGTTCCCCTCTCTCTCCACAACACATTCAATCTACTCCTGAGACTTCAAATGAGGTACTTTCTCCTGATAATGTTAAAAATGAAACCATTGATATTTTGAATATTGAACCTAAACCACCAAAATATCAATTACCAACTCATATAAATCGTGGTAAACCCAAACCCCAATATATTGCAGATTTAAATAGTAAAGCCAAGTACCCCATTAGTAATCATGTGTCAACCCATAGAGTTTCCAAGTCATATGAATCGTTTCTATGGAAAATATCTACTATATCTATTCTAAGACAGTTGCAGGATGCATTAGCAAATACTAAATGGACTGAAGCTATGGCTGAAGAAATGAGAGCATTACAAAAGAATTACGCTTGGGATGTGGTTCCATTGCCTCAAGGAAAGAAGATTGTTGGTTGCAGATGGATTTTCACTATTAAACACAAAATGGATGGCTCCGTAGAGAGGTACAAGGCAAAATTGGTTGCGAAAGGATACAATAAAAAAATATGGGGTTGATTATAATGAAACCTTTGCTCCTGTGGCAAAGATTAATATTATACGTGTGCTACTTTTTGCGGCTGCTAATCAAAACTGGCCATTGCTGCAATATGATGTGAAAAAATGTTTTTCTTCATGGTGAGTTGCAAGAAGAGGTGTACATGGATCTTCCATCGGGTGTTTAGGAAAAGACATGAATTATATGCAAGTTAAAATGGCATTGTATGGGCTAAAACAATCTCCACGAGCTTGATTTGGAAGATTTGCATTAGCGATGAGGAACTTTGGGTACAAACAGAGTAACTCGGATCACACGTTGTTTCTAAAGCACAAAAATGACAAGGTGACTGCTCTAATTATTTATGTGGATGATATAATATTGACAGGAAGTGGTGTTTTTGAGATTGACAAATTGAAGAAATATTTATCAAATGAATCTAAAATGAAAGAACTCTGAGAATTAAAGTATTTCCTTGGCATATAAGTGGTTCGATCAAATAAAGACATATTTCTTTCCCAAAGAAAATATGCATTGGATTTGTTAGCCGATACAAGAATGTTAGATTGCAAACCAGTTGAAACACCAATATAACAAAACCATAAGCTATATGAAAACCCAAGTGATGTTCTTACCAACAAGGAGAGATATCAACGCCTTGTGAGAAGGTTGATTTATTTGTCTCATACCAGACCTGATATAACATATGATGTTAGTGTTATCAATCAATTTATGCATGCTCCCTGTGAAAGACATATGAATGCAGTGAATCGAATTTTACAATACTTGAAGAGTTCTTCGGGGAAAGGGATTATGTTCACCAAGAATGATGACTTGGATATTGAGGGATATGTTGATGCTGATTACGTCGGAGATAATACTAACATGCGTTCTACTGCTGGTTATTTCACCTTTGTTTGTGGTAATCTAGTTATCTGGAGGAGTAAAAAACAAAAGGTTGTATCTAGATCAAGTGTTGAAGCTGGGTATAGGGCGATAGCTCAAGGTATATGTGAGTTACTATGGGTGAAATATGTAATGAGAGACTTAGGTTTTAAACCTACATGTGTTGTCTTTATATTGTGACAATAAGGCTCCAATTGCCAAGCACGTGGAGGTGGATAGGTATTTCATTAAAGAAAAGTTGGAAGCTCATATTATTGAAGTTCCATTTGTGAAATCTGGAGACCAGCTAGCTGATATCCTAACCAAGGCAGTTCCAAGTGGGGTATTTTCCAACTCACTTGACAAGTTGGGCATGCAAGATATCTATGCCACAACTTGAGGGGGAGTGTTGGTATGAATTTTACATAATCATAGGAGATTTGATCTCCTTTTTTATTATGGCATGAATGAGTTGTGTATAATCATAAGAGATTTGATCTCAATATAATCATAAGAGATTCGATCTCCCTTTTAATTATGACAGGATTTGTGCTTAATTGATCCGATACTGTAATTATAGTTTCATGCTTAATTGATCCCTGATTGATACTGTAATTATAGTTTCTATGTAGTAGTTGTAACTAGACCAATAAGTATGTGAGTAGATCAATTAGTTTATTTTTTCTAAATTAGTTTCTTGTTGTACCTCTATATATATTTTTCCTCCATAGAGAAATGAATACACAATAAAAAAAAAATCTCTCCACCATTGTTTTAGTTCTCCACTATTGTTTTAGTCGTCATACTTGTTATGTGATTCTTCATGTTCGAAACCAGTTAAAATTAGTATCGCAATGTCATATTCCAAAAACCCGAGGTGGGGATCCTAATGGCATTATTTCTACGTTAAGTTTGAAGATAGTTGTGGTTAGAAGAGCTGAGCACATTATATTGCAATGGCAATTTCCACCAGATGGATGGCATGTGTTGAATAAGGATGGGTCAGCGGTAGACGGTTTGATTGCAAGATGGGCAATATTGCGTAATTCAGCTAGACAGTGTGTAATAGCAAAACACTTTTTATAGGGAGAGGCTCCAATAATAGAGCCGACTCAGTTGCTTTGTGAGAAGGTTTGCTGATGTGTATGGAGGCAGGGGTGCGGAAACTAGTGATTCAAACTCATTCAAACCTTGCGAAAGAATGGATGAATAGAGTTTTCAAAATTCCGTGGAACAAAATTTATTTGATTACTGAAAATGTGGAATGGGTATGTAATCATGTGTATCATGAAGTTAATGTTGTTGCAGATGAATTAGTAAAGGTTGCGCAAAGGGTCAAAGGGAGTCGATATTACAGGAATCAATCACTTCCGAATTGAGCCAAGGCGTTGGTGAATCTGGATCAATCAGGGACGGCATACATTCGTCGACCCAAGACCAGGTAGTGCTAATGCTGGAATGTTATCTATCAGATGTTTCAGGGGAGGGTAACTCTGATTTTGTTCAGCGTTTTTTGCTGGAAAACAGGGATGTTTTGCTGACAAACAGAGCATTGTTTGCTCTGTTTATGGGCAGGTTTGGTATCTAACGTGCTATTTTCTGCTTTGAGCTTTATTTGATGGTTTTAGGTGCTGTTTTCAACTTTCTTTTGATGACAATTCAGTTGGGTAATATGGTGAAAGATGCGTCTGGATCAGTGAGTGTTTGCATTGGTGAATTCAGCTGGTATGGTTATAGTTGGTGGCTTTGTAGGCTGCTAGGAATTTCATGTTTATTCTAGGATTCAAGTGTTTATTTTTATGCTACTAGAATAGATTTCTTTGGGTAAAGTCGTCATGTACCCCCGAGTAGTTTGTACATCAATTTGTTTTGACAAGTAATAAAGGTCTGACGTCCCGAAGTTGCTCCTCCATACTGGAGGTTTAAAAAAACAAAACAAAAACAATGTCGCGATCAAAGCTATACCCTTTTGAAAGCACGCCTAGGTCTATCTTCAAACGAGTTAGCTGGTTGGTAAACCTTTTGCAACTAGGCAATATCATCCAAAGATTTGCATATTGTGGGTGGTTTTGCACTAAAAAGTTTGATAACTTCATCACCTGTGCTTTAAAAATTAGCTTACTGATAACAATAACAAACACCCTTGTGCATCAATCCCTAAATCCTTAACCATTCTTTGCTCAATCTTTTTTTTTTTTTTTTTTTTTTAACTTACGTAACAAAGTGCGTTGACCAATAATACCCCAGAAATGAACTTTTAAAAAGTAATTCCAACGGATATGGGCACACTGTCCTTTCTTCCAAATCATGGTAATTTCCAAACTGTAAAATCTTCTTCAAACCTGTCAGAAAAAGCAACCAGCAAGCCCATACCAGAGTGTCTCCTCATGCATTGGTGGTACCAAAGTAAAGCCAGTAACTAGGGAGAGAGTACACAAGAAAGTGGTAGTAGGAACTCTAGTTAGCTATTATAGAAGAAGAAGAAGAAGAACCAAGAACCATGGAACTCAAAGACAAACAGCTTACAGAAAACAACAGAATGGATACCTAGCTAAACTACCACCTACATAAAAAAAGATCCAACCTAGACACAAAAGCAGCTTTACTAGTGCATCCAGTTGCTTATTTATAATCTGAAAGTGATGCATGAGAACTAGTGTTCAGAGGGGGTGCCATGCTCTTGGTGGGGAAGAGTTCTAGGGTTTTGAGTGGCTTTCTAGTGCAACAAGGAGGTGAAAAAGGCGTGTCGACGTCTGTTGCGTACATTGGATCACTGCCGTAGATCTTCATCGGCCTCTCCTTATCTGATTCCTCTGCCCTCCATGTCATATTTGTTGATGCCTGTTGTGGACCTCCCTGCTCCATGAAAATGATGAATTAAAAAGCTAAGAACTTTTTAACTTTATTTTTAGTATCATAAATGTTGAAATACTTCATTATGATGACATACCAATTGCCTCTAAATGATTTGATTTAGATGTCTGACAGAAGTGTCTGTCTTGGACTATATGATTTGATTTTCTGGGTCATAGTTTATATTAGGGGATACTTAATGGGAAAAGAAACAGTAAACTGATTAAAAAAAATTTCAACTGTTTATACTTTTATCAGTTTATGATATAAACACGGGCTAAATTTTTTAACCATAAATATGATATGCGTTTTCCCTTTTAACTTGTAAATTTAAAATCGTAATGTCAAACAAAATGATTTAGACATAAGACCAGCTAATCAGTGTTTGATAATGTTATGTACAGTTAATTTCTAAAAGTAGTACCAAACACGTGCATATAAACACAAAATATAGGAGCAAGAAGTATGACAAACTCGAATTCAAATGCAAAAAGGAGGAATGATTTGATATTTTGACGAAGAGCATAAAATATTGCAGCGAATGGGATTCAGAAAAGCTTTTGTTGAAGAAGAGAAAACTAAACTACACTGTTAGCAGCATTTTGATATACATTAAAGGAAGATATATATCCAACATAAGGAACAAATTGACAGTGCAAGACGTGCAGGTTCACTAGTACATACGGATGGTAACTTACTCGTAGATTCCAGGACTCAACTGCATATATGTCATCAATAAGCCTGCCATGATACTAATAAAAGAGCAAATTTAAAACATTTCTATCACACTTCCTTGAATTTGGATGATTTATAGCACATTACATATAGTGTTCAAGCAAGAAACTCTAAAATTGCATGCATAAATAGATTTGAGAAAGGATAATGTACCTGATGAGGAAGAACTTGTGATGAGTTATAATGCGGACACCCATCAGTCATCAACACACTGCAGTGATCAAAATGGTGAACGAACTGAACATGATCGTGATGGTTCTGTTGCATGAGGACTTGTAATTGCTGCTGCTGTTGTTGCTGTTCTCTCATCACAAGTTTCTTCCTAAGCTTCTGCCTTTCTCTTGCCTTGTGATTTTGGAACCAATAGAACACATTCTTCCCTTCAACCTTACCATAATAAGAAAGATAAGCTGTTATCTGCTGAACCTGAGTAGCCTTTGGAGTCGTCATTCCTCTTCTATAAATCTCCTCCAATATCATCAACTGTTCCGGTGTCGGACACCACCTTGTAGTAGTAGTAGTAGAAGAAGAAGAAGACATGTTAATAGTTTGGTCTTCCAAAACAAAACAAAGAAGAGAAGATTAGAATGAGAGATGATCAGTGAGACAGAAGGGATGGAGAGGGGGTTTAAAGAGGAGATAATCCATGCAGAGAGAGTACAAGTGATGTTTCATTGTGAGAGACATTAAATGAAGGTTTTACAGACCATGCCTTAATTTGTACTGTCTCTCTGAAAACAAACAGTATTAAGGACTGAGAGGGAGTGAGATTCTTGTCTGGGTGACTTTGAATGCATGATTATGTCATCATCATCTTATTATTTTGGATTGATCTCTAGCTACTGCATGAAAAGACACAACAGAGTGTGCTGCATTTTTGTACATGTGTCATTGACTAGAGCAGTGTTGATGAAAACTCAAAAATTCTTTATTGATTGATCTCCCTCTTTGGAAATCAATCTTCACTTGAGTCAACTTCATCAATGACTTCTGCTTGTTTAGTCCATTGGGTTTTGTTTGAAACTGTTGAATTGTGGTTCACTCGAGACACGTTCAAGTTCTTAGACAAGGCGTGACTTGTGAGTTGTGACTTGTGAATATCAATTGGGTTATGATATATAGGGTTGAATTCAGTGAAGCAAAATGTATCAAACAACACATCGGATGTGGGGGCGTAAGTAGGAAACTAATATAAGGGGCCTGAATTAGTCAGAGACTCACTTATGTGTAGCTTAAACTGTTTGTAGTTCTAGTCATAAAGGGTCTAGCTATCGGTGAAACATGGGCATGAGCCTAAGCCAAACCACAATAAGATCTCAATATCTGTTCTCTGTTTTTCTATTTGTTTTCCTTTTTTGTTAATTTTGTCTTTGTTTTATGTTCTACATTGTTTTGTTTGATTGAGCTTAAGCACAATAACAATTAACTGTTAAAAGAAGGCATAAGTTTTCGCTGATTTATTTGTCTCTATAATATCTGATGTAGTCGTTTCCGCTCTCTAATTTGACCTTGACCTGCATAAGGAACTCACATGAGCCACGAATCACTGTTGTGGTGGCCGATGACACTCCGATGCTAAAATCAGACAGGGATCTGAGGAAGGTGTAATGTTGTAAACAGAAAATTTATATTGTACCTTAGTTTACCAACCTCGTGTCTTATTTATAGTGCAGGAGTCCTGATTCGACCGGGCCATCAATGACGTAGTTTAGGGAAGAAGATCTTCATGGAGATCCTTATCTAATTAGGAATCGTGCTGCGGAGGGAAGTTTCTTTGTTAATCGTGTGTTCCTAGATACGCGGGAGATAGTTCACATTCCGAGAGTGGTCTATAGGTAGAAGTCTCTTTATGTGACATATAATTTGGAATCTGATTCCTAGTTGGCAGCAAAGAGTCGTTGTAATTGCCTGTTTGAAGCTGATCCTTGAGATACTTGCCTTAACAAGGCTTACGGGTATTGAGGATAGTTGTGAGACATGTGGGCATAGCAGACTGTAAGAATTAGGGTCCGTTTGGTGGACTGCATTGGGCGGGCTTAAAATCACGCGTGCCGGATCAGTTTTGGGTTGACGCTTGGGCCTATCTTTCCTCGAGATCATCATGACACGTGTACGTCGCAGAGTTGTGGCCGTTTTGGTGTATCATTAGCTACTCCCCCGAGTTAGTGGGCCATCACATCGGTTTGCTAAATCATCTCTTGAAAAGATAACCGCTCATGATGATTGAGTCTGAATCGTTGTTAGAGTCGCGCACTTCATTAATCGAACGTGCGTCGGTTTGGTGGAGCAGAGGCGGGAATCCCATCCCTATTTAGGTCATCCTTTGTGCGGAGACTAACTCTTTTATTTTCTTGCTTTTAGAGATCTTGCTATGTTTATCTTCTGGTTGAAAATATTGTTTCATCTTCTTCATGGCTCAACAAAACCTTCTTGACGAAACAACTTTGGCCAAGGGCCTTGACTTTTTCAAAAACAAGTTGTTTTCCGAATCGGGCCATGCTGAAATCCGTATGAAATTCGTTGTCCCTGAGAACCTGTCATTATATGTTCTGAAGAACGACCAGACGCCAATGTTGCCACCGATGAGGTTCATCTGCTTACACCGTGGGATGCTCCAGACTGGAATCCGTTTTCCTGTTCTGGATGTGATTTGGGACTTCTTGAACTTCCTTGGAATTTCTCCGGCCTAGCTGGGGCCTAATGGGTACATGATTGTTCTCCTCATTTTGATTAGGGCGAAGGAAGCTGGTGTCCGCGTGACTCCGCGGGTGATCTAGTTGTTGACTTCTCTTTAGTTGAACAATAACGTTGTCTGTAAAATGAAGTCGTTGGCTTGCTTTGAGAATTTGCCTAATGACTTCAAGTCCTGGCAGAAGTATTGCTTCTTGGCTCCTGATTTCGTTGCGCTTGATTGTATGATAATTGTTGCTCGTATTTCCTCATAGGACGGTTTCCCACACTACTCCTATTACCCTAGAAGAGCGAAACACTGTGGAGATATTCCGCGACTTGACAACGCAAAATGTGGTGGACATCATATATGTCACCAACTTTATTCGCAGTAGGCTGTGGGACAACTGGCATGTGGCCCCACTCTTTACCTATCGTCGCGAGTTAAGTCTGAAGGTGGGGCCCCTTCTAGGAAATGGAAAGCCACCGAAGCCAAGGCTCCTGCCTTGTCTTACACGGAGGATCCGTCTGAGATGTTGGCCGTCTTTGTGAGCTCGAAGAAGTCATGTGTTAGAATTGGGTCATCTTCAAAATGATCCGCTCCAGTAAGTGAAGAGCGTGAGTCTGATCGGCTCGTCAAGGCGGAGGTCGATGTATCCGGCTGGGAGAAGGACCACTTGCGATTAGCAGGGGTTGAAAATATATCGAATCTTATTGTCGCGCAGGCAGAAGCTCCGAGGGACTAGTTGATGCTAGCTGCAATGGCGGCTTCTGCTGGTGTCGATCCGTACGAGATCGTTTCACTAAAAGGTTCCTGTGAGGATCCGCTTGAGGTTCTGGAATCCGATCATCCCATTGGTGGGCTGTCTAATAGTGGTCGTGTTGACACGGGCCAAATTTCTCATAGTCTGCATTGTTCCCCATCTCGCAACAAGCCGCATCTCAAAATGTTGGAGGGTCTGTTGGACAACTCGTTTCCTTCTCTTCCTCCAGATCCTGCTAAGTCATCGCGCATTAAGGGGTCGGCTGTTGGTAACGAAGGAAAGGCTATGGAGGAAGGCCTGGGAGCAGTGGTGACTACAAAGGGTGGTGCTGGCATAATCCCTCATCCGAGAGAGTTTCATCCGGATGCGCGGATAAGTCTGTTTGCCTCGGACTTAGTAAAGATGAACACTCAGGTCTGGCACCGGGAAGTTGATGTGGACTATGCTTCGAAGAAGCATATAAGCAGGCGTCATGGCTAGCTGATGGATCACGCTCCAAAACCCGAGGAGGATACGCTAGAAGAGCATATAGATAAGGGTTTAAAATACCTTATGCTGGGAATGTCTCACTTGAGCCAGGTAGTCGTTGCTAGGACGGAAGTCGAGGCGGCCCGCGAGAGGGTGTACACCATGGAGCGTGTCTCCTCGCACATGCAGATGTTGTATTCTGACGTGCTTTATGAGATTGAGCTGTTGAAAAAGTAGGCTGATGAGAAGTGACTGGAACGGTCGGTCGTTGTTGTTGAGGCTCAAAGGGTTCGTCTTTACGCCCTTGAGTCTGGTTTTGCGAAGGCGAGGTCCGCAAGAAACAGATTTTGACAGGAATTAGATCTGACTCGTCGTGATCTGGAGTTTGCGCAGGAAGCTGCGGCGTGGATTTCAATGCTCGGGAGGCGAGGAAGGCCGAGAACCTGCTCGAATTGGAGAAACATGAGCTTAGTGTTGTAAAAAGTAGTTTGACTATGGAGCAATCTCAGGTTGATGCGCTGACAGGCAAGTTGGAGTTGTTGGAACGTGAACTTGCTAATGCGAAGGCGCGAGAGGAAAAGCTTCTCTAGGAACAAAGCAAGTGCAAAATTCGTTGGGTTGTACATGGTAGATTGGAGCTGCTGGCGCTGATGAAGGAGGAACATTCATAATTGGACCTTGACTGCTATAAGAAGATGTTGTATGTAGACTTGTCAATGGCTTTTTCATCATCAGATGAAGAGGGCGGTTCGAATCATGATGCTCAGGTTGTGGCATGTACTGATGCAACTTCTGCTCCCTCCTCCATTAAGCTTAGCTCTTTTGTTTATGTACCTTCTCCTGATAAGAAGTAAACTTTGTACATTTGTACCTTTTTTGTTTCAACTGTTTAATGAAAACAAGTTTATATTGAATACACTCTGTATCCGTTTTGTGCTCGCTATCCCTATTGTGTGTTTTCCGTTTTGCCTCATCGTTTTACTTTGGCATAGGCTAGTTGGATCAATAGGAAGTCGAGTGGTCTGTCTGCTGTTGAGGGTTTGACCATTTGCGTTGCGAGTGACTCAGAGTCAATGTTGCATAGTCACGCCCAATAAGGGGCGTTCCACTAATGGTTGAGGAGTGGACTGCGCTGCCTAGCTATGTCCCATTTTCAAGGTAAGCCGCTGGGGGCTCTTTTTTTCTATCTGACTGTCGGTCACAGTTACCGGCATGAGTGAACTGTGGTAGTCGAGCACATGCGTTGCAATTAGAGTGTTTGTCTTGAGTCGGGTTTCATAAGCTCGGGTTGGCATTCCATGTAGCACTCGTTTGTGCGTTGGCAGGATGATTTATGGGTCTGCATGAGCGTCCTTTGCTGGTAATAGAATGTCTGCTCGTGTGAGCGTGAAGACGTTGCTTGAGCTATGATTTATCTTCAGGCCACTGTTTCGACAGAGAGTGGCAGTCGCATGGAAAGCTGTCTAGGGCCTCCACCTTCCACACCATCTATGTCCGAGCATGGTGGACTACAGGTTCGGGGAGCGAGGATTCGGTGATCATGGTCTAATGAAGAGCGATGATCCCTTGGCGAGGCGTCAACATCAGTTCGGGACTGACTAGTCTCCCACCTTTCAAACCATCTATACCCGTACGTAGCGGGCTACAAGTTTGAGACGAGGGGGTTTGACGACCAGACTGAAGAGCAGTGGTCCCATGGCAAGCCGTTGGAATCAGTTCAAGATTGACTAGGCTCTCACTTTCCAAATCATCTACACCCGTGCACATCGAGCTACAAATTTGGGAGTTTTCAGCGACCATTGTTTGTAGAAAAGCAGTGGTCCCGTGGCGAGCCGACAAAATCAGTTTGGGACTAACTAGGCTCCCACTTTCTAAACCATCTATGTCCGTGTAGTAGGGGCTACAAGTTCAGGGTTGGTAATTTGGTGACCATGGTCTATAGAAGATCAGCGGTCTGATGCCGAGTCGTCAAAATCGTTGCCAGTCATCACCAGCTAGGTTTATCTGATTGAATTCGGCTACCGTTGTTTGCGAAGGGTTCAGCGACCCTGGCGAGTCATCGTCTCCAGGCGTGACACCGCTGATTAGACTCTCACTTCCTAAACCATCGACATCCGCACTAGGCGGACTAGGTGTCGAGGTGAACCAAAAGTCGTCGTCGTCAGCTAAGGCTGCCTAAGCTTGCTTGACCAGGAGGAGTCTTCGCTAACTGCAGGCATGCGAAAATGTGTCCGCTAGCGGAGTGCGTTGCGCAAATGAGTTATGAAGAGACAGGAGTACCTTGGATCATCTGGTGGTAAGCAGGTGTGATCTGTGTGTCAGGAATGACTAGGGTTTTTCATGCTCGTGTCAAGCACGTGGTAGAATATTGTTTGAATAGTGGGTTGAGCTCATGGGATCATAGAGTGAGGGCTAGGGTTATCTGTATGCAATATGTTATGTGTACGGCGTTGATTGCGTGGTAGCACGTGTATGGCGTGGATTGTGAGATGGTTGAGTATCAGTTATTCCCCCTCAATTAATGTGGTTTGATGCAGCCCCATTGATTGGATGAGCGTTGACCTGTGCAGTATCCTTGGGAACCGTCGTCTCCTCGTTTCCCATACGGTATTCAATGCTGATAGTTAATGCTAAAGTGCCCGTTTGGTGAGCCATTATGTCTACATAATGGTGTTTTTCCATCATTGTATGCATTATCTTCCGCAGAACGTATCTCCCGTAATGTTCTTACTTGAAGAAAATGCTTTGGGTTTTCCAAATGTTGAAAGGAGATCTCCATCATTGGAGCTGTCGAATGTTCTGACATTTGCACCGATGAGGCACGATGAGAATCGTTGTTATGTGTAGTCACCTGCTCTGGGTGAGCACTTAGTTGTTTCATTGAGATTCCGTGATTTCTTCTCATATTGCAGAGAAGAAGTATGGACTCACTCCCAAGGGATGAGTTTGTCATTTATCCGCGTGCACTTCAGTGTTACCTTGTGTTGTTATGCTCGCATGTATGCGCTCCTGCTGCTAGCTTATGGTTGATTGAAGTGTTGGCGGATGTGTGATGTTTCTGGGGGGTGGTATCTCTCAGTCACCTCGAGTACCGCGCATGGGAAAAGTGTCCTTGCTTGGAAACACTGTGAAACCTTGACCGCTCCGTTGCTCGCGGCCATCCTCATAAGCCTTCTTTTACCTCATTCGGGAGGATGGAAGCCGCTTGAAGAAATCTGCAACTCGTTGCAAGGTCTGTGTTGTCATTGTCAAATCATTTTCTTGGGGTGGTTTGGAGAAGCAGACTGTTGCTTGCACCTTTGTCTTTGATCTTGGTAAGGAGTCGAACGAAGTTTACTTGGTTCTTTTGCTCTCTTCGGATCTCCTTACGTAGTCAGACTATTTAAGAGAGTCTTTACTTTATGTCGCATCAGATTTAGATGCTCGTAGTATGTAGTCTTTTGTATTCGCCTCAGGGTGCCCGTTGTTACATCTTTCCAGTAATCAATAAAGTGTGTTTGCATAATTCTTTCTTTATTTCTTAAATGTTTGCAAATCACATAAGGTTTTGTGAACTAAACTCTACATTGACTATTGAAAGGAAAATAAACAACTGAAATAGACTAACTGTTGGTGGAGAGAGGTCGACCCGGCCCTGAAGTGAATTCGCATGGCCCTTGTTGGATCATTGATACTTTCAGCAGACTGTTGAGCTTCGCTGATGTCACTAAGGCTACTAAAGAGTAAACCTTGTGTGTGAGTTAAATGTCGTGGGGTTGTACTCCCTCTCGCATTGACCTCTCCGTTCTGCTGGGTTGAAGAGCGGATTGTTTTTGTTCCGCTTGATTATTTTTCATTTCTGAAATTAGCCATCACTATTGGAATCTCGTGCGAGTGGAGTTGTGTGTCCACAGTCGCAGGATTTGACTATGTTTTAGGTTGCTCTGTAGGATCTGGAAACATTCTATTTGCTTTAATGCGGCATAATGGCAGCCTCGTGCCATGGGCTGGTCTCCACGTATCGTTCCTTCAGAGTGGTTAGCAGTGTACTTAACGCACCGATGAAGGAAGGTGGCTACTGCCTCCATCTGGTGGAGCCATGGTCTTTCCAAGATAAGGTTGTAAGTAGACGGCGCGTCTACTACCATGAAGTCCATAAACAAGACCTTTGTGAGTTGTGGCTCTCCTGCCACTACAACTAACCTTATCTTCCCAATCGGAAAACCTTTTTCTCCGTTGAATCTGATAAGTGGGTACTCTGAGTACATCAGATTCTCCTCCTTGAGGTCCATACTACGGAATGGGTTGTAGAACAAAACGTTGAGTAAGCTCCTAGTGTCTGCCAGATCTTTTTTTACCTCCCACCTTGCAATGGAGACCGAGATGACTAGGGCGCCATTGTGCGGCGCTCCGACTCCTTTGAGGTTCTTGTCTATAATGGTTAGGGTGGGAATGGGTCTTTGCACCCTTGAGTAGCAAACGCGCCTGTCCTCATCCACGGGTTGTGTCCACATCTCCAGTAGAGTCCGCTGGTGAGACCTGTTCGACTGGCCTTCATCCAATCCGACCCCATAAAGAACATAGATTATGCCCGGAGTCGCCTTCTCTATTTCCTTAACTGACTTTCCCCGGTCCCTGGATCATTTTAGTCACTTCTCAGAGCTCAGGAATTCCTTTAGCTTGCCTCCGCGGATCCAATATTCAATCTCATACCTTAAACTCTTACAATCATTTGTATCATGGACACCCTCCTTGTGGTATGAGAAGTATTTGTTGTTTTCACGCTTGGAGGGGTCCCCGCGCTGCTTTGGGGGCCACTTCAGATCTTATCAATTTTTCATGGAATTCAAGACATTCGATAGGCTAGAATTCAGGGGGGTCACGGCTCTGGATCCAACATAGTTGGATGTTTTCTCTGGCCTGGCCCGGCTAGAGTTTGACCTGTTGTCATTGTGTTTTTACTTGCCTCTTTCTTCATCCTCATGCCTCCTTCCTGTCTTTTCGAGCGGAGGGTTTCTTATCTCTTTTTATTTCCCTCTTCACAGTTCTCAACTCCTCTAAGGTGATGTACTTCTGGGCGCTTTTGAAGAGCTCCGTCATATTCAAAGGGGGTTCCAAGGTGAGATTTTCATAAAGCTTTCCCTCATTCAGGCTCGCAATAAAAGTCGTCACGGCTGTGTCATCGCTGCAGCCATCGATGAGTGTCAGCTCGTCGTTGGAGCGCGTGACATACTATCTAAGAATCTCATTGGATCTTTGTTTGAAAGAGAGTATGTAGTGTGGGCCCTTTGGAGCCGCTGACTTCCTACAAAGTGCGTCAGGAACTCCTTCTCCAGTGCCTTGAATGAGTCAATCAACTTCGACAAGAGGCTGTGGAACCATGTTAGTGTCGACTTTTTTAGGTTGGTGGGGAAGGTTCTGCACATGACCGACTCAGATTCTTCTTTGAGTGCCATTACATTCTGGTAATGGCGTAGGTGGTCGAATGGGTTAATGGTACCGTCGTAGAAGTCAAGCTTTGAGGCGTGAACTTCTTTGGAAGGGCTCTGTTCATGATACGATCCGTGAACGGCATAACAGAGAGACAGTACAACACATTTAAGTCGTGCGCCCCTCTGCAAAGGGGGTTCTGAGGACCGAGCCTTTCCGCTCTGATAGTCGATTCTGCGTTAGTTGTGTCGCCTCCTCTAGTTCAATGGGAACTAGCAGGGGCTTGACACTCTTGTGCTTGCTCTCTGTTGTCTTCCGGAGACGGAGGCCTGTGTTGCTCCTGATCTCCATTAGCGGGTGGAGGGTTTTGTTGTATGAAAGCCTCCACTACCTTGGCGGTTTGTTGTATCTGAGATGATAGCAAATCCATCTTGTGATCCATCGTCATCGTGGTTGGCGCGGGGGCATGAGTCTGTTACCCGTGTGCCACTGACATCACTGAGAGCGGTGGTATAGCGCCAGTCTGGGCATTTGATGTGTTCCTTAGTTCTCCATTGTTGAGTGATCAGGTGGTCACCATATCTTCGTAGCCTAAGAAGAGATGATGCGAGTAAAAGGTTAGGAACTTTGTCGTTCCTAAGGACGGTGCCAAACCTATGCAGTCATTTTCGCCCCTGCTTTGACCTTAACCTGCACAAGGAACACACGTCAGCCACGGACCACTATTGTGGTGGCCGATGGCACTCCGATGCTAAAGTCAGATAGGGATCTAAGGAAGGTGTAATGTTGTAAACAGGGGATTTGTAGCGTACCTTAGCTTACAAACCTTGTGTCTTATTTATAGTGCATGAGTCTTGGTTCGACCAGGCCATCAATAACGTAGTTTAGGGAAGAAGATCTTCATGGAAATTCTTCTTTAATTAGGAGTCGTGTTGTTGAGGGAAAATTCCCTGATAGTCGTGTGCTCCTAGATACGTGGGCGTAACAGGTTGTAAGAATTAGGGTCTATTTGGCAGACTGCATTGTGCAGGCTTAAAACCGCTTGGGCCAGATCAGTGTTGGGCTGACGCTTGGGCCTATCTTTCCTTGAGATCATCATGACACGTGAACGACGCAGAGTTGGGACCGTTTTGGTGTATCATCAGCTACTCCCCACAAGTTAGTGGACCATCACATCGGTTCGCTAAGTCATCTCTTGAAAATATACTTCACTCATGATGATTGAGTCTGAATTGTTGCTTGAAAGTTGCGCGCTTTATTAATCGAACGTTCGACGGTTTGGTGGAGCAGAAGCAAGAATCCCATCCCTATTTAGGTCATCCTTCGTGCGGAGACTAACTCTTTTGTTTTCTTGCTTTTAGAGATCTTGCTCTGTTTATCTTTTGGTTGAAAAGATTGTTTCATTTTCTTCATGGCTAAACAAAACTTTTTGATGATGCAAATTTGGCAAAAGACCTTGAGTTTTTCGAAGACGGGTTGCTTTTTTAATCGGGCCTTGCTGAAATCCGTATGAAGTTCGGGGTCCCTGAGGGCTTGCCATTATATGATCTAAAGAACGACCAGACACCAATGTTGCCACCGGCGGGGTTCATTTGCTTACACCGCGGGATGCTCCAGATTGGAGTTTGTTTTCCTGTTCTGGATGTGATTTGGGACTTCTTGGATTTCTTTGGAATTCCTCCGGCCCAGTTGGGGCCTAATGGGTACAGGATCGTTCTTCTCATTTTGATTATGGCGAAGGAAGCTGGCGTCTATAGGACTTCACGGGTGATCTAGTTGTTGACTTCTCCTCGGTTAAACAGTAACAATGTTTGTAAAATAACGTCGCCAGCTTGCTTCGAGAATTTGCCTGATGAATTCAAGTCCTGGCTGAAGTATTGCTTATTAGCTCCTGCAAATTCAAAGTACTTTCAGTTCAAGGGTCGTCCGCACGAATGAGAGTTCAAGCCATTTGGTAAGTATAGTTTTCTCTTCTGATTCTGTTGCTCTTGATTGAAAAGCTAATCGTTGCTCGTGTTTCCTCGCAGGACAGTTTCCCACACTACTCCTCTTACCCCAGAAGAGCGAAACACTGTGGAGACATTCCGCGACTTGTCAACGCAGAATGTGGTGGACTCATATGTGTCACAAGCTTTATTCGCAATAGGTTGTGGGACAACTGACATGTGGCCCCCACTATTTACCGATCGTCGCGAGTAAAGTTTGAAGGTGGAGCCCCTTCTAGGGAGAGGAAAGCCGCCGGAGCCAAGGTTATTGTCTTGTCTGACATGGAGGAGTTGTCTGAGACGTTGGTCTCTTTTTGTGAGCTCGAAGAAGTCCCATGTTAGAACTGGGTTGTCTTCAAAACGATCTACTCTGGTGAGTGAAGAGTGTGAGTCTGATCGGCCCGTCAGGGCAGAGGTCAATGTATCCAGCTGGGAGAAGGACCACCTGCTATTAGCAAGGGTTGAAGATATATCAAATCTTATTGTCGTGCAGGCCCTGAGCGAGCAGTTGATGTTAGCTGCAATGGCATCTTCTGCTGGTGCCAATCCGCACGAGACCGTTTCGCTAAAAGGTTCCTGTGAGGATCCGCCTGAGGTTCTAGAATTTTATCGTCCCATTGGTGGGTTGTCCGATAGTGGTCGTGTTGACACGGGGGTGGATAGTTGTGAGACACGTGGGCATAGCAGGCTATAAGAATTAGGGTCCATTTGGGGGACTGCGTTGGGCAGGCTTAAAATCGCACGGGCCGGATCAGTGTTGGGCTAACGCTTGGGCCTATCTTTCCTCGAGATCATCATGAAACGTGTACGGCGCAGAGTTGGGACCATTTTGGTGTATCATCAATATCAATAAAGAGATTTTAACTACCACGAAAATTTTACTACTTAAACATGTTGGAGGCTGGAGACATTAACTCTCCACAAAGAGTCTATAACTCAACTAGTACTAGTAGTCTCGTAACTTCACTGCTCATGTTTTGTGAAAGTTAACATTTTCAGAAATTATTTTGAACTTTGATGAGACATCAATCAGCCATGCGACCACAGTCGTACACGTGGGGAATGTCAACCTAATGCGGAAAAGTCTTCAACACGGTCCTAAACTTAAATCAATGTTCAGCCCGAAAATTAGGTGCCCAAGCCCAAATCATGTTAGCCTACATGGCACGGATCTTGGAGCTTAGCCCATGACAATAAAGCCCGAACATGAATCTCTGAGATGTCACAGGCCCGAGATCCATTTGCACAAATCATCTCTTAACCCAATCAAGCATTGGGTCTTAAACATAGTCAAGTTTCAAAGAGACTTAGTCATGCACAGGCAAGATTTTGGGTGAAATCTCCTCCCTCTATTACGCCTTCAATAACAGGAACAGTTGGGGAGGGAACGTTCGCTTCATAAGGTGAGAAAAAGGAAGGAGAAATGTATGCATAAACATTGCTAATTTCATCTAGTCAATATTCTTCCTTGCACAGTGGTTCGACTTAAGCATCGGAGTGCTTTCGACCACCACAACGGTCGTCTCTGGCTCATCGCTGCTCGTTTTGCAAGTTCGAGATCAGCCATGACGGATTTGGATGCATCAAACTCTTTGGCAAGATGGACCTTAACATTATGAATTTTGATGATTATACATGGTCTTCTAGATCCTCTCCACTTGAATCCGGATTGTGAATAACTCAGTCTGATATGTGACATTACATTTATAACAGAAAAATGATTGTAGATAGATAGATGATCGTAATGTTGGGTTGTATATTAGTATTAGTATTTATTTAGTATTAGTTATTATTATTATTATTGGATAAGCCATGTTAAGGCCCAACTAGAAGTACAAGTCCAATAGAAATTAGAATTAGGGCTTCTGCTTTTGCAATTAGAATTAGAAATTCAATTCAAGTAGGAGTCAAGGTTTCTATTTTTTTAGTGAACTATTTGCTTGCTTAGCAAGCTTAGGACAATTATAAATTAAGGCCATTGCCCAATGAAATATATAGTTATTATTGAATTTTGAAAAATACATTTAAAGTTGAGAAACTTTGTTTATCAAGTTTCGTTTATGATTTTGTTTGTAAGCATCTGCTGAAGATCTCCACGAAAAGTCGCATCGTGAGGCTAAACAATGAGATGAGATTTTCAAATTCATCTGAAGCAGAGAAGTGAATGTTAGAAACCACCTATGTTCGATGTGTATGAAGGGTATACGATTATCCACAAGTCATTGCGTTGTAAGGCCAGAGCACATCACGACAATTTTGCAGATTTCACATAAAAAAATATGAAAATCTAAGAAGTTCGCAAGAACGGGGTGGTTGTCATAAACAAATATGGTAATCCTAATTTCCCCAATTCGTTGGACTGTGATCCTATTTGGGACATGTTATCACAAAATGGATGTATTATGTACTGAGAATTTGCTTTGGACATTATATTTGGAAGCTAAATTTTTATTTGATTGTTCAATGTACTAGCAACTACAAATGAGTGATTCAAGGTTGAATCTTAGTGTTGCATTTTTGTCAAATTTCATCATCAAAGCTTGAGTACGAGCTTTTTGAAGTAGGGGAGAATGATGTAATATTGGATTGTATATTAGTATTAGTATTTCTTTGATATCGATTATTATTATTGGGTAAGTCCATGTTAAGGCCCAACTAAAAGTACAAGTCTAATAGGAATTAGAGTTAGAGTTTTTGCTTTTACAATAGGAATTAGGAATTCAATTCGATGCATCTAAAAATCGTCCTCCTATGAGTTTGACCTGTAAGACAGATGTTAGACTGCCAAGGACCAACTTTTTGGTGGCCGAAGACACTCCGATGCTTAAGTCAACAACTTTGTTTGAATAATGAAGTAAATCTGGACAAAACTCAGTTAAAGTTGCATACATGTGTCGAATGTTCCCTTTACCTTTTATAATAGTCACGGTTAATTCTCAGCGAGATTTAAGCATGTGAGGCGCAATGGAATGTGATGTTTCTTGTAACAGTCTCCTCCTTAATGTTCATCTTCTTTATGAGATAACTCGTGTCAGGCCTGGATTTGGGCTCTGATTCGTTCGAGCCTAGATTTGAGCCCTGTTTATGTTTCCTCGATGACGGGCCTTATCCGGTCCTCTGTAATTGGCTCTATTCTTCTTGGGCTTTATGAGCTGGCCCAATAGATTGGACATTATGTCCTCGTGATGGGTATCTATGCCACATGTACGGCCTTGATGGTTGGTTTGTTTTAATGTATCATTAGCTACTCCCCCTTTAGTTTGTGGGCATGCTGACGTGGCCACTAACTTCGTGACGGTTTACCTTTCAATTCCATCATTACCTTGTATTTAATGCAATCCGTAACTTTTCATGAGTTGGTATCTCGATTCTTTGCTTTTCGTTCATTTTTGGGATTTCGCGTAGCCATCATATCTCACACGCTGTCTCATGAGTCGTCCTTTCATTGCTCTATTTTATAAAAGGAGATGTGACGAATTCATTTTCCCTCTTCACGCCCAACCTCGAGATTATTCTGCCTGGACAGAATGATAGCCCTTGTAATCCAAAGGCTGGATACATCGCATTGTATTCGTGCATATTTTCTTCTGGCTTTCGGTTTCCAGTTTCGGACCTGTTATGGAGTATCTGAACTTTTTGGGCATTCCTCCTGCCCAAATGGGCCTTAATGGTTGGAAAGTGATGGTTTCTTCTTACTCGAGGGTTGTTCTATCCGGCATTCCTTTGACTGTGAGACTTTTGCATTCGGTGATTGGTCTGTTGGTAAACAGGGATATCTATTTCCTCCGTTATCCAGATTGCTTCAAGAAACTTAATGATGACATCCGCGATTGGTCGCGGTCTTGGTTTTATGCTTTTGTGAACTCCGGCTACTTCCGATTGCGAGGTCGTTTGATTTTTTTATCATTTCGAGTTCCCAACAGGCGGAAGAATTTTCACTTAACTGTCGTGGAGCAGAAGATCAGTGACCGATTCTTGAAACTTCATCATTTTCCTGTGGAGGCATTTATTTACGAGGGTATCCTAGAGCATAGTGATTTGTGCAGTATGAATGAAGCGGAACAAGCATTATTTACTGAGTCTCGTGTTGAGGGCTTTGTTGATCATGCTACTCATGCTGGTGCTAGTGTTCTAGCATTGATTGGGAAGTGAGTTCGGATTGGTGTGTTACGGATCTCGATGCTCTATTAATATCACATTCCATGCTTCACGAAAAAGAAATCTTGTGAGGTCTACGAGTTCGTCAAGGCGATTGCCAATAGACTCTGGTCGGGTTTTGAGGAAGAAACGACTTTCTAATCGTGGCTCTGCTCATATTGTGTCTTGTTTGAATCTTGTTCAGGATGTAACGGGGCCTGCCTCTCGCACATGTCCTTCCCACGACGATGTTGCAAAAGAAGATCGTGAATCTTTCGAGAAAAAAGAGGAGCTGAGGCTCGCATTGAAAATGAGTGAGAATGAGACTACTCGTTCGCTGGACGATAATGAGAAGAATTTTTTTTTGCTTATGGTGTCTCGGACGCTGCTGAGTTGTCTAATGATGATCCCCGAGTCATTAATGAAAAATGGTTCAGCTAGCGGTGAAGCAGTCTAAAAACATTGGTGGTGGTCAGAGTTTCAAGGATCACTCTCTTTCTCCTTCTCCTTCTATTGATGTCAGCGAAACAGCCGGGTTCTTAGTTTCTTCTCTTGTTCGTCAAGTTTCTCCTGCTCCGCTAGTCGTGCCCTTGCCATGGACGCTTCTCGATGGGAGGGTAAAAGTGGGTTTTCCATTGTTACTGTTATTCTTTTTTCCCTTCCGGCTGCCGAGGGTGGTTCTTCAGTGCTTTTGGATTTTAGTGTTCTTCATCCACGAGTTGGTTGGACTGAGCCTAGCCCAAAGGATATCCGTATCAAGTCGGATGGCAAGTTTTCCTGGTTCACTTAGCTTGTCGTGCAAGACGGTGCATGTAAATTGGTAAATGAGTGGCACGGGCAGTTGGTGGAAAGGCCTTTGATGCCCGTACTGAATCCATTTGATCATATCGATCACGGTCTTGGACAGATAATGGACGGGATGAATCATCGCCTATGCTGGGGTGATGGGCTCGGTCTATCGAGCTGGTCGTGATCAAGTGGCTTCTTTGGAGAGGAGGTTGGCTACATTGTTGCTGGTGTTTTCTCATGTTCTTTCCAAATTTGATGTGTTGAAAGCGCAATGCACGGAATAAATCGGAGAAAGATGCAAGGGCTTTTCGAAAGTCGTTGGTTGAGGCGAAAAGTATGCGGGATAAATCTACTGCAGATCTTGATTCTTTGAAAGCCAAGTTGGATGGGGTTTGTACCCGTCTACGTGATGTGGAAAAAGAGTTATCCGTTGAGAAAATGGTTTTTGATGAAGCTTCTTGTGTTGAAGTGGAGCAATTCGTTATGTGTGATATTGCTGAGAAGCGGGTGGAACAGATAATTATTGCGCTCGATGATGTCAAGGCAGATACTTTCGGTATGCTTTCCACCGCTGAGTTGCAGCTTGCCGCGACAAAAAATGAACTCGATGCTGCCAAGGATAGGCTCCGTTTAGTCGAAGCCGAAGATTGGAAGCGAGTTGTTGACGGACGGGTTGAGCGTCTTGACTATATCGAGGGACTCGGTGAAGATTTGTCCAGGTATCGTCACTTGGTTGGTGAAGCTTTCGAGGACGACGATATCGAAGAATATACTCCAGTAGCTGAGGAGCCATTGCTTCTTCTACCCTCGAGCGCCTCAGAGTCATTACTATTTCCATCACCTGAAGAGAGACCTCTTGTTCCTGCAAGTAATGATCCTGTAATTGCCTCTGTTTCTTCCCTCACTTTTTTATCTCCTTCTCCAAATGTAATAGAGTAGTATCATCAATAAAAATGAACTTTTGTTGTTTCTTTTCTTTCCAGTTCGATTGTAGTTGTCATGGATTTTTCTTTGAATTGTTTTGTAGTTGTTTCATGCTTTGGCTTGTCATTAGACTTCCTGATTTGCTGCAAAGAAATGTTTTTGCTTGTACTTCCTCGAATCATTGATTTGTTCCTCTAATTCTGACTTCATTGATTCGATGTGTCCGTCAACTCGAAGTTCTTTTCTTAAGTCAACTTGTTTGTTGAGCATTTACTTCGTTAACTCGACATCTTGGTTGACTTAAAGTTTTTGTGTTAAGTTGACTTGTTTGTTCAACTTTTACCTCATTAGCTCGACATCTCGGTCGACTCAAAGTTTTGTGATAAGTTAACTCGAGTGTCCAACCTTTACTTCGTTAACTTGACATCTCGATCGACTCGATGTTTTTGTGTTTAGTTGACTCAGGTGTCCAGCTTTTACTTCGTTAACTCGACATCTCAGTCAAATCAAAGTTTTTGTGTTTAGTTGACTCAGGTGTCCAACCTTTACTTTGTTAACTCGACATCTCGGTCGACTCGAAGTTTTTGAGATAAGTTGACTCGGGTGTCCAGCCTTTACTTTGTTAACTCGACATCTCGGTCGACTCAAAATTTTTGTGTTTAGTTGACTCGGGTGTCCAACTTTTACTTCGCTAACTTGACATCTCGGTCGACTCGAAGTTTTTGTGCTAAGTTGACTTGGGTGTCCAACCTTTACTTCGTGGTTGATCAGACCAGAAGTTATATATATCCGAATTTTGTCGTCGATTGCAATGTATGACTAATTCTTTGATGTATCTATTTTGTTGTCCACACAAAACATTGGGGCTCTGAATTCGTAATCTTATTGATATTCCTTTTTTTATGTTTTCACCAGCCTTAGCTGTTAAGGCATTTATGCTGGTTCGGAGTACTATTTGCCTTGTCTTCCTTTGCTCGTTGTTGGTCTTCATATTAGAGATTGATGTTTTTGTTGCTTTGTTTTTCTTTGTTTCATCCGCGTATGTCGTATATGTTGTCATGACTGGCAGACTCAAGGTGTTTTTCTATTTGATGGCTGAGAAGTGTTGGCTTGTCCGATCATGTTAATGTCATCACCAAACTGTCCAATCATGCTCACATCAGCACCGACTTGTTCAATCATGCTCACATCAACACCAAATTGTCCAATTATGCTGATACTGGCTCCGTGTTTGGTGTCAACCATCAGGGTTCGATTGAGTCTGTTGTTGTCAGTTTTGTCGTTAGTGATTCGGGTCGAGCTTGCATCCGTCAGAAGAATCTTTTGACTCGTATTAGTTGGTTGATGCAAACTTCTCCATGTATTGTGCATTCTGAAATGGCTTGTCTAGTTTCGTCAGTATCCTTGTTCTGATATAAATTGGTTTGGGTAAGAAGTTCTCCTGGATGCTTTGTGTGCATTGCTTTCTCCGGTTATGCAGTGTGAGGCGTATAATAGCTCTCTGGGCTGTTAATTTGATCCCACAACATTATCTGCTTTCTCCTACCATATGAGTTGTTTATCTAGCATTCCAATGAACTCGTCGAGTTGTCCTGAACCCAGTACTCGATTTCGTCTTTTAGATTGTAGCAGTCTTCAGTATTGTGCCCATAATCCTTATGGAAGGAACAATATTTATTTTTGTCACTTCCTTCTAGGTCTCCTCTCATCCTAAGCGACCAGTTGACTTTATCCCATTTCGCTATGTGTTTCAGTATATTTGCTTGACTTGTTTTCAGGGTTGTATATGGCTTGTATTTATTTTTTATCACACTCGTTACTCACTCGTGTCGAGGCCGCGTTGGTTGTAGCTTCTCGGATTCTTGCTTTTGTGAATCACTCCTTTCGCCATTTCGATGTTTCTTTGATTGGTTGCTACCCTCCCGTTTTTCGTCATCCAGTCTTCTTTCCTCATTTATTTCCCGTTTCCTTGAAAGACTTTCTCTTTCTTGGTCATTTTCTTTCCAAGCCACTTTTATCTCCTCAAGGTTTTATCTCCTCAAGGGAGATGTGTTTTTGTGCTATTTTTAGCAGAACTGTCATGCCTTTTGGAGGCTCCAGGTTAAGAGCATGAAATAAGGGACCTCTCTTCAATCCGGCCACAAAGATTGTAGCGGATGTGTCATTGGTACATCCATTGATCATTGCCAATTCATTGGTAAAACGGGTGACATATTCTTGTATTGTCTCTTCGGGCTTCTGCCTGATATGCAGGAGGTAGTGTGGCCCTTTCCTCATCCGCTGGCTCCCGATGAATCTGGTGATAAAAACGATGGCCAAAGCTTAGAAGGAATTTATCGACCTCGGTGGTAGGCTGTTGAACCAATTCATTGTTGTGGATGTGAGGCTAATCGGGAATGTCCTGCATAAGATCGACTTTGTGGTTTCCTTCAGAGCCATCATGTGGTGGAAATGTCTCAGGTGATCAGTTGGGTTAGTAGTACCATCATATACTTCGAACTTTGGCAGAGTAAACTTTTTTGGCATTGTCGTTTACATGAAGGCGTCAGATAATGATGACTTTGCTAACTCATATAGTATGTTGGGATTCGTGACTCCTATCCTGAACGGGATTTCGGTAAGCGTCCCATCACACTGTGGATTCCTGCCTCGAGGGAGCTCGTTGCTTTCGAAGTTTCCCTATTGGAGTTCTATTGGGACTTCGTCACTTCCTCGAGTTTAGTTGGCGGGGTTTTGTTGTGGCTATACCTGAACAGGATCAGCTGACTGAATGCGCTCCTGGGTGATCTTCTCCAGCATCTTTGTTATGTGATTCATCTGGGCTATTAGTAGGTCTACCTGAGGATCCGTGGCAGTGTCGCCGGATGTTTGGGCTGTTTGGGTTATTGCATGCAGTGTCGCTTCTTCTTCGTAAGCTGTCAGTGATGCATTGTTGTCAGTAGGAGAGTTGTCATGATCATTACTAGGTTGAGGATCTGTAGACTGTGCCATTTGCTTTGACGGCTTGTTGATCTTTTATCAGGTTATGGTGAGCTTTGTCACTGTGTATATTGTTTAAAAAGGAAACTTAATTGTTTCCCACATATGACACCAAACTTATGCGCCCAAAATTCGTCCTCTTGTGAGTTTGACCTGCAAAGCAGATGTTAGACTGTCAAGGACCACCTTTTTGGTGATCGAAGGCACTCCAATGCTTAAGTTAACAACTCTGTTTGAATAATAAAGTAAATCTAGACAAAACTCAGTTAAAATTGCATATCATGTCGAATGCTCCCTTTACCTTTTATAATGGTCACGGTTAATTCTCTGCGTGATTTAAGCATGTGAGGCGCAACAGAATGAGATGTTTCCTGTAACAGTCTCCTCATTAATAGAGATGCATTTGTGGAGGCGTAACTCCCTCCATGACTCTATTTTGGTGCAACGTTCCTCTTCTTTATTAGAGAACTAGTGTCGAGCCTGAATTTGGGCTCTGATTCGTTCAGGCCTATATTTGGGCCATGTTTACGTTTCCTCGATAGTGGGCCTTATCTGGGCCTCTGTAATTGGCTCTATTCTTTTTGGGCTTTATGAGCTGGCCCAATAGATTGGACACTATGTCCTCGTGATGGGTATATCTATGCCACGTGTACGACGTGATGGTCAGTTTGTTTTTATACATTGACCAATGTAATAGATGGTGATTATTGAATTTTGAGAATACATTGAAGTTGAGAAACTTTGTTTATCAAGTTTCGTTTATGATTTGGTTTGTAAGCATGCGCTAAACCTATGAATTTATTTTGATTTGTAAGCTTCTGCTAAACCCATCAAAAAATAAATACTATACGAGAAAACTTGTAGTGTGTGGCACACAATATTTCCTATAGTCAGACGGACAGTCACCTTTGCATTGTGACGTCCATTTCCAAATTAAGGGCATTTCTGGTTCTATATAGTTTGTGTAGTCCACTTGTAAACAGGCATACATATATATACATGGGCTTAGGATCATTGTCATTGCGACACCCCCAAATCCAAGGTGAGGTGGTGTGTAGGAAAGGCAACTAGCCTAGTTAGGTGTTGGGTTGATTTTTGGTTGAAACAATCTATAACAGTAATAGTGAGGGGATAGGATAATCTGAGGCTTGCTTAATGCAATGTCCTTAAGACAATATTCAACCTGTCTCGGTGCAACGTTGATAGTCGTTAGTCTCCCGAGATGCAACCGATTCGTCTCTGTTCCTAATGCACATTAGGGCAGAAACTCAAGCGATTAGAAATATGAATTGACTTGAGATGAACAAGAAATAACTTGTTTGATTTGAATGTAAATTCTTTTTCTGTGTGCTAGGTTGTTGTTGTAATGATGAATTGCTAATATTTTGGATATCTCAAATGGCCAATTTGAGATTATATTTATAGCAAATGAAACACTACGTACCTACTCCCAGAGGATACAATTGAACCAACACACCTATTGGTCTAGAGACTTACATAAAGGACCTTATGTAATTAGTTTACATAATGTACAATTTACTAATTTAACAAATATGGAAATACATAAATTTCCAACAATCCCCCACTTGAATGAGAAAATTGTAACATCTCAAGAGTACGTGGATTAATCCCACATCAGATAAGTATCTTTCACTTTGAACCTTCCTTAGTAAAAAAAAAAAAAGTATAGGAGTTACTTAACTAATCAGCTAACTATTTCATCTTGAAATGTTAGTTGTTGATGTAAAATCAGTCAATAATTTACATGGCATTATTCCATTCAAATTCTATTCTCGGTTGTGTTTGTTTTGGTCCTAAACAATTATCAGTTTTGTAAGTGCTACTAGAGATTTCAGCCTGATGAAAATCTCGTAGAGCCGACCCAACTCACACTTACATAGATGACCGCTTCTATAAGAAGTATCCTATAATATCCCAATTGCCTTTTGCAAGATATAGACGTCATTAAAAACAATGTATCATTGTTTATCCTTTTGATCACAGTATGTTTGCACTTGGTGCTTCATAAAAATGGAAAGAGTATTATACTCTTAAGTGCGTAACAATGAATTATCCATCACTAGTTTTCCTTTTGAACTAAATCTATGTGATTTCCAATCGCTTAGTAAGGTTTCCGTATATGATAATTCGTGTTAGGCTTGTAAATCCATTCCTCTCGAAACGCAGTCTATACGCTATCTAGATAAACCTTTAGTAAATGGATCCGCTAGGTTATCTTTTGATTTCACAAAATCAATGGACATTATGCCATTATAGAGCAACTGACTCACGGTATGATGCCTATGACGTATGTGTCGTGATCGACCGTTGTACATAAAATTGTGAGCTCTACATATAAAGGCTTGATTGTCACAATGTACGCATATGGCTGGTACTAGTTGTGGCCATAATGAAATGTCTTCTAAAAATTGATGAAAGCACTATCTGCTTCTTCCCAAGTCTTGTCAAAGGCTATGAACTCAGATTCCATTGTGGATCTAGCTATACATGTTTGTTTAGAATATTTTCAGGATACGGCACTGCCTGCTATAGTAAATACATAACCTCTGGTGAATTTTACTGATTCAGAATCAGAAATCAAATTTACATTACTGTATCCCTCAAGGACACGAGGATATCTACCATAATGCAATGCATAGTTTGAAGTATTTCTCAAATACCCTAAAACCTTAACCAAAGCATGTCAGTGAGTTTTACTTGGTTTACAAGTATATTTGCTTAGTCTGCTCACAACATAAGCTATATCAGGTCTCGTATAGTTCATTTTATACATTAAACTTTCAATAATGCGAGAGTACTCAAGTTGTGAAACACTTGGACCTGTATGCTTATGTAGTACTTGGGATGGATGGATAAATTATTAAATTTCTTGATTCCATATTGTTTGAACTTGTCTATTACATTCTCAATGTAATGTGATTGAGACAAACCCATCAGGTGTTCGCAATATTTTGATTCCCAAAATTATGTTTGCTTCACCTAGATCTTTCATATCCAAATGTTTAGTGAGCATAAATTTGGTGGACTTAATAACTTGACTTTTATTCCCAAAGATAAGCATATCATCAACAAAAAAATAAATTATCACATAGGTATTATTGATTTTCTTTATGTAGACACATTTGTCACACTCATTTATGTTGAATCCATTTTTCAACATGACTTCATCAAACTTCTCATGCCATTGTTTAGGAGCTTGTTTTAGATCATATCAGGATCAAACAAGTTTACATACTTTGTGATCTTGTTTTTTGGCTCGGAACCCTTCCGGTTGATCTATATTCCTTATTTAATTATCCATTCAATATCGCAGTTTTTACATCCATTTGGTGAATTTCCAAATTGTAAGTGTTGAGATGACAATTAACATCCTAATTGATGTTATCCTTGTCACCAGAGAATATGTGTCAAAATAATCTAAGCATTCTTCTTTACTATACCCTTTAGCTACCAATCGAGCTCTGTATTTATCAATGGAACTATCATGTTTCATTTTGCACTTGAAGATCCATTTGCACCCAATTGGTTTATGTCCAGGAGAAAGATCAACCAATTCTCAAGTATGATTGTGCATAATGGATTTTATCTCACTATTTATAGCTTCCTTCAAGAAAGAAGCTTCAGGAGTAGACATTGCTTCTTTATAAGTTTGAGGCTCGGTTTCTAACATATAAGTCAGAAAATATGGACCAAATGTTTTGTACTTTTGAACTCTCTTGCCATGTCTAAGGAAATCATCATTTCTATTTTCATTAGAATTTATATTTTGTTCACTCCCTCCATTTGACACCTCGTGTGTTCTTTTTGAAGCACTAGACAACTCGGAAGTCATACGTGATGTTAATTCTATGTAATCATTCATATGAAGAAATACAGTCTAAAAAAAATACCGCATTTTTAGACTCAAGATAGTATTAACATGAATATCATTGATATTAAATTTAAACACCAAAAACCTGTATGTACTGTTATTTTCCTTTAAAAAAATAACAATCAACGGGTTTTGCTCCTAGTTCCTTTTGGGTGGTGGAACAGAAACATTTGCTAAGCACCCCCACATTTTAATGTGTTTATAGGATGATCATCTACGTTTCCATATCTCATATGGTAATTGACCCAATCTTTTGTGGGGCACTCGATTTAAAATATGATTTGTCATATGGAGTGTTTTCCCCCACAAGTTCTCGGTCAGAACGGAGTTGATAAGCATGGTATTAACCATTTGATTGTGGTGAGTAAGAAGCAGTAGTTTGATGCATATACCATTTTGTTCACAAATCCTTGCAAATGGAGATTCATACTCACCGCCTCTATCAGATCTCAATATTTTGATATATTTTTATTTAACTGATTTTCAACTTTAGTTTTGTTTGTACAAACACATTGATTGTTTCGTCCTTGCTATTTAATAAATACACATAACAATACCGTGAGCACTCATTGATAAATATGATAAATATTTTTTCCCATCTCAAGTAGGAATTGATTTAAAATCATATAAATCGATGTGTACTAAACCAAAAAGTTCAGTGTTTCTTTGTACTAAATGAAAATTATGTTTAGTAAATTTGGCTTATATACAAACCTTGCATTTGTGTTGTGATTTATTATCAAATTTAGAGATTAACCTTAGACTGGCCAACTTCTTCATTTTCTTAAAATTTGCATGACCTAGTCTATCATGCCACAGTAAAGGGGACTCAAGCAAATAAAAAATAGATTTTGCATTATTAATGACCATTACATTGACCTTGAAAAGATCATCTGTAAGGTAACCACGTCTCACATATACTCCGTTTTTTGATAGGACAAATTTTTCTGACTCAAAAACTATTTTACAGTTATTTTCTACCAGAAGTGAGATTAAATTTTTCCTAATCGCTGGAACATGCAAGACGTCTTTCATCGAACATTCTTGCCTAAGGTATATTTTAATATCACGATTCTCTTGCCTTGAATTGTGGATATTGATTCATTTTCCATGAAGACCTTTACTAAAATTAAATTGTAATTAAATTAATTTAATTAGATTGATTTATTTACTATTCATATTGATAGAGTAAAATTATTTTAATTTAATCCATTTTAATTAACAAATATAAATTGAATATTAGATTGATTAATTTGCTCATAACAAATATACCTTAGGCTAAGGGTATATTAGATTAATCCATTAAATTAATTTAATTAGATTGATTTATTTTAAGGATCCCATGAATAGTAAATAAATCAATCTCATATTCATAGTCAATTTATAATTGTTAGTATTCATATTAGTTTAATCCATTTTATCTCTCATATTCAATTTAATTTCCCATGAATAGTAAATAAATCAATTTAATTTGACTAAATATTGTAAAAACTAAAAGTATCTTAATCAAAGTTCATAAATTTATAAACTCTGTATCTAATTTGTACAAATTACTGTAATAAAAAACAGTAATATTGATAGAGTTCTAAATAATATAAATTCTAAAACTTATTGTACAAAAATAGTGTTGAAATTAATTGTACAAATAAAACACGTACTATAAAAGACAGTGTGTTAAACAAATTTGCACAAATAAAAGTTTGTTGTATTAAACAGTAGATGATACAGACTCGAAGTCTGTAAGCCAACACGTTTTGACCAAAGTTTTAGTGTTTTGGATATGTATGGCTACGTATACAACACAAACTCAAAGTCTGAAAACCAAACATGTACTGACCAAAGTTCTGAACTTTGGATTTGACCAAAAATTTTAGTACTTAAGATATTTTTGGCTAGAGTTGTATGAAAGTATGAACTTGATACAAATTATCTAATATATTGTCTTAAGATTGTTGGAAACAATTAACATTGAGGGGATAGGATAATCTGAGGTTCGCTTAATGCAATGTCCTTAAGACAATATTCAACCCATCTCGGTGCAAAGTTAATGGTCGTTAGTCTCCCAAGATACAACAGATTCGTCTATGTTCCTAATGCACTTTAGGACAGAAACTCGGGCAAATAGAAATATGAATTGACTTTGAGATGAAAAGGAAATAACATGTTTGATTTGAATGTAAACTCTTCTTTTTTGTGCTAGGTTGTTGTTGTAATGATGAATTGCTAATATATATTTTGGATATCTCAAATGGCCAATTTGAGATTCTATTTATAGCAAATGAAACACTACGTACTTGCTTTCAGATGACACAATTGAACCAACACACCTGTTGTTTTAGAGACTTACATAAAAAGGCATTATGTAATTAGTTTACATTATGTACGATTTACTCATTCAATAAATATGAAAATACAAAAATTCCCACAAATCTGACCTACACAAAATTTCATATTTTTATTTTTATTTTTTATTTTTATTTATTTATTATTATTATTTGCATATGTAGGCTTGTTTACAAGTGTGAACTTTGAATAATTGCAGTAATTTTTAATCCTACATCCTAGACCCATCTACCTTACATTTCAAAGAGGCTTTTCACTGTTCATGAACAGTGCTCACTCTCTGTTTGTCCTACGTGGCTTTTGTTATAACTTAAGTGAAATCATACACCCCCGATGTTTTCCTCTCCCTCTCTTCCTTTCCCCTCTCTTCCTCTACCCAAACCCCTCCCACCCAAACTCTCTCCTTTCTCGAAGCAGAGAAGAAAAGGGTTTCGAGTTTTTTTCCTTCTTCTTCTTTGGTAGATTCTTCTTCTTTACCTCTCCTCTTCTTCTTCTTCTTCAGATCTGAAGATCCTTTTTTTTTTTTTTCCCCCAAAATCACAGATGTTTCTCTTTCTCTTCTAGGGTTTCGAGTTCCCAAATTTCAACCCTTTCTCGCTTCAATCTGCCATTCAAAACTCTAGAAAAAGTCTCTCTCGATTCAAATTAAAGCCTCCGACTTTCACCCCTTTCGATCGTTCAAGCGAATTTGAATGATTTCGATGGTGGCGAAGCCCTAATTCTAGCGAAATTTGTATCTGATTTCGATGCCAAAAGAAGATCTGGTTGAGTTGAAGTTCCGCTGATTTCGATCCGATACTCTGCGGCTTCAACAGTTGCGATGCTCAAGGAGATAATCATCGCTGATTGGCCTAAAGGTTCGATTTTTAATTACCCCTCTTGCGTTTTTTAGTGTTTGTGGATCTTTTGTTTCAAAGGGTAACTGATGGGTGGGAGTTAGATATCATTTAATAGCATTTCAGTTTGGCTTGATTGAGTGGGGTTTACTAATTTCAGAGAAGGGCCTAATTATTTTTTTTTTCAGCTCTCTTCTCTCCTCACTCTCTCCTTTTAGTCTTCGATTCGGTGGAGGAAGAGGAGGAGAGGTGAAGCCGAAGTTGAAAATGAAGACACTTTCGCAGAGGAAAATGAAGACACCTTCGCAAATAGAGTTGGTGAGTGATTGATTGGTTGAAGATTTTGTTTTGATTTTGTGTGTTTTTAGGTTTTTAATTTGATTGTTTCTTTAGGGTTTTGATTTGTATGTTTTTAATTGGAAACAGTGGAGACTTATCCGCCGGAATCGTTGAAGGCGGAACTGTCGGTGAAATTCGGAAGCAAGAGCTATAGAGTTTATTGAGGGCGGAGCGTGTTAGAGAAGTTGGTCCGATACTTGGGATGGATTTTGATCCATTGCCACCTGGTGCTTTTGGTGCACCAATAGGTATGACACGACAATTTTCATATTTGAGTTGTTTTTCTTATTGATTTCATGCAATGCATCTTTAATATCTATAGCGTACTGGGTATCGTAGAGATTAATTTTGTGTTGTTTTTTTAAATGGGTTCAAAGAGATTCAATGGTCGTAAAATTCATGCAGCGTCTCTCAATCTGCAATAGTCATATAAACCCAATTGCAATTATTCGATAATTCCGTGATAGTACGATTTACTCTGTATTAGTGTCATCGGCACGGGTATTACACTAGTGTATATATAAAGGGAATCTTACATAACATTTGATAGATGACAAGCAAAGTGAAAGGGTACAAACACTAGTCTTTGCATTTTTAGATGGTTAGTTGCTTCAAAAAGAATTGATGGATCCTCAACTCCTATTCATGGAATCCTTTACTAAACAGAATCACCTGAACTGAAAGAATATTTGACTATATTTCCAAACAGGATAAATCCGCAAGCCTTTTGAACAACCAAGATAGATAATGTTATGAATACTATTCCTCAAGAGGCCAACACTTGCAACAGATAGATTCGCCAGCGAGGGATTGATCAGTTCAACTGCAGGTATTGTCCCTTGGGCCTTGGAAATATATTTTCTACAACTAGTATAGTATCAACCTTCTTCTTAGAATACCAAGTTTTTTAGCTGCCACATGTTAAAGAGTTGAAAAGGGGATCCAAAGGAAGGACTCAAAGCGAATTTCGATGCTTAAGGCGGATTCTTCCTTCTATAGTGAAACAACTATAGAGCCGCGGAGTGCACACACCCCCACTGCATTTGAAACTTGAGTGGTCATCCTTAGATCACACAACAACAAACGATAATCCTTAGAACACATAGGTCAGATGATGTCCCATTAAGATAATTTTTTTCAGGCGTTTGAAATTTTGAACCATTTGTAATGAGTTTGGTTTTAGATGTTTTGGTATGTAAAAAATGGGTTGGCCCTAAGATTTCAAACGCCAAGAGGAATCAGATAATGAACATGGAAATTTCCTTATCTACTTATTTTACGTATTGCATCAAATTTTGATCAAGAGTAATCGAACTGTATACCGAGTTTGCATTGTATATGTTTAAAATTCAAATTACAGAGATTGCATAAACATTGTTGGCTCTACATTTCTTTTTTTTTTCTTTTCCTTAGTGAAGATTTGGGGGCCTGAAGCCATGCTTTGGGTGTGGCCCTAATGCATTGGGATTGTATATTTTCCATGCTTTCATTTTGTAGGCTTGTATGGCGTCTACTTCCTTAGTCCCAAACTTTTACAAAATTGTGTGCTATTAATTTGTCGAGGTCTAAAAACATATTTAATTTTTTTTCCCATCAATTTGTTTATGCAAGCAAAGTAATATGTAATATTATTTTTGATAAATAATTATATAAAAGTCTTAATCAAAATGAGAGAATGAAAACAAATTACCACTTCAAAACCTCACTATCAAAACGTGAAAACACCAAATACATGAAGCTCTGGTGACTCGGGATACATTTGTAAGAAGAACAATTCTTTAGAGCCAGGTGCTAGAGTAGGCTCAAGAACGTGTTGAAGAATAAGAAAATGGATGAAGATGAAAAACGGAAGAATAAGAAGAAGAAGAAGAAGAAGAGATGAAGAACAGAAGAAGAACATATGAGGATTGGAGGGTATTGAGCCTCCCCTGGAGCCGATCTGGCCCTAGGGGCCTGGCTTTTCAGAATTGTACTTGTAAGAAAGTAGGCATATATCAAGTCTGATATGATATGGCTCATATATAATATCTAAATACAGTATATATTATGCAACAAACCCGACTGGTCAAATCTTAGATCTCCATACCATATTTGGATTTGACTGGACAATGGATAATTCATCTAAGTTCCAAAGCAAATAGTTTTGAACTCTATTCGATCTTCAGGTTAGACACAATTCAAATAGCTACGTGGATTTTTTTCAACAACTTTTTTACACCATTGCTTTTACTGAAAGACACCACCAATGTAAACAAAAGAAGACCCACCACCACCACCTCTCTTCTCTCTTATGGAACAACACCACCGCACCTCGCCTCGCCTCACCCTGCACGCCCGCCCGTTGGTCGGTCACACCTTTTTTCTCCTATTTTTTTCTTCTTCTTTCTTATTCTTCTCTTCTTCTTCTATCTTCTTTTCTTCTCCACTGTTGATGGCACCACCCTACCCTCACATCCTTCTTCTTCTTCTTCTTCTTCTTCTCTTGTCTTATAGTTTTTTTCCTGCCCTTGAGAAGATTTGTGTGACTGGGGAACCCCCACTCCCACTTGGGGAACCCTTGAGGGCAGGAAAAAATCATAAGAAAAAAATAGAAGAAGAATGAGGCGGGGGTGGGGAGGTGTCGTTGGCGGTGGAGAAGAAGATAAGAGAGAAGATAAAAGGAAAATAGAAGAATTAGAAGAAAAACAACAACAATAAGATGAGAATAGAGGAAATGTGATAGCAGGGTGGCGAGGTGGTGCGGCTGGAGGTGGCAAGGCATGGCATGGTAGTATTGCCGATGGTGGCGGGGGCAGGCAGGGTGGTGCTGCTATGTCGTTGCTGTGAAGAGATAAGAGAAGGTAGATAAGAAGAGGAATAGTGGTGAGAGATGGGGTGGGCATCCCATCCTGTAATCTTGATTCGTCCCGTCCCAATTTTTTTCGAGTCTTATTGGGATTGGTCAATCCCATCCCGATCTAGAGTGGGATGAGATCGGGATGGAGATTTTCAATCACGCCCATCCCGAACTATTTTTTTTTTAATATTTAGTATGAGTTATTTGTTGACATAGCTATTTTATTTACTGTTTTATTTGTTGACATGACTATTTTATTCTTACAAAGGTTTCATGTGCTAGTCTAAAGGTAATATATAGAAGGCTATTATGAAGGGAAATTTGCTTGTAAAACATTAGCAATTATATAACTTTAAGCAATGGCTTTTAGCTTTTAGAAGCAATGAAATTTAGCTAAGCTGTGGATCCTCTAAGAACAAACTGCATAGAGAAGTAAAACAACTCCTACATTTCACACAACTTTAGGGATTTGGGAAAAAAAATGCAACTATTCAAGAGTTGCTTGCAAATAATAGCCACTCCATTTTTGTTTATGAGTAAGAACTTTTCAGAAAACTGAGCACGTGGTTGGAATAATTTTGTCTGCCCCAAGAGCTGCCTCCTGACTTAACATCATTTAATGACCATCTACGAAAACTAAGTCAAGTAGTCGTGAACAAGGTAAGCTTATTATGTAGTATCCTGAGTTTACTATATAGTCTTGAACAATATACTTAAGATAAATAGCCTCTGATTGATTTGCATTTTAGTTTGTGTTATAGATTTGCAAAGGATTTATCCCTACCCAAAACCTTTAAGTCTGTCACCATGAAAACTTAAGTAGAGTTGAGTTGTGTGTTTGGTAAATACAAAATTTTCAATCTTACATGTTAAATTTTCAATCCAAAATTTAGTACATGTTCATCCCGTCCCATGACCTGTTTGGAATGAGACGAGATTGAGATGAGATCTATTCGGTCCCGATCCCGAACAAACGAGATGGGATAGAGATGAGGTCTACCATTTCGCATCCCGTCCCATTTCCCACCCCTAGTGAGAGAGGTGTTTATATTGGTGGCGTGCTTCAACACATTAAAAAAAGGGGGATGATGGTGTGCTTCAACGAAAGTGGTGGTGTCATAAAGTCGCTGCAATGATTTTATTTTTTTAGCCCTTGCATAAATAAAAGTGGGGTAATTCTAGATGTCAAGGAAATGGGTGGGGCGCACGTGCAGGAGGTGACGTGGTAAAAAAAAAACGGGGGGGGGGGGGGGGGGGGTTCGAAAATTTGGGGGAGAAAAAGGAGGGAATCGAAAGCTTTCTCCCCATTTTCATTCCCTCTCCCTCTCCCTCTCCCCATTTTTGCGCACGCAAAAACAGATTCTCCCTCTCCCCATTTTCCATCTCGATAGAGATAGAGATAGAGAAGGCCCCCTCCCTCTCTCCCAAACGAAGCTCTCCCTCTCCCCATCATCGTCATCGACTCAAACGAAGGAGAAGAGAAGAAGCTCAAACGAAGCCAGAGAAGAAGCTCTCCCTCGTCCCTTTCCTCTCGCAAAAGGTAAACCCGACGCTTGATTTTCCCTCTCATTTTAGGTTTTTGGTTTTGATTTTCCCTTTACTTGTCTGTGTTAGGTTTTTGGTTTCGGACAACAATTTCTTTGCAACTCTCCAGATCTGGTTTTCATCGCTCGGACGCAGAGGTAAGAGCTTCAAATTTTAATTTCAATTTTCATATCTGATTTAATTTCAGTTTTCATATCTGATTACCCCTAATTTCAGCTTTCAATCACGCAAAAACCCATTCTCTCTCTGTCATCCCGACTTGCACTTACGTCTTTGTAAGTTCATAACCCCCTCCTCTGTAATTATGGGTTCTTTTTCAGTTTTTGCTCTTTGTTGTTCCTGTTGATGAATCAAGTTTGTTCATTTATGCCTGAATGTTAATGGGTTTTGTGTTTAATTTCATTTGAATTCAGTAGTGGGTGTAATTTGATTTTTTCTGGTTGTTTAAAACTGAAATTATATGTTGGGGCTTCTTCAAACTTAGTGAATTTTATTTACTATGTTTTTGTTTGGTTGTTTGAGGTTTATGTTATTAGGGCCTTGATTATCACAAGATGACCTTGTTTATGATGGATTTCAATAGGTCCTCATCCTATTTGCTGATAAAAATATGGGGTTTAGAATAAAATTGTTGCTAGGATAGATGGAAATTCAATCTGTCTGTGGTATATGGGTATTTGGAAAGGGATCAACAAGCTTGTGGGCACCTAATGAATTGTCTTAGTAGTTGAAGATTTCAAGATGACCTGAATTTTGTGGTGATGATGTCTTTTATTTGTTCATCCCCTCGAGTCCAATGCTTGGGTGCTCCCACTAAGTTTTCCAAACCAATGAAGAAGGATACTTTAGAACGTGGTTTAGCATGAATTAACACTTGTATTAGCACTTGTATCTATTGATTTTTCAATATGACACCATATAGATATTCATTCCTTCTGTTCTTCACAACCATAAGTGGACATGGTTAGATGTTCCTCCCCGTGCAACAAGGATGCATAGTGTTTATGCTCTTAATTTGGTACGATCATTTTTATTTCGGATTTTGTCTGTGAATTGTAGAATACCTGCAATGAAAAATAATTTTTCAATGATGGGGCCGGTAAATAAATTTTTGATGTTAATTAGGTTCTCCCTTCTGATGAAATGAAAATTTTTATCGTGAGATCACATCCTTTGTTTATGTGTGTGTTCTAGATCACCTTCTTTTATGACCTTGTTATGCACTTCATTGGCTGATAATTTATAAACAAACATTATAGGAATGGATAGTGTAGAAGATAATGAATGTATGTTGGTCGAAGAAAATGTAGAAGAGATGAGGGAACCTACAGATGGGATGGAATTCGTCAACCTTGACGAGTTCAAACGTTATTATCATGACTATGGTAATAGAAAAGGATTTCCAGTGAAAATAATGACTACTGAAAAAGACGGTGATGGAAAACCTATGTTCATTCAGCTTTCATGTGGTCGGGCTGGGAAGCAAAAAGGTGATGGAAAAAATGTTTTGGGATTGCGTGCGACGACCAAATGTGGTTGTCAGGCTAAGATTAGAGGTCATATACGGGTTGATGGAACAGTTTTAGTGAAAAGAGTTACACTTGATCACAATCACGCGTTAAGCCTTAGTAAATCGAAATTTTATCGAAAGAATAGATCTATGAGCTCGTATATCAAGAAGAAGCTTGAATTTAATGATAGGGCAGGTATTAGACCAAATAAGAGTTATTCGTCATGTGTGGTTGAAGTTGGTGGGCATGAAATTTTGCCATTTTCCCAAAAAGACTGTTACAATTATTTGGACAAAATGAGAAAGTTGAGACTTGGTGAGGGGGATGCGATGGCTCTTCATAACTACTTCCAAAAAATGCAAGCTAATAATGCTGCTTTATTTTATATGATGGATTTGGATGATGAAGGTAGGTTGAGAAATGTTTTTTGGGCTGACGAATGGAGCAGGGCAGCTTACAAGGAGTTTGGGGATGTTGTTACATTTGACACTACATACTTGACAAATAAGTATGAGATGCCATTAGCTCCTTTTGTTGGGGTGAATCATCACGGCCAGTCAATTCTTTTGGGATGTGGATTGATATGTGGTGAGACGATTGAAGAATTTGTTTGGCTTTTTCAAACATGGCTCGTGTGTATGAATGACAATGCTCCATATGCTATAATCACTGATCAAGATATGGTGCTTGTGGCATATCATGAAGAAGTTGCCCGAAAAGCTGTCTGGTTGCAATGAATATGAGGCGATCAAGTTTGCAATGCAAAGAACAGTTTATGATTCCCTGTCTCATGATGAGTTTGAAGAAAATTGGCATGGTTTTATTGATAAATATAGTCTGCATGAAAATGACTGGTTGAGTGGATTATACTATGAAAGGATGCGTTGGGTGCCAATATTTCAAAGAAATAGTTTTTGGGCAGGGATGTCTTCAACTCAAAGGAGTTAAAGCATGAATGCTTTTTTTTATGGTTACGTGAATTCGAAGACCACATTGAAGCAATTCGTAGAACAGTAAGAAAATGCACTACGAAGTAAAGTCCAAAAGGAAGCTGAACAAGACTTCAAATCTTTTAGCCGAAGGATTCCTTGCATTACTCCTTATGCAATAGAGAAAAAAATTTCGAGATGCCTACACTACAAAAAAATTTAAGGAACTCCAACAAGAGATAGCAGGGAATCTATGTTGTAGAATGCTCGGTGAAGTTATGGATGGGGGTGGCTGTGAGTTGTACACTATTAAACAAGACTTGGTGATAAATGATAGGCAACGATCGATCCATTTTGTAGTCTCTTTAAATGTTGACGACTTCGCCATCAAGTGTAATTGTCAATTGTTTGAGTTCAGAGGGATTTTATGCAAACATATATTGAAAGTCTTGTTTGAAAAAGATATTCATGTTATACCTGATAACTATGTTCTTCGGAGGTAGAGGAAAGATGTTAGGAGGGCTCATACAAAGGTTAAAATAGTTTATTCAGATTGGGGAATGAAGCCTGAAAATGTGCGATTTGAAAAGATGTGCAATGCCTTCTATGAAATGGCTGAATTGGCCGCTGAGGATGAAAAGAAAACATGCCAAGTTCAAGAATGGATCACTTTGAAGATGGAGCAACTTAAAATTGTTGGTGGTGATGAGCATGTTGATTCACAGAGGTATTTGGAAGTGGGCACCACTACTAGTTCTTCCATCCAGATTCATAGTCCATTAGCGGTTCGTAGCAAAGGACGACGGTCTAATTCAAGGATGAAATCCACCGTCGAGAAGATATGTAAAAGGATACAAAGGAAAAAAAGAAAGACACGCAAACGAATCAGGCCATTGAGACTAATCTGGTATGTTTTGCAATGTGTTTTATGAATGTATATTTTTGTAAGTTAAGAATAGTGAGTTTTATTTACAAATGTCATTTGTAGGGTTTACAGTGTATGCCTCGTGAAAGCAATACGAGGCCTAGTCAAAGCAATACACAGGTTTGTTTGTTATATTTACAAGGTATGAATCAGTAAGTATGTTTGCCCACTTATGATTTGTATGTTTGTTATCATTAAGGATGATAATACGGGGTCACGCGATTTACAACCTGGAAGCGTTGATCAATTCTACCCGCTCCTCTCACAGGTACATATTTTGTATTTTGTATGTTTCTCTTTGTACGGTTTGTTTGTTTGTTATGTGTTTTGTATGCCTCCTATTTTTTTTTATCATTATTATTTATTTTTGCAGCCGCCAGGTTCAAGCCACGGAATGGACTATACAAATTATAGGTTATGATCAGGTTGGTTTTCATTACCTATGAACTCTAATTCTAAAGCAATATTGGAAATAGTTCCATTATGAAGCTTCTCTCTTGGATTTTTTTTTTTTTTGGTTCTTCTTCTTTTATAGATTCAACCCTATTAAATATGAGTGTACAATTGGCAATTACATCATCTGACATCTCTGATTTTGTTCTTCAGGCAATGAATATATGGAGATTTGATTTTAACCATGGCTTTTACAACCCTATGATGAAAAGTTGTTTGATTGAATGTTTAGGAAGCTTGACAAGCTGAAGGTCATTTTGTGGGTTACTTCATTTTGGAGGAGTGGCTCTGCTAGAAGGTCATTTTGTGGGTTACTTAATTTGGCAGGCTATGATGAAAAGCTGCTAGAATGTATTTTGGCAGGCTATGATGTCAATCTGTTTGAAATGTTCAGATATTCAAGGTTCTTTGTATCTACAAATTAGCTTAAACATATGTTGGCATGCTATGACAGCAATTCAGTTAGCAATCTCAGAACGTTTTTATCTTCGAATGTACTTTTGTTGCATTGTTTGATACTTGCTTATAAATGAATTTTACTGTGTTCTTCTAAGAGTTGTCATATTCAATGGATCTTAAGGAAGTTCATCAACTGCAAATGGTATCAAATATAGCAGACTAGCAGTATGTTTACGCAGCAGAATGCGGCAATTCATGATCTAACAGAATGACATAAAGCTACCTTTAACCCAGTGAAGCCATTTACAGAGTAGTGTGTGCCTGAACTTTTGTCTATGATTGCAATCCAGAATGAACAAATACAGTGGGAGTGGATTCATCTTTTGCCTTCCATTTCCCCAAGTTTCTTCAATCTTTTGCCATTTTCTTCTGCTTTTGAATGCCAACTAGCAATGACTCTATGAAGCTGAAAAACAGAAAGTTATTGAACAATCATGGTATTCATGCGAGATAGGTCATTTTGTGGGTTACTAGGCAATGAAGAGTCACCATCCTGCATAGATTGCTTTTCCATATTACAATGGAAAACAATGAAAAAAGAAGCAATAAGCCATATGGAAGAAAAACAATAACAATATGAAACACAAATTTCATCATATAATCAAACATATTACATTACATATAATTGCATCATTCGCCCAAGAGCTTAAGAATAAATATTACACCTAAGATAATAATTACAATTATCAAAGTATTGATTAAGTCCCTCGTAAAAGCCCAAGGATCATTGTTCCCTTGGGTGTCATTTCTTTGATCATTCGATGGACCGGCTTGATCGTCAAAAACTACATCGTTAACTTTGACATCTTCATTGTTGTTGGATTCCTCTGAATCTCTTCTCGCCGCTTCTGAGCGAACCCACAACTCGTATGATTCTTCAGCTTCGTCGACTGACATAAACCCCTTGTAAGAAGCACCCCTATACCCTGATACCGCGGATAAACATGCGGGCCAGTTTAGGTATACTCCAGGTTGACGACCTCGATACACAACATACGCTCTGAATGCCATTCCTGCATTTAAAAAAATAAATCATAAAAGCAATGCAATGCAACAAATAAGGATTTTTTTTTTTAATTCAGAAAAAGAAAAGCAACAAAGAATGTGGTCTTTAAAAAAAAAAAGCTTATTAGTGGGTCAGATACAACTCCTAAATGTTGTTTACGGTTCTGATACAACTCTCGACCAATCCTTACACACTTATCTCCTTTACTGAGATTCAGCATAGAGAAGGTCGATTGGGTAAACCACGTTCTAAAGTATCCTTCTTCATTGGTTTGGAAAACTTAGTGGGAGCATCCAAGCATTGGACTCAAGGGGATGAACAAATAAAAGACATCATCACCACAAAATTCAGGTCATCTTGAAATCTTCAACTACTAAGACAATTCATTAGGTGCCCACAAGCTTGTTGATCCCTTTCCAAATACCCATATACCACAGACAGATTGAATTTCCATCTATCACTAGCAACAATTTTATTCTAAACCCCATATTTTTATCAGCAAATAGGATGAGGACCTATTGAAATCCATCATAAACAAGCTCAGCTTGTGATAATCAAGGCCCTAATAACATAAACCTCAAACAACCAAACAAAAACATAGTAAATAAAATTCACTGAGTTTGAAGAAGCCCCAACATATAATTTCAGTTTTAAACAACCAGAAAAAATCAAATTACACCCACTACTGAATTCAAATGAAACTAAACACAAAACCCATTAACATTCAGGCATAAATGAACAAACTTGATTCATCAACAGGAACAACAAAGAGCAAAAACTGAAAAAGAACCCATAATTACAGAGGAGGGGGTTATGAACTTACAGAGACGTAAGTGCAAGTCGGGATGACAGAGAGAGAATGGGTTTTTGCGTGATTGAAAGCTGAAATTAGGGGTAATCAGATATGAAAACTGAAATTAAATCAGATATGAAAATTGAAATTAAAATTTGAAGCTCTTACCTCTGCGTCCGAGCGATGAAAACCAGATCTGGAGAGTTGCAAAGAAATTGTTGTCCGAAACCAAAAACCTAAAACAGACAAGTAAAGGGAAAATCAAAAACCAAAAACCTAAAATGAGAGGGAAAATCAAGCGTCGGGTTTACCTTTTGCCAGAGGAAAGGGACGAGGGAGAGCTTCTTCTCTTCTCCTTTTTCTTCTCTGGCTTCGTTTGAGCTTCTTCTCTTCTCCTCCGTTTGAGTCGATGACGATGATGGGGAGAGGGTGGAGAGGGAGAGCTTCGTTTGGGGGAGAGGAAGGGGACATTCTCTATCTCTGTCGAGATGGAAAATGGGGAGAGGGAGATGGAAAGGGAGAATCTGTCTCTGCGTGCGCCAAAATGGGGAGAGGGAGAGAAAATGAAAATGGGGAGAAAGCTTTCGATTCCCTCCTTCTTCTCCCCCAAATTTTTTATTCCCCCCCCCCCCCCCCCATTTTTTTTTTTTTTTTTTACCACGTCACCTCCTGCACGTGCGCCCCACCCAACCTCGCCCATTTCCTCGACATCTAGAATTACCCATAAAAGTGAAGCTGCTTTAAAATTTGTAGTATATTCAGATGAGATGACCCCTTATTTTTGCATTAACGCCTAAACCTAGGGGTGGGCACGGGACGGGATGGGACGAGATATACCCATCCCTATCCCATCCCGTTAATACGGGATCGGGACGGGACGGGATGGGAAAAACCTCATCCCGACCTCGTCCCATCCCAAACGTGTTCGGGACGGGACGGGATCAGCGTGCCAATCTTCTTCAATCTGAACTTGTAGCTCTTGTTCTGAACCAGAACATGGTTTGTGATGAGTGTATTTGCTTCCCGGCTATTTGGTTTTATCTAAAATTTGAACCTTTTACACAATTCATGTGATTGCTCTTGGAAAATCTCCAATTCATGTGGTAACATACTACAATGATCCATGTCTTTAAGTTACTCTGTCATTACCCACGGTCTTACATGTAGTTTGGATATTATTTAAGTAGCTGGTTTAGTTATTCAGACATGCTAAAGTTTATAACTTGTTTGAACAATCCCCATATGCAATCTCTTAGTTTGGTGCGAGACTGCTTTTTGGCTCAAAGGCTCTGTTCATCTTTATGATTATTTCTGCTTCATGTTGCATTACTAAAATTTTTGTAATCCCTAGATCACATTTTTGAATATATGTAATTCATATTCTCTGAATCCTAAGAGGAGCCATTTGGATGAAATCCTGCATGCCCTTTATTCTTTTATATAATTTCTGTTGTACTCAGATTCATATAATGCACAAAATTCAGTAGAGACCTGGATCAATGCCATTGCCTTAGCCGCCCTTGACATACAATCATACATTTGTGGTTCTCATGAGAATGTATTCCTTGCATAGGAGTAAACACGTTTGTCTGAATGAGATGAGAAAGAGGCCTTCACCATGTATTCCTTGCATAGGAGCAAATTTGATAAGTTTTAAAATAAATAATTAAATAAAAATATTAATAATTAATATTAATAAATTAGTTCGGGACGGGACGGGATTGGCGGGATTGAAAATCTCCATCCCATCCCATCCCATTCTAGATCGGGACGGGACGGGATCGGGATGAAAATTTTCAATCCCATTAAAACCCGGAAAAATCGGGACGGGAACGGGATCGCGGGATGGGATGCCCACCCCTACCTAAACCATCATCTTACCATAGCACATAATTAATAGCCAAATTCAGAATCAATAATCCAAAGTCGTGGGAAGGTCAGTGACAGTTTTAGCGGTTAATGTCGGCTGTGGTCAGATCACCCGCAGCGTAACGCAACGCAACGACATCTGACCCACAACACAACACGAACACGAACACGACTCGCTCGTTATCCTTCCTCTTCTCCTCCCTTCTCCTCTTTCGACACTCTCTGATTGAATCTCAACTCTTCATCTGAACTCTTCTTCTTCTTCTTCTTCTTCATCTGACTCTCTTTTTGGACCTCTTTTCGTCCGTTCGATCACCTCTCCCATCCAATACCTCTCATTCCTCCACGTCACCGTCTTCTTCTTCTTTGTTCCAATATAACCTCCTCTCCTCCTTCCTTCCTTTCTTCTAGGGTTTTCACAGATTCGATTTTCTCGCAAATCAAATCAGAGATCTTTTCGCTCACAGTGTCATAGATTTCAATTTAAACAACGAAGCCGAGGAGGAGGACCTCTTCTCCAGTGGTGGTGGTGGTGGTGAAGAAGAAGAAGAAGAAGAAGAAGAAGAAGAAGAAGGAGAAAATCAGGTATTTCTTCGTTCCTAGTTTGGTTACTTTTCTATTCGAGTTGAGATTTCGATTTTTTTTTGCTTTTTTGAGGTCTGGGATTGTGTTGAAAGTTTGTTTTAATTGAGTTTTTGTGTAAAATTTGTGATTTTCAAGTGTGGGTTTTTGTTAGGGTTGGTATTTATGCAAAGTGTAGGTTGAAATTTTTGCTTTTGATTAGGGAGAAGCAGTACTGAGTCATTGGTTGCTGTTTTCATGGCGGTTGTCAAGAAAAACTTTAGGGTTTCCAGATTCGAAGGTGGAGGAGGGGAGGTGTCGCCAGACAGTATGTCCACTGACGAGGACGAGCTTCGAAGGCAGAGTTCGGGTTCGGAGTACACGAACGAGGAAGAGTATGATGAGGATGATGATGATGTTGATTCTGGGATGGGTTCGGATGATGTTGATTTGTCAGAATTGGGGGAAATTGGGGAGGAGTTGTGTCAAGTTGGGAATCAGACTTGTAGTGTACCGTATGAGTTGTATGATCTTCCGGATTTGAGTGGGGTGCTTTCTATGGACGTGTGGAATGATTTATTAATTGAGGAGGAGCGCTTTGGGTTAGCGCAATACTTGCCTGACATGGATCAGGAGTCATTCGTGCATACATTGAAGGGACTGTTTTCTGGGGGGGATTTCCATTTCGGAAGCCCTGTTGCGGGACTCTTTCATATGTTGAAGGGTGGATTTTGTGAACCGAGGGTCACACTGTATAGACAGGGTTTTAATTTCTTTCAGAAAAGGAGGCACTACCACTATTTGCAGAAGTATCAGAATTATATGGTTGTTAATCTTCACCAGGTTAAGGATGCATGGGCAAACTGTAAAGGTTATAGTATTCAGGAGAAACTTCGTGTACTGAATTTGCGGAGAAGTCAAAAGAATCTGACGTATGAAAAGATGGAAGATGTTGGAATGGACACTGATTCCTCGGGAAGAGAAGAGATGGGTGAAGATTTATGGGTCAAAAGGCCGAAGAACATGGGTTGTAATGTTGTAGATAGAGCCAGTCCAACTGTGGATGTTTCTTCTCAAGGGAGAGCTACACTCTTGGAACCTACAAAATATAGAAAACAGAATCAAAAAGGGATATTGAAGTTAGCTGGAACTAAGATGTCTTCTGAGAGGGATTTATTTGGTGGCATTTCTGCTAATCATCACGGTTTGGCTCGACCATACACTTCCATGTCAAATTCATGTCTGCAGGAACCATTTTTGGGTTATGATTCAGGAACCACTCAGCGGGGCTCAATGGCAAAAACTGGGCTACTTAAAGTGGGAAAGAAAAACAATGCCAACATGGTTTGTTTATACTCCCAGATGAAGAGCCATAATCAGATGGCTATGCTCACAGACAAATACTACAGAGAGTCCATTGATTATTACTCCCGAGATGCTAGAAAAAAGATGAAGTACCCAGACAAGTTTCAGCATTCTGCACTTGAAGATAAGAGAAAGAGCCCAGGTCAGCGTCAGTTATTGAAAGGGAGCCCAGTTGACTGGTCTGCTGGAAATCATCACTTTCGGTACAACAAAACCAAAGATGAACCCATGGATCATTCAGGTAACTTGGAAGATTGGCAGGATATTAGAACCAAGAGAACTGGCAAAAACAATCCCCGCATGTCTGAGGCGAAGGATACACTGTTCCCTTCTGATAGATCCAAAGTATCGCAAAATAAGATCAAAAGAGAGCCTCTACAAAATGGAATGGACATGGAGGGGCTAAGGCGTACGAGTCAGTTTACCCAGAGCGATGAAACAGAGTCGGACTCATCAGAGCAGGATGATTCAGAAGAAGATGCCGATCTTTCCAGAAATAAGTGGGCGTACCCAGGTGGTGTTCTAGAGAGTCGTCGGTCTACTACCAATTCTGCTCCGGATTCCAAACAACTTTCAAGGAGAGCTCTTGATGGAATCATGCACCCATCAAGAAAGGTGGATATTGGTGACAGGTTGCACATGCCAGATGTGGAACTCTACTCACTGAAGGAAAAACATAAACGAAAAGTGAATGATCCACGCTACTTGAATAGTTATGATATAGGAATATTGAAACAGAGTAATTTTTCTGGGCTCGGCAAAGTTAATAGCGATGACAGGAAAAGTGGTAACAAGCTGGTGAAGAATGGCCACTTTCGAGGTGAACCCGGTGAAAGCCTGCAGCGGCCTTGGGTGAATGTCCACTCTGTGGAGAGAAAGCAGAAAGGGAAAGTTGATCATGGTTACCCTGTGCATCAGCCCAGTTATGAGCGCGATCTCGTAGGGGATGTTGATAGTGTTCCAACTGAGAGGTTAGGAAAGAGAGGGAAAACTTCCGATGATCATGAAAGCTCGGTAAAGAAGCGGAAGAAGATGGATACAGCATATCTGGATGGGCCAGATGCATATGATAACTTGGAGTATAGTCCAGAACAAGAAGTTGACGAGCCCTCTTCCTTCAAGAAAAGAGGGAAATGGAAAGTGGAAGCTGAAAGTGGTTCTTCTCCTATTTTTATGAATTCTGAGAAGACAGAAGTAGAACCAGAAATAATAAAACCAGTGAAGAAGCCATTCATTTTGATCACACCTACTGTCCACACTGGTTTTTCATTCTCCATTATACATCTTTTGACAGCTATCCGAGTGGCACTGACTACTCCAGTTGCTGAAGATGTCTCAGGCACTAGTAACCAACCTGAGAAGAGTGACGCCGAGCAGAAGCCTAAAGAAGACCTGCAGAATGGTATACATGAACCTATCAATGGGAAAAGACAGGAAGGGAACATGGATGTGAGCACCTCAGAACGCATAGGACATAAAAATATGCCTTCTCTCACGGTTCAGGAGCTTGTCAACCGTGTGCGATCAAATCCCGGTGATCCTTCTATTCTTGAAACACAGGAACCGCTTCAGGATTTGGTCAGGGGAGTTCTGAAAATATTTTCATCCAAAACAGCACCTTTGGGAGCAAAGGGTTGGAAAACACTTGTGATGTATGAAAAAAGTACAAAAAGTTGGGTGTGGATTGGTCCAGTTTCTTCTACCACATCAGATCCCGACTGTGCTGAAGAGAAGACGTCTTCTGAGGCTTGGGGACTTCCTCACAAGATGCTGGTGAAGTTGGTCGATTCGTTTGCTAACTGGCTTAAAAATGGCCAAGAGACACTTCAGCAAATAGGAAGTCTTCCTGCCCCACCTCTGTCCTTGATGCAGCCAAACCTGGATGAAAAGGAAAGATTTAGAGACCTAAGAGCGCAGAAGAGTCTCAGCACAATTAGCCCAAGCTCTGAAGAAGTGAGGGCTTATTTCCGGAAGGAGGAAGTTCTAAGATATTTAGTTCCGGATAGGGCCTTCTCATACACAGCAGCTGATGGTCTAAAATCAATAGTTGCTCCTCTGAGAAGGTGTGGTGGTAAACCTACCTCAAAAGCTCGAGATCATCCTATCTTAAAACCCGATCGACCACCACATGTTACAATTCTTTGTCTTGTGAGGGATGCTGCCGCCAGGTTGCCTGGAAGTATTGGCACCAGGGCGGATGTTTGTACACTGATAAGAGATTCACAGTATATCGTGGAAGATGTCTCTGATACTCAGGTGAACCAAGTTGTTAGTGGAGCTTTGGATCGTCTGCATTATGAACGTGATCCGTGTGTGCAGTTTGATGGAGAAAGAAAATTGTGGGTTTACTTGCACAGAGAACGAGAAGAAGAAGATTTTGAGGACGATGGTACATCATCTACAAAGAAATGGAAACGGCCAAGGAAAGATGCTGGAGAGCAACCTGATCCTGGAACAGTAAATGTTGCTTATCATGGAGGTGGGGAGCAAATTGCAGGTGGTCTGGACGCTGCATGTGAGCATAGTTCTGATCTCAATGTTGAGCCTTCATCTTTGCGTCCAGGGGAGAGATCTGAATTTGTATATAGCAATTTGAAGTTAAGTGATGAGGAGAACACAGGGCCATTTGTTGGTTCAGAACAAGGTACAGTGCCACAGGGTCGTATGATGGGTTGGGAGGTTCTTGGTTTGAATTCTCTACAGAAGAATTTGCTGTGTGAAGAGAATCCCATCAATGAAAATTACGACAACCAGGCCTTCAACAGAGATAGGATTATTGACTTGTAACTGCGATTAACGAAGAGTGATTTTTAGGAACGCTTCAGGTAATATTCATCAACATTTCTGTGTGGTGATTCATATCTATTATCTGAACCTTCACTAAAGTATGAAATAAAACAAAATCGATGGTATTCACATTGCACTTTTATCTGTTTGTTATTTTTTGTGTATGCATCAGTAATGCACCGACTCTCCGAAAAACCCATGTATTTGACACGTGGTCAACGGTCAAAATTCGTTGACAGACACCGACACGTCTTGGACACGGTCCAGACTCGGTCCAGACACGTGGTTGTATATACTCCTCAGCTCCTCTTCGATCGATCCCAAATTTTAAACCCTAAAAAAATATAGAGAACAGAGAGCGGCTGAGAGACCGATTGACATCGATCGAGAGAGAGAGAGAGGGAGAGATCCATCGACAGAGAGAGGGAGATCGATCGACAGAGAGACGGAGATCTATCTATCGACAGAGAGACGGAGATCTATCTATCGACAGAGAGAAAGAGATCGATCGACACGATTCGACAGAGAGAGGGAGATCGATCGACAGTGAGAGGAGGAGGGAGCCTTTTTTCCTCTTGTTGGCCAGCTAGTGTTGTCTTCCTCTTCCTCTTCCCCGCCTCCTCCTCCTTCATTCTTCTTTGTCTTGCCACTCATCTTTCTTCTTCTTCGACACAACACAAACACAAGACAACAAACCCATTCTGTCTCCCTTTCCCTCTCCTCCTCTAATCTGCGATCGCGACTGCTGGTCTGGTCTCTCTCTTGATTGATTTATCGATCGATCTGGATTCCTCCTCAAGAATCAACAGACTCACTGTCTCGATCTAGAACAATATCTCTCTCTAAAGATACTTCGAACTCCTACTGTGTAAGTCAGTATCTCATTCTCCATTCTCTATTTCTTTTACTTGTTCACTATTCCAATTCTATATTTACTTTGCTGCTTCATTTTTATTTGAGAAAACAAACATACATTAAATACAACACAAACAATTAACCTCTCTCGCTCACTCTCCCAATTTCCATTTCAATTTCCCTTTTTCTTACCACCAACATCTTTTTAAATTTTTTATTTTTACTTATGTGTCTAGCATAATTATCAATTACTAGTCCAATCCAATGGCGGCTGATTTGGATGAACAGATTGAACTATTGGTTTCTTCTCCAGCACCAGCACCAGCTCCTCTTGATGCAAAGGCCGGACTGGAATTGGGATTGAATTTATCCACACCTCCTCCTCCATCACACGATCCGCTAGTTAATGAAGAAGAAGAGATGTAGCCGCCTTGCTGGTGAGTTTTTGAAATTATCAATTTACATTTTACATTATCAAATTAATGAAATTATGTTGCTTATGCTTTATGAGTATGACTTCAGCTTTTGACTTTATGATGCATTTGTAATTTTGAAGGAATGAATTTGAATGTTTTATTGATATGTTTGGATTGTTTAATGGTATTATTTATGATTTTATGTTCATATGAGTTACAAAAAAAATATATTAAAAAAATAAGTTTGACCGTGTCGCCGAGTCCTATTTTTTTGAAAATTGCCGAGTCGCCGTGTCGTATCCGTGTCCGACACGACACGTGTATCCGAGTCCGTGCATCACTGGTATGCATGGATGAGATAGATGCATCTACCCGATAATAGAACGCTAGTGAGGTTTCATCTTTGTTTTACTAATCTTAGTATGATCAGACTATTTTTATTTTTGAAGATAAAATATCTTATGGAGATGTCAATGATACAATCCAATTCCTATTTGTTACTGTTTAATGTGACTATCATTCCTTGCTGATGTGATTCCTACATTTTGTTAAAAAATCTTCAGGTTGACCATTATCATGACACATTCTTGAGAAGGCCTTTGAGTTTGATTACTATGGAATAGTATTATATGCAAACAAAGTTACCCGTAGTTTTAATTAATTTCAAATAAGAATTAAGGAATTTATTCAAATGTTATTGCTTGACATAGATTAGCACAAACAGCTACTGGCAGGGGCCTCCATTTTAAAAAAGACAAAACCTTCAATTTTTTCACAATAGCGGAGGTGGGACTATTTAACTCTTAGTCCCACCTAGCCTGTGAGAACGAAAAGCAAGTGTTTTTCTATAAAATATGGTAGTATCGAACCTCCTCTTTTAAGTTCATAATAACTGTATAATTTTGTAATTGAAGTGAGAATTTGATGGAGCTTAAACAAAATTGGATTAGTTGCAACACCTTTTCCTATTAGGTCCACTAAGCAAGAACCTCTCTAAATGGTTGAATGTATTGGTTGGTATCAACTTTTGCTTCTGCATGTAAACCCTCAAAGAATAATATTCTTTACTAGATGTTGCTTCTTGTAACTGAGTGCATAATACATGCTTGAATCTGTTGGTTGATAATTAATTATTAATCAAGTCAATAGATGTTGCTTCCTATGTATTAGTTAACTTTCATGAGCTTGTAATGTCAGCCCGCAAACTCAAAACTTAATTACATCATTGTATACAAGGAATTTGCAATGCATCATCCCATCAACTAGGCATGTATTGATGGTGTATCTACTTATGCAAAACATTGATTTGTGATGCAGATTCTGAAGTCCAACAAACTCACATGACACAGTATCCGTCCCAGGTCATCTGTACATTTGAAGGGTATATTACATGTACAATGAGGTGTGCACGTTTGTGTTGCATATAATTTTTTTTGTCATTTCCCCCGTTTTTGCGAAGGCCTAAATATGTCACATTGATGTGATACAAATGAGTAGCTTTTGTTGTAACCCAGTTCAATGAAAAATGTGGAAGCAAGCTTTTGGAACTTCTAGGTTTTTTAATGCTTAGGAACCTAGGTTGAAATTATTGGAAGTAGCGATCAAGCCCTCCTGCAGGGTACTTCAGATTGTTTCTTTTTCATGTCAGAAACATATTGACTTAGCTGATTTACTGGCAAAAAAAGCGCAAATGATTTGCTCACAAGTATAATCCAATTTTTACTATGCAATCATCTTCTTTAACCTCGTTGGAGTGAATGTCTTTTTTTTCCTACAATTTTTCGTTAGAGTTTTTGTTGTTTGGAATTGTTAATTCTGACATATTTTTCAAGAAATCTGTCACTGTATTCCAGCAAGCATCAGCAAATATATGGTTACTTTATCACTGCTACACACCCTCATTCAAAGCTTCCTACCCTTTGTAAAACCATCCTCAAATGCATTACTACCCTAAAACATAGATGGATCGTGAATTGGTTTCATAACCCTGGATCATCATCAATGATTGGATGTGATGACTGTGGTGTCCTAGTTACAGGTTTGTTAAATGAACTTCGTGGGATTAAAAGAACAACTGCTACTGTGCCTGAAACTCATATGGACTATTGTCTTGGATGGATTGAAGTCGCTCCTCATATTGTTACACGTTCTTGGGAATTGCACACTCCTTTACTTTGCAAAGAGTTTGTTCGAGAAAATTGAAAATGTTAACCCTATTTCTTGTCAAAAATGTTTGAGTTCATCATCACTACCAGTTTCAGTGGAACCAGACACTCGGACTGCTAGTTTTAAATAAATTGTTTAAAGGTTAAATATAATTAACAATATCTGAGGGGCGGTGTTGATCGTAAATATTCTGAATTTGAGAGGGTAAAATGGTACAGTAGTTTTTTTTTATTAAAGATTACAAAATTATCCCTTATCGTTGTTGATTTTTCATATAAATATGATAGAGTTTGGAGAGCTTTTTGGGCAATTCTAAAATCAAGTTGAAGACACTTTTCACTATTCATAAGGATAACTCACGTTTTGTAGGTTAAATGATTTTGATTCTCAGGTGTGCAAGGAGTGTGATCTCCATATAAATAGAATTGGAATGTCACTTGCTCTCTTTTTTCGGTGGCGTTTGTTTTTTTTAAGTGCTCAGAAGTTAACTTCTAAATGGAGTTAGAAATTTTGAACGAACTTCTGAATGAACTGTTTGTTTGCTTCTTAATGGGCTGCTGATTAGAAGCTATAAAATTGAAAGGTGTTTGTTTTTAGGTACTGAATGGAAATTGTTTGACAATTTTGCCACATTTAGGAGACACATACAAGAATGGAGAGATGGTGGGTTGAAAACCCGACATTATATAGTAGTGATCAATTTGTCAAAGCTTTCAAAACTTCATGCTACATAATAAAAACTTAAAAATATCGAAAATTCTAAAATGCACTGGAGTTTCGCCTGGAGATTCGCCTGGATGGTGCCAAGCACGTGCACCCCCGCGCATGCCAGTCACGTGGGCATCAAATGGGCAAAAAAAAAAAAATAGCAAATCTGTGTATCCTAAAAAAACCCCCAATTCGACATCATGTCTATCCTTAATCTTCGAAATCTCCCATCTTCTAAAACCTAAAAACCCGAAAACTGCAAGATCCCAGCAATTCCTACAAACAACAACCCAATCTTCTTACCTATATTCATCTTCTGATGTGGATTGAATGGATGCTTAGCATGTGATGCTGAATTGGTTGTAATGTTGCTCTTTTTCTTCTTCTTTGGATGCTGCGGTGGTGGGGGTGCCCATGGGGATGGTGGTGGAGGTGGTGACAACGGATGCGGAGACGACGGTGGTGGAGATCCTCTCAAAGGGTTTTTTTCTGGGTGGGATCCTCTCCTCCTTCTGTGAAACAGAGAAGAAACCCCGCTTGTTTGGGTTGATTATGATGAAGATGGAGAGTGTTCTTTCTCTGTCGATTTGTTTTGTTTTTTTTTTTTTTTTTTTTGACCCCTTTGATGCCCACGTGACGTGCACCTCACGGGGTGCACGTGCTTGGCACCATCCAGGCTAATCTCCAGTGCTCCCTAGCATTACTACATGAGAATGAGAGTTAGAGAGAAAAGAAAAACTTGAAAAGTATAGAGAAAGAAAATAAAGATGTAAGAGAAAAACGAGATAAGTTTCTTAACATTAAAGAATCCTTGTGAAGGCAGATAAAACGACAATGCTTTGTGAAAAAAAATGAATGTGCCATCAAAATCTAGCTCTGCTTGTTTTTAAGAAAATGAAAGCAACAATTGTCATAACAAATTATTTTAAAGTTACTATTAAAATAATTTTTGAGTCACAATCAGTGCACCCGTGCTAAGTGATCAACACATCACATCCCTGTTGCTTAAATTGAACTTATGATCAAAACTAAAACAAACACTTTTTAATAAGAAGCAAAAACAAACATCCTTCATTTCCTACCTTCTTGTGTCATCTCCTTTTATCCCCCACATTCACAGTCAAGTAATTACTCAATGTAGGAAACCCCAATTTGTGGGATGATAAAAGATCATCTGATCCCTAAAATTGATTGTCTAAAGGTCAGGCAAACAGAAGGAAGCAAAATCAACCAAGACTCGCTAGTAGCAGGCATCTACAACGGACCCAATTTAGTAACATTGAAGAACCGTTCCTGTACTTCTGCCCATCCCTGTTTGTATTCTCGATTATGAAATCTGCTATCAATGAATAAAATAGAGGATTTCAAAGAAATGAAACGCCCTCACCCCCTAAAAAATAACTCGAGACATGATCTCATATATATTCGTGGTCACATAATATATCTGCTTCCTGAATGCGATTTTGTGATGAAACAACTAACAAGTACAATAGGTAATCTTACAAGTCATTCTGTACAAACTCTATAATGCTGCTTTTATCTATCTGTTGGGTCCCACCTCCCTTTAGTTAATAGCAGTGAGAGGAACTCTGGAGTCTCTAAAGGCCTGAGCAGCCTCATATACCGCTGATAAATGCTTCATATCTCCATTCGATTGCCTGCCAGAAGACTTCGCTTCCCAGAATGACTTCAGTAACTCCTCAAAAGACGGAGTTCTGAGTTCTTCAATAGATGACATGCTCGGTAAGTTGAAAGACCGCCTCCTCGGTGTCAAACAAGTTGGTTCATCCACCTATTTAACAAAAAAGATAGACTTAATCACCAAAATCAAACATAGACAATCATTAAGTGTAGACACGGACACAGTATTTGAGACAATTGCGACTTATCCCAATTCTTATACTAGAATCAGGTGAAAATATCACGACACGATGTCTGTTATGTATCCCCTCAATCATCACTCTGTGTTCAGGAAATATATCAGGGATTTCCTAAATCTATGGGTCAATGTGTCATGCTATAACAATTTATCGATCACTGGGTACGGATGCAACTCCAAATGAAAAAATGTGCAAATTGCAACTTTTTGCAGTAGTTGTAGCACTTAATAATTTTCTTCCAGACCACAAACCTGTCACAATCCAATGCCTGAAAGTTGTTGGAGTTGTGCCTTGAAAGCACCCTCTTTTCTCTTAAAAGCATACTCAACTAAATTATCAAGAACTTTTGAAAAGACCTGTAACATCCTTACCACATATTCTGTTTCTAAACACGTCCCTGCATTCTCTGTGATCTCCACAATTTTGTGGTAGTGACTGCTCTTCAATTGTCGCATATCACCACAGCAGGGTTCAACCATGGAACCAATATTTCCTCGGGCCTCATGATCAAGCTCCAATGAATCTGCAGGTGCTCCCTTTGAGTACATGATTTTTGTATATAGCTGAAATAATACCAATCTACCCATCTAGGTTCAAACTTACGCTCAATAGAGGAAATAAGATTCTTATTAGCAACGTTTAGATCCTCAAGAGCAGATGAGGCAGACGAGGATAACTGTGCACGGAGCTTCTGACTAGCTTCCACTCCATCCCTGGTTGAAAACAAAACCATGTGAATGTGTTCCCAATGGCCCCAAAACTGGACGAATACTTGAAACTATAGAGAAGTGCAGCAAATGTACCTAACAATTGACTCTACTAATGCACCATTACCCATTTCCAGAATGAGAAGTGATTCCTGGGCGTTTTTCCATTGTTGTGCACCCATGCTCGTCTTTGACATACTGTAAAAAATCGTGAATACAGTCAAGCAAATGAGATATTAACTTTAATGAGCACTCAGCCCTAAAGATAACTTATGATCATGCAAGCTTCCAGTTTCGGATCATGTGCCCTCGTACCAGTGCTGAAGTCCTTCCTCCAGACCATTCTTTCCACTTTCCACTGCAGCAATATCCTCTCGGTAATGGGTTTCAGTTTTTTCCATGTACGTTGTCCACTCAGATTTGACAGAACTAGTCGAATCTTGCAAAGTTGAAATTTCCTGTCGTATCTTGCTTGTTCTACTGGTGCCACTCTCCCTGAGACCGTCTACTGCTGTTTGAACCTAAAGAATAAGAAGCATTTGAAATTTCTAAGATTGCCATAGTATGCAGTAAATGTATCTGCTATCAGTCTTTAACATTGGGCTATTGGCACTGTCGACTAATCACTAAAGATAGTGCTATGCAACATAGAATAGCTAAGAATAGAAATTTAAGCAAAGCGTGTAAAAAGTACACAACTATTTCAGGGTTTTTATTATCCCTGTATCTCATGGAGATCTGGTTTGCTAATTAATTGGCTTAGAGCAGGTAAAATTCTTTATTATAGGGTTCCAGAAATTAGGAGCTGAAAACACACTTCAATAGTAGAAATATTTTAGAAACCTGTAAAAGAAAGCTTCAAAATCTGTTCACTTTTTTTGTCAGGGGTTGGGGTCAAAGTTTTTCAAAAGTTTACATTTTATTTTTGTTCTCACTTGTTAATGCTTGATGATTGTCTTGCTATTCTACTCAATTTGAGGTGGTTTTGCATTTACATCTTCATATGTAAATTTTGAGATTGTTTTGATCTTCTTCTAAGTTTATAGAGAAAACAATGCATACCAGTTTTTTCTTCCTAGCATTTGAACTTGCAAGCAGCTCAGCTACCTTTTCCAGCAGTTGCTTTTCTTCATTAGCAGCACAATCCTAAATATACAGAGTAACATAACAGATTAGAACTTTATGCAGGGAAATCGTTCACAAGTCCAACTTGCAAAAAATTGTGCACTACCACCTCATATTTCTTTTCAAGATCACACAACTTGTGGTCATGGATGGTTTGTGCTTCTTCCACAATTTGGGATAGTTTAAAAGCATGCCCGTCTATGGTTTGGAAGAAGTTCACTGTGATTTTAGATATACCCCTAGCAGTTTCCACTGCTCTTGAATGCCCCTGCATTCACTCAAAAAGTCAGTAAAGTACAAAACCCTTTGTTCTACTAGAATATTCCAAATGCAGTTGATGGATATCTAAGAATTTTCATTTTCTAACCTCACGCTGCTGTCGTGCATATGCAGCCATCTTTTCTCCTTGGTTAGAAAGACTGCCTTGGAGATCATTCAGTATAAAATCAGCCTCTGAGGCAATTCCTTTCAGAAGCTGTAACATGGTAAAATAAGATATTATAAAAAGATAAGTTGATAAGTAATGCTAAAAAATAAACCGAGCAAACTTCTCACAGGAGAAAAAAAGGAATGCCAATCGGCATTAACATATAGAAATGTAACAGATAAGCCTACACCTCTTTATATTCTGTCTATAATACTATTGAACCGGTGCTGCCCCAAGTACATGCGGTAGTTACCTATCGGAGTGTTCACTAAAATTCTTTGACCCGTAGAGTTCAGAACTCCTTGTCTGGGTGCAAACAATCTCAATTCTTTTTTGCGCAACATCTCAGCTCCATTAGAAAGGGTTTTCATGGGATGGAAATATACTGAAGCAATTACAACAACCTATGCCCCATAAAATTAAGTTTTTGCAGTAGCTTTCCCAGAATTTGATAAAGCTAGAGCACTTACATCCTCAAGAGCAGATGAATGTTTTGAAACTTCTAAATGGAGATTTTGTAAAGTTGACTGGGAATTCCCATCAAGCTCCCCTGTTAATGTGTCCAAAGTTTTGATCCCCAAATTATACATGGTCTTCAGCTTTGCCACGCGTCCTCGAAGTTCTTTAGTAGCCTTAAACACAATACAGGAGCAGTAATAAGAACATAATAATCAAATCTTTAAGAAAAGCAAAAATAACTAGCATCTCTATTGTACTTCTTACCTCTGCCTTAGTGGAAACAAATGTTTGCATGTCTTCCTCCATTTCTTTCAGCTGCTGTTCCTGTTGCATCACAGAAGCTGCAACAGCCTTATGCAGGACATCAAGTTGCTGAGTCAATCGAGACTGGAACTTCTGTACAAGATTTTTGTTTCCATCTTCTATTTTATCCTTCCGCTCTGTACGGAATTATATGATATATATTAATAAAAGCAGAAATAAAAAAACAGATATCTTGTTTAAAAAATTGGCTATATCGAAGCATGGATACAGACCAATTTTAGCAAATAATCCAGATACATCAGATGCTGCATTCTCAAGCTCCGAACGAAGTGCAAATGCTCGTTCGACAAGTGCTTTCTCTAAAACATTACCAAACAAATGTTATTTACAAAGAGATAACATCACAAGAAAGAAAAGAAAGAAGCGGAGGCAACAGATGCCACTGAGATCAAGGAAATGAAGCATACTCTACTTGACTCCTAGTTCCATTTCTACCATGACAAGCAATTTGCAACCACTTATCTTGGCAGTAGACTTCGTTGTTGGATCAATTCAAACATCTTTTGTCACATTGAAGTATTTCAACTTGTATCTTATACCTAAGAGGAAGAACTTTGCTGCTTCTTTCAGCTAAAGTTGATAGTAGTCCAGCTTGTGCTGTTATATTTTCATTGATGTAATGTAAAAAAATTTTTTTTTACATTTTTCTTGAATAGTTTATTTGTTGAAAACAAGACATTTAATAAATCATGTTGCAAATTATAATATTTAGAATCATTTTTTAAGATTTTTTTTTCAAATTATTATTGTTTTTTCTTCTCTTTCTTTGCCAATGAGAAGATATATAACACAAAAACTTGAGTTTGTCTAGGCAGCCAGGCTTTAAAGCCATTTTTTGGCCAGGCTTGGGTGTTTTTATACTTTTACCCCTTCTCTTTAAACCACAAACATTATCTATAGAAGGGTAGAAGTGTAAAAAGTCCAAAACCTGGCTAAAAAGTGGCTATAAAGCCTGGCTGCCTAGAATTGGGGCAAAAACTTTTGACCCACCTAGAAATCCCAAGTTACGTTGGTTCTCAAGATGATGATAATGTTAGTCAACTTCCCCCACCAACCCACACATAGATATGAACAAACATATTTCTGGGTTCCCGGGTATGCCCGGATATGTGTATTAGAAACATAGACACCATTACCGTATGAACGCATGTGGGTGGGTGAGGAGGGGGATGGAATAATCCATAGTGTTGTTCACATTCAATATAAACTCACCTGATCTCAGTAGATTGGAGATCAGAAATTCCTTTTCTTTGATTGTTGCATTGGCCTGCCTGTATCTTTCTTCTAAATCAAATAATGAATGTTCAGTGTCCTCGAGTTTTTTCTGCAGATCATGGCCCAGAAGAACTTTACTTTCTTGCACTGAAGAAAAATGAAACAAGGTTTGACATGTGACCATATAACAGTAAGTCACCTGAGTATTTTCTAGTTTTTCACTCAGTTCTGCAGTCAACAGTTTCTGAGAGTCGTAAAGCTCCTGAAGTCCCATCACTTGCTGTTCACAAAATCAATTCACTGATACAATCTGTACAAAGGCAAGCAAAAGGAACTCGTAGAAAACAAATTACTCGTTCTAAGATTCTAAATTTTACCTTGTCCTTTGATTCTGAATCAAGTTCCATGCGTTCTATTTTCTCAGCCATAGCCTGTAGAAACATTAGACATAACTCAATAAACTATGTAATATGATGGACTACAGTTCCAGTCTAATCTATTATCTATATGAAGGGATTAAAACCTTCTTTTCAGCTTCTTCCTGCAGATAACGATCCCGTGGTATGTAAATACCATTCTTCTCTCTTGCAGCATATACCTCTACAGAAAAAGCATAAGTCATTATTGAGCATATTGGCATTACTATGTTAATAGGACTGAGATTGCTTAAAATTATTATTAACCGAAGTACATGCTCAACTGCAATGTATCTCATTTACATTTTGTCAGAAACAAAAGAAGATTGAGTAAGACTAATCAAGGGAATTCTTAAGAACCTTGCTTAAGACGGTCAATCTCAGAGTACAAGTCCTTAATCATAGCAGACTTCATCATCTTCTGATTAACCTAGAAAAAGTACAGAGAAATTGGAAGGTTAAAGTTGGACATGGAAAACACACAAAAATAACATTTTTCAATCAATGACAAGCAAATAACTGACCTCTGGCTTATTCTTGATATTCTTAGCACGATGTGCATAGTCGAGTGTGCTCAATGTCTCTTCCAAACAATAAATAGAAGGTGATATAGTGGCAATAATGCACGTCTTTGTTTTCCCTCCCAAAGAATCCCTCAGCAGCCTTGTTAATTTGCTATCCCTGATTTGCAGATAATGACCTTCATTATTACTCTCATAACTCATTTTGTATTAATTAAGTTACCAGCTCAAAAAAGTTAAGCTCAGATCACAAGTATTTGTTTACCTGTATGGAACATGACCTGAGTGCTCCACAAGTGCATTGATAACACGACCAAGTGTAAGCAAGCTTTTATTAATCTCACCGGCTTCCCTTGCTCTTCCCTGACCATTGATGTTTTACAATTAGATAATCAAAGAAAATTATGCAAGTGATTAAGTATGAAAAAAGCATTAGCAAATTTGAATTTGAAAGTCAGATGAAATCTTTGACATGATTGTTCACAGCTGATTGCTGAACCATGCATGCACAAGCTTCGAAGAAGACAATACCTCTCTTGCACCCGAACGCGAAATGTTTTCAGATCCAGCAAGATCAACAAGATTGAGCTTTCCGCATTTAATCATCTCTTCCCCTTCTGGTGTGCTCTCCTTAATGTGAATTGTAATTGAAAATATTGAGTGTGAACGACTACTCTGCTTGTTTAGAAGAGTTTCTGCAGTTCGCCTTTTCGCAGACCCTTTCTCCAATATCTTGTATATTTCATTTGCGGTAGTGACTATCTCTTCTTCAAGGCCTCTCACAAATACACCACCCTTTCCATCTTCCATCAGAGCTATTGGTTTCTTCAACTTGTCATCTATGAATTTCGAACATTCTTCCAATGCCAAAAGATCAGTGATTTCTTCATTGTACAGCTCTAGAAATGTAACTTTCATGCTATATTCCGCACTTTGAGCTTCAAGTATATCAAATATTTGCCTAACAGCTCTAGGAATAACACCCGCATCACTTGGGAAATCTCCATTCTACAAAAATACCAAATCCTGAAGACACATGAATATACAAAAATAAATTAAAGAATTCTTTACAATGTTATAAGAGAAACACTTAACCTTTGCTTTCTTCCCGCCTCCTTCCATTGTATACGTTTTCCCGGTACCTGTTTGACCATAAGCAAAAATCGTGCAATTATAACCTTCAAGAACTTCATTCACAATGGGACATACAGCTTGATCAAACAAATCTTTCTGCTGAGATGCTGGACCAAAAACCTATATACAGAAGCACATCCATAATCATCATCCAAATACTCAATTTAAACACAATTCAAAACATTCACAGTAAAAATTAACTACAATTCGCGAACCTTGTCGAATGCAAAGGTTCTATCAATCTGCTTATTAGCTATGTTTTGAACAGCGGATACTTCTCTTCTATTCTCATTGCACGAAATCACAACTGGCGTTTTGCTCCTTATCTCATCCTCGCTTAAGGGCCTATGATACCGAACACATATCCTCGCTCAGATGCAAATTTTCTCTATGAACGAAACTACACAAGACAAATCAGATTGTAATTAGAATTCCTCACCTGCAACGGAGAAGAACCTGAACATTGACTCCTTTCTCCTTATCGTGCTTGCTATTCGAACCTTGCATATCTCTGGTCGCTCTATCAGTAGAGCGCGGAGTGTGAGATGGCGAAAGCGTAGGTAATCCAACTCTTCTCTGCTGCAGTTGCAACGAATCCATCACTAATCACTGTTGCAAAACAATTTCGCCTACAAAACTTTAAATCAAAACATTCAACCAACAAAACACGAAAAGAATCAGAAGTTATTGATTTCAAGTATAACAAGAGGTGAAAGATCCGCGAAAATCAAGACAGATTGAAATGCAGCAAAATAAATGAATAAAGAGTACAAGAACATCTGGTTTTTTGAGTAAATCTGGGACAGCGATAACAATATAAACGAACGAACAAATGCAACTTAAGTCTTTGCAGGTGGATTGAAAACGACCTTCAAAATGTAGATGAGATGATTAGTTAAAAAAAAACTTACAATGAATCGCAAGGCCGGCTGAGGCTGATTTGAAACCTTAAAGTGTGGATGAAATTTTCAAGAAACGAAGATCAATTGCTCGATCTTTGTGCTGAAGAATTCAAGATTACTTTACAAGATCATTGATAGATGATGATGATGATAATGATGATCTCGGAGAGAGAGACAAAGAGAGTGAGAGAGAGAGAGCAGATGAGGAAGTAGAGCTGTAGAGAAAGAGCAAAGAAATTAAATAATGCCGTTAAAGGATCGTTTAAATGTAAGAAGGGGATTAGATTAGAGTTAACGTCGTCGTTAAATGTTCCGTTTAGTTGAGAAAGATCCCGTTCGTCCGTCTGCCGCTCCAGCCAGGAGACCTTTTTCGTGTTTAAAATCGAGGGGAAGATTTTTGAAATTGAAAAAGGAGAATTGGACCCTCGATGTTGTAATAATTACGGATATGGCCCTTGTGTATTATTATATTCCGTTGGGGAGTTTGGGTTTTGGTCGTCTGTTTGGCTTTCTTTGATGTTACGTTTGGTATGAGAAAATGATTGTAACTTTATGGACAAAAGGTAATGATGCTCAACAAGGTAAAAGGACTGACTACTCACTCTTGTGGGGTGCTAGCTGACTTGCATTCTAATCAAAATGAAGTAAAGATTTTCTAGGCTCTATGGACGGCTCAGATTGATGGATCAAATACATGGTCGTAGGTCCTCACCATAGGCCTTATCTTATTTATAACGATTCCTCGCATTCATCCACCTTTTGAAATCTCTCCTTACGCTAATTTTAGGGGGCGAGGGCGGCCCACCACCACCCATCGTACATCTCAAGGACGATGCCCCCCCCCCCCCCCCTTCGCCCTCGTCCCCTAGCCCTACTCCTCTCCTTATTTGAATTGGAGAGATTGCAAAACCATGGTGACCTCGCAACTGTCCCATCTGAAATGAGCCTCAAACAAGGTTTTGAAAAAAAAGGACCTGGGGGGGGGGGGGGGGCTCTTGCGCACAAAGCACAGGACCCCCTCATGTGCATCAAATACAGCCGTTGGATCTATTGGACGGCTCAGATTGATGGACTTGAAAAGTTAAATTTCAACAAATAGCAAAAAGGGGAATGAAAGGTTTTGGGAGCCGGAGATAGGCGGGAAACAGACCGTGAAGAAGAGCTTCTCTTCCTCCCTCTTGCTCGAGTTTCGGCGTCGAAACTAGTTGCAAACACTGACCTACACCGTTAACAACCTTCCAGTTTGCTTTTTTGTTTGTGTTTTCTTGAATGCACAAGAGCTTGAGAAAATTGTTGTTAACATCCATCTTTATCTATTATCTATCTTCTCTTTTTGTCCACCTTGTGTTTCCTTCAAGAACCATCACTGCAAACCCAAGTTTAATTAACTAACACAAAACAAAAGCAACTTATTCTTCCAAATACCAATATTCAACACATTATTTGAAACATCATATATTTCTCTATACCGTCATCATCCATATTGTCCAAAAACAACAAAACTGTTAACCAAAAAAAAAAGGGGGGGAACATTCATAGAAGACTACAATTTACTCAAAATTACTTCTACTGTTTTTTTCTTTTCTTTTTTTGGTTTTGTATGATTAGAACTTCTTCTCCATCTTCAGAGAGAAAAAGAGAAAGTGCATTAGAGACGCAAGACTCGGCTCTTCTTCATATGCTTCTTACAGACCCTCACCACAAAAACAACAAGGGAGTAGAAGACATTCTTCAATGGTTTCTTGTTATACCCAACCCCAATATACCACTCTTTTAACTTGTTTGATATCATTGTTAAACCAAAAAAAATCAAAATTTCTTCTGTTTTCCCCATTAAGAACTGATGAAGGGAGAGATACTTATGAATAGAGAGTAGAGAGTCTTGAACGGAGAGTAGATAGTCTTGAAGGGAAACCCTAAATCTCAGTTCAATAGAGATTACACCCTCTTGAAGGGAGAGAGAAGGGTTTGAGCACATGAACGAAGAGATGAGGGGGTCCTGAACTCTCATGCCTTTGAAAACCTTTCATTCCCCCTTTGAAACTCTCATGCCTTTTTTCAAGTCCATCAATCTGAGCCGTCCAATAGATCCGACGGCTGTATTTGATGCACATGAGGGGGTCATGTGCTTTGTGCGCAAGACCCCCCCCCCCCCCCCCCCCCCCCCCCCCCAGGTCCTTTTTTTTTCAAAACCTTGTTTGAGGCTCATTTCAGATGGGACAGTTGCAAGGTCACCATGGTATTGCAATCTCTCCAATTCAAATAAGGAAAGGAGTAGGGCTAGGGGGCGAGGGTGAAAAGGGGGCATCGTCCTCGAGATGTACGATGGGTGGTGGTGGGCCGCCCTCACCCCCTAAAATTAGCCTAAGGAGAGATTTCAAAAGGAGGATGAATGCGAGGAATCGTTATAAATAAGGATAAGGCCTATGGTGAGGACCTAGGACCATGTATCCTATGACTGATGTATCTTGGATTTGCCCTGGTGTTCTTGTTGGATTAGTTATGGGTTGGAAATCAGTGTAGTTATGCAGTTACCAAGTAGTTATGTGTTTCTATTTAGTTATTAAGAAGTTCATGTTCTTAGGGAAAATATGGAACCATTATTGGTATGTTAAAGGCTTATAAATAGCCATTGATGTCTATTGAATAAAACAGAGAAGTATTCTTCTTTACATTCTCCTGTGTCATTTACATATCTTCTTACCAAGTCTTTATATTTGGTATCAGAGCAATAAGGCAAGCATGTCCACAGAAGGCAGTAGTTTTGTCCAACCAGCCATTCCCAGATTTGATGGTCACTACGACCATTGGGCAATGCTAATGGAGAATTTTCTACGTGCAAAAGAGTATTGGGGGACAGTGGAGAATGGGGTACCTGCCGCAGCAGACGATGCACCACAGACTGAGGAACATATACAACATTTGGCAGATGAAAGACTAAAGGACCCTCGCGCAAAGAACTATCTGTTTCAAGCAATAGATCGTTCTATTCTTGAGACTATCCTGAATAAGGAAACTGCCAAAGGAATATGGGATTCCATGAAACTGAAGTATCAAGGTTCAGCAAGAGTCAAAAGGGCACAACTGCAGGCTTTGCGTCGAGAATTTGAGGTCCTGCAGATGAAGGGAGGAGAAAACGTGAATGAATATTTTGGCAGAACTCTCACAGTGGCTAACAAAATGAGAATACATGGAGAAAGCATGAGTGATACAGTGGTGATTGAGAAGATTTTGAGGTCAGTGACACCTAGATTCGACTACGTAGTTTGCTCAATAGAAGAGTCGAATGATCTCGATGAGATGACAATAGATGAACTACAAAGTAGCTTGCTAGTACATGAGCAGAGGATGTCTAGTCACGAAGTGGAAGAGCAGGCACTCAAGGTGAGTTATGATGACGGGTTTGCTCAAAGAGGAAGAGGACGTGGAAGTTATAGAGGAAGAAGCCGAGGTCGAGGTAGGCTACAATCTTATGATAAATTAAATATGGAGTGTTACCTATGTCACGAATTGGGACACCTTCAATATGAATGTCCCAATCGAGGGAAGGAGCCTAGAACCAACTATGTCCAAGCCACAGAGGATATGTTATTGATGGCTCATGTGAATATTGCAAAGGGAGATGATGAAAGTGCATGGTTCCTAGACTCTGGGTGTAGTAACCATATGAGTGGAAATGTTGGTGTCTTTGACACACTTGACACAAAGTTTAGGCATCTTGTGAAGCTTGGAAATAATAGCAGCTTGGAAGTTATGGGAAAAGGAAGTGTGCAAATGCAAATTAATGGTTATACCCAAGTAGTTGCTGAAGTGTACTTTGTTCCTGAGTTGAAGAACAACTTGTTGAGTGTGGGACAATTACAGGAGAAGGGTCTGGCCATACTAATCCAAAATAACAAATGCAAGGTGTTTCATCCTAGTAGAGGGTTGATCATGGAAACATCAATGACAATGAACCGAATGTTTATACTAGTCACTAAGGTGTTTGTGACTCAGGAACATTGTCATAACATAGTATCTCAAAACTTGGAGCATCTTTGGCACTGTAGGTATGGCCATTTGAGTCATAAGGGACTTAATTTGTTGCAGCAGAAGCAACTAGTGAATGGATTGCCCAAACTGAAGACAATATCCAGTGTGTGTGAAACTTGTTTAGCAGGGAAGCAACACAGACAACCTTTTCCTAGAGAAAGCACGTGGAGAGCTTCATTGAAATTAGAACTTATTCATGCAGATCTATGTGGCCCAATTACTCCAATCTCTAACTGTGCAAAAGGTATGTCATTACCTTCATTGATGATCTTAGTCGCAAAACTTGGGCTTTCTTCTTGTTCAAAAAATCAGAAACCTTTGTTGTATTTAAGATGTTCAAAAACATGGTTGAGAAGGAGAGTGGACTGAGCATAAAATGTTTAAGAACAGATAGAGGAGGTGAGTTTAACTCACATGAATTTGCAAGTTATTGTGTTGATCATGGCATTAAAAGACAACTAACATCATCATATACACCACAACAAAATGGTGTGGCGGAGAGAAAGAACCGAACCATGATGAATATGGTACGATGTATGCTAACACGAAAAGGAGTTCCAAGAACCTTTTGGCCAGAAGCTATTAACTGGACGATGCATATTCTCAATCGAAGCCCCACAATATCCGTAAAAAACTTGACACCTGAAGAGGCATGGAGTGGAGTCAGGCCATCTGTGGATCATTTCAGGATATTCGGAAGTATTTCCTATGCACATGTGCCTAATCAGAAGAGAACCAAGCTGGACAACAAGAGCATCGTGTCTTTCTTGGCAAAAGTAAGGAATCAAAAGCTTACAGATTATATGACCCGATTTGCAGGAAAATAATTATTAGTAGAGATGTGGTTTTCAATGAAGATGAAGAGTGGGATTGGGATGTCAGTTATAAGAAGGACTTGGATGCGATATTGGATTGGGGTGAAAGTGATGACAACTTGGAAGAAATTGAAGGGAATGCTGAAGTATTTGCGAATGAACAAGAAGACTTAGTTGTTGAAGGGAATGTAGATCAAAACAGTGAAAGAGTAGCAGCAGGGAGTTCACAAATACCAGCAGGGAGTTCACAAATACCTATTGAATCTGAAGGACGAATGAGAAGAATGCCACAATGGATGAGAAATTATGAAACTGGAGAAGGTTTATCAGATGATGAGAACTCAGTCAGCTTTGTGATGTTTGCAGACTGTGATCCTATATCATATCAAAATGCAGTTAAGAGCAAAAAATGGCGTGACGCAATGGATGTAGAAATGCAGGCCATAGAAAGAAATGACACCTGGGAACTAACTGAAATACAAAAAGAAAAAAAAATAATTGGTTTGAAATGGATTTACAAAACCAAATTCAATGAAGAGGGTAATGTGGACAAATTTAAAGCTCGGATAGTAGCCAAAGGCTACTGCCAACAACAGGGTGTGGATTTTGATGAAGTGTTTGCCCCGGTAGCACGAATGGATACCATTAGAGTTGTTTTAGCTATTGCTGCACAATGTCGATGGTATGTATATCAACTTGATGTGAAGTCAGCCTTTCTGCATGGTAACCTTGAAGAAGAAGTCTTTGTGGAACAACCACTTGGATATGAGATCAAAGGAGAAGAACATAAGGTGTATCGACTCAAGAAAGCACTGTACGGGCTTAAAAAAGCACCACGTGCTTGGTACAACAGAATTGATTCATACTTCATCAAGGAGGGATTTCAGAAATGCCCCTACGAGCACACACTGTTCATTAAAACAGGTAATGGAGGTGAATTATTGATTGTTTGCTTATATGTCGATGACTTAATCTTTACTGGGAATTGCATTGAGCTACTCTCACAATTTAAGCAGTCAATGATGACTGAATTTGAGATGACCGACTTGGGTAAAATGAAGTTCTGCTTAGGAATTGAAGTGAATCAAGGTGATGAAGGAATCTTTATATGTCAAAAGAAGTATGGAATGAAGGTACTAGAAAGGTTTGGTTTGGAAGATTCAAAACCTGTGCTCAATCCAGTGGTTCCAGGTACTAAACTAAATAAAGATGAAGGTGGCACAAAGGTGGATTCCACCATTTACAAACAAATGGTGGGAAGTTTGATGTATTTAACCCACAACCGACCTGATATGATGTATGATGTTAGTCTAATAAGCAGGTACATGGAGAATCCGACACAATTACACTTGCAAGAAGTGAAAAGAATAACGAGATATCTCAGAGGTACACTTGAATTAGGAGTGTTTTACAAGAAAGGAGGACCTTCCAGATTAATTGGTTATTCTGACAGTGATTATGCGGGAGATATAGATGATAGAAAGAGTACGACGGGTTATGTTTTCATGCTAAGTAATGGAGCTGTATCTTGGTCATCACGGAAGCAATCTGTGGTAACTTTATCCAGCACAGAAGCAGAGTTTGTGGCTGCAGCATCCACCTCTTGTCAAGCTGTGTGGTTAAGAAGACTCTTAGGAGAACTGGAGCATGTTCAGAAGGGTGCAACAACCATCTGGTGTGATAACAACTCAACTATCAAACTTTCAAAGAATCCTGTGATGCATGGACGAAGTAAGCATATTGATGTGCGATATCACTTTCTTAGAGACCTCACTAAGGATGAGATTGTAGAGTTGATCCATTGCAGAATTGAAGAACAGATTGCATATATCCTCACCAAGCCATTGAAATTGGATACCTTTATGAAGTTACGTGTGCTGCTTGGAGTCTGTTCTGATGTGTAAACTGATGTTAAATCTGGAAATCAGTTTAAGGGAGGATTATGTTGGATTAGTTATGGGCTGGAAATCAGTGTAGTTATGCAGTTACCAAGTAGTTATGTGTTTCTATTTAGTTATTAAGAAGTCCATGTTCTTAGGGAAAATATGGAACCATTATTGGTATGTTAAAGGCTTATAAATAGCCATTGATGTCTATTGAATAAAACAGAGAAGTATTCTTCTTTACATTCTCCTGTGTCATTTACATATCTTCTTACCAAGTCTTTATAGTTCTTATGTGACAAATGGGGTTTACAAATCTTATCAATCTCACCATTAAACATTGTTAGTTCCAAAGGTAGATAACCTGTAATGGTCCAAGATATTGTACATCAAGCAAACAATTAAATATTTTACTCGTATCGAAAAATAAGATGGACCCCAACCCCAACACCCTACTCCACATTATCTCAAATTGTCACAAACTACTGTCCAGTCTCATTTGCTCTCTTTCGAACAAATGGTAAAGTTTTCTTCCCATGAGCCATAAGTACTCTTGATACATCAATGACATCCTCTATGTAACAGAAAATGCAGTGTTCTAAAAAATGCAGGGGCCTAGGCGGTCCTAGGTTTTGTATTATAATTTTAATAATTTACAAAAGTTAAGCATAATACCTTATCAATTACATCCAATTTAATACCAAGATACATATGCAAAATTTAAAAACATGAAAAATTAACAATCATGAACACTCAAATGACTGAAGTTGGTCATGATGGGTACTTTATACAAAATTGAATTTGTGGACAAATATCCAAACCTACTCTTTTATTTTTCTTCAAATTGCATGAATAAACTCAGTCATGTTTGATAAAATCTACATTACTAAAATTGGTACCGGCAGATCCTTTGAGAATTCCATTAAGTAATCATTTTTTGCTACATTCCGACATATACTGAATAAAAAATAATTGAATTGTTTATTTCCAAAACATAGGAAAAAAAAAAAATAAGAACAGACTGCCTAGACCCCGCCTAAGCTGCCCAGACCTGTCTAGACCACCCAGACCCGCCTAGACTGCCCAGAACCCACCCACCCATTAATCTGAGCGTTTTTCTAACACCTAGCGCCTATGCCGATTTTTAGAACACTGAGAAAATGTATGTTCATGAAATCATACACAGTGGTTAAATTTGTACTGCCACGAAACTTTGAGGGCGATAAGTGGAGTTTCGATGATAATTGTATACGAAAGGTGGGTTGGTCCACGTGAGGAGGAGTGATGGTGATAAAACACGTGCTTTGGGGGGAGGCGGGGGTGTTGGTGCTTTAAATTTTCTGAAGCTTTCTTTCTTCCCATAATATTTACTCTTCTTTTCTTACTTTGGGGTGTTGGGTGTCGTTCCTTGGAGTTGAAGTTACACAGTGTGTTGTTACTTGGAAACTCAAATAAAAACAGACCCCCACATTTCCGGGATGCTCTTATGAGGCCAGGTGGTGGTTGAGTAAATTGACCAAAGTGAAATTCATTTTCAGTCTTTCTCCTAAGTGGGTCCCTTACTAATGCCATTTATTTTTATGGTGGTTGATAGTCAAGAACGTTCTACGTTAACAATAAAAATAAAAATTTGAGACTTGTGTTTCAATTCAAACCCTAGCACAATTGTGGGAGCTAAAAATAATCTTTAGCCCAATAAAATAAGGAAACCTAACGATTTGGGTTATTTTTGAGAAGCCTGAAAATTACTCATAAAAGTTAAAAGTAGAGAAAGCCAAAGTTTGGGCCAAATGCAACTCCATATTGAGCCCAATACAACTCAGCAAAACACTCTTTTATCAGCAGATGAGTAGTGTTCGGCGCTGACCACCATACTCAAATGAGCACACAAGCTTGTAGGAGAGGTGTCTCCAAACAGGAAGTTACAACCATCAATGGGAAGTTACAACTATCTACGAAAGTTACAACCACCTGCAAGCAGATGACTCACTCATTTGCCAGTAGTTTACTCATTTTGTCTCTATAAATAGCCAAACACAAAGTCATCTAAAGGTAACTCTTTTTTTATTCACAATTCTCTCTTACAATACAAAGAAATAAATATTTTCCTAAAGGCATTATTCTAACTTTGGCATCGGAGTCCCCGTGGCAGACTCCACACCAGTGTCAATAATTAATCTCTATCTCATACAGATTGTTCTGCATGATCAACATGTGGTCCGGTAGAAATTTGCATCTAGAACAACACATACTAGGTTTTGTAGGAACTATTTTATAGACATGAATTGGTAAAAATAGGTCATTGGATTCTTGAAAAGTTTGAACCATCAATATATCATGAAAACACAAGAACATGTTTAATGAATATATCATGAGTGAAAACACAAGAACATGGTCTTTAGCATCAAGCTTGCTTATTTTCTTCCAACATATTTTCAATCAAACACCTATGTTTTGCACAATAAAGATTTTTCACTTCCGAAAAAAAGTTAGATTCTCTGCTTCCCTCGACTTCTTTCTCCTCTCTTCCAATATTGTCTTCGTCTTACATGTGCATGTTTTAACTTTCAAGCATGTTCAAATTGCAATGATATTATCCCAATATGTAGTTTATATACTTGATGAATTTTGATCTCCTTAATTCTAAATTGAAAATTAATACATCAAAGTCCATTTGGCATGTTAGTATAGAGTATGATTCAATCTCTACTACGTTATTCAAATATATTTCCAGAAAATCAAAGTTTACATTTGTTTGACACCATGAGATAGGACCTTGGGATTGGCATGGCACGATTGTCTATAATAGGACACCATTCATATTTTACGTTGCCTGGAATCCTATTAAGATTTCAGAAATAATTATATCGAAATGACATACATAGAGGTTCTTACATACAATATGAACATTTATTTGTATTGGAATGTGAAATGTGATGGAGATATGCACTCTATTCAACAAACATATATACTAGTGTTTTATTATTTATAGAGCGTGTCCTAAGTGGTGGATGTGTTGCTAAATGTAAGTTTGATCCAAGGCGGGGTTTGTTTTATTGGATGAAATCATCTCTTACAAAAGAGTTATTCTTCTCTTGAGCCCTTTCTATATTCTCATAAATTCTCAACAATTGATGAGATTGAATATTCATTTTCTAACCAAGATTAATATTTATGATCATAATATTCAACCCGGTTTACTTGAGCACTTTAAGCAAAGCATTGAAAACATATAATTAACATGTCAAAGTGAGATGCCAAGAAAATATTGAGTTGTTGATTTGCTTTGGTTTGAAAACTTAAGACGCTCTTAAGTTTCTTACTTTCTTAAACTATATTTGGAGTGTCAGAGACATGACCCGAAAATGCTAGTGGCATGCTGACACGTCACTGGGAAAAGCAATGAGTGGATATTACACTGAAGGCGCAATTAATAAATTGCAATTGGTGTATACATCATATATCCATTAAACATTAAAATGAAAAACAAGTAGTTCATGTGGGACACAGTCCATCCCAAGCTTCTTTAGGTTTATGGGGGACACAACCAAATCTCACCCTACTATGATCGAAGAAATGCTCTCCAAAATTTACAGTCATTTTGAGCTCTATTTGACACCTCTGCAACAAGATCATTTTTAACAAAGCCAAGGTTTCCATCCATGTTTTCCTTGCCTCCCTCCACCATACTTGGTCAGCCTGGTCCCATCAATGGTTCTCGGCCATCTCAGGGGGGACTCCCCTACATCTTTCCTCCATCGTTCATATTCACAGTCCAACACAAATGGACGCCCAAACAACCTCCATCATCCCCACTGCACTCCCTTCTACCAGGTTTGGGACCCTTGCTGCAAATGAGGCTAGACATATTGATGTGATAGAGACACAAATTCTCTTTGCCCGCCATCATAGGCTTAACTTCATATCCAACCTGCTACCACCTCTCCCCCATGAGTTTCACCCTGACACTGTCATTATAAGTTTTGCGCTTGTCTTTTTTTACCTTACCAAGCAAGGAGTTGTAGGAGTGATAGCTAAGGACATCCAAGGACAAGTGTTTGTCACTATTTTTATCCCAATTATTGGAAAAGTTTTGGACAGTACAATGGCAGAATGTTTTGCTGGGGAAGCGGCCCTTACTTTGATCCAGGCAAAATAATGGCAACCGAGACATCTCTTTGGTGATTTTGCTACTATGATTGAGGTTCTTCTTAGTGGCGACTCCAACCCAATTTTTGCTATCAATTGGGTCTGGCGTCCAATTGTATGTAATATTACGGGTCTTTACTTTTAGTTTTCCTCTTTGATGCATCCAAATATCGTCCTCCTATGAGTTTGACCTGCAAAACAAATGTTAGACTGCCAATGACCACCATTTTGGTGGTCGAAGACACTCCGATGCTTAAGTCAACAACTCTATTTGAAGAATGAAAGAAATTTGGACAAAACTCAGTTAAAATTGCATACATATATCGAATGTTCCTTTTACCTTTTATAATGGTCGCGGTTAATTCTCTGCGTGACTTAAGCATGTGAGGCGCAACGGAAGGAGATGTTTCTCGTAATAGTCTCCTCTTTAATGGAAATGTGTTCGTGGAGGCGCAACTCCCTCTACGACTCTTTTTGGTGCAACGTTCTTCTTTTGTATGAGATAACTCGTGTCGAGCTTAGATTCGGGCTCTAATTTTTCGAGCCTGGATTCGGGCTTTATTTATGTCTTCTCGTTGGCGGGCCTTATCTGGGTATTTGTAATTGGCTTTATTCTTCTTGGGCTTTATGAGCTGACCTAATAGATTAAATGTTATATCCTTGTGATGGGTCTGTATGCCACGTGTACGACCATGATGATTGGTCTATTTTGATGTATCATCAGCTATCCCCCTAGTTATTGGGTATATTCACGTATCCACTAACTTTGTGACGGTTGGTATTTCAATTGCTCATTTGCACCGAACTTAATGTTGTTAATAACTTTCGGTCGATCGATTATCTCGATTACTTTGTTGTCTGTTTGTTTTTGCACATATTTTTTGGGAATTTTGCTCGCCATTATGTCCAATATGTCGCTCCGTGAGCAGTCTCTTCGTTGCTTGGTTGTATAAAGGGTGTTGTGACGACTTTGCTTCCTTCTTTACGTCATCTTTGCTATTAGGGTTATTTCTTCTTTCCTATTGCCTTTTATTTTCATCTTTTTTTGCCTATTCGCGATGTCTGTTGGTCACCTACTGGACGGTGAGCAGCTTACTACCTGTGAAGCTCATTTTTTCCCAAAGAAGGCTTCTCAGGCTACTTTGGATAGTATCCGTTCCAACTACTCTTTGTCTTCCGACCTTGAAATCATTATTCCTCGTGAAAATGACAGTCCTTGTCACCCGAGGAAGGAATATATTGTGCTTTACCTCTTATGTTTTACGTCAGTCTTTGGTTTCCAGTTTCGGAGCTATTCTGGTCTTATTTTGATCTTTTTGGTATTCCTCCCACTCAGATGGGCTTGAACGATTGCAGGGTTATGGTTTTCACATATGTCAGGGCCATCCTTTCTGGTATTACTTAACTGCTGGAATTCTGCATTCTTTGGTGAGGTTTAGCGTGAAACCCAATCGCGCCTGTTTCCTTCGTTCTCCCATGTATTTTAACAACCTTAATGATGACATCAGGGATTGTTCGCGGGATTGGTTTTATGCGTCTGTCAATTCTAGCTACTTGAATTTACAGGGTCAACAGATAGTAAGGTATTTCTTGGCTCCTATCAAAAGGATGAATCTGCAATTGACAGCTGAGGAACAGGTCATTAGCAAGCATTTTTTGCAGCTTCCCGTAGTTCCTTTGGACACCTATTTTACTGATGATATGGTGAGGCGTAGTGGTTTGTACAACATAATTGAAGCCGATAGGGTTCTGCTGACTGAGAGACAAGTCGTGGAGGTTGTTGCCCATGCTATCGTTGTTGACGGTGATAACGTTGTCGTTGATTGGAAAGTGAGCTCAGATGTTAAGGATCTCAATGCTCTTGTTAGCGCTGCTACCGTTCTGACTTCTAGGAAGAGAAAAGTACCGAGGCATGTTAGTCCGTCGAAGCATTTATGAGTTTTGACCATTTTCTGAAGAAGAAACGGCTCGTTAACTCTGTTAGTCCTGCTTCTCTTTATTCAGGTTCTGTTGATAGAGAACCTGCAAGGGAGGACCGTTGCTCTCTGCAAAAGGCGGAAGAGATGAAGTTGGCATTGGAGAGGAGTGAAAAAGATACCATTCGTCCATTGGACGATGGCAAAAAGAAACTCCTCTCTGATTATGGTGGCTATGACGCTGCTAAGTGTTCTAACGAGGACTCTCGATCCTTAGACGACAAGATGCTCCAACTGGTTGTTGTCCAATCTAAGGAGCTTGGTAGTCGTGATCGAGTTCCGCGATGCGGTCTCTTCGTTATTCTTCTTCTTTTGTTGATGATGGGCCAGAGGTCATGCCTTCTACGACCCGCTTGGGCTCTTTTGTTCTTGTTGATGATGCTACTCATTATGTTTTTGTTGCGCAACAAAAGACTGAGGATGTTTCTTCTATTTATCCTTCTTGTTTCCCGGCTGCGGGTGGTGATTCCTCTATACTCCCGGATCCCCGCATCCTTCATTCACGAATCAGTTGGAATGAACCTACTCCCAAAGAGATTCGAGTTAAATCGGACGGGAAGTTTTGCTGGTTTTCCTGGCTTGGCATGCGGGATGATGCCCGTAAGCTGATTAATGAATAGCACAGACGGATGGTGGAGAGACCTTTGATGCTTGATCTAGATCCGAGCCTTCATCTTGATGATGGTCTTAGGCTTGTAATGGACGGGATGACTCATCTTGCCTATGCAGGGGTGATGGGTTCGGTCATCAGCTCAATCATAATCTTGTGATTTCCCTGGAGAGGAATCTCTTCATGCTGCTACTGGTATTTTCCTATGTTCTTTATCAATACGACGTGTTAAAAACGCGATGTTCTGAGCGGATCAAAACGGCTAGGGTTGCTCAAGCTTCGTTAGCCAAGGTGGAGGGTATGCGAGATCGGTCTGTGACCACGTTTGAATCTTTAAGAGTTGAATTAGACAGTGTTCATGCACGTTTGCATGATGTGGAAAAAGAGATGTACGTCGAGAAGGCACTCCATGATGAGGTCGCGCGTGTCGTGATAGAACACTCTAAAAATCACGACATTGCCGAGAAAAGGGTGGAGCAATTACTAGCTTCTCTTGACGAGGTCAAGGTTGATTCCTCTACGATGCTCACTACTACTGATGGCCAACTTATTGCGGCCAGAAATGAGATCGCTTCTGTTAAGGATAGGCTTTGTATTATGGAGATGGTGGATTGGCAGCGGGTTGTCTATGGTCGAAATGAGCTTCTGGATTGTATTGAGGATCTCGATGTTGATTTGTATCAATACCGATCTGGTCTATTGGACCTTTGAGGATGAATAGGGTGGTGAAGACCCTCCGGGTGATCTAATGGCTGAAGAACTGCCACCTTCTCCTTTTGAAGAGAGAGTCCATGTCAATGAACCGGCTACTACTCTTCCTTCAGATGGTATTACTGAGGATGTTATATATTATTCTCCTTAGTCTTTTGTTATCTTTGAATGTAATAGAATAATTTTTGAATGAAAAACAATAGTTTTCTCCTTTCCTTTTCTTTTTGTTGACTTTGTTCGTCTGTTGTTGTTTGAATGATTTGTAATGATACATCAAAATGGATCAATTATCACAACCGTACACGTGGCATGAAGTTCCATCACGAGAATAAGCGCCCGACCCATTGGGCTAGCTCATAAAATCCAAAAGGATTAAAGACAATTATAGAGGCTCGAAATAGGCCCACCTCTAAGGAAGCGCATGCGGGATTCAAGTCCAGGCCCAGACGAATCAAACCCCAAATCCAAGCACATCGCATGTTCTCTCATTAAGAAGGATGTTGCACCAAGAAAGAGTCGTGGATGGACCTACGCTTCCTCGAACACATCTCTATTAAAAAGACTGTTACAGAAACATCTCCTTCTGTTGCGCCTCACATGCTTAAGTCACGCAGAGAGTTAACTACGACCATTATAAAAAGTAAAGGGAATTTTCAACAAAGGTATGCAACTTTAACTGAGTTTTTGTCCATATTTACTACCTTCTTCCAACAGAATTACTGACTTAACCATCAGAGTGTTTTCGGCCACCAAAAATGTGGTTTTTGACAGTCTAACAGTGGTTTTGTAGGTCAAACTCACAGGAAGACGATTTTTGGACGCATCAGTTTGGCGCCGTCCGTGGGGAACGACAAGTTTCCTCTTTACAAAACATACAGTGATAAAGATTCATCACAACCGGACAAAGGGCCAAAACCATCAAATAAAATGATGCAGACCCTACATCACGACAACTCTCCCTCCAATGCACCATTAATAGCAGGAAAAGAAGACACAATCCGGATCACCGAAACATTAGCACCCGGAAACATGGATCCACTACATGCAATAGTTCAACAGCACAGACAGTCGTCAACGCTGTCGCGGACCCTCAGGTAGACTTGCTAATGGCCCAAATGAAATACATGATGAAAATGCTAGAGAAAATCGCTGAAGAACGCGTTCAGCTAGCCGATCCTACTCCTGCACCGCCTCAGCAAAACTCCACTATCCAAACTCAAGGGAGCGACGAAGTTTTAGAGGAACCCCAATAGAGAAATGTTGAGAGCAACGAACTCAACCTAGACAAAATTCTGCAGTGCGGTGGAACAGTTGTTGAGATACCGTTCAGGATCGGAGTCACGGATCCCCATGTATTATACGAATGGCCAAGCCACCATTAACTGATGAACTCGTGAAGAAGGCAAAGCCAAAGAAGTTCACTCTGCCAAAGTTCGAAGTGTACGATGACACCATCGACCCAACTGATCACCTAAGACACTTTCATTATATGATGGCTCTAAAAGAAACCACGGAGTCGATCCTGTGCAGAATGTTCCCAACCAGCCTCATTTCCACAACAATGAATTTGTTCAACAACTTACTGCCAAGGTCAATAGATTCTTTCCAGGCCTTAGCCACTGTTTTCATTACTAGATTCATCGGGAGCCAACAGATGAGGAAAGGATCCCATTACCTTCTACATATCCGACAAAAGCTGGACGAAACAATATGAGAATACGTTACTCGTTTCACCAACGAACTAACAATGGTTGATGGATGCAGCGACGACACAGTTGCTGCAACTTTCGTCGTAGGATTGAAGAGGGGTACCTTTTTTGATGCCCTTAACTTGGAACCTCTGAAAGGCATGGCGGTTTTGCTGAAAATAACACATAAACATATTTTCCTCGAGGAAATGAAAGCTGCGAGAAGAAAAAACAACCAGGAGAGGGAGAACCATTTGAGAAAATGAGAAAGAAAAGATGAAAGAAGACGAGATAGCAGCTCACGGGAGGAAAATAGTCATTTAAAGAAACATCGAGGCGACGAGCGCACATAATCCAACCAACAATCCAGGAGATCACATTCAACACGACCCAATCATGAGCGAATGATCAGCGTAATGAGGAAGGAATATAAGCCATACACAGCCCTAAAAGCAAACTGAACCGACATCTTAAAACACATATCAAACTGGGAGAATGTCAACTGGCCAACAAGAATGAAAGAAAACCCAGAAGGACGAGATTAGAGCATGTATTGTTCTTTCCACAAGGATCATGTGAATGATACCGAGGACCACTACAAATTAAAAGAAGAGATCAAACATTGGATCCAAAGAGGACGACTGGACGAGTTCGCCGACACATCAGAAAAATAATTCAAAGGCAAGGATAAAGCGAACGCTACCGCCACGGGATCAAAAGAACGATCAAGGGAATTAATATATTCTCTACACAGAATTTCCCTGGGAAAGAAGCACCTCCCACCCGAACAAACCTATATCGAAAGGCCAACACTCAAAAAATCTCTACCACATAGAAAAATTCGGCCAAAATCGATCGCAAAAGAACTAAAAACTACAGGGCACAACAGGCAGGGCCAAACGGGGAGCAACAACCACACGAGCAAATAATGTCATAAATTAGAAGGAATAGCAGAGGCACGAGCGCCAACGCAAGGGTAAACAATAAGCAACAAAGGATAATAAAAACATGCTCCGCGATGTAACGTAGTCACTCTAGAAGAAGAGCTTGTCTAACTGTCGAGGGAATGGGCGAGGAAAACAGCGAGGGAGGTGGGACAGTCCATCCCCCCGGGATGCGCGCATGAAAAATGAAGGCACGCATCCGAGGGGGATGGACGCCCCCCCCCCCCTCGCTGTTTTCCTCGCCCATTCCCTCGATAGTTAGAATTTTCCCTAGAAGAATGACTACTGAAAAAATCAAAAAATTCAATAAAGTTTTATTTTCAAAATCGACGTCTCACAAAAGCAAAACAGCTTCATAGCAAAGCTGTAGAAAACAATGGATGCAAAAGCCCACAAAGAATCAAGATGCAAGTCAAGCATTCATGATAAGCTTCTAGTTTGATCAACCAAAAAAGCAAAAGTTGGACACTCGAGTCAAACTAAACAATAACTTCGAATCGACCGAGGTGTCGAGTTAACGAAGTAAAAGTTGGACGAACGAGTCAACTGAAAATGACTTTGAGTCAACCAGAGTGTCGCACAAAATGAAGCAAAAGTTAGACACCCGAGTCAAACTAAACAACAACTTCGAATCGACCAAGGTGTCGAGTTAACGAAGTAAAAATTGGATGAATGAGTCAACTAAAAATGACTTGAAGTTGACTAGAGTGTCGCACAAAACAAAGCAAAAGTTGGACACCCGAGTCAAACTAAACAACAACTTTGAATCGACCGAGGTGTCGAGTTAACGAAGTAACAGTTGGACAAACGAGTCAACTGAAAATGACTTCTAGTCGACCAGAGTGTCGCACAAAACGAAGCAAAAGTTGGACACCCAGTCAAACTAAACAACAACTTTGAATCGACCGAGGTGTCGAGTTAACGAAGTAAAAGTTGGACGAACGAGTCAACTGAAAATGATTTCGAGTCGACCAGAATGGAACACAAAATGAAGCAAAAGCTGGACGCTCGATTCAAACTAAACAACAACTTTGAATCGATCGAGGTGTCGAGTTAACGAAGTAAAAGTTGGACAAATGAATCACCTAAAAGGAAATGACTTTGAGTCGACCCGGGTGTCGCACAAAATGAAGCAAAAGCTAGACGCTCGAGTCAGAGAGAAAAATAAAAAAACTTTAAATCGATCAAGGTGTCGAGTTAACGAAGTAAATGTTTCAACCAAATGAAACGACTTTGAATCAACTAGAGTGTTACAACTTGAACAAACAAGCCAATTGAACGAAGCAACTTCGTATCACGACAAGCTAGGCAAATAATTCAAAGGAGAAAATATGCAATCAAAGCAGCCTTCCACAAACAATTCAGAAACAAGTACAAGATCGAGGCATGCGTACTAAAGCATGGACAAAATCAACCCACCGGAAGGGTACTACAAACATCCGTGAAGCATCAAATATAAAGTGCAAAACAATGACGATAAAGGACCTAATTCCATTCATTCAAAATCCGTTCAATTACAAAAGCAACGATGGAAGATTAAGGGGAAACATTTATAACATCCTCGATAATATCACCCGTAGGAGTCGGATCAACAACAGGGACTCATTTTTCAAGAGGAGGATTTCCAACATCATCTCCAACGACATCTTCCACATCCTCAAAAGACCAATGCACAAGAGGATGATACTGAGTCAAATCGACACCAAAACCCTCGATATAATCCAAAAGCTCAGTCCGACCATCAACAACATGTTGCCAGTTTGCCAACTCCATAACATGGAGTCTATCCTTAACAAAAGCAAGTTATTTTCTTACAGCGATATGTTGGCTATCGGCAGTAGAAAACTTCGCAGAAGAATCAGCCTTGACCTCGTCAAGCGAAAACAACAAGTGCTTCACCATTTTCTCAGCAATATCGTGATTTTCAAAATGCTCTAACATGGCTCGTGCGGTCTCATCATGGAGCGCCTCTCAGTAGAAATCTCCTTCTCCACATTGAGTAGACATGTGCGGACACCTTCTAGGTCAACTCTCAGAGATTCGAGCGCTGCCACAGACCGATCCCGTGCACCTTCCACCTCGGCCAGCGATGCCCGAGAGACTTCAGCTGTTTTGGTTCGTTAAGAACATCACATTTTTAATGTGTCATACTGGTGAAGAACATGGGAGAACACCATGAGAAAAACGAAAAACTTCATCTCTAAAGAGACCATAAGACTCTGATTGACCTGACGACTCAAGCTCGTCACCTCTGCATAGGCGAGATGAGTCACCCCCTCCATTACGAGTCTAACACCATCCTCAAGGTAAACGTTCGAGTTCGGCATGAACATCGGCGGCCTCTCTACCGACCGCCCGTGCCATTCACTTATCAGCTTATGTGCACCTTCCTACATACCAAGACGAGAAAACCAACAGAAGTTTCCACCCGATTTAACTCGGATCTCCTCAGAAGTAGGTTCCTTCCAACTGATCTGCGAATGAATAACGTGAGGATTAGGTAGTATGGAGAAGCCACCACCAGCCATGGCCAGAGAAAATGAGGAAACAACATGAGAACCTCCATCACCATCTCGTCGCTCGGTAGCCGAAGGATTCAAGTAGGCTGTGGATGGAGGAATCTTCATCCCTCTGTCAGCAAGAGGGGAAGGAGAAAGGCAAGACTGCAACTCAGAGGCAAGACCTCGACCGTCAAGTTCTTCAGATTGAACAACAACCAACTGGAGCATCTTGTCAACCAAAGACCGAGGGTCCTCTTCAGAACACTTAACAATGTCAAGACCACCATACATAGAGATAATCCTATTTTTGCCATCATCTAAGGGACGGACAATATCCTTCTCACTCCTCTCCAGAGCCAACCTCAACTATTTCGCCTCCTGCAGAGAGCAGCGGTCCTCCCTCGAAGGGTCTCTGTCCACAAAATCCGAATAAAGAGTCGTGCGATGCACAAAATCAACAAGTTGTTTCTTCTTCAGCACATGATTGGAATATAGAAACAACTGCTTCGACGAACTAACCGGCCTCGCCACTTCCCTTTTTCTAGAAGGATCGGTAGCAGTACGGATAGGAACATCAAGATCCGTAACATCAGAGCTCTCTTTCTGATCAATGGCCACTCCATCGCCGACAGCACGGGCAGGGATCTCCGTAGCCTGCCTCGCAATCAACAAAGCCCTTTCAGTCTCATTCATGACATATATGCCACTACGCCTCACCATGTCGTCAGTAAGATAGGAACTCAACGAGACCACCGAAAGCCCCAAGAAGCGCTCACTGATAATCTGCTCCCCAGCAGTCAATTTCATATTCCAATGTTTGAGAGGAACTCGAAAAAACCTTATTATCGGAAGACCACGCAAATCGAAGTGCTAGAACCAACAGACGCATAGAACCAATCCCGCGACCAGCCCCTGATGTCGCCATTAAGGTTACCAAAACACACTAGGGAATACATAAAACGGGTATGGTTGGACGTCACGTTGAACCCCACTAAGGAATGCAAGATTCGAGGCGTCAAGGAAATACCAGAAAGAATTGCTCTAGCATACGTGGCAACCATGACCCTCCAGCCGTTCGGCCCCATTTGAGCAGGAGAAATGCCCAAGAAATCTAGATATGACCAAAGCAGCTCCGGAATAGGGAACCGAAGACCGACACGGAACATGCGAGGATACAATGCGATATATCCTTTCTCGGGCAATAAGGATTGTCGTTTTTGCGAGGAATAACGATTCAAGGTCCTTAAGCAAAGAATAGTTGGAATGAACACTATCCAAAGTAGCCTGAAAGGTTTTGTTCAGAAAAAAGTGAGCTTCACAAGCAGAAAGCTGATCACCGGCTAAAACATCACCAGCAAGCATTGTAAGCAAAGGAGAATGAACGAGAAAAAAAAGGCAGTAAAAAAAAGAAATAACACAACAGATGGCGAAAATAAAGAAGAGGAGTAGCCACAACACCTTTTAAGCGACTGAGAAACGAAGAGATTGCTCACAGAGCGACATACGGGACATAATGGCGCTAAAAATATGCAGGAAAACGAATAAACAACGACGTAACCTAGACAATCAAGTACCTAAAATATATCAAGGTCAGCGCAAAAGCACAATCGACATACCAACCGTCACACAGTTAGTGGACATGTCACCATACCCACTAACTAAATGGGGAGTAGCTGATGATACATCAAAATGGATTAATTATCACGACCGTACACATGGCATGTAGTTCCATCATGAGAATACATCGCCCCATCCATTGGGCCAGCTCATAAAATCCAAAAGGATTTTAGACAATTATAGAGGCCTGAAATATGCCCACCTCTAAGGAAGCGCATGCGAGATTCAAGTCCAGGCTCAAACGAATCAAAGCCCAAATCCAAGCCTATCACACGTTCTCTCATTAAGAAAAATGGCGTTGAACCAAGAAAGAGCTGTAGAGGGACCTAGGCCTCCACGAACGCATCTCCATTAAGAACGAGATTGTTACAGAAACATTTCATTCCATTGCGCCTCACATGTTTAAGTCACGCGAAGAGTTAACTACGACCATTATAAAAGGGTAAAGGGAACTTTTGACAAAGGTATGCAACTTTAATTGAATTTTTGTCCAGATTTACTTCCTTTTTCCAACAGAGTGCCTTTAGCCACCAAAAAGGTGGTCTTTGGCAATCTAACAATGGTTTTGCAATAGGGTTGAACAAAAAACTGACCAAACCGATTGGTTCGGTTCGGTTTTAAAAAATTCAAAACCGAAGTGGTCGGTTCAATTTTTGGTTTCTATGTGATTTTAACCGACCAAAGCAAACTGACTGAATATATATAATAAATAATATAATATGTTTAAAATAGTCGGTCGGTTCACTTTTATTTCCGTTTTGGTTTGATTTTAGTTGGTTCGGTTACGATTTGTATAATTTAGAGTCGATTCGATTTTGTTAATGGTCAGTTCAGTTTGAAATTTTGATACCAACCAAAGTCAATTCGGTTCACGATTTAGGTGAAAAACCGAAACGTCGGTTCAGTTTTCAACCCTATTTTACAGGTCAAACTCACAGGAGAACGATTTTTGGATGCATCAATTTGTATTCCAGCTTTGATTATTACAGCTGTATCCTTGTCTGTTTTTTGTTTATTTGGATTTTCCTATGCTTTTTTTTTTTTTTTAAATACTAGGATTTTTATTACTTGAAAAAATCTTTTACATCAGTCGGGGATACATGATGAGTTTACCCGGTAAAGATAACCAGAGGACATACATCATAGCAAACCCAAAATAAATAGTGACCAAACCCCTCGATCAATGCATATACTTGCTGTTACTTTTCTTCGTTCTAGATGATCTACGAGGATATACCTTGATGTCTTTGAAGTCCGTCGCATCAAATCTTTTCGATATTCGAATTTGGTCTGTCTTTAAACCTGACACTACTCTTGACCTAATGGTGTATTCATCCAAATCTTCTTCTTCTGAGCTGATTGTATCCGAAATGTCGGTATCGGTCTCCATTTCGGTGTCGCTGTTAGCGTTACGAACCAAATAGTTAATATGTTTTATATTCGGTGCTTCAAGTACTATTGCATCCACTAAAGTTTCGTCATCTTGTACAATACCCGCATCTGCTGGAAATCCTACCCTTCGGTCATGCACCTCGTCACCACTCTGAACGGGAGTCTGAGCACCAACGAATTTTTTTTTCCCTATGCTTCAGTACATATGTCTCAACCTTGTGTTCATCGTCTTGGAGCTTTTGTGAAAAAATTATTTTGTCTGCTTGTCTTTTACTTTGTTGATCTGGTGTGTTAGTTAATCCAAGGCCCTACTGGGCTGTACTAAAGTGTTCCTCCGTTATTTGCTCTGTTTGTCTGATCAAAACGAAATTTGCCTCCTTCAAGTTGGTTTATTGATTCGGTTGTCTCAAAGTTGTTTTTACTTCGTTGACTCGTTCGCTCAACCTCTACTTCATTAACTCGACGTCTCAGTCGGTTCAAAGTTGTTTTTACTTGGTTCGTTCGTTCAACTTTTACTTCGTTAACTCGACGTCTCAGTCGACTCAAGGTTTTTTACTTAATTGACTCGTTCGCTCAACTTTCACTTCGTTAACTCGACGTCTCTTGCCAATGGCATGTCAGCTCAACGGTTAGAGCTTGGCGGATGGTACCACTAGGTCATGGGTTCAAACCCAGCTTGCGGCATCTTTATGGGTTCTGGGATCCTATAAAAACCCTGTTTGCTTTTCAAAAAAAAAAAACTCGACGTCTCGGACGATTTGAAGTTTTTAAGTTAAGCTAACTTGTTCGTCTAACTTTTACTTCATTAACTCGACGTCTCGGTCAATTTGAAGCCATTTTACTTAGTTTACTCGTTCGTCCAACTTTTACTTCGTTAATTCGACATCTCAGTCGACTCGAAGTTGTTTTACTCAATTGACTCGTTCGTCCAACTTTCACTTTGTTAACTTGACATCTCAGTCGATTCAAAGTTTTATGTTAAGTTGACTTGCTCGTCCACTTTGGCTTCGCTGGTTCGACGCTCTAGTCGACCTGAAGTCGTTTTACTTAGTTGACTCGTTCGTCCAAATTTTACTTTGTTAATTCGACATCTCAGTCGATTCGAAGTTTTTATGTTAAGTTGACTTGCTCATCCACTTTGGCTTCGTTGGTTCGATGCTCTAGTCGACCTGAAGTCGTTTTACTTAGTTGACTCGTTCGTCCAACTTTTACTTTGTTAATCGATATCTCAATCGATTCAAAGTTTTATGTTAAGTTGATTTGCTCGTCTACTTTGGCTTCGTTGGTTTGACGCTCTAGTTGACCCGAAGTCATTTTACTTAGTTGACTCATTTGTCCAACTTTCACTTTGTTAACTCGACATCTCAGTCGATTCGAAGTTTTTATGTTGTGTTGATCTTTTCTTCCAACTCTTACTTTGTTGGTTAATCAGACCAAAATTTTATTATATATATTCAATTTGCGTCCTGATTTCGTTTTGCTTTATATGCCGGTAGCTTCACTTTGAAGTTGTTCACCTTTGTGGGATGTTGATTCTGAAATTGAAACTTTATTGATTTTCCCGTTTGGATGTTCTGACCATTTCTAGCAAGCGTATTTTTCTAGAGCAGTTACGCTACATCATGGAGTGTTTTTTTTTCCTTTTATCATTGTGTGACTGATGTCTATTCTCGCGTTGGTTTTTCGTGCCTTTGTTGTTCTTTCTTGTTTAATTTATGACCTTCTTTGCTTGATCCAATATTGCTCATCTTTGGCTTCACTCGCTAATGCTTGATAGAATTTGTCGTTGCTAATTCCTTTGTAGGTAATTTGGATTGGATTTGTACCCGCTAGTAGAGTCCCAGAATTGGTCAGTGCAACCGTCTTCAGGGCGTTAATCTTTTCGCTTCGATATAGGTCTGTCTGAGTGGGGGTGTTTCTTTGTTGGGGTAGATGTAGTGTAGAGTGTATATTAGTTCCCTAGATTGTTTTTTTGATTCTATGGCGGTGGTATTTGTTTTTTTCTTTTCCTTTGAGTTGTTTGTCTGGTATTCTGATGAATTCATTGAGTCGTCCTCTTTGGATCCAGTGTTTGATTTCCTCTTTTAACTTGTAGCAGTCATCAGTATCATGTTTGTGATCCTTGTGAAAGGAGTAGTACTTGTTTTTGTCTCGTCTTTCTGGGTATTCTCTCATCCTTGATAGCTAGTTGACGTTCTTCCAATTCGCCAGGTGTTTCAAGATATTGGTCCGACTTGTTTTTAGGGTCGTGTATGGTTTGTATTCTTGTTTCATTACGCTGGCTATCCGCTCATGATTGGGTCGTGCCAATTGTGACTTCCTGGATTTCTGCTGGTTGGATTCAGTTTTTCCGTCGTTTCGATGTTTCTTTGAATGACTGCTATCTTCTCATGGTTTATCATCTTGCTTTCTTTCTTATTTCATTTCCCATTTCCTTGAATGGTTTTCTCTTTCCTGTTCATTTTTCCTCCTTGCTGCTTTCACCTCTTCAAGGGAGATGTGTTTCTGTGCTATTTTCAACAGGATCGCCATGCCTTTTGGAGGCTCCAGGTTAAGGGCATAAAAAAAGGGGCCTCTTTTCAGTCATGCGATAAAGGTTGCAGCGGTGTGTCGTTGCTACATCCATCAATCATTGTCAATTCATTGGTAAAACGAGTGACATATTCCCGTATTGTCTTTTTCGGGCTTCTGCCTGATATATAAAAGGTAGTGGGTCTTTTCCTCATCCGCTGGCTCCCGATGAATTAGGTGATAAAAGTGATGGCTAAAACTTGGAAGGAGTATATTGACCTCGGTGGTAGGCTATTGAACCAATTCATCACTGTGGAAGTGAGGTTGGTTGGGAATGTTCTGCATAGGATCAACTCCGTGGTTTCCTTTAAGGCCATCATGTGAGGGAAGTGTCTCAGGTGATCTGTTTAGTCGGTGGTACCATCATACACTTCGAACTTCGGCGAGGTGAATTTTTTTGGCATTGCCTTTTTCATGAGTGCCTCAGAGAATGGCGGCTTGGCTAACTCGTATAGTATGTTGAGATCTATGTCTCAAATTCTGAATGGGATTTCAACAAGCATTTTGTCACACTGTGGAGTCTTGGCTTGGGGGAGTTCATTGCTCTCGAAATTTCCCTGTTGGGGTTCTGCTGGGATTTCTTCACATCCTTGAGTTCGATTGCAGAGTTTTGTTGGGGCGGTGTCTGAACAAGGTCAGCGGGATGGATGCGCTCCTGGGTGACTTTTTTCAACATTTTTGCCATGTAGTTCATTTAGGCCATGAGCAGATCTACTCAAGGATTTGTAGCAATGTCACCAGATGTTTGGGTTGTCTGGGCTATTACGTGTTGTGGATCTGGATTCTCGGGTGCATTGGTCCGACGACTTGGGTTGTTCCTATTCGTGAGTTGTTTGTGATGCATCGTTGCCAGCAGAAGAGTTTCTACGATCATCACTGGGTTGAGGATCTATAAAATGCGTCATTTGTTCTGACGGTTAGTTGATCTTCTATCAAATTATGGTGAGCCTTATCACTGTGGATTTTGTTTGTAGAAAGAAAACTCGTCGTTCCCCACGGTCGGTGCCAAAATGATGCGTTAAAAAATCATCCTCCTGTGAGTTTGACCTACAAAACAGATGTTAGATTGTCAATGACCACCTTTTTTGTGGCCGAAGGCACTCTGATGCTTAAGTCAACAACTCTGATTGAAGAAGGAAGAAATCTGAACAAAACTCAGTTAAAATTGCATACCTGTATCGAATGTTCCTTTTATCTTTTATAATGGTTGCGGTTAATTCTCTGCATGACTTAAGCATGTGAAGCGCAACGGAAGGAGATATTTCTCGTAACAGTCTCCTCTTTAATGGAGATGTGTCCGTGGAGGTGTAACTCCCTCCACGACTCTTTTTGGTGCAACGTTCATCTTATTTATGAAAAAACTCTTGTCGGGCCTGGATTCGGACTCTGATTTGTTCGGGTCTGGATTCGGGCTATGTTTATGTCTTCTCGTTGGTAGACTTTATTTGGGCCTCTGTAATTGGCTTTATTCTTCTTAGACTTTATGAGTTGGCCCAATAGATTAGACGTTATATTCTCGTGATGAGTCTCTATGCTAAGTGTACGGCTGTGATGATCGATTTATTTTGATATATCATCACTCTTGGTCATGTAACTATATTAGCAGAGACCTCAATGAAAAGGCTCATCACTTGGCAATTATGACTGATCGTATGATGTGTAATATTGACTAGTTTATTTTATATTAGACGCATAATGCTTTAAAAGAAAAAACACAAACATGAAATCAGGGCAACTGCCATCCATTTTTTGAATTAGTATGGCCTAAGTGGAAACCAAATTTTCATTTGTAACATTAGCCTCATTAACAAATTACTTGGAGACAAGTAGTCTTTTTTTTTTTTTGCTCTTCGAATACTTTTGGTCTTTGTATGGTTGCATGCTAATCGTATGTGCATATTTTCTTATTCAATTTTGACTCACCTTGTGCTTTTTTATTTTTATTTTCAACACTCAATCGTTAGCACTAAGCATTGAGCAACCCCTCCCCTAATGTTTGCTAAAATGTTCCAAATTCAAAACTTATTAATAACTTTTAGTTCTAATTAAAAGTAAAAACAAACACTAAGTCAAAGTGGTCAATTTCTTATTTAAAACCAAAGTTACGATCAAAGCTAATAACAATTGTCACTTTACTCTTTGCTATGTAGGTTTTGAATTATATATATATATATATATATGCAATTCCAAAATTGCTAAACCTCTCGACAGCTAAAAATGCAACTTGACGAGTTGAAAGATTTATCCATTTGGATACTTTTCTCATATTATGCTAATTTAGTTTCGGGTTTGACACCATATTTTGTCATAACCAAAATATACCTAATGTGTCAAGGGGTGCTAGCTAGGGGTGGGCACGGGACGGGATGAGATAGGGATGGGACGAGATATATCCATCCCGTTCATACGGGATCGGGACGGGACGGGATCAGCGTGCTAATCTGGAGAATACATTTTGAACATATTATCAACTAGAAGTCTAGTGTCCCCATCATGGCAATTGTATGATCAAATTGATAGTTAAGCAATTAGGTTCAATCTGAACATCAAACCATGCTTACATTGATGGTCGAAATAGTTTCAAATTTGCATTTTATCACATTTTACAAAGAATAGTCTTGCCAAGTTGTTAATCCTGAAAGTTATAGTGACTTGACAGTGAATGTTGTTTTTGTAATACTAGGAAGCCGATAAGAAAATGATCTTAGTTAGATAAAATCCATTAGCCGAGTTTGAGCAAATAAGGAGTGATAGTTATCTAAGTAATACTCAAGTAATCAAGTGTATTAGCCCTATCTCATATGAACCTTTAATTTTAAGTTTTAACCATTGGTAACAAATCAAGATTTGATTTTTCACTTGAATGGAATGAGTAGAGCAGTCTCCTGATATGGCTTACTAAAAGCGCATGAAATGAAGTGTCTGATATGCGTTGAATGAATGCTAAGGCACAAACTATTAATGAATAATGTTAATCTAAATTTTATTTATTTTTAGATGGAATGACTGTGAAAAGGGGAAGCAAATTTGGTTACCTCATAACATGAAAACCGAGGGTAGGGAATCAGCAAAGCCACAACTGAAGCCAAAGCCCCAACCATGGCACTTGCCGCAACATGGACAGAGTGAATAATGGCCCCAGTGTGCACACCATGAACATAAGTAACAACATACACCATGAAATAATTAAATAAAAATATTAATAATTAATATTAATAAATTAGTTCGGGACGGGACGGGATTGGCGGGATTGAAAATCTTCATCCCATCCCATCCCATCCTAGATCGGGACGGGACGGGATCGGGATGAAATTATTCAATCCCATTAAGACCCGAAAAAATCGGGAACGGGATCGCGGGATGGGATGCCCACCCCTAGTGCTAGCTCAGCTAACAGACATGTGGCAAATGGTACCACAATTAGTCAAACGAGTATGTTTGTATACTCAATATTTATATTTTATTCTTAAATTTTAATATTTAATAAAAATTATAATTTTAGGAGATTTGAGTAAAGATTTCTAAGCTAAATAATCATAAAAATTATTTACATTTTTAATTTAATTAATTAAAATGTTAAAGAATATTATAGAGTAAAATATTTTAAACAAAGATTATACTCTTACTCTTGTAAGGGCAAATTTATAGTTTATAGATAATTGAAAGATTCAAATAAATTATGTTAGGCTTAAGTATAGTTAATCAATGTTTGAGAGTGTTTGGTTTTGACGGTAAAAAGTATGAAACGTGAATGATAAAATAAAAAATTTGAAAGTTAGATGTAAGGTTTATTTATAATTTATAAATAATTGTGAGACTTTAAATAAATAATATTAAAAATTTAAGTATAATTAATAAATGGTAAAACTCAAAGGAGCGGCTTTACTTTGCTGGTAAGTATTAAAAAATTGGAGGGTATAATGAGAATTACAAAAGTTTGAAAACATTTCACCGTTCAATCCATGGTTCAACAAATGCTTCTTGATTAAGCCAAATCCAAGGTAGACTTAACCAATTCCGCCCACTTTTTAACCTTGCTTAATTTACACAAAATGTCGCTGTGGACTTCTGCTACAAGCCAACAAGTACCTAGTTTCTCCAGTGCACATTCAAAAAATTGAAACTCGTTCTCATTTCTCACTGAAATGACCAACAACTCTAACGTTTATCTCTAACAAAACTGACTCATGGATTCCTCCTCGAATGAATTATACATACTATCATACAACATTACATCTTTGGTATTTACAAACCATTTTCCGCTATTCAAATAAGCCAAGGAGGCAAGGCACAGATAGTGTTTGATCTTATATCCCCAAATACCATTAAAACCGAAGCCGCCTCTCCGAACCACCTCCGTCTCATACAAGCATGCATGCTAGACCTGGCGGAAGAAAACGTGAACCCCATTGCCTCAGTTTCCACCCCTGATATGTTTGTTGAAATGCTTGACCGGGAGGTTTATCCGAGTTCTATCTTCTTTCAAATGCACAGGCAGGGAATGAGAGCTGATGCGAGTCGAATTTCTTGTGCTTTGAGCTCATGTGGATCAATTTCGTCAATCAAACATGGGGTGCAGCTGCATTGCTTAGCAATTAAAACTGCGTTTGATTCGAATGTTTATGTTGGGAGTTCATTGATAAGTTTGTATGGAAAATGTGGGAAGTTAGAGGAGGCTTATAGAGTGTTTGAAGAGATGCCTGTGAGGAATGTGGTATCATGGACAGTTATTATATCGGGTTATGCTCAGAAATGGGTGGTTGAGATGTGTTTGGAGCTTTATGGTCGAATGAGATTTACGATGTCAAAGCCCAATGATTTGACTTTTATTGGTGTACTTGGTGCGTGCACTGGTAGTGGTGCTCTCGAGCAAGGGAGAAATGCCCACTGTCAAATAATTCAAACGGGGTTTGATTCGTTTATCCATATTGCCAATGCACTGATCTCTACGTATTCGAAGTGTGGAAATGTGAAGGATGCCTTGAGCATTTTTTTGAACATGCAGAAGAGGGATTTAATTTCATGGAATTCCATGATTGCGGGTTATGCCCAAAATGGGTTAGCTAAAGAAGCTATTAATTTGTTTAGTGAAACAGGAAAACAGAGATTTCAACCCGATGCCGTAACTTTCCTTGGGTTGCTTTCGTCATGTCGCCATGCGGGACTTGTAGAGCATGGCCTTGTATTTTTCAATTCAATGATTAAACATGGTGTGGAGCCAGAGTTAGATCATTACTCATGCATTGTAGATCTTTTAGGCCGGGCTGGTATGCTCAATGAAGCTAAGGAGTTCATTGAGAAGATGCCCATTTGTCCAAATGCAGTTATATGGGGTTCGTTGCTTTCTTCTTCCAGGCTTCTTGGGAATGTTAATTTGGATCGGAATTGAAGCTGCAGAGAACAGATTGTTACTGGATCCTGGTTGTGCTGCAACACATGTGCAGCTGGTGAACTTGTATGCAAGTGCAGGTCACTGGGAGCAGACAGCAAGAGTGAGGAAACTAAATAAAGATAGGGGGCTGAAAACCAATCCTGGTTATAGTTGGATTGAGATTAAAAAAAGAGGTTTACAGATTTAGAGCAGAGGACAGGTTGAATTCCAGAGTGGATGAGATCTTGGCTGTTGTTGATAGTCTAGTGGACAACATGAGAAGTTTTGGCTATGGGCCTGAAATACAGGACGAAGGGTTTGATCTATTGTTATGGTAACTTTCAGGCAATGGTCAGTAAAATATCAATTTTGAAAAGTTTGAGTTGGTTCAGGATGTAGGATCGATAAATTTTGTGGATATCTATGCTTAAAGTTATATGTTGAGATGAAGATAGAAGTTAAAGGAAATTAATTACATAAGAAGAGGGTATGCAGTTTGATCTCAACAGTTTTTTTTTCATGTGTTTAAAAAAGGCATCAATTCGTAAAAATTGCTCAATCTTAAAAAGTCTGAGAATTTTCTGTCTGGATCTTATATATGCCTTGTTTTTTACAGACAATACTATTGGTGTGAAGAGCTCTGGATACACTTCAAATGTGTCCAGAGGTCAAGGCTCGTGTGAAGATTGCCTCACATGCTCGTAGTAGAGTTGATCTCCATGTCTGAGATTATGTCTTGTCAATTCTGAAATCATAAATCATATAGGTAAGTACTTTCTTTATATTGTACAAGTTCTTGATGGAATCAGTCAAGTGCATTATAACGACAGACATGGTGGTAACCACATTTTTCTTGCATTTGTGATATTGAACATTTCTTTTCACCCTGTTTGATGATTTTATGCATTATATACCAATATTCGTTGATCTTCACAACCACTTTTATGATTAAGATCACGTATTACGACATACTGAGATCACGGGCTTGGAACGAAACGGGGTGTAAATCATAAGGTGCACTCTGATCCCATGTGATAAGGTGGTACACTCATCATGTGGGGAAGCACAGGCTTTGTTATGTTATCCCTAGTGCATGTGTTGTGGTAAATAACGAATAAGCCACATTTGCTTTACCAGTTGATCTTGCAGTCCAAGCTAAACCTTGATTGCCTGTAAAAGCCATGATAGCATGTGGACTAAAAAGTGGGCCTTCTGTGCTGGAGCTTTAAGCTAATCCAACACCAACAAACAAGCTTTGAAAGGCTTTTGTGGGTAGAAATAGCACTAGTCATGTTCATCGCCAAATGAAAGCCTCTGTGGGGATGACAATGAAACAGTAGGTGACGTGAAAAGAACGAGTGGTTGTTGTTGCTATATGTTAAGTACATGGTCCACTTCAATTCTTGCCCCAAACGCCTTGATCTCAAGTAGTTTTACAAAGGTAAGGATCGCATTTGGTGTAGTCACATTAGTAATGTCAGATCGTCTAGCTGTTCGTGTTAGTGCCTGTCACTACTTTAAAAGGTCAATTATCTGAGGAGAAAAAATGCTGAGTGGACTGCATCTTCTACTAGCAAGAATACTACATGATGAAGCTGGCCTGGGAAACCGGCCCGGTTTGCTGCCTGGGAGGGGCGAAAATACATTTTTGCCCCTACTCCTTAAACACACAGTTCCAAAAAGTGTTTAAGGAGGAGGGGCAACCCAGGCAGCAAACCAGGCCGGTTTCCCAGGCCAGCTAGAATTTCTGCTACATGATACATCCACTGTTATGATAAATGCTTTTCAAACATAATCATGACAGTTCTGTATCTTTTTCATGTTCATCATTTGGTATGAAGTTAATGGAGCCTTGGGAAAATACAGAAATGAAATCTAAAGTTGCTTTCCCTTATTTCACAGCATATTGCTCAATGGCAGGGTCAAGTTTTGCTGTGACAGGGCCGGGCTTAGTCTTAGTTTAGGTCCTCTGGGTCAATGGTTTGGGGTAAGTCAGACCCATGGGCCATTGGGAATGGGAGACCACGGAACCCATTTTGGGGGATTTGGTGTTTGGGGGAGCAAACACCCAACCCAAGATACCAAACCTCATAATTTCCTGGTTTCAAAGCCTTATATCCCACCAAAACCTTGAGAACACTGCATGTCCCATAAATATAGAACTTGACTTGACATAAATATCTTTGAACAAACACACTCGCTCTGTTGCTCAACATAATTTTGATCAAATCAAGCAGGTCCGAATTTTTTAAAAAATAGGGGACAAGACGGGGTTTCCCATTGGAGTGGTTGAAAGAAGGTTTCTTCTCAGATTACCATATGTGCTAGATGCATGTGTTCGCCTAGACGGTAGACATATAATGTTCTTACTATACATTTTGAGAATATAGATGGTGTAAACATGCATTTTCACATACATTATTCGCGGATATCTCTGTCTCCTTAAGCCCATCATTCCTTTCATTGGATTTGTTTGTGTTCTGATTTTGGACAAAAATAAATAAATAAATAATAATTGTCCAACTCAAATCAATCAACATAACTAGGTTGGAGTCTCTATCACCCATAACGTAGACCAAATGCAGGTTTAAAGAACAACAAAAGGACACCCAAGACTCCAAAACAACTGAAACGGCACACTATCACCCTCTCTCTGCAATCCTATATATTATGCGTCCACACTTCACAAAGTATTCAAACACAAATCCAATCAAATCTTCTCAAACAACAATGAATTCCTCCAAGTTTCTCATCTCCCTTCTCATCCTTCAAGCAATCCTCACCCCTTTCACATCAATCCAAGCAGCCCCAGACTCCAACCTCTTCAGAGAGTACATTGGAGCAGAGTTCAACAATGTCAAGTTCACAGATGTACCCATTAACCCCAACGTCGATTTCCACTTCATTCTCTCCTTCGCCATAGACTACGACACTTCCTCATCTCCTTCCCCAACCAATGGAAACTTCAATGTGTTCTGGGACTCTGACAATCTTAGTCCTTCAGACGTTAGTGATATCAAGAGTTCACACTCCAATGTCAAGGTGGCATTGAGCTTAGGAGGGGACAGTGTCGCCAATGGTAATGCATACTTTAGTCCAAGCTCAGTCGATTCTTGGGTCCAAAATGCTGTTTCTTCACTCACAGGGATCATAAATCACTACAACTTGGATGGTATAGATATCGATTATGAACACTTCAATGCTGATCCTAATACCTTTGCCGAGTGCATTGGACAACTCTTAACAACGCTCAAGAACAACAACGTCATCTCTTTTGCCTCCATAGCCCCATTCGACGATGACCAAGTTCAAAGCCATTACCAGGCATTATGGAGCAAGTATGGCCATCTGATAGACTATGTCAACTTCCAATTCTATGCTTATGATAAGGGAACAAGCGTATCACAGTTCTTGAGCTACTTTCAAACCCAGAGCTCTAACTATGACGGTGGTAAGGTCCTAGCGAGCTTTATTAGCGATGAAAGTGGTGGTTTGACCCCAGATGGTGGCTTCTTTACAGCTTGCAGTAAATTACAAAGCCAGGGAAACCTTCATGGGATCTTCATTTGGTCTGCAGATGACTCCAAGGCTCGCGGTTTTCCTTATGAGAAACGATCACAAGCCATGGTTGCTAGTTCCAACTAATTCCGTTGTGGAATCTGGACACATTGTAATGTTGTGTGTATTACTAAGTACCATACCGTGATCTGTAACCTTTATGTGTACATTGTAGTTGCACGACTGTCGCTTACGTCATCGTATATATCTATCTATCAAAACATACACTATTTCTCTTCATTGTGCACTGATCTTGTGAAGATTGAAATCTCATTACAAGTGGTGTTCCATTGCTATGTTGGGCTGGCTAATTGGGCCAAAAATGTTTAGCCCGTAGAGGATGTGTCCGTGTTGGGTGTAAGCCCACAAAAATCCTTATATCCGATGGGCCGGGGCTAGTTGTGGGCTTAAGTTGAGAAACTGAGGGTCCATTGGGCTAGCATCAGACCCAGCCAACGTCATCATCACCTTCTAACCTTTTGCACAACTCCCATGATAGCATGGTGAGAAGACTTTAAAAAAACAAAAAAAGAGGGGGGGTGGGGTTTAATTAAGGACTTAACATAAATCACGAGTGTTGGGTTCTGGACGTCTGATTGACTACAAGTTTGATGGGAGTTAACATGGACTAATGCGATGTTGACACGTAAAGTTGTCAACGATTAGGCACGAAAAAAGATAGAAATAGAATAGTATGTCCCATTACATAGCAAGCAAAAAAAAATACAATCATGGTCATCATTACAATGCCTTATCTTCAACTGTTTGAGGGATTTGTCAACTTTAATTCTCTATTTCTCCACGCAAATTCAGTTAATAAGGTCATCAATCCATCCATCCATCGGTGTTGATATTCTTCTCAACGAAAAAGAAAGAAAGTTTGGGCTTTTTAAGTCAAAGTGTTTGTATGATTGTAACCCAACCGAAAGGGAGTCACCTTGAAGTTTTAGGCCGGTTGTCAATTTGCATGTTCTAAAGTTCACATTGGCCCCCCTCGAATTCTATTCTGATTGCTCGAGAAAATGTTCTGCTTTCCTTTGTTTATGCAATTTTATAAATGTTTTCATCTTTTTGGAAGGCAAGTAACCATTGAAATAGTGATTTTGAGTTACGGTAGGTAACTCATCAGTTAAATGAAAGAATTGTGATCAACACGGTGTAAGGTGCAAATCCAAACGCCATAAAGAACTCAGTTCATACCGTTACCAGATTCTGCATTCCTAATTTTCTGGCAACAAGTAAACTATATATATATAAATAAAAAAAAGTTGCTTTCACGCTTCAGCTTCTTATGGAGTAGAGACCGAAATCTCACACCATGGTGGGCATAACTCAATTACTCATTGGTAATTTCTTGGTGAATCAAAGAAGTGCTCAGCAATTTTAAGCAAGTCCCATTCTGTAACATTATTGGATGGCCACTTACAGAATAAAGTTATCACTTCTCATCTGTCATTTCTTATCTCTAGTTACCTCAAACAAACTAATCATACTATCGCAATGTTATCGACAAGTTGCACTTGTTGCACCCTGAAGTTAAGAGCACAATGCATCACCAGCCCATATAGTTTCTAATTTTCCCCGGCTCAAACAAAAGACACTTGAAAAAAAGCAAACTGTAAAGGCAATGTGAATAGTGAAACCTCAAAGTACATAGGACTATGAAGGCTCTCTTTAAAGAACTCTGTACCATATTACCAATGAAAAGATGAAAACATACCAAACTCTTTTACTCCTTTCTTCCCATTCCCTCGGTTAGAAGCACCAATCAACCCAAGAGAGGGGGGCACTAGATGAAAAGCAAAAAAAAAAACAGATGAAAATAACTTTCTTCACAACTGTGTAAACTTCTGCACTTTTGTTACATGTCACTCTTTTAGGCAACTAGTACCCCTTCCCTTAAAGTCATAAACACTTCCATCACATCTCCACATTCCCATTTCACACCTCCAAATACAGCATTACTGGGTTACCCAAATTAAGGAGAATATTGAAGAATTTAGATGTCTAGTATTTGTTACTATTTGAAGGAAAATCATTCAGATTTCACATCCATCCAAGTATTACTTACCTGATGATAAATAAGTGCCCACTTATTAAGGTACCCACACCAATCCTTAGTGGTGAGACCTATTTTCATTGTTGACCTTTGCTAACAAAACCATGACCCTACATTCTTCATTGGGGCCACAAACACAAGCTCAATTATCTTTATAGGACTTATAAGTTCACCTTTTGATCTTAAAAGAGGACTCATGTCCCAATCTTGGAATTGTAGGCTACTAGGATAAACCATAGGTATGCATTATCGCCCCATTTGCTTACAAAAGTTATAATTACAATGGGCATTAACTTTTTCAATTATCTAATTGAGTTTGTTAATCGCCTTTTTCAAAAGCTTTTATAATAAATTGTCCATATGAAACTAACCCTATGTATAAAGGACATTAATGATAGTATTGTGTATCCCAGACGAGCATCGCAAGGCAAATCCGATGATTGTGCGCTGTAATAGGCCATCGATCCCTAGGGTAAGAGCTAAAAGATCTTCTCCACTAAACCATGGTGTCCACTTTAATGGCAATAGTATATAACAACACATAGTCAGTCAATATCACTTGACTAAATCATTGGTTCATCAACTACTTGATCAAATCAACTCTTGCATGTCTAATCCAAGTTTTATTTGATCATCCCACTTTTATCATCAATTTTATTCATCTAATCACTTCCATCATTTCTTCACACATCGATTGGTTTGAACTACTTCCACTCAAACTTCTCAAACCCTGTCCACTAAAAACATAAAATAAATTACGAAAACACAAATACCATGCTCTCTCTAATGTACAAGAGAAGGGATATGTGGACTAAAATTTTATACATTAAGCTTTCTGATAAGCCACCTTTGATGTAATTAAAAAAAATAAGCAAAAGTTGTTAATTTTATGAAGATGATCACTTCTCCCTATTAATCATCTTCTCCGAAATCATCCACTTTGTAACTCTTAAGAAGTACATTTCTTGGGATCAGGGACGGACCCAGGATTTCACTCCAAGGGGGCGAAATGACAATAATATTTGTCGATAATAATAATTTACTAAAATAACCATTTTTCAAAAAAAAAAAAATTTGTGACAAATTTAAATACTACTATTTACTTTTTTTTGTTAATCTATAAAATAAGTTATTGTATTACTCACAAAAGATGGGAGAGGTGAAAGGAATTCACCTCGCCAATTTACAAAAAGTATTATTTATAAATTGCAACTATGCAACTCATACGTACAAAAAGTATTATCTATAAAGGAATGTCCTTATAAGGACCCTTCAAAACACCTACTATTTCTTTCTAACCATATCATTTAACCACATTTTTACAAATATTCACGACGCGATCTCATGTTCTGGAATTATTGCATGATGGCTTCATTTTCAATGGTGTCCAAAACATCCCTTTCAATGTTAATTAAGTAAATAAAAATATAATATTTACTTTCAAGCATTGTTATCATGGAAAAACATACAAACTCTAACAATATTTATGAAAACATCAAATTCACAAGATTTAAGATTAATTTTCATGAACAAAATGTTAATGTACCTGAGCTGCAAGAGTGTAAAGCAAAATCCAAGTAGTCTTTATCCTTCCTAGCTCTTCTTTAGTCACGTGATTTGCAATCTGTATATAAAATAACGAAGAAAACTGGGTTATACATTAATCCCTTCAGAAACATATCCAATTAAAGATACTTTTGGAAGAACAACCAATGTTGTTTGGCACTCTACCATGCTTTAATAGTTTAATTGTGACGAAAGGCAGGCATATCCAATTAAATTTTCTTTATACAATCTTCACAATAATTTAATTAACATAAAGCATATATACTTTAAGGCTGTAAGCCACTTTTGCTTTGCAAATCTTCATATGGGCTGGGCACGAACCACATATTTTGTCAAGATCCCATTAGCCACTATTTGTTAAACAAGCAACTAAGTCATTTTCTTTATCTATCTTTATGCAAAGAAGCTGATGAAAGGGATTGCACTTTCTTGTTCTTCATTCAGATTGGATTAACATGTTAAATTAACCAACCAAAGGAAGGAGGGAATAATTGCTTCAGATCTAAACACCAAATTAACCAACAAGACAGAAAATTTTCTCACCAAACAAGAGCCCTGACAGAAAATAGAACTTCTCCGCCTACGCTGGTACGCAGCAGCAGAGTCGAGAATCAGATCTGATCATTTGAAGAGGAACAATCGAACAGACCTTGCGCGTGGTGAGAGAAAAGAAACATAGCTCAGCTGTGCGGTTGTGCCGCTGTGCGTGAGAGAAGAGGAATAACCGAACATGCTGTGCGACTCCCTTTTAACTCCACAGACACTCTAGAAAAATGAAGAACAGGGCGACAATCATCCAACAAACACAAAAAAACACCATAAAAACAATTTCCTGAAACGCATTACAAAGAAAACCAACGAATCCCCCATAAGAAGAGTACATTAAAAATCCCAATCAACATAAAATCATACTCTTTAATCATAATTCATCATTCAAAACCCACTTAACCCCAAACAAATCAAACAAAGGCAAACAATCTAACAAGAACTCAAAAAAAAAAAAAAAAACCTTAACCAAAAGCAACATTATAAGCAAAACCCAGACTTGAAAAACCCTAAATTCAAAACACAAACAACCCAAACCATCAAATCAAATCCAAACCAAAACTCGAACAAAGGGGTTCGTTGAATAACATAACAGAAGATTTACCAGTGAAGGGCTTCCGCTTGACACAAGGATCAAGTTGATTACACCACCGAAGTCGACACGACTTCCCTGACCGCCCAAGGATCCCCCGAGCAATCAGACTCCAATTCCTCGCTCCGAACTTGGACACGAGTCGACTCAGAACCGAATCCTCCTCCGGCGACCACGGCCCCTTCACTCGGTCATCCACCTCCTTTGTGCCGCGTGAGAGAAGTCCTTGTGCCTTGCGCGTGACTGCCTGAGAGAAGAGGAGCATGTGCGTGACTGCGTGAGAGAAGGGGAACTTCCCTCAGTTCCCTATGATGTGCGACTGTGTGTGAGAGAACAAAGAAGGGAACTTCCTGTGTTGTGCACTTGTGCGGCTGTATGTGAGAGAACAGAGAAGGGGAACTGTTGATAGCCTTAGCCCTAAATCCTAATAGCAATTTTTTTTTTTTTTAAATATGAACCAATTTTTTTTTTTTTTTTAAAGTTGCCCCCCCTGGTCCCTGAATAGGTCCGCCCATGCTTGGGATTACAAATATCAAGATGCACTCACTGATATTGGTGGTAATAGCATACAATACAATTAAAGACATCAACTTCAGAGTTTCAAAATTTTTAAGCACATCAAAGGCGGCTTAGTACGAAACTTAGTAGAAAACCTTAATCGCTATAATACATTTGAATTAGCAAACCTTAGTAGAAACCTGCACTTAAAGTTGTCATCACATAGAACACTCACTGTGCATGTGCTTCCATGTTCCATCCCTTTGCACATTTGCACTCAAAACCATCACAAATCACACCATCATGACAAGTCAACTAATCCCAACTATGATCCATTTCACTATCTAAAGAAGTGATGTTGTTTCGTGATTCTCCTCCTCCTCCTAGTGGAACAACTTGAAAGGATTGTTTTCTTGGTTGCATGTAAGTATGTAACATGACCCTATAAGCCCCTGAACCCTAAACCCTGACCCGGCACCATGCACCCTCTTTGCCCAAGTTGGTGTTTTTGCACAGTATGACTATGATCACACAGTACTTGTTGTTGCATTAAAAGTAAATCGTGCACTTGGACAGCTTTTGGGAGTGAAGAGTGTGCTTGTCATTTGGGGATGGCTAGAGCCAATTAGGGTTTGATCAGACTCTTGAGTTGAGGGAGTTCAGACTTCATGCACAGTGTTGTTTGATGTCAGTAGTCCACCACATGAATGAGTGAGTGATTATCTGGACTTGGTTTCTTTCTTTCTTTCTTTTGTACCCAATTTGTCTCAAGAGCTAGATTCTACATGGCCATCATGTTTGCACTTGAGTTGTTGTGAAGAAGATTGGTCATTGAATTGATGGGGAAGATTCTCATGACCTAAACGGACCTACATAGGAAATGCTTTGTGGGACCTCTTTATACTTTGGCATAAATAATTTTATTTAGGTAAAATTCCTGAAAAAATACTAGAAGTTACAAACATAACATAAATGATACCAATAACAACTCCTTGATAGTTAGAGGTCTAAAATTGATTTAAGAGGCGATTTTAGGTCTTGAGGGTATTTGTGTCTACACCTTAGGATCAGTTTCACTTTCAATCAGGATCACACCTTCTAGGGCGATCGACTGTTGCTTCATGGCGACTCATCCAGCCGGCCATGGCACACCTCCCACCTTGGGAGATGGAGGAGCTCCGGCTGAGCCACCCAAGCCGTTACCTAGATCCTTTTTTCAAGCATTGGGAGTTGTTAAGGTTATCGTCATCGATATAGAGCCATTGGAAGGCTCACATTTTAGAAAAGAGGGAAATCAGATGCGCATCGATTGGAAAGTTCGGTAGAAAAGTATGCCATTGTTTTGAAATTTTCTAGCTATCGCTCGTCTCTCATGGCCATTAGAAATACGATTCATAAAACCTGGGGAGTTATTGGCGATTTCACAATGGGTTTACTTGACCCTAGGCATGTTATCGTAAGGTTTCAAGTGGAAGAAGAGGTGAAGAAAGCGCTATCTAGAGATTCCTTTTTGATCTATGGATCGGAGTTAGGTTTAAAGCCTTTCGATGGCATCATGATTTCGATTTTAAGGGGGATCCGATTCGGGTGCCGTTCTGGATCGATCTCCTTGGGTTACCGCTTCAGTTCCTTCATCCCATGTTCCTCAAGGAGGTTGAGGATTCCCTAGGTACTTTTCTACGTATATGGATGAAAGTACACAGTGTTAGGGGTGGGCATCCCATCCCGCAATCCTGATCCTGTCCCGTCCCGATTTTTTTGGGATTGATCAATCCCGTCTTGTCCCGATCTACAGTGGGATGGGATCAGGATGAAGATTTTCAATCCCGCCCGTCCTGTCCCATCCCGAATTAATTTTCTTATATATTTATTATTATTAATTTTAATACATTTTTAGGAGTGTAATTCTTTTTTAGATCAAATATTGATCATATTATGAGATACATATTGATCATTTGAGATATGTATTCACTCAATGATGATATAAGCACAAGTCACTCTATGATGATATAAGCATTATAAGATACATATTGATCATTTGATTGTATCACCAACATATTCTCTCTCATTCACACTTGTCCATCCCATTTTTCTAACATTTATCTCCTAATATTTTACATGTTGTGTTGCTTATCTGGTTGTAGTTTTAAACTTCATCTTGGAGTATTTCTTTTTTTGGCACATTATTAGAAAGCTCAATGCTTGTTTCTTATTTCCATTGGTCTCTACAAGTTAAGTATACAAAATTTCAGCAAATTGGTCTCCGCAACTTGTATAAATGAACACATGCTTGGCACATTTACAACAAATTTTTTACTGCCTGCTGATCCTGTCCCATCCCGAACACGTTTGAGATGGGACGAGGTAGGGATGAGTCTATCCCGTCCCGATCCTAAATGAACGAGATGGGATAGGGATGAGGTCCATCCCATCCCGTGCCCACCCCTACACAGTGTTACACCAAACCCAGAATAGCAAGGATTTGTGTAGAGATGGACTTATCGATGGCTTTTCCATCCAAAATCTGGATTGAAATCTCAAAAAGTAAGGGTTTTTGGAAAGAAAAAAAAAGTCATCTTCCCGGGCTTCAAGTATTGCGAATATTGCACAATGATTGGTCACCAAGATTCTTATTATAGGCAACGATTGGGTCAGAAGAGGAATCGACCTCAAGTTTTGGATGACAGTGTAAAACAAAAAGGGGATTTGGAGAAGCACAAAGGGGTTAAACAAGTGGTTAAATAGGTCTATATTCCAGTGGGTAGTCAAAAGCTAGAGATTGGCCAGGATGCAATAAAAACCAGTGGGGGTAAAGACGGAAATAAAAAGGAACAGGATCAGGCACAAAATGTTGAATCAATACAAGTTGTCGCAGGGTTGGAAAACATTCAAACTGTAGGGAAGGAAAACTTCATTGTTAAAAACAACTTTGCTCCATTAGAGATCTTAATAGAAAAGGAGGTCATTGAAAACAAAGATGGTGTGTCCCATACGAAAGCTACAGTCAGGGAGGTTGACACAGATATTACAGCTAGTCAGAAAGGTAGTGATTCAGTGGTAAAAATTTTGGTAGATGCAGGTTACTCTATAGGTGAAGCCAGAAGAGCAGTGAGAAATCACTTAAACTCATCCAACATCTCGACTTCACAAAACTCGACGATAATTCCCATTGTTATGGTTCCTTTTGATGATGTGGTCTGTTGATTATCTTAAAGTGGGTAGCGTGATGGAGAGGAAGGAAACCGGGAACGAGTTGTAGGGGAATGAGGTTAGGGACACTTTGACTCCTAATTTGGTGAAGAGGGAGGCTAAAACTGTTGTCAACGTTTTGGTTAACAAGGAGTCAGAGGGAGTTATCAAGGAGAGTGGTGGACTGTCAGATGGTGAGAAGGAAGGCAATGCACATCAAGTCCTGGAGAGTGGGTATTATTCAGAAGGATCAGGCAACAGAAAAAAGGAAAGTCTGGTAAATCAACTCTTTTACAGGGGTTAACAAAGGGACAAGGAATACGCGAGGTGTAGGGAAGCCAACAGTTTATGATGATTGAAAAAATTATGTTGTGGAATGCGCGAGGTGTAGGGAATAAAACTACCCGTTGCAGAATTAAAAAGCTCATCCGGGATAATAGTGTGAAGTTGCTAGCTATTGCATAACCTATGATTGCAGCAGACAAGCACATGGAAATTGAAGGTAAAATTAATTTCCTTTTTTCGTCTCTAATGAAGATAGGGAAGGTGAGATTTGGGTTTTCTTGGATAATGACTTAAAGGTAGATGTTGTGGATAGCTCAGATCAAGTTATTCATTGCAAGGTGACAGTTACCATCTCAAATCAGGTTTTTTTTATATTTCTTTTGTATATGCTATTGTCCTATTCAGGAAAGGCGGAGACTTTGGGATGATATGGTAAATTTTGGGAAGGGTCTCATTGAACCTTGGTTAGTGGAAGGTGACATTAATCTCATTTTGGAGGCAGGTGGAAACTTGGGGGTTAGACTTCCCGCATCTTCGGCCGTGTCAGAGTTTGCTAGTTCCATTTCAGCCTGTGGGCTTTCGGATCTTGGGTATGCTGGTCTGAGATTCACTTGGTGTAACAATCAACAAGGGGATAATAGAATGTGGGCAATGCTTGACAAATTCTTAGCCAACTCGGATTGGTTATTAGCTTTGCAGCCTACTCGGGTTGAACATCTCCTTCGCACGTGTTCAGATCATGCTTATCTAATGACCTCTCTTCCTCAGATGCCTAGATCAGGTATGTCCCCATTTAGATTTCAAATAATGTGGTCTACCCATAATGATTGTTGAGCTTTGTAGACTGTCATTGGAATATAACTTGTCCGTTTGTGGGAGCTTTGGATAGTTTGGGCTTTAAAATAAAAAATTTGAAGTGAAACTCGGGGAATGGAATAACAGGGTCTTTGTAAATGTTTTTAACCACTTGAGACGACCTGAAGATGAAATTCTACAACTGGAGTTCAACCTACTTCAAGGTTGGAATGTGAATGACTATGTGAATCTAAACAGATGCCAGGCGGAATATGAAATGATGCTGGTGCGTGAAGAAATATATTGGAACAAAAATCAGGTGAAAAAAGAAATGAAAGAAGGGGATGCATGCACAAACTTTTTCTTTGCCTCAGTTAAATCCAAACAAAAAAGGCGGGCCATCAGATTTAAATGGGAATCAGGTTACGGATAAAAAAAGAGATATTGCATGAAGTAAATAGATTTTTCCATAATTTGATGACATCCGAAGGGTGTAGAGACGACCCGAACATTATGGGGTGTATACCACACTTAGTTCAGGATTACGACTGTGATCTCCTTATGTAGCAAACCGAGTCTAAAGGAAGTTCGAAATTCCATTTTTAGTATTTACAAGGATAGTGTTTTATGTCCTGATGGATTCACTACCGATTTTTTTCAAACATGTAGGAAGTTTGTGGGTGTTGATATTTGGGAGGCGGTGAGTGAGTTCTTTGCGTGTCGTTCCCTTTCAGGATCTTTCACGGTGAACTTTGTCGCCCTTATTCCCAAAGTTGAGGAACCAAGTCAGTTTTCAGAGTTCAAGCCGATCAATCTATGTAATGTGATTTACAAGGTATTTAGCAAAATTTTGTGTTCGAGGCTGGCAATTTACTTCCAAGAATTATCTCATTTGAATAGAGTGTTTTTGTCAAGGGGAGGTAGATTACAAAAAAATTGCCTTAGCACAAAAAGTTATGAGATCCATTGGGAAGAAGATAGTTGGGAATAATCCCAAGCAGGGGTTCCCGTCATTCAACATGGGACAAAAGTATGTCTCCTTTCATGAAGGAATTGTTCGAATTTAAAAAATTTTGGTGGTCAATTCCACCTAGAAAATTGGCATTGCCATTGTGAGCTTTTTCAATGATAATTGGGCTTTGGGAGAACAGTTTCACCGTACAGGTTGGGCAGAAACAGAAAACAGATGGGTAGCTTTGAAAAAATGCATAGGGAAATGTTTAGGTCACTTGGGCCTTTTTGCAACGCAAAGCTCGGGATCTTTTTGAAGAAAGGCTGCGGGGTGATGCGGCGGAAATGGACGTCAAGATTTGGACTCCTACAAATGATGGTAAATTTTCCATTAGCTCTGTTTGTCAAATTCTCCGCAATAGGGGGCAGCATGATAGGTTTTGGAAGAGCTTGTGGCATCCTCTGTGTCAACAAAAAATTCTATTTTTGTTTGGAAGATAATTAAAAGAGCTATTCCGGTTGATGGTGAACTTAGGAGAATTGGGTTTAAACTGGCCTCGAAGTATAGTTGTTGCAGTACGTTGGGGGATGAAACTACTAAACATCTCTTTCTAGAAGGCGAACTAGTTAGAAGGGTATGAGCTCACTTTGAGCTTATTTTTTATGTGCATGTGCATAGAACAGTGGAGGTCAGGACACTGTTAGAATGTTGGTTCAGGCAGGCGAATAATTCATATCTTTCTGGTGTTCTGTTTCCACTCACACCCATTTTTACACTTTGAGAGATTTGGCTTCAGAGAAATAAGAAACTCTATAAAAGAGTAGAGGTTTCGAAAAATTATGTTGTGGTCAAAGTATATCATTGGATCAAGTGCGTTTCGAAACTTTTCGTCCCGAAGAAAAGAGATGGGAATCTCATACTTTTGCGTAGGTGGGGCATGCAGGTTAAAGCGGTGGAAACACAATTTCTTCGAGTAGTGTTTTGGGTCCCTCCTCCGGTCGGCTAGTTTGCGGTGAATGTGGATGGCTCTTCGATGGTGAATATGGCGACAAAGGGGGTGTGATAATTAGAGATTCAACATGAGTGTTTGTGGCTGCATATCAATTTCAGTTTGGGCAAGGATCTAATAACGCAGCAGAGACACGTGCTTTGTTGGAAGGGCTAAAGGTATGTAAGCAAAAAGGATTTCGTAATTGTTTGATCCAAACTGACTCTATGGTGGTCAAACAATGGTTTTATAGAGAAGTTGATGTACCATGGTTCTTTCAAAACTAGTGGGTGCAGATTAGAGAAGTTTAGGAGAACCTCCCAAGGAAGCCAAAATCGCTCCTTTTGTTGGATAAAATTAGAACGGGATATGTTAGGCGTTCATAAGTGGAAAAGGGATGTTGTTCGGGTATGGAGATGTTTCGCAGTCTGTTTAGTTTCAGATTGGGACATTGTTTTGGCGATGAAGTGCTCTATTTCTGCAAAACATAGGATGTTAGATGAGCTATGTTTTTGTTTGCTGCATGGATGGGAGAACCATGTGTGTTTAGAAGTTTGTTTTATTTTGAATGAGGGCGAGTTTATTAAGACAGTGGGTGATTCTTGGCTGCATCAGTTTGTTGAGTCTATGTTTGGTTTGTGTGGGCTGGTAGGATTCAAGTTTTAGTAAGTTATTTTCTTCATCAAGCAAGGCTGTTGCATTTTGGGAGTGGTCTCTTGTAGGTTGGGTTTTGGTTTGGGAGAGGTCTTGGCATGAAACAAGGCCTTTGGGTATCATAGGAGTTGTGCGATTTTGATTGGTTTTTGTTATCTTATTTTTCCGGCAATGTGTACTCCCGTGACTGTGTAACTCTTTTTGAAAAGTAATAAAGGTCTGCCATCCCATAGTTGACCCTTTCTCCCGGAGGTTCCGTTTAAACAAAAAAAAACTCCTTGCCAAACTGATATTGAGACCCCTGGAAATGATCAGTCTATCCTTTTATCCATTTAATAATGAGTGACAAATTGAGTTGACATGTAACTTGTGTCAGCGTGTGCCTTCCAATGAGAGAATATAATTTTCTTCTTCTTCCCTTTATCCTATTCCAGGTTCTCTTTCTACTGTAAAATATTTTTTTCTTTACACTTGATCTCACTAGTTCCGATGAGTCTCTTCCTCCCCAAGCTCTCAAGAGTGTTCTTCTTCAGTTCTACTATTCTCTTCTCACAAACACTTCTTGCTTTTATAAACTTGATTCCCTTTGAAACTTCTCTGTGAAGCTCAAGTCACTCGATTCTAACTCGGGTTTGGATGGGTTTTTCTTTTTCTTTGTTTCTACTTCTCTCTTCTTTGAATTTCCCTCACCCTACACTCAATTCTCAGTGCCAAAGTGATTGTCTGCATTTTATCGAACCTTGTGTGTTGTTTGAAGAATCTCGCATGATCAATTATTTGAAGTAATTGTTGAAGAAATCAATTGATCGAACCTTCTTTGTTGTTTGTTTCGTTTGGGTTTGATATACATATTTTGATTGATCGTAGAGAAAGAGTCACTAAAGAAAGTACTATCGAAAACCCATTTTTTTGCTCTGCTTCATTTGTCATGAGTGAACCTAAACTTTGGTTGAAAATATATATATACAAGAGTGACACGTCCAACAAGCCATTTGTCTCAATATATTGTAGTCGTCGTTGAAAGTAGATGGTTTCGTTGCTAAAATCTTGATCTAACTAAATTCGAGTTGTGAATTGGATTAAATTAGAGACATCGAAGTTAATCTTTGAAATTCGAAGTTTGGATTCGCTTGAGACCCCAAAAGAAGAAGTTTCATACTCTTCGTTTCGAAAATAAATGATGGAGTGAGACAGAACTCCAACTACATTAGTAATTATAACTAAATGATCACATAATTGTCGTCAAAATTAAAGTTTGCATCATCTCAAAATTGGAATTTTTGTACTAAATTGGTAAAATTTTTGCAAATTAGCCTAATAATAAAATTAACATTAGTCGTGAAAGGGTTTTGTTTGAATATTAACTGGTAAGAAAAAAGTATTGTAATTTTTACAAGTGTCAAGTTGATAAATAATTCATGAAATGGTTTATGTCCATTGATATAAAAAAAAATGCATTATAACCGTCACCAGTGCTTACTAAAGGTTAAACAGTACAAAGCAATTTAGTACCACAAACGATGTTAAAAGACTGGCGTCATTTTATTAACATAACCAACATATACTAAATTAACCAAAATATGAGCAATAAATGCATCATTCGACAACCAAAAAGACCACCACACTGAGACATACAAATGAGAGAACAAAAGCACCATAGCATTGGAAATGACATGTAGCTCCAAACTTCACCAAAAGAATTCTCCTAAACTGAACGCCATATAGATGTATAGCTTGATAAAAGACTCGCCATCGCGCATATGTTTTGATGTTGGGAGAGGTTATCGTAGAAAAAATAGAAAATGTTGAATAAATCGCTATAATATAATGAGTACAAAGGCAAATCCACTACCAACACAATAGAAAAAATAACGCCGGCCAATTCCTATGGTTTGATCAATCTCATATGAAACATCGTAATACGAATCAATAAACAAAAAAAAGTACTTCGCGGCTACCTACTAATTCTATTATCAATTTATAAAAAACATACAAAAAACTTCATCAATCATCCTACGATAGGTCATATATTTTTAGCGGCGTGGGTAAATTTAAGACTAACATGCTAGGCAAATTCAATTTCCAATCAAACAACACCAAACATATCTATGTTCTATTAACTCGCACAATGATTTATCGTTTGCTATGGTTGTATATTCAAAGTGAGTAAGACTAAAGTCCATATTAACTAATAGGGATTGAAGGATGATGCTAAACACTTGAAAGTGATCCACATGAAGCTCAAGTTGTTAGTTGTTAGGCTCAAACTTAGATGGCCGAGTAATGATGACAAGAAATGAATAGAGACGAGAAGATAAATGGAGAGAGATGGTGAATCGAAATGGAGAAAGAGGATAAGAGAAATGCAAAGAGATGATAAAGAGATACAGATGGTGATAGACACTAATAGTAATTTTAAACAATTTTCTTCAACTACCAACAACTAAAATTATAAGACAAACCATCACAAACGAAGAAGAAGGGAGAACACAAAATTTTCCATGAACAAGATAACAAATGAGAATGCAATGGTTTCCATTTTAATGGTTTTTTAAATTTTGGGAAAGAAGAAAAGACGGGAGAGGAGTGAAGTGTTGTAGCAAGTAGTAGAACAAAAGTGTAAGAGAAGTAGTTTTCCATCAATGACCCTTTATTTTTCTTTTTTCTAAATATCAATTAGGAAAAATGGTAAAAATATCACTAAATATCAAATTGGGAAGGGTTGCTATTGGGTATCATTTTAATAATTTTTGAAACTTCTAGTATTTTTTTTTTCCAGGAATTTCCCCTTTTATTTATATATAATTGACTTTTTGGTAAAAATAAATAATAAATATGCAAATTAAAATGTTCACAACAACCAGAGTGTGTTTAATTTAGGCTCAACAATAGAAAATATCTCTCGTATAAGGAGGTCACAAACAATGAGAGTGAACTTTACTCTCAGACAAGGATTGTGATTTCATTTATTGAGGTAATTTCAGTAAGTTGATTTTAAGAAATATTTCATTGAGTATAGAAAAACTGTAAAAATTTCAGTTGTAATTTTGAAGCTATCAATATAATTTAAGCATTTTAAACTCTTACATACTACATAAAGAGCCTCACGAGACTCATAATATCATACAAACTACATATTGCATAAGAATCAATTATATAACAAAATTTTAATACTAAACTAAGCTTATAAGATGTTAAAATGTATGAAAATTGAGACTCACCTAATGAAAGAAATAAATATTTTGGATTTCGAAAGAAATTTTGGTAACTAAAAAGCAGAAATATTTCATGAAATTTCAATATTTTTCGAGAAATCACATTCCTTGCTCTCATTAAGTTTTCTTGAACATGTGGATGAGATAATTAATTAAAAAGTCAATTTATTGGTGAGTACAAATAAATATAGCTATTTGAATCATTCAGTACATTAGGTTATCAATTTATAAATCAGTTCTCCCTTCCACATACCATATTAGAGCTCCATAGTGCTAAAAAAGGGTTTGATGGCTAAAAAGATTACGAAAACATTTTCGCACCTCTGAAATTTTAAGGTAGGTATATACATGTGTCACCCTTTGACTTTGCAGGGTAAAGAAAAATGGATTAGATATTCTCTTGACTAGGGGTGGATATGGGACGGGATGGACCTCATCTTATCTCATCCAGTTCATAAGGGATCAAGACGGGATAGACCTCATTTCATCTCAAATGGGTTCGAGACAGGATGAACATGTACACAAAATAGTCATCCAATGAAAAATAATAAAACAAAAATTCAATTTCATGTTGTTGACACACCAATAATGCCAATTTATGTACATATAACTTTCATTATAACAATATTAAATGTCATATAAAATTTGTGGAGGTTACCTTACAATGAAATTAAGTTTGTCAAGTGAATGATGGTGGATGGAAGGAGCCCCCCATAGATCCTTCTTGCATATTTATGTAAGAGTTGAAATATCTTTCAAACAAGATATAATTAGGAGCAATGTTCTTAAGTTGTCTTAATATAAGTTCAAAAATGAAAAATACTGCTCATTTACCAAATCTTCAACTACATAACTCAGTGCAAAAATTACCCAAACCATCATTTGCCTTTATTTTTTACAAGAATAATTGTCTTATCTAAACAAAGAGTATCAAATCAAGCAAGTAATTTACAAGCAATAGATGTTTTGATTTAATTTCAACACATCATAAACTTTCCTTTAGAAGAGTAATTTGATAAAATTAATAATAATAAATATTAAATAAATAAATTTAGGACTAGACGGGATTGAAAATCTTCATCTCAATCTCATCCCACTCCAGATCGAGACGGGACGGGATAAGTTTGATCAATCCCAAAAGAATCTGATAAAAATCAGGATGGGATGGGACTAGATCGGGATCGCGGAATGGAATGCCCACCCCTATTGTTGACCGTTAACAAAGAGAAGAACATAATGTCAAAATAGAAAAACCTTACCACATTCATAGTAGTGGTATATACATATAACTATGTTGAGCTATTAGATGTTGGTATAAGATGGTTGCTAGTTCCGGATGCTAGACAGATACCTAATGTACTAATGAACATAGTGTGTATGATTAGAATGTCTAAACTTGTAACTTTAGCAATTTTTGGTTTGTGATATATGAGTATCTTCCTGTACGAGCTCAGTGAAACTTTCCTATGTATAATAATTTTTTTTTAATTAATTAGGACAATGAAACTTTCAGGTATTCTTAATTAGTTAGGACTAGGTGTAGGTGCGGGACGGGATAGACCTCATCCATATCCCATCCCATTCATTCGGGATCGGGATGGGATATACCTCATGTCGACCTCATCCCATCTCAAACGGGTTCGAGATGGATCAACAAGATTTCATCGAACAAAACAACACATGTTGGGCTGATTTCATGGAAAATCCCATACTTGTGTGCATTCTCAAAGGATAACTTGATTCCAATAGTTAGTGTCTCATTAAATCTTGCAAAATTCTAAATGTCGAGGAAATGAGCGAGGAAACCAGCGAGGGAAGTGAGGTGGAGGGGGGTGAACCGTTCACCCCCCTCGGGAAGAGAGCGCAAAAAACAACGGCCCGCATCCCGAGGGGGGTGAACGGTTCACCCCCCCTCCACCTCACTTCCCTCGCTGGTTTCCTCGCTCATTTCCTCGCCATGTAGAATAACTCTTAAATCTTACTGCTGAAGTAATTGATGACAATTAAGATATGGACAATGACAATACATTTAGGATCTTGATTTGAACTTCCCATTTTGTGGATTTCATGCTTTCCCAGACCAGGATTTTAAGTTTCAATTACTTAAACACTAGCCATATTTGAAGCCCAAAATTTCAATACCAACTCTCACATCTCTAAATACAAGAAGACTCTTATTCTCAGCGTCAATATTTACTCCACTTTCACAGTAACACAAATGTTTTCAATAGAGTTCTAATATCTGATTGAAAATGGATGTTTAAGGTATGTATCATTGATCATATACATATTGTTGATGATTGATCATATGTTTTTTTTTTCATAATTCACTGTTGATATGTGAGAATAGAAGCAACCGAGCTGGACTGCAGACTACATTACTTTGTACCGTAGATCTCACCGGAGAGTCGGGAGCTTTTTTTCTTTTTTTAATCACTTGAAAATTTGTACAAGTCAGTACTATACTATGGAAATACAAACAATTGCTAAATGATCTATTTGAAACTTAAATACTAAAAAAATATTAAAATTATTAATAATAAATATTTAAGAATCATTTCGGGACGAGACGGATGGGCGGGATTGAAATTCTCCATTCCGATCCCATCCCACTCAGATTGGGATGGGATTGATCAATCCCAATAAAACTAAAAAAAAAACAAAACGGCATCGGGATCGTGGGATGAATGTCCTCCCTTAATTAGGACAAAGAAAGTTCCCTTGTTGGAATGTTTCTTAGTTGAATTAAAAAATGCTAGGAAATCAGGTTTTTGCAACAAGGATGACGTGGCATGATCTCAAAAGAACGATGAAATCCCCAAAGAATTTATGTGTATCTCGAGGTTGCAAAAAACTCCTCTAACAATGCACCACATCATCCTGGTTGTAAAACATGATTTTTCTTCTTTATTCTTTCCACATTGACTCTGAATCGTTTTTTTCACATCAATTTGGGACAAAGTTCAAAATAAACATTATTGTGAAAGACATTAACCAAACTTCCATTCATAAAGTTAACATAATCCCATTATTATATAATACATGGAAGACAACTTTGAAGCTACCTTGTTATAATTTCCAAGGGGCCCTCCTACTTCAATAGAGTGAAGTAGGCACGTGTAGTAGTAATGTGACATAGTAACAACCAAGCTGAGTGACATATAGTAATCATGGAAGAGTTTATAATATGGTATGATTTTCATACAAAATCTAAACTAATCACCCCATTAAGTATCTCAAATGATCGGATTACATATTGCCCATCACATGGGACTTTGTACAAACTAATCTAAAGTAATGAACGTGTGTGTCCAAATTATGTATTTGTTTTTTGGGTTCAAAAGCCTTCTCTCCACTGTCTTCTCTCTTTCTTGGAATGTGAGTTTATAGTGATGAGACTAATTAATTAAGGATTCTTAAGCATAATAAGCCGCAAAGAGAAATGCATAATAAGGACCACATTTGAAAAGGGTTTCACTTTGCTCATCATTGTTTGACCGCTAGCTCAAGGAGACAAATGGGTTGTTAAATCTTTTCTTAAACATCTTGTCTCAAAAAATTTGAGTTCTCTTGGTCGCCCTTTTAAGAATATGGTCCAACAATTTCGATTATTTTAGGTGGGGGTGACTAGTTTATAAATCCCGTAAGATGCATTACAGCCCTAACTTTGGGAAATACCAAGAAAAAATGGCTCACCAATGGTGATAATTGAACCCGGAAACTTTCAAGCCTAATGTTTGATAGCATGAGATCTCATAACCAGGATCCTACACCATTTTAACCGCCTTTGTTCAACCTTGAACTAGTGATATTACAAATAGATCGTTAGTTTTTTTTTTTTTTTTTTTTTTTTTATAAACAATTCAGTTGGTGATCAATGGTATAAAATATATTTGAGATGTTGTACTTTTCCACTTAGGGTCTGTTTGGTTGCACAAAAAATAGATATGGAAATTGAAACCATTTTCGTGAATCCGATTTCGAGGACTTCTCCACGGACTTGGATTTCCATGAATAGTGAAAAAACACTCTAATGAAGAATCAATTTTCTGTCAGTAAATAGACAACCAAACATCGAAAATCTGCATGACTAGGGAAATGAAAAATAAAATGACTAACCAAATATACCCTTAAATAAAGATAAATATATGAATAAATAAAAAAGAAATATGACCTCAAGTCCCTCATTTGCACTAGTATGCATTATGTAGGACAACAAACTAATTTTTTCACTAAAAGAAAGATAAATATGTGAATAGATAAAGTTTTGGACAGTTTCGACATTGTTCCTTGAGATATGTGTTAAGTGGGATAAAGAGAATTTATCTATAAATATCACGAAGTGAGCGAGAGCCCACCATGGACGTGACACAAGCTGACTAACACCCATTGTCTAAGACCACCCATAAGGGTGATTATCAAACACTCACAAAGACCGTTTATCAAGACATTTAATGACGGAGATCTAAATACGTATATCGAGGAACGATGTCGAAACGGTCCGAAACTTGACACATTGTTCTATAGGGTGAGCATGGGACGGATGGACCTCATCCCGTTTTTTCAGGATTGATACGAGATTGGGATGGGATAGACCTCATCCCGACCTCGTCTCATCCCAAATGGAATCAGGACGAGACGGGATGAGCATGTACTAAATAGCCTCCAATGAAGAATAACAAAAGAATTTCATCTCACATTTCCCAAACATCAATAATGACAAATTTATCTACATATAACTTTCATCATAACAATATTAAATGCTATGTAAAATTTATGGTCCAATGAACTTACGACTTTTTATGTCAAGCATCCTCTGTATGCAAAACTAATATAAGCTCGAAGATAAAAATATTACTAATTGGCCAAATTTTCAACTACATAACTCAAAGGGCAAAACTAACCCAAACCATCATTTGCATTTATATTCTACAAGAATAATTATCCTATAACCAATCTAAAATGTGAAAAAAAAAAAAAAAAAATTCATGGGTTTTATTTGACCTAAAATATTCAAGCTAGAGTTTCTACCTAAACAAATAATACCAAATCAAACTTTTAATTTTTCAAACAGTAGATGTTTTAATTTAATTTGAACACATCCTAAACTTTCTCTTAAAAGATTAGTCTGATTAAAATTAATAATATAAATATTAAATAAATAAATTCGGGATGAGACGAGATGGGCGGGATTGAAAATCTCTATCCGATCCCTTCTCATTTTTTTAATTGGGTCATTAACCATTTTTATTCATTTATTAATCCATGCATGAAGGCTACATGATTGACCCTGTAGGATTAACAAAAACAGGCCCGAAGGCTATTGTTGCCACTTAATATCCTCATCACCTCATTTTGAATGGAGACTTGCTTTCGCTCTGGTCCAGTCCATCTAAGCAACTTCATTCAATACCTGAAAGCTTATCAACGATGGAGCTTGTAATAGTCGAGCGAAAACTCACAAAATCCTAATTGGTAAGACTCGAACTCGCAACCTCTCACAAGGAGAGTGGATGTCCGACCAACTGAGTTACAATTAGTGGATGATCTCATCCTACTCTAAATCGCGACTGGACTAGATCGAAATGAGTTTAATCAATCCCAAAAAAATCAAAAATGAATGAGACAAGACTGGAATGGGATCAGGACGAGATGCCCACCACTAGGTATGAATCACCTGCAAGGTAAAATGCTTCCATCCATACAATCTCAGTTGTTCACGCTTGGTTATGACTTCTTGGAAAGATTGGACTATTGGATGCAGGGGACCTAGAATGGATTTATCGGAAGCCAAACACCACCTTAACTTTGTTAAACATTGCACATATTTCATAACAATGGTTTTGTATAAGACTCCATCAAAGGCACTATGTTTTACTTTACTTTCATTTATTTATTTTTTTGGAAGTGCAAATTTACTTAACTTATACCAAGAAGGTTGGGAAAATCATGTGTTAGTAGGGATGTAATTAGCAATCATTTTATGTGCAGGCAATTAAGAAGGTTAAAAGAAAGGAAATTTTCGAACTGGTTCCAACGAAACTGGGGGCATTTTCGTCTCAAAAGATTAGTGTCTGATACTAGGGGTGGGCACGGGATGGGATGGGACGAGATATACCCATCCCTATCCCATCCCGTTCATACGGAATCGGGACGGGACGGGATGGGAAAAACCCCATCCCGACCTCGTCCCATCCCAAACGGGATCGGGACGGGATCAGCGGCATCCAAAAAATTTGAAGCAACATCCAAAAAATTTGAAGCAACATTTGCCAAAAAATTTGAAACAAACATCCAAAAATTTTGAAGCAATATATACCTGTAATTCTGTAAATAATTTGAAGCAACATCCAAGAAGTGATAAACTGTAAATAATTTGCTATGTTCAAGATGACTTCTGGACTACAGCCAGAATTTAACTATCATTTCTTAGTAATCTTTATGAACATTGTAACAAAGAAAAAGATGCTTTCAGTTATTCAATCAACTAGGAATTTATGCCATCCTTCAGTATCTGTTCAGCTACACAGCAAACACATCAAGTTGTCAACTATTGAATGGAACCTACTAAGGGAAGCTCTCAGCCCAAAGTCTCTATCTGACTGAACAATCCTAAACCTTGACCACATTCAACTCTAGAGGAGTTTTAAAAGTTACGCTACTTAAATTACCAACGTTGTGTATAAAAATCAGTTTTAGCCATCTTTTGAGTTAGCTTAATTACTTTCCCAATTTGGACATTTATCTATATAATTTGAAACATTGCAGGGAAGTGATTGTTGGATATGGAGCCCAAAATGATTAATGGTATTCAAAACAGTCAATATCATAATGTAAAAACATATTTGTGTTAGATCATCAAGATGGCGCAAGAAACAATCATGGAAAATTAGTGACCATCACTATCATTAAAATAAATAATTAAATAATATTAATAAATTAGTTCGGGACGGGACGGGATTGGCGGGATTGAAAATCTCCATCCCATCCCATCCCATTCTAGATCGGGACGGGACGGGATCGGGATTAAATTATTCAATCCCATTAAGACCCGGAAAAATCGGGACGGGACGGGACGGGATCGGGACGGGAACGAAATCGCGGGATGGGATGCCCACCCCTATATGATACTCGACAGGTTCTGAATGGTGGATTCCAACCTCTTAAATATCCACCACGTGGAAGTGGTCCACTTAACTTCCCAACCTCTGAGTGGTGGATCTCACAACTCACTAAAAGAGCTAGCTACTCAGCTCGGCTTCAAACCTAGTCAGCTCTTTCCATGACGTCATCATCCACGTCAGCAACCATCTCACTCTCCTTTGCGCGCGCATAAAAAGGCCTTCTCAACTCATCAGTGTTGTTCATATCAAACCTCAACACACATTCGAAACAAACCACCACCATGTATGACTACAGCGACCTTTTCGGCCTAACAAGCACCGATTTACTCGGCTATTCACATCCTCCTGATTCCTCCCCTCCCATCTACACACCACCACTTACTGTACCAAATTGTGATTTGGACTCGGCTGCTTTTGTTGGCTTGAAATCCGAAGTTGGTTATAGTAGCAGCAGCAGCAGCTATGGTTCACCGAATTTGGTTCAAAGGAGCTTGAGCAGCCATTCTCTACACAATAAGAACTCCTCCTTTTACCATCTCATCTTCTCTTCACTTGATGAATCTCTTCCTCCTCCTCCTCATCCTCATCCTCATATTTTGGACTTTGATACTGGTCCAATGAGAAAGGTCCATAGCACTGGCGATTTAGAGGTACCTACTATTTTAAATGATGAAACACACCTTCCTCATATAAATTTAATTAGTTGCCAATTTTTTTTTTTTTTTTTGGAAATGTTATTGATTGGGTTGCTCATGTAATAGGGAAATAATATGGTACGAAAGAGTGGTCGATCAGAAAGCCCATTATCAAATGAGAATTATACCATCGAAGGGATCAACAAGGCCATTCGGTACACTGCTGAAGAGCGAAAGGAGAGAATTGAAAGATATAGAAGCAAAAGAAACCAAAGGAATTTCAACAAGAAGATCAAGGTAAAAAAAAAAAAATTCACATTTCTTTGTATCTATCTCTGATACCTGGGTACTATGAGACAATCTCATCTTACATTGCATTTTCAATAGTTTGTTACATGGTAAATGACAATTAGCTTACTGCTTACATGTTTTGTCTATGTAGTATGCATGTAGAAAAACATTGGCAGACAGTCGTCCAAGAATTAGAGGCCGATTTGCAAGGAATGACGAAATGGGAGAGAATTCATCGCAATACCAATGCAACCAGATGGGAATAGGAATAGGAATAGGAATAGAAATAAAGGAGAACACAGAGACTGATGATATTGCTTGGCAACATCTCTATGAAGCATTTTCTATCATGCCTCATTAGTTGGACTAGTAATGTATGTAGTAAAGGGTATTATTATATTAGGACCAAGTTAACCATCTCAATGTGATTGTTAATTGTGAATATATTAATTTAAACATGTTTTTAATCATTGAGTTGGGAGTTTGTTATTGCACATCAATCAAAATCTTTCACTCACTTCCCATCTCTCTCTCCCTCTCTCGCTCTGCAAAAAGGATACAAGACATGAATGCGATGGCCATGACGTGATAGTGAAGATGAGGTTTTCTAGAATGCTTATAGGAGGACTGCTACAATTGGGGCCAACTCTAATGTTCACTTAGATTGGGACATAAGTGTTGAATATGTCTACATACCATGTTTTCAAAATTACTGCAAAATGTTTCGATACGTTAATTTAAAATTTCTAAACATGAACCTAAAAATTAAAAAAAAAAAAAAAAAAAAAAAAAAAAAAAAAAGGATAATAAAATTAATGATCAAGTCTAATATGTCCCCTCTGCTTGCCTTTATGTTGATGGAAAAAGACCCGATATGTCCAACAACACATGATTTGTAATATGACTTCCATTTGCTTGTGTAATGATTGTTTACGACTTGGTATCCTCAATGTAAGCTTTAGGGAATACCGCGAACAGTGGTAAAGAAGACCAACAATATTGATTAGATTATTTCTTCGTTTTCCCACTGATCAAAGTGAATTTTGGGTATTTTCTTTAAAAGTTGTACATTGAAAAGGAGGCCAAGGTCTTCTAACTATCATAGATGACATTTACACCAACTAATCCAGCTTGAGCACTAAACGTGGAATGGAGTATTCATGGACTTCTCTATATTATTATTATTATTATTTTATTTTTAAATTTATTTTTTTTATGAAATTAAACCCAAAATAGCTTTGGCATTGGACTGAAAAGAAATTTTAACAAACAAAAGGGGATCCCAAAAGATGTTTTGACAACAAAAAAGGATTCAGACACAAGTTTGCTTTTTTCATTTTTCACAACATAAAACAGAGACTATAATATTTGGTGCAAAGCCAAAATATACTTCAAGAAAGCCTGTATATATGTATGTATAATTTTCTGCTTTGGGAGAGCAGACAAATATTTTAACCAAAACACAAGGTTAATTTCAAGCATAACGTGGAGACTTTTACGTATTTTCTCTTCTCTCTTTCTCCCCCACCCCCTCAATTTTTCATCTTGATAACATAAGCATGTTGTATCAACTTTTAGTATAAGCATTTTGTATCTGATCAGCTTCCAGGACAAGACTTCAGTTTGAGTCTTTAAACAAACAAACTCATATCTCCTTAAAGGTCAATTTTTTTGCTGCAGACCACTGGAGTAGTGGTCAGTCTATTTCTGAAAGTGATCAATCAGTCTTAATAATTTTTTGGTCTTAAATCAACAAAGCCTGGCCAAATTAAGTATCATTATCAACTCCTCCACAAAGCTAGACTAAGCATCAAACCCCACTTAATGCTTTTGCTCTAAGCAAAACAACTAAACTAAACAAAGGTTTACAATGTCCACTAGCATCTAAAGCAATAGTATCTCTTAGCACGCTGACTTAAACTACAAAGATTTTGATCCAGCAATGCAATCTCATTTCCACTGCATTTAAAGTGTTTGTTTTGGCTTTACAAGCCATAATGTGTCTGTCAGAACCGGCTTTACGACCTAAAGTATGTATAATATGGAACAACTCGTGTATTTGGAGTTTAAATTATGATAATAATTGAGTCAAAAATTAGTCTTAGAATCTGGCTTTATTAGGCTTTATAGGGTGATTAAATAGTGTTACTATTCTGTTGAGGACTGTCCTTTGTCCTGGAAGGGATAGGTACCCTAGAGGTTGGAAGGTAGATTTCTGGATTCTTGTCGGCACCATTACACAGTCGTTGGATTAAAAAACTTAACAGGAAGAATTTTGAAAGAGAATCTAATATGCCTGTGGAAGAGTAGATGGCTGAAATCAGGATTAAGTCAGCTTAATCTTTGAGGTAATCTTCAGCACCAAGTTTTATTAGTTCAGGAGCAATGATAAGGAAGCCTAGCTAGAGGACCACCACTGTAGTTCACAGTTAATCGGGATTGCCTTCCTAAAAGTGTCTCTTCGCAAAGAACTCACTTTATGCTTGCCCCATTCATGTATTTTGAGCCTAATCGTTCAGACAGCAATAATTAACCATAAAAATATTACATGGCCTATGAAGGAGAGATTGAACCTTCCAACACAGAAAGAATATGTCCTTGCATTAGGATTGATCTCTGTCAAATTCACAGCCTACCATTGTCATTGTACACACGGGCTTTTTTAATCCTTTTGAGTGCTTCTCATGGGATTCACTGCAGAAAAAAATCTTCTCAGTTTTGGCTTCATATCAGGGACTTCAAAGCACCAAAATAGATTCTCTAAAATATTTACATTACTCCACTAAAACAAACACTTGTGCCCTGCTTACCCATGCGTGCCGTGGTGCCTCTTCCAGGTATTGGTTAAGGATCGCTCTTCCTAACTAGGCTCACGAAACTGATCAATTGCTTTATTATGCAAGAATTTAGAGCCATCATGAACTGCAAACATTTCCACTTAACACGTGCTGAAAGGCGAACAACAAAATACTTACAGGTACGACCATTTTTTAGCTTACAATGCCAAGATTACCTCAAAACGAACTGTATCCTTTATCCACAAAACCGCCATTAAATAGATCCCAGGTTATCTCCATACCAAATCCATTTGATTCAATTCTGTCCAGGATTTGAAAATACAATAAGGATGATTTTTTGAACCATTAAACAGATTTTACTTATACTGGTGTTACTCAGAATTGGGAGCACGGAGCAGGATTGACAGGTGGATATATTATCAATTCAGGCATTCCTTGCCTGACTCGCCATTTCTCGGTTCTGCTCCACCAGCTTCCTGCAGGTGGTTTTTGGAAACACTCCAACCCACAACCCCAAACTTCTTTGAAAGCCTTGATCCTGTAAAAGGTAATGAAAAGTTTTTGCATTTTGTTTGTGCAACAATCTTTTGTGCTACTCCACCGGAACCCTAAAATCTTGAAGGTTTACTATTTTTTTTTTTGGTGGGTACTGAGGATATGCTCTAATCTAGGGTGATGAAAGAGATTCTTTGGGTGGAGGTGGAAATGCATTACAAAACAAAAATTACATCTTCGTCTACAAACTAAGTGCTCATTGACGGCCCTTGAAGCCATTCATCGGTAGGAAATCCTAAACATGCAAAAGCGTCATTTAGGAACACTATCCTCGTTGCCTCAAGATTAGGATGTAGAACACAAAGTACCATAAACATGCGCAAGTTAGAGATTCAAATTCCTATTGGTACTAGAAACTGGTGCCATTTTTTGTTGTACATTCAAATTCCTAATTGTTGTATTCTAGTTTCCAACCAGAACAAATGTAATTTGTTCCGATCACAACTCACAACGTAACTCAATAAAGAAATACCCTGAATTTTAGCTTATCTTTAAGCATTCTCTAATGAGGAAAACTTCTATGAACTATGGCCTTAAGAGGAAACCGGTACTCTCTATAGTTCATTTCTGTCGTTTTTTATTTATTTTCGTAGCACGTGATAACAATTTTAGCTTCTCAACGATAGGAAGAATAAATTACTTCAGATGAATGCATATAGCTTTGGAAAAGGGAAAACATACACTAACTCTGAGCAATGCTACAAAACTCATTACATATACATAAGCAAAATCAATTGAAAGAAACCAATTCAGGTTCAGTTCAAGGATGCAGATGGTGAAAATAATATTATAATATCTACGTTACCTCGCTGATGATCATCATCCTTTTAATTTACTTCTGTAGAGATCTATTCAACCAAACAGAATTTTAACATTGCAGCCTGAATTTATTGCAGTATACAAAGCACCCAAAAGAAACACCAAACTTCCTACAACAAACTTGAAAAACAAGGAAAACTAAAGCCTAGAATGGAAAAACTTACACTATCAACTGTTATGATGACTTGTCACTGATCAAAACTGATATATAGCTGTAAGAACAGCTGGTCCCTGACAGCAAATTTATCTAGTTCTTCGGTTCCTAAGTTTACTTCTATAAAAGTATAAAGACATCAATTTACTCTTGAAAGGATAATGCAAGGCTCCAAGAGAAGTTGTTTGTCTAATTTTGACTTTCCCTGCAGAAAATAGAACCAGGAAAACATCAGCAATCACAACAATAACAGACGATATGAGGGCCGAAGCGAACCAACTTAACCATGGGTTTTGCTTCAAGAGTCATAATGCCCTTCAGTAATACCTTGTAGAAACCTTCAAAATGATACATATTCTGGAAATGCTAAACAATATCGAAAACAAAACTAACTGCAATTTGAGAAAGTATTCAAATAAATTAATAAATAAAATAAAACAAGTAACATGATAAGCTAGACATGAAGAAAAGTTTATTCGGAATAGGATGGCATAGTTACATCTGGGCAGCGAGGAAGGCACTTATTGGAACAGAAAATAGACAACAATTAAGAACTCAGCATTTAAGCAAATAGAAAATTACCCAACTTATATCATGAAGTTATCAGACCAAAAAATAAATAAATAAATAATAAAAGAGAATAATCATGGGATGTGATACATGAGAGTAACCCCACCCCATCTCCAAATATCTGCTTTAAATATTATAAGCTCTACTGAAATACCCATTGATTTCCTTCTTTCCACAAGACCCCGGGACAAAAATAAGGAATTCTCTGCCAAAGCCAAAACTCAATAGCAGTCAATGTTTCAGGAACTGGTTCATAGGGAGGAATTGAAAACTCAAGTAACTTATATTCATTTCAGAAATAATACCCACCACGCTTTGCAAACTCGCACACGTGGTCAATAGATTCATCAAATGAAGATGGATACCCGTATCTCTGCAGCAAGTACCAAGAACAAGTGATATGGACATCTCATTGCTGGATTTTCCCTAGCCAAAGCTCCAGTGAAATTTTGGGACAACGGCGACAAACCTAAGGAGGACACTTTTATGGTAATTCTATGAGAACCAAAAGTATCGATCACTAGGCTCCATTCCCCCGACCTTGCAATAGCAAAATGAATTTACCAATTAGGAGAAAGAAGATTAATGCGATAACTAACCCCACTCAACCTGCCAACCTGAAGAAGGTGAAGGTGAAGGAAAAGGCAACCCACGCTACCTTTTAATCAATAAAACGGAGGGAACATAATGAGGCATTCAAAAATCAAAACCAGCAGGAAAGAAAGAAATTTACAGCGTGACATTAAAGCAAACTAAAATGGACGGAGATCAATTTCTTCCCCAACTGCAAGGCCAATATTAACCCTTCCAGTTTTCTCTCCCACTGTCTCTCTCAAAAAAAAAAGAAAAAGGCTGATGGTCACAAAACTCAAAAAATGATTAGCATGGACCTCTTCCAAATCAATTTCTCTTGGAGAGAAATGACTCCTAGTGCTCCAGAGCTTCATCCACTCGAATAGACAGGTTCTCGGATGAAAGCTCCGTTTGGATTCAAAAGCTATAGTAGACCAAACTACTTGGCAAATGTCCACTTGAGAAACAGGTGGGAAAAAAGGTTTGCATGCATCTTCACAAAAACTTCAACGATTAGTGACTGATAACACGGGATCTCTTGGGAGTTGTATCTTTCTTTGCTTGGTCTAAGTCACCTATCAGTTCATTAATATATTATTGCCTTCTAGTTCGACTGATGGGGGAAAAAAAAAAGGGATCTCTTGCTAGGTTGTCAGTTGTGAGAAATTCTCCCATGGGTCAGGTCCAAAAAAAAAAAAATGGAGCTGAGTTTGCTTATGCAAAAACAGTTCACTGAAGAAGTTGAAGTTAGATGGAATTCTCGAGGTTTGCCAAAGTAGACAATTAAAGTGCCTAATTTGTATCCCATACCCATGAACTCTAGTAGGCCCATCAGTTCAATCGAGAAAGCCACCTCCGACTCCCTCAAACGTCTTCTTAGGGTAACTACCCATTTATCTCTCCAGAAATCTAATTCTCTTGTCATTACCCACTTGAAAAGAAATGTTGGTCTCGAACTTAGCTTTTATATTTATAATGTTCTGCTAGATTTCACTCATACTGGTTTGTGAACCAACAAAAGCTTTCCACGACATAATTCTCTTGTAGAGCATTGTCTTCAACCCTAAACCTCCACAACCATTTAGCAAGTAATGCCGGGTTGTATTCCTAAATGATCCCCAAACAACCTTTAGGCTTTGGACAACAAACCATTCTCAGTTAATGATGGTGATGCTACATCCTTGGCCTTCTACTGGGGATCTCATACCACCTAAAGAGAGTTATATATTCATTCTGATTCAACAAAAAGACCAAATGAATTCCGCATCTTATGTTACAGATAACCTGAAGCAACTCTCCATCATTGACCTTCTACTGGTGCTATACCCAAACTGGTTTAGTTAACACATGCAAGAAATGGTAATTTTTTTCAAGAAATAGAAAACATTACTTGCACCAAATTTAGATCCAAGTGTTTCCAGGTTTGGGAATTTCCTTTGGGTGCATGCTCCATTGCCTCCATGAATGAAGCAGGTCTCTTTGGCAAGGTATAGCAGTGCTGGGTGTGTGCGTGTATATATATCACTCTCCATATAAATCTTTCCATAGCAAACATATGTTTCAGTTTTGGGGCCATTTTCATTATTAAATTCCTATTAAGAGGACGTACCTAAAGAGTTGTTAGGAAATAATGGTACTGTTTGCTTAAAGCAGGCAGAGCAACTCGACCTTGACTGTAAATGTCTTGGCTCCCACAAATATAATTATCGATCATATTTCAATACTCCCATCACTGCCACCTGCCATCTATGCTGAGAGAAGTTTTGTTTATACCTATGAAAATTTTCCATCCCCGGGCTTCCCATCAACAAAATAAAAATCAATGAAACAAATAATATTTTCAATTACCATATTAAAAAGTAATCAAATTACATGCCGTACCCCCAAAGTCCCACAAATCATGACTTTTGTCCTAAAAAATAAATAAACATATTCAAAAGAAACCCTGCCTCAAAGACAAAAGAAATAAAACATTCCTGCTGACATGTTTTTGTTCATTTATTCACCAGTAAACAGAAATGAAATGACAATAGCAACAGAACTATATTTACAATTGCAAATACATTTTACAAATAATAACAATGCCTCATGAACAAAAAGGAATGTCATTAGCAAAAAGAAGAAAGGATATTGATGAGAAAAGTTATAGGATCTTCCCTCTCCAATAACCAAAACCTTAGATCTATTTAATAAATTGCATATATGGGCAATAAATAAATAAGTTAATTTTTGTTTAAAAAAAGAAGAAGTAAATAGAATAAAATATAATTTGACACTAGTATCTATGATCAAACACAAAAAATAAAAATAAATAAATAAAAATCAAGCAAGCAAGAAAAAAAACCAAAAAAAACCCAAAGCAATTGCTCCATCCCCATTGCTTGCAAACACGACTTTGCCAAAGTTTTTGTTGTTAGATTTTGAAACAACCAATAGAGATTGAATATTGTTTGCATGCGAATCGGATGATGAATAGTTTCAAGGCAGGGTGACCTATTATCACCTATGTTGCTCATGAGTGCCGCCAAAGCCCCCATATAACAGTAACACTCTGGAAACAACCCTTGTGTAGTACCAACCTGTTTTCTGGAATGAGGATGGGGCTGCATAAAAGTGTTGTTTGCCCTGTTGGAGGGGGCCCAGAACACTCATCTAATATCTGCAAAAAGAGGGGGGTTTACAAACCAAACATTTGGGACTACCCTTAGGAGACCAGCACCAGCACAGAGCTAATCGGGTTTGAGATAACATTCTGGATAGGTTTGGTAGAAGGCTAAGCACGTGCGATGTGAGTTCATTAGCAAGCCAGGCATGTTAATGCTTACTTATACTCTGTACACGTGCCAAATGTTCATGTGGGAGATCCTTCTATGGAACGAGTCCTAATCCAAGGGAATTCCATCTAATTGCATGCAAGATTGTACTGTAAATCTCAAGATGAGTTTGGTATAACCAAAATTGGGTATGGCATTTTTCCTGACAAGTGCTCCAGATGCAGCCCTTGGCTGGCCTTTTATCTCATGAACATGACCCCTCACAATATTCTGGTGTGTATTGATTCACCAAGGAAATTAAAAAAAATAAAAAAACCACCACGACCAAGTAAACACGTGCAAGCTGTCTTTTTTTTTTTTTTTTTTTTTTAACAAGAATCCTCCAGACTCTAGAATCTGCTGAGGACAAAACAAGCCCAGAACCATAAAGATAACAAGTTACAGAGAGAAAGAAATCAGGGTAGAGTGACCATGTCTAGTCCAGCTCAGAAACTTGTTAGTGACCCAACTATGAAGAGATTTTTCCACTTAGACCACTAAAGAGAACACTGACCAGCCACCTGGGTCAGCTTCCCAGTCTCACCCCGCAGCTTTGACTACCTCAAGTTAAACTCCAATTTGATCTTGGTAACTAACAGTAAAAGGGTGATACAATCACAGATGCTAGCAAATGTTGATCATTCAAAGAACTATAAATGAGACACAACAACATCAGAAGCAATAATGTGATTATAATGATGGAGACTATTGGATTCATTGGTCAGGGATAAAGGAAAACTGGTATTATCTGAAAAAGGCTGGGACTTTTTTACGCCACCAAATCCCGTCTTTGACACCACCACCCCCTTTTTAACCTACTAAAGGATACCACCAATAAAAATGATCTTTCTTCCTCGTCTTCTCCTCTCTTCTCAAAAACAACAACCAACAACAAGAACGCACCACCCATCCCTCCCCCTCTTCTTTTCTTCCCCTCTCTTCTATTTTTTTCTCCTACGCCCTCGCACAGGCTTTCGCGAGGATGGGAGCGCAAATGAGGAAAAAAAGAGAGGAAAAGAGATGAGAAGGCGGGGGCAGTGCAGCCGACGTGGCGGGTGGTTGTTGCTTTGTACTTGTTCCTACAAAGAGAGGAGAAGAAGAGGGGAGGAGACTGAGAAGAGATGAGAATGACAAGAGGAGGGGAGGAGACTAAGAAGAGAGGAGAAGAAGAGGGGAGGAGAGAAATAAGGCGGGGGGCGGGGTGAAACCGGATGACACTAAACTTGATTAATAAAGAATCTAATAAAAGGGTGATTAGATATGGAAAATCAAATAATATAAATATGGAAAAGGTGATTAGAAAGTGCCTTCTTAGAATATGACACTAAACCGGATGATATGTCGACACGTCATACTATTTTTTAATAAGTCATATAAATAAATAATAATCTAATAAAGTGTCTTCTTAGAGTGTTTTGAAGAAGATGACATTGTTGCCAGAAAAATTAAAGTAGAGAAAAAGTATAGTAAAGAATAAGCAAATAAGAGAAAATAAGAAGCAAAGATTAAGAAGAAGCATAGACTACCTCTATGCTTTAGTGGTTTTTTGCCTTATTTATCTTAAATCTTAATTGAAACAGTCATTCATTTCAGATAGATCAACAACCATTATATTGCGTGGTTATTTGCAAACATCTAAAAGTAAAAAATAAAACAAAGTTGGTTTTTGGGTCTTGACTGTGTCCTGGCCAAGTTCCGGGTGTATCGGAGGCGTGTCCGACGCGTTGACCACATTAACCATGTTTCTGACATCTGTCGACACGTTTACCAAGTGTCTGACGCGTGTTGGAGGCGTGTCGAACGAGTGTCGTGTGTCGGATACGTGTCGGACACGGATACGACAAGTTTTCGAAGAGTCTGTGCTTCCTTGGCGAGGAGGCGGTAATAGCACCGCTGCTTGTGTTGTTTTTGTTCTTGATAAGAGAGAAGAAGAGAGGGTGAAAGAGAATAGAAGCCCTTTTATTGGTGGTTTCAAAGATTAGTTGGTGGTGTAAGACAAAAGGTGGAGGGTGGTCGTGTCAAAGAGGGAATTGGTGGTGTCAAACAGTCGCTGCCTCTAAAGAACTATTTCGCAAGCATCTTTGAGGAAGAACATAGGAAATCTAGAATATAAACAAAAAGTTCAATAAAACCCTTGAAGAACTATGGAAAAGGTGAAACCGGATTAAGTCGATTCTTACATTATTTAGCTTCACGACACAAAGCTATGAAGAAGGTGAAGCCAGATCAAGTCGGTTCTAACATTATTTAGCTTCGTGTGGGAAACCAAATGGTTGGAGTTTGGACCAAGACAAATTAGGAGTGGGTGAATGAGGTGTGGTGAATAGCTTAGCTATGCAATCCCTCAACTAAAAGACCCCTTTTTCACTAAAACACAATCACCTTTATATGCTATTAAACCTCAAATAAATCCAAATAAAATATTTTGCTTTTACAATGAAGGATTAAATATGGTTTTAACTCATGTAATTATTATCATCACCAAGTATCGAACACAATAAAGTAAAATAAAACAAAAAATAATGAGACCAAATTAATATAAAGTAATTGCCGAGAGAGTTCAACAAAAAAAAAAATTAGCTCAATAAAGATTTACCTAATAGATCCTTGCAAAATTAAAAATTGAAACCGCATAATAATTCAATCAAACAATTATTCAAATTTTTGAACAAACTGTAATCGTTATATTAGTAACCCTTATCATATAGCACAAGAACAAGAAAATCAAATAATCCAATCAGTCAAAGAAATTAGGATTTGAGGGATTGAAAATATCAAACCAACCAATGCATTGCGTCTCATTGAAGCACAAGTGTTATAAAAGTAGGTAATTATAGACTATAAATGTAGTTAGTTTGGTGAAAATTTAGTTTGTAACGGCTAAAGTGGTTGCATAAATAAAGGAAAATGGTTATATGTTAATTGAAAAGTTCAAAACTTGTGTCACAGTAGAAGGATGTGCAATAGTGATTGTAAAAATAACGATTGGGAAGTTGAGAATTATTGAGTACACAAAGATACAAATATGCTTCATAGGTTATAATTTAGGGGGATTGGGCTTGGAGTCCCTCGAATTCCTAATTCATACCCACCACCGGGCCAACCTTTCATAATTTTATGTTTCGGGCCCTAGCAAACTAAAAAAAAAAAAAATTTTAACGCATTTGTGCTGAAATTTTCAAGAAAACTACAAATTACCGATAGATATGTGTTAAAGTTTTAGCTCGTTTCGATACTGTTTCTCGAAATATATATTGAGGTCCACGCAATTGAATATCTTGATAAACAGTCTTTTTGAGTGTTTAAGAACCACCCTTTTGAGTGGTTTTGGACAATGGCGCTAGCCAGTCTATGTTGCCCCGAGGTGGGCCCTCGCTTGCTTCACTCGCTTCGTGATATTAATAGAGAAATCCTCTATATCCCATTTAATGTGTATCTCGAGGCACATGTCGAAATGAGTTAAAACTTTGACACATTGTTTCTTTATGTGAATCTTGAATTTTCCTCAAATTTCAGCTCAAACAAAGTTGTAAAAGGCTATAAAATTAAAACGTGTTTTGCATAATGCAAGGTATGTGCAATTTCAGGGACTTGAATTGAAAAAATTAGTAGGTTGTCCTAGCATATTAGTGCAAATGAGGGACTTGAAGTCCCATTCCTATATAATTTATTATATATAAGAAACTTTCTTATAAATATAAAACTTTCTTATCAAACACATACTTAGTCATAGGTGGTGTCTATTTTTATTTTTCAACACTCAACACTAATCATAAGCACTCCGTAGTAAGTACGAAATATTAAGCAAACACCCCTGCAAAGTGGTTTAATCCAATTTACAACACAAAACAAATGCCAATGTACTCAAAACAATACAATAATCCAATTTACAACACAAAATAAATGCCAATGTACTCAACAATACAATTGAAAAATAAAAACATGATGAACAAAAAAATGGGTTATGAAAAATATTAACATTGAAAAGATTGAAAGACAGTGAAATCAAAAGAATAATCAACTAAAATAATTAAATAAATAAGATAAAACAATAACAATAACCAAGTTGAAGAAGAGTAATACAAAATTTTCACAACTTTGGTTGTTGATTTTCTAAATTCCGGCAACGAAAAGGAAAGAGATGCTTCACTTAAAAGCAAACATGTTTTCTTTTCACTTGAAGAGAGGGTACACGCCTGTATTATCTTGCTTGGTAGAAAGAATGAATGAAAGATGTTAAGCTCATTAACATAAAATCCAACTCAAAGTAGTACTCTTTAACATGAGATTATGCCTTAAAAAGGTAGTTCATTTCACTTAAACTAGCTAGCTTCAGTTAAAAAGAATTAACATTATGGGATATGTCCAAGCGTGCGACACAAAAAGTGTTTTTTAGATGGTGGGCAAGTGCAAAGGTGATCTGAGGTTTACTACATGCCTTTTCAAATATCAAGAGTGGGAACATCAGCTCCACCACTACTTAGATTAATCCAACAATGTCTTGGTGGCGAAAGTTAGCTCCAACCAAAAAGAACATCAACAATGAAACACGATATCACACACTCCACCCCACAAGCATGAACAAAGTGGCCCCATAGGGCTTTAGAAAAAACACAATGGAAAAGACGATCATATAGGGAATCCCTAACTCCACCTCCATATCCCTATTAGCCAAAACATCCCTAGCAACCCAGACATCTAAAGATACCTTAGAAGGTACACATTTCTTTCATACAATAGAAAAGGAAAGTTATTGCAAGCTCCCAGGGGCGGCCTCTCCTCAACCATGTAATTATACAATGAAGAAACCGAGAAATACCATTTGAAGACTACTTCCATCTACTCAAGTGTCCCCATCAAATTCTCAACCTCCTCCACTTCCCGCCCTTCTAAGATTCCACTCCACCTCTATTGGTGTTATTGATATAAAACTCTTGCACCCTCCCCCTTCAAGATTGGCACATGAAATAACCTTGGGTACACATCCTTAAGAGCACCCGTACTAGAACATATGTCATGCTAAAATCTTAAATTTATCCCCTATAGGAGGATATGTGGACCTGGGAGAAAAGTTTATCACCTTAGAGATACTTTTCCACAAGCTCAAACCACAGGGCCGCGTAGGGTGAAGAAGAATCCACCTATTCCGGCTTGCATCAGATTCGCTCTAATCTCTAATGACTCTTTTCCAAAGACTATTGGGTTCCTTATTGTATCTCCAGTCACTTGCTCAAAAGAGTTATATTCTTCTTGAACGTTCTCACCATAACACCATCAATCCTCCCAATCCCATCTCAACAAATGGAATCTCTTACTCCCTTCATCTCAACGGATAGAATCTCAATGAGGAATCGATAATTAGTTTGCTTATTCAAGAAAGGCAAGAGACTTCAAAGCAAGGATGCATGGACACAAACACGTGCATCGGGTCGAACACGATACGCCGACTCGACAATTTTCCAAAAACTAGGACTCGGGGACACATCGACGCGTCATACTATTTTTTAATAAATCATATAAATATAAATAATAATTTAATAAAGTATCTTGAAAAAGATGATACTATATTTAAGAAAAAGTAAAGCAGATAAAAGTATTGCAGAAAAGAGGAGAAAAGAAACAAATGAAATAAGAAGCATAGACTACCTCTATGCTTTAGTGGTTTTTTGCTCTATTTTTCTTAAATCGCAATTGAAAGAGTCATTCACTTCAGATGGATAAACAATCATTAAATTAGGTGGTTATTTATAAATATCTAAAAGTAAAAAATGAAATAAAGTTTAATTTCGACCTTTTTGAATGTGTCCGAACCAAGTTTTGGGGATATTGGAGGCGTGTCTGACACGTTGACCATATTAATCATGTGTTGGACACCTGTCGATACGTTGATCAAGTGTCTGACGCATGCGAGCGAGTGTCGGATACGTGTCGGACACCCATACTAGTGTTTTAAAAAGCGATTGAGGTGGATAAGTCAACTCGAAATGCCAAGAAAACGAGTTGAACCGTATGAGTTGACCAGGTATAACAAGGCGAACGAGTTTAATGTCTGACTCGTACGAGTTAGGGCATACGAGTCGTCCTTATTAGGATTTCTGATTTGTTTCAAATCTTCAGAAAGATGTAACGATATTAATCGCCCAAATCGAAACCTAATTAATATTCGTGCAATTTGTTTATGTTGCAGCTGCACACTTATTCGATTCATAGATGAAAAAGAAAAAAAAAAAAAAAAAAAAAGGAACTAGGGAAGAAGAATAAGAAAAGAAGAAGGAAGAAAAAACGAATAAGAGGAACAGTGAACTTGAAAGCAGGAGCTTGGGCATCGCATCCACTGATTCGCCTCATCACATCCACTGATTCATCTCATCGCATCTACTGATTCATCTCATTGCATCCATTGATTCATGGTCTCCTCCCTCTTTGGTTTTGAGATATGTCAATGGTACTGTGGATTTGAGATCGTGTTCCATCCTAGTTAGAGGTATTGTGGTTTTGACACAAGAAGAAGAAATAGATGTATTGGGTTGGGTTGGGGGTGGCAGAGACCTAGACACATGGGTCCCTAAATATGCCATGTTCATTTATTATTTTGTAATGTTCCTATATGATATATGATAAGCTTTACTGATGATGATTCTTTAGGTATATATATCAGTCCATGACAAGTAAGAAATACTAACAAGCTTCATTACCTTTGAATGATGATGTTCTTTAGGTATATATAACAGTCCATGACAAGTAAGAAATACTAACAAGCTTCATTACCTTTGAATAGGATAATATTGATTCAATTGTTGTATGATTAACTGTCTTCAAGAATATACACTATAATGAGGTAATTCCACCACCTCAACCACTTTTATGATTAAATTCATGCTATATCTTTAATTGATGATTGCTTCATTTGTTTTTTTATTTGTTTGTAATTTTTTTTACATCATTTTTTATGAAAAAAAAGCCTCGCTACGCCTCAAGGCACCGCTTCGCCTCGGAAAAAGCTTGACCGCCTCGAGGCTGAAAAACGTTTTTGAAAACATTAATGGATACAACAAGTTTTCCAAAGAGTCCGTGCTTCCTTGCTTCAAAGCTTCTTGCTAAGACTTGTTAGGGGATGTAGAACCGGACACTTGTGAGAACAATAAGTGATGACCATTATTGACACTAAACAAAACTATTATGCTAGTGCAGGATTACTCAAGTCAGATGTCCTCTTTCAAGTCATTTGTACTTTCATAGTGCAATGAGAATGGATGATGTTTGTTTGTGATGCTTATCAGCTCTCTGTCTTTTCTCTCATAGGCGATCTCAGCCTACCTATTGTATGATTATTTCCATTTAAAAGAATAGCTTTACTGAATAAAAATAAAATACCTTAATTGAAATTGACAACTCATACATTCTGGTTTCTCTTGTTGGTGGGCTAAAAAAAAGTGAAATAACCTTTGAGATTATGATGGACATGTGAAAACAACTGCAGTTGATGACCGACTCCAAAAATATATCTGACAGGGAACACAGGATCAAATATGAATAACAAATTGACTGCATACCTGATTTTGATTCATCCAGTAACTGACAGTTGACTTTAGCATCAATTTCTTCATGGTGATTTTTCTTTTCAACTGAAGCCTCCTGAAGTGGCTCTTCATCCGCAACCAAAGTCGCTTCTTGCATCTCAGTAAAAGAGTTGTCCAACATGTTTTCATCTGCATCACCACTGGGTTGTTCACCTTTGGCAAAATCCATATTGACAGATATCTCAGGTCTTACAGAAACCAACCTTGTTTGCTCCCTTTCTTCTGTCTCACTACATACTTCCTTCATTCTTACATCTTCTGTCTTACTATATACTTCCTTCATTCTCAAATCTTCTGTCTCATTATAGACTTCCTTCATTCTCACATCTTGTGCATCAGAAATAAAGTTTTCATTGCAAGAAGAATATTTGTCAGCTTCCTTAGAAAGCATAGTGTGTTCTGAACCACCTTTAATAGTAGATACAGGATGAAGGCTGGCTGATTCTTTCTGGTTTCCATTACAAGGAGAAATTTCAATGTCTTTCACAGGAGTGGAAAAGACAACAACATCTGGTAAAATGGGATTCTCCTCACATGCAGCTAGTGTATCATGCAAATTTATTTCAACTGCAACCGGAACACCACCATCTGAACTTTTGGGATCTTCAGAATAGATAGCAGGAACTTCCAATTCATTGGCATCAGTAAAAACTGCAGGACTAGTATCAACTTGTGGTGCTGACTCCACATCTTGACAAACAGATATTTGTTGGTTTAAAGAGGTACCAGGTATTATCATTCCAACTTCACATGTTACTGCCTTAACACCTACTTCAGAATGTTTCAGAAGTTGGTTTGAGTTCTCTTGGTTAGTGTTCTCTGAACCTCGAAATTCTTTGGGTATAGACAAGGTAGATGAAGTATCATCAGAAGATTGCACCTTACCTCTGCCATCAACCAACCAATCCTTCAAATTCATACCCTGAGATGGCATTTCTTCCACAATTGAAGCAAAATCGATTGCTTTTGGCGCCTTAGTTACTTCATTATAGGCTGAAAAGAATTTTGCAATATCATCCAACATCAAATCCCCATCACCACTAGAGATGCTATCCCATTTATTCCCTTCAACAACCCAGGGCTCCTTAGGATCCGATGGTTTAGTAGAAAAAGCTCTCTCTACTTTGATAGTCTCCTTGTAAAAAAACATTTTCTTTAAAGAACTAGCAAGCAGGGCCCTGCAACAGAAAAATTACAACCACCTTCATGTATTTAAAAATAGGTATCTAAGAAATCATTTCATTAAAGAAGTTCACAGACCTGCAGTTCTTGGAAACAGCAGCTTTAGCACGTTCCATAGAGAGGCCAAGCAAAGATGACAAATTTGCAACATCATACGGCCCTCTAAGTTCATTTACGGATGCAGCGGCGCTTGACAAAATTAGATTCTTCCCACGAGTCCAATCAACTAATAACTGAAAATTAGGAGACGTGCTATCATAATAAACTAAGAAAACTTTAACAAGCAATGCCAATATTTAAATTCATAATTATCCCTACGGTTTCAAAATAAATGAAAGTTTTTTATTTAATTTGGATTCCAATGGCTCTGTATTACCTTTTTTTTATTTTAGGTTCTTAATTCTTATCGAGGATGAGAAATATCCAAAATAAAAATGCAATCACATCCTCTTCTACTACAACAAAAAAGTGGTTCATAAATAAACAAAAGCACAATAATTTCTTGTTTGTTGTAGATTACTAACTTGTAGACAAGTACTTAGAAATGCATGAATATCAAAAACATACATATATGCTATTCTCTATGTTTTTATAAAACTTCAGATTTCCATTGAGTTATATAACTCACCTTCGCATTAGTAACCATTTGCCTCCTGTTTTGAACATCAGAAAGAAGCCGAGAGTACGATATTTCGAAATAAACCCCACGCTGCAGATTGAAATTGCAAACATGATAACCAACTCCCATAAAAACAACGATTTGAAGGGTAAAATTCATAAAGCCCATACCTTGCGAAACTTTTGCATATCAAGATTTCAGAAAGTTATAGACTTGGAATGGAATTCACCACATAATTGCAGTGGAAAGTTCCAAACTTGTAACATTTTGTAAATTTCATTTAACCTAATAAGACTTGAGATTGGGAGAATCAAGAACAAACCTCCATTGCCGCTTTAACCACTGGATACTTCATCCTAAACGGCAGCCTCTCCGAAAAATCAATCGAAATCACATCGACCTACACAATAAACCAGTTCCACACTCCAATTCAATCCAACCAAGAGGTCACTTATTATATCTCAATCACACCAAATACCAAGAATTCGTCACAAACCTCATAAATCTTGCAAGCATTCTCAAATGCCATCTGATTCAGCGGCCGAACCGCAACGACATCATAGGTCTTCAAAACCGGATTCCCTGCATTCAAAGCATTTCCATGAAGTGGACTATCAACAATAACCGTCAATCTCGTGTACTGCCGAAACGGCGAGTTGAGCGGAACCGCCAAGAGGTCTCTGTGAAACTTGACGTTGTTAGAGAGAGACGGAGCAGCTTTGAGGAGAGACGCGAGAGGAAAGAGAGGGATCCCGCAGCGGTCCGCGTCGGACATCACGCCCTTCATCGAGCGATTGTACGCGACGCCTGTGTAACCTAGCTCCATCGCCTTCACGACGGTCTTCAAGCGTTCGTTCTTCTTCGATTGGTTGTCTGGTGAGGGTTTCGTGTCTTCGTTGAAGGGGATGTTGAGGTCGAAGAAACCCATTTTTGGGCAGACAGAAATAAAGAGGGGTTTGGGTATTTAGGAGGGACGACGAAGTGGGAGTTGAGAAGTGGGTTTTGTGTTCAACATGATCCCGATTCCCAGTGCGAGCGATGCTTCACAGTTCGGTTCAGTTGTTTTATTCGATATCCGATGATTTGGATGCACGTGAAATATGAATGATACTAGGGTATTTCCTTGTCATGACACAATAAAAATTTAAAATTTGTTAAAACGTTATCGCCCTTAAGTTTTCATCATTTGTACTTACATACCTAATCACCACTATCAACAATTGAAAATGTTAGATATAAAAATCCAAATCATGCACTCTTGTTGCTTTAAGTTCTATACGATTTGTTAGATTTATATATTTGGGTAAATCTCAACCGTCTTTTATCTCCAAACTCAAACATCATCCTAATTTTTAATATAGACTAGGGTATTCTCTGTGCCGTTAGCACAATAAAAGTTTAAAACTGATCAAAACATGATCACCCTTAAGTTTTCATCATTCATACTTACATGCCTAATCACCACCATCAATAATTTAAGAAAAATAAATAAATATCTAAATGTTGAGTATGAGAATCAAACTCATGCACTCTTGGTGCTTTAAAATCTATACGATCCGTTAGATTCTGGGTAACTTTCAACCGCGTTTTATCTCCAACCTCAAACATCATCCTGATTTGTAATATAGACTAGGGTATTTCTTGTGTCGTTGGCACAATAAAATGTTAACATTATAAATAGAATTTATTCTACTTTAATATTAAGATAAATAAATGTCAAAATGTTGGGTATAAGAATCGAACCCATGTACTCTTGAGTTCTATGTGATCCGTTAGGTTCTTATAATTGGGTAAATCTCAGCAGTCTTTTATCTCTAACCTCAAACACCATCATGATTTGTAATATAAATTTTTCATTATTTTTTCTTTTCATTTTTACTTTTTTGGAATGGGTCGCATTACACAGTTTAGGGCTGTTAATCGATTCAAAATTGTGCCGAAATAGAACCGAGCTTAGGTTCGGTTTGGCGTTCAAATTTATAATAAAAATACCGAAATTAAACTAATGCAATTTTTTCCGCTTCTTGCTTTGACCTAATCCCGCTAACATGCACATGTAACGCACGTGAGCCACAGACCACCGTAGGGTCGCCGATGGCACTCCGATGTTAAAGTCAGACAAGACTTTGAAGAATGTGTAATGTTGTAACACGTGTACAGCTGAGGGGTATGTATCATCAGCTACTCCCCCAAGTTAGTGGATCGTCACATCAGTTCGCTAAGTCATCTTTTGAAGGGATGTGCCGCTCATGATGATTGAGTTTGAAGCGTTGCTTGAGCCACGCGCTGTATTAATTGAACGTGTGTTGGTTCAGCGAAAAAAAGGCAGGAAGCCAACCTATATTTAGGTCATCCGTTGTGTAGAGTTTGATTCTTCTATTTTCCTTGGTTTCGAAACTACCGCTCTGATTAGAAAAGATTGTTCATCTTCCTCATGGCTCAAGAAAACCTTCTTGATGACGCTGTCTTGGCCGATGGCCTGGAGTTTTTCGAAGACAGGTTGTTGTCTGAACCTGGTCTCGCCGAAATTCGTACGAAGTTTGGGGTCCCTGAGGACCTACCGTTGTATCTCTTGAGCAGCGACCAGACGTCGATGTCACCTCCGGCTGGTTTTATCCGTTTGCACCGCAGGATGTTTCAAACTGGAGTGTGTTTTCCGATTCTGGATGTGATCTGGGAGTTCTTAGACTTCTTAGGGATTTCTCTGGCTCAGCTGGGGCCTAATGGATATAGGATCATCCTCGTGATTCTGTCTAGTGCTAAGGAGGCCGACGTTAGCGTGACTTCGCGGGTGATTCAGTTGCCGACCCTCCTCGACTAAAGAGTAATGTTGTTTGTAAGATGAAGTCGCCGGATTGCTTTGTTAAGCTACCTGATGATTTCAAGTTCTGGCAGAAGTACTATTTTTTTGCCCCTGTGGAATCGAAGTACTTTCGATGCAAGGGTCGTTTGTTCAAGCAACAGCTCAGGCCGCTTTGTAAATCCATTTCTTTTCTTGCGACTTTGATGTGCTTGATAATGGGTCGATTAACCATCGCTTGCATGTTTCTGCAGGAAGGTTTCCCACTACTCCTCTTACCTTAAAGGAGCAAAACACCATGGAGAAGTTCAGCGTCCTGTCGAAAAGAAAGACGATTGATGTCATAAGGGTTTCCAACTTCATTCGTAGTGGGTTGTGAGACAATTGGCATGTCGCCCCCACTCTGTATCGAGAGTCACGCATTAAGTTGGAAGATGGGGCCTCTTCCAAGAAGAGGAAGGCTACTAGGTCCAAAGCTTCTGTTCTGTCTGATGTGGATGTAACACCCCTAAATTTCATAAAACTAAATTATTTTATTTTAAATTAAATAAAATAGAGTTACATTTATTCGAATTTTAAATTTCAAAATTTAGGGTTTTATTTAGTGAGTTTAGATGGTGGGTGCCTTCGAAATTTCAGTGGGGGCGAATAGCCACCCACCTTATAAAAGAGAGAAACCTCTTTTCTTCCTCCCCAATTTTCTTTCTCCCTGCGTGTTCTTCTTGTCCTCTTCAGCAACGACAACGGCGGCTTGCATCCAAGCTGTTCCGCCCACTCCGCCCATATATATTCCTATTTTCTCCGTTTTCTTCCTCCTTCCCCCCGTCTTGTTTGATTTTCACACAAAAAAAAGGAGGGGTTCACAGTGAGATTAACGATGGCAGTGGAGAGGTGTTGGCGACATTGTGAATGGCGTGGGAGAGATCGCAAGCGAGAGAGGAACTGAGCAGTGGCATTGCATGGATCTGTTGCGCAATCATTTGTGATTTCGCCAGGTGAGTTTTTTTTTCATTCCCTGTACCTCGCAATCTTTGTTTTCTTCTCTCTTGTTTTTTGGAATGAGTTAGTGATTTTTTGAGGATTTGATGATGGGGTTTGTGAGTTTTCTTGAAAATTAGTTATGATTCATTCTTGCAGTATGATTGTTTGATGAAATTACTAGGAAAAATATTGAGTTCACAAAGAATAAAGAATGAAATAAGTGATGCTTCTTGCAGTGTTTTCCAATTATTTGATGAAATTACTCAAAGAAACATTCATAAACAAAGAAAGTTTAAACAATTTCTCATCATTTCTTGTGCAACTCTCCATGTTTACTTCGTATTTTTTTATGTGGTTCATAAATAAGGGATGCTTCTTAGTTTTTTTTTTCCCCTTGAGCTTGTCTTTCACTTAGAGTCCTCATGCCTTTGAACCAAACATACCCATTGTAGAGAAATAGTGTGAGAAAATTCTGAGTACATAGGAAAATTGATCAGGTGGGAAGATGTAGTTTGTTACCTTGGCGAATTCTGAGTCCATAGACAACTTCTAGATTATTAAACTTTGCAGAATGGCCAAGGTAACATGACTGGCTAACATTAACAAAATGAAAATTTCCACTATTTTTGTAATGGGTTCTTGACCTTTTACTTTCAACGTTAACAAGCAAGATAAGGCATCATTTCTCGGGCTAAGAGTGCCCTTTTTGAGATCTCTCCCTATGTTTCTAACTTGCTTTCTCGTTCATTCTTTGCGCCCTTTGTTGCACTTGTTGTTCTAGTAATGGGTTTGTTAGTTCCCATTAATTCTTTGTGAGGATTTTGGTTTCTTATTGCTCTTTCTTGCAATTGGGTATCTGGGATTGTGAGTTCTTCTCTCCTTTAAAAATTTTGGGTTTCGATCTAAGCCTTCTTTCATCTCTGTTGTGGGTTTTATTTCTCATCATATCTGGGATAACTTGTTCCATGATTTTTTTTTCTTTACTACTTTATATGATGTGGATAATAAGTTTCTTGTAATCATATTTATGATTCATTGGTGATTTCCACTTGTTTGCTTTGATTTCTTGATGGAGATTTTGTTGATTTCGAACTACCACCTGTGATTAATGTGGTGTTTGTGTTCTATATCTCTCTATTGGTTCAAAATGAAGTGATTGGTGTGTTTTGGATTCACAAAGAGGAATACCCCTGTATACTTGTGTCTTTGTTAATGAAATATCTATTAGTATATTTTAGACTCATATGATTGGTACTTTGTGGGTTGGATGTCACAGATCAGAGTGAAACTTCATAGGACAATCTTTTGCCATACACGATTAGTTAGTATTTGTATGGTGAATTGTAGATGTGCATCAGGATAATAATTTCTGAAATCATCAAAACTGATTTAATAGTTTGTTGTGTATTTGTTAGACAAATATTGGCTAGTTCTTGCATATGTTTTAAACCAAAGTTCAGCAGTTGAATGTATGATGTGAGTCTGACCAATTAACATTAAAATGTGGAGTTCACATGATGTGAATCGAACTAATTAGCATTAAATTTTGGTTTTCGTGGGGATCAGAAATAACAAAAAAGAGTAACTTATTCTTAGCTATTTGTCATTCTATGATTTCTGGTGTATGACAACTAGGAATGACAAGATCTGATTTAGGAACAACTTTATTGGAAATGGGGAAGGAACATATTTTCTGTAAGTGGACAATGCAATATTACTCAATTGAGGCATGGGACTAGCACTAGCCCAAATGCAATTGTTTACTTGTCGAGCTTTCACTTACTAGGGCTAAATACTTATTGAAGCTAAAATATTTCTAATCGATTGTCTTGGATTATTGTCTATAGTTTTACTTTCATGTTTATTGTTAGTAGTCACTATTGTATATTAAAAATAACAACAACAACAACAATAATAATAATAATAATAATTGTATATTTGCCTTCTGTCTAGTGGTATATCATATTGTGCTTGAATAAAGAGGTGAATTTATTCACAAGTGATCATTCAATGGTTATTTTTGTATATATCTTTGTTTGGGAAAGGGTAGAGTATAATTTTAGTTGGTGTTATTTGCGAATTTGCGTATTTGGGTTTGGATATGTTTCGATCATGCATGTTCTTGAGATACTTTTGCATTTACTTTATAGAAATTGGATCTACCTCATTCTAAGTAATTGTTTGCGAAGGAAACTTTGATTGAATTATGTGTGAGGAATTAATTTATGAAAACTTATATTTTGATGAGATAAATTTGAATAATTGTATTCTTATGCTAATTGACTTGTAAAGAAGCCTAAATTCCTTGCATTGAATGGGCTTTGATCCTCTTTTGTTATCGAAAGTTTATATATGAAAGGCTATGTTTCCCCAAAAGTATGGGCGGAGATTGTGGTGAATCAATTTATAAATGACAAAGTGTCATTGTGAGAGAAAACTGAAATATCAAAAATAAATGATATTGATAAACTTTGACTCCTGAAAATTTAATCACCTGGATTTGTATCACTTAGAACTACCACACATCTTTTTGTTTATTATTTCCCCTCTCTTATAGAGAAACTAAATAACTTGCGGGTTATCTTGCGGAGGTGGGGCGCCTATTTCTTATAGAGAAACTAAAATAATCTTCGGGTTAGTCTTGCGGAAATGAGGTGAATTTTTATGCCTAAGATAGGCTTTGATATTTATCCGTAAAAAATGTGACGTGACTTTATGCGCATTGATAGCCCAAGAATGGCTTTTGTTACTCATATAGTTAGGAGTATCCGGTGATGCATGCCTGTATGTGATGTGTCCCCACTTGGCCATGGATGATGGAGTAGTCATCCTTTATATGAGAGAGACATACATGCATGTATGTTTGGCACGGGGATGGTGCAAATGTGGTATCGTCTAAGTGATCAATCCGTTAAAAATAAATCAAATGCAAATAAAAATGAATAATATACGTAAGTCAAGTACTGTACGAAGACAACTGTTTAATTAATACATTTCGTTTATATTGTTACTAACCCTTTTCATGCAGGATGGTAAGTCCACTAATATTTCTGCAGGTCAGACATGCCATAGTCAATTTCTACAGTGTAAGTACAAGTAAATGCATATTTACTTAATTGGGATGATGATATGATTGCCTCGTTGAGGAACTAAATTCTTTGAACTGTGTTTTTCTTGCAAGACACCTTTGCCTCATTGAGAAACTACCTGTTGGTGTGGTTGTTTATTGTTTGTGCTCAGTTTGATGTTATCACGTGCGAACTTATTGATTTTGGGATGAAAAGATTACTCACATCAGCTTTATTGCTGACCCAAGTGAGTTTTTGTTTCTTGGGTACATTCATTTGGGAATGTAGCCGATTAGCCTTTCAAGTTTATAGACTTTTGAGCAACGTTACTGGAGTTCCGCTAGTGGGCTAGCAACGTCAATCTTTTCCTAGTTAGAGTTTTTATTTGTTTCAGTAATTAAATCATGTTTAAGTTGTTGCTGCTAAATGTTTCTATTGTTATTGAATTTCACGTCCCGAGTTTTGGGGAAACGGATGATCCTACGTGGATTTTGGGATTCTCATTTTCTTCGAAAATCAGGGCGTGACAGTGGAGGAGCCGTCTGAGACTTTTGCTTCCTTCATGAGGAAGAGGTCTCACGTTAGAACCGTTCCGTCTTCGGCATGACCTGCTCTGGTGAAGGGGGAGTGCGAGTCTGCTAGACATGTGTGAGGTGGAGAATGATGTTTCCAACTTGGAGAAGGATTACCTACGATTGGCAGGAGTTGTAGACAGATCGAACCTTAGTGATGCGCAGGTCGAGGCTCTGAATGATCGTATTGTGTGGGTTGCAATTGCTGCTTCCACTGGTGCTAATTCACGTGAGGTTGCTCCGACAAAAGGCTTTTGTGAGGATTTGCCTGAGGTGGCAGAATCTGATCACCCCGTAGTTGCTTCGCCACATAGTGGTCATCGTACCGGCCGTGTCTCTTGCAGTTCGCATTGCTCATCGTCTCGGTCCAGGCCTCAATTAGAGGTGTTGGAGGGTTCTTTGGATACTTCGTTGCCTTCTCTCCCTCCAGATCCCATTGAGTCGTCTCGCAAAAAAGGGGTTGCTGCTATTGACAAGGGAAAGGCCACGGAAGAGAGCTTGAGGACGGTGGCGACCGTGAAGGGCAATGTCAGCGTAGTTCCCGATCAGGGAAAGCTTCATCCGTGTGCACATATAAGCCTGTTTGTACTGAATTTGGTGAAGCTGAGTTCACCGGTCTGGCACCAAGAGGTGGCAGTAGAGTATGCTTCGAGGAAACATATAAGCAAGCGTCACAACTGACAGATGGATCACGCTCCAAAACCCGAGGAGGATTCGTTGGAAGGGTGTATAGATAAGGGCTTGAAGTACCTTATGATGAGTATGTCTCATTTGAGCCACGCGGCTGTTGTTGGGACGAAAGTTGAGGCGGCTAATGAGAGAGTATACACCTTAAAGCGTGTATTTTCGCATATGCAGACACTGCATTCTGATGCGTTCCATGAATTGAGCGACCTAAAAAGCAGGCCGAAGAGAAGCTGTTGGATCGGTCAACCGTGGCCGCTAAGACTCAGAGGGGTCGTCTAGAGAACCTTGAGCGTGATCTAACAGAGGCGGTGTCCGAAAGGGACGAACTTAGGCAGAAGTTAAGCCGTATCCGTCGAGAATTGCCAGGAAGTTACGGCTAAGGCGAGTTTTGAACTACTGTCTTTCGCTGAAGAAACTGCTTCGAAGGAAGCCGACTGGGCTGCTGAGAAGCAACAGTTGGAATTCGATGTGGAGTTTTACGCTCGAGAAGCGAGGAAGGCCGAGGACCAGCTCGAATTGGGGCAACATGAAATTAGTGCCGTGAAGAGCAGTCTAGCCACAAAGCAGTCTCATGTCGACGTGCTGACTGTCTCATGTCGACACGTTGACTGGCAAGTTGGAGCTACTAGAGCATGAACTTGTTGATTCAAAAGTGCGGAAGGAAGAGTTTCTCCAGGAACAAGGCGAATGTGAGTTCCGCTGGGTTGTACATGGACGGCTGGAGCTGCTGGCGCTGATGAAGGAGGAGCATCCGGAGTGGGATCTCAGCCGTTATAAGAAGATGTCGTATGTGGACTTGTAAGTTACCTCGACGTCATTGAACGAGGACGACAGTTTGAGCCCTGATGTCCAGGCTGCGGCGTGTGTGGACGCAACTTCTGCTCCTTTTTCCACTAGGCTTAACTCTTCCATTTTTGTACCCTCTCCTGATAAGGAATGAACTTTGTGTGCTTGTATTCTTTTTGTCCTTGATCATTAATGAGAATAGTTTTATCCGTTCCATATGTGTTGTCTCTATTGCATGTTTTTCGTTTCACCTTGTCGTCTTGCTTTGACATAGGCTGGTTGAATCAATAAGACATTAACTGGTCTGTCTGTGGTAGAGAGCTTGTCTGCTTTGTGCCGTGAATGACTCGGGGTCAACGCGGTGTAGTCATGTCCGGTAGTGAGCATGTTATTAACAGTTTAACAGGGGGTTGAGTCATCCGAGTTATGCCTTGTCCCCAAAGTAAACTGCTTGAGAGTTACCTTGCTTATCTGACCAATCGATTGTAGCTGCTGCTATGAGCGAATTGTGTTGGTCGGGCGTGCGTGTCAGAGTGTTCGTGCCAAGTCAGGCGTCTTAAACTCGAGTTGGCATCCTAAGTAGCTTTTATCTGGGCACTGGCCGTACGATCCTTGTATCGGCGTGAGTGGCCTTCGTTTAACATTAGATTGTCAGTCTGCTTGAGCGTGAAGATGCTGACACAGCTAAATTCCCATTTGGAGACCAAGCTGAAAAGCGGTGGTCTCATGACAAGCCATCGAAAACAGTTTAGGACTGACTAAGCTCCCACCTTCCAAATCATTTATGCTCAGGCAGAGTGGACTACAGATTCGGGGAGTAAAGGTTTGGCGACCAGACTGAAAAGCAGTGGTCCCGTGGCAAGCCGTCAGAATCAGTTCGGAGCTAACTAGGCTCCCACCTTCCAAATCATTTATGTCTGGGTAGAGCGGACTACAAATTCGGGGAGTAAAGGTTTGGCGACCAGGCTTAAAAGCAGTGATCATGTGGCAAGCCGTCGGAATTAGTTAAGGACTGACTAGGCTCCCACCTTTCGAACCATCTACACCCTCCTCGCACAGTGGGGGCTACAAATTCGAGAGAGGTTTGGCGACCAGGCTGAAAAGCAGTGGTCACGTGGCAAGCCATTGGAATCAGTTCATGACTGACTAGGTTCCCACCATCCAAATTATCTACACCTGAGTGCACCAAGCTACAAATTTGGGAGGATTCGGCGGCCAGGCTGAAAAATAGTAGTCCTGTGGCAAATCGTCGGAATCAGGTTGTGGCTGATTGGGTTCCCACCTTCTATACTATCTACACCCTCGCAGCGCAGGCTACAAGTCTAGGTTTGGTGATTTGGAGGCCACACCGAAAAGCAGTGGTCCCGTGGCGAGCTATCGGAATCAGTTCGGGACTGACTAGGCTCCCACCTTCTAGACCATCTACATCCTCGCAGTGGGGGCTACAAGTCCAGGTTTTTATCAGAAGCTTTCATTGCTAGTCGTTACCAGCTAGGCTTACCTGATTAGGTTCAATGATCATTGACCACAAAGGAGGCAATGATCTCTGGCGAGTCGTTGTCACCAGGCGTGATAGCGCTGATTAGACTCCCACTGCTGACCGATGGTTGATCAAAGTGTTGGTTGATGGTCGGTGTCTCTGGGTGTGGTAGTTCTTAGTCACACCTGCCATCGCATATGGGACAAGTGGTTTCTCTTGACGTCGCAGTGAGATCGTGACTGCGTCGCTGCTTGTGGCCATCCTCATCTACCTTCTTCTTGAGGAAATTAGCAGCCCATTGCAAGGTCTACAACGCTATAAGGAGAGTGTATCCTCAGAGTGATGTGACGGAGCAATCTGTCTTCTCAGTCCTTTCAATTCCCTTTCACTCTTCGTTGTTGTCTTCTGAAGGGATCGAACAACTTTTTTTTTTTACCTTTGCTTTCACTTACAGATTGTTTGCATCAAAGGGTTTGCAAGTCTTCGGTGAACACTGTCCATAACAGAATTGTTTAAGCGAGTATTTTACTTTAGTTCGCACAATATTCAGACGCTTATAGTGCTCAATCTTTGTATCCGCCTCAGGGTGTTCACAATATGTAGCCTTTTGTATCTGTCTCAAGGTGTTTGTTGTTACATCTTTCCAATAACCAGTAGAGTTTGTTTTTCGTAATTCTTCATTTATTTCTTAAATGATTGCGAATCACATAAGCTTTTTAAGAATTAAAACTCAATATTGACTATGGAAAGGGAAACAAAAAACTTAAAGCAAACTAACTGTTGACAGAGAGAATTTGATCCTGACCTTGAAGTGAATTTGGGTTGCTCCTGCGGATCATTTAGCGGACTGTCGAGGCGTTACATAGGTCACTGAAGAGTAAACCTTGCAGAGGGGCGGATCTCTGCGCCGACGGAATGTTGGGGGGATGTGTTCCCGCTTGCCATGGCCTTTACGACTCGCTGAGCGGAAGAGCTGATTGCTCTTGTACCGTTTGAAAATGACGTCTCTACCGTCTTTTGGCCTTGCACTAGATCAAGCTGCTCTATATGATGTAGCTAAATCTGGGAGCACTCTATCTGTTTCAGTGCGGCGTAGTGGCAACCTCGTGAAGTAGGTTGGTTTTCACGTATGGTTTCTTCGGAGTGGTTAGCAGTATACTTAACACACTGGTGAAGGGTGGAGACCACTACTTCCATCTGGTGGAGCCATGGTCTTCCCAGGATGAGATTGTAGGATGATAGTGCGTCTACCACCATGAAGTCCAGAAATAGGACTTTCCTGAGCTGCAACTCTCCTACTACCGTAGCCAACCTTATCTTTCAAATGGGGAAGCACTTCTCCCCACTGAATCCAATCAGCGGGTGTACTGAAGACGTCATGTTTTCTTCCTTGAGTGATGGAAAAATAAATGACTAAGGCGTCATTGTGCGGCGCTCGGACTCGATCGAGGTCACTCTCAGTGAAAGTCAAAGTGGGAATGGAATTTTGAACCCGTAAGTGGCAGATGTGTTTGTCCTCACCCGCGAATTGCGTCCACATATCTTGTAGTGTCCGCTTACGGGACCTGTATGACCGGTATTCATTTGGTCCGACTCCATGAAAAATATAGATTATCCCTGGAGTCGCGTTATCTATTTCCTTAACTAACTCCCCCTGTCCTTTGTTTGTTCTGTTGGTTTCTCAGGCTTCAAGAACTCTTTTAGTTTGCCTTTTGCGGATCCAGTACTCAACTTCATACCTCTGACTCTTGCAATCATTGGTGTTGTGGCCGCCTTCCTTGTGGTACGCGCGGTATTAGCCATTGTCGCGCTTGGAGGGGTCTCCACGCGTCTTTGGGGGCCATTTCAGTTCCTCCCAGCTTTTCATGGAGTTAAGTACGTCTGACAAGCTAGCGCTTAGGGGTGTCACGGCTCTGGATCTAACGTAGTTGGATGATTTCTCTGGCCTAAGACGACCAGGGTCTGGCCTGTTGTCGTTGCGCTTCCTTTTGCTGCGTTCCTTTTCCTCGCGACTATTTCCCTCATTCTTGTATCTAAGAGAGGAGGGCTTCCTGTCACTTTTGGTTTCCCTTTTAGCAGTCCTTGACTCCTCCAGGATGATGTGTCTCTGGATGCTTTTGAGGAGCTCCGCCATGTCCATAGGTGGCTCTAAAGTGAGGTCCTCGAAAAGCTTTCCCTCTCTGAGGCTCGCAGTGAAGGACGTCACGGCTGTATCATTGTTGAACCCGTCGATGAGGGTCAACTCGTTGTTGAAGCGCATGACATACTCTCGGAGTGTCTCGGCGGACCTCTACCTTAGAGAGAGTATGTAGTGTGGACCTTTTCTGAAATGCTGGCTTCCGACGAAATGTGTCAGGAATTCCTTCACCGGTGTTTTGAAGGAGTCAATTGACTTCGGTGGAAGGCTGTGGAACCATGTCAACGCAGGGCCTTTTAGACTGGTGGGAAAGGTTTTGCACATGACAGACTCAGATCATTTTTTGATGACCATTATGTGTTGGTAATGGCGCAGATGATCGAAAGGATTGGTGGTCCTGTCGTAGGAGTCGAGCTTTCGGGGGAGTGAACTTCCTCAAAAGGGCCTCGTTCATTATCTGGTCCATGAATGGTGGGATGGAGAGGCGATTTAGTACGTCCGGATCATGCACCCCTCTACGGAGGGGGTTCCCAGGGCCAAGCCTCTCTATCCTAACGGCGAGCACAACCTCCCTTAGTCTAATGAGAACTAGCGGGGGGTTTGGCTCTCCTGCGCTTGCTCCCTATCATCTTCTGAAGGCGGAGGTCTATGCTGCTCCTGGTCTCCATTAGCAGGTGGTGGATTCTGTCTCGTAAGAATCTCCACCGCCTTGGCGATTAGCTGTATCTGAGATGCCAGGACATAAATTCTAGGGTCCACGGTTTTTTCCATCGGCATGGGAGCGTGAGTCGACTACCCGTGCACGATAGGAACTGCTGAATGAGGCGATATAGGGACAGTCTGAGTGTTGGACGTGTCCTTTTGTTCTCCGTTGTTGCGTGACCTGGTGGTCACCATATCTCTGAGTTTTGATAGAAGACGACGATTAGTGTAAAGTTATGAACTATGTCATCCCCACGGACGACGCCAAACTGATGCAATCTTTTTCCACTCCCTGCTTTGACTTGATCCCGCTGACCTGCATAAGTAACGCACACGAGCCACATACCACCGTGGGGTGGCCGATGGCACTCCAATGCTAAAATCAAACATGGCTTTGAGGAAGGTGTAATGTTGTAACAGGAAATTTGTAGCGTACCTTAACTTACCAACCTCATGTCTTATTTATAGTATCAGGAGTTCTTGTTCTACCAGGCCATCGTAGGAGTAGTTTAAGAAGGAGATATTCGTGGAGATTTCTCCCTAATTAGGAGTCGTGCTGTAGGAGGGAAGTTCATTGTTAGCTCCATGCTCCTAGATACGCGGGAGATAATTCACAATCCAAAAGCAATCCGTAGAGGGGAGTTTCCCTGTGTGGAAGATACTCTGGTGTTTGCTTCCTAGTTGGAAGTAGAGAGTAGCTGTAAATGTCCGTCAGAAGCTGATCCTCGAGATACTTGCCTAAGGAGGGCTTATGGGTATTGAGGATAGTTGTGAGATTTGTGGGCTTAGCGTGCTGAGAGAGTCCCGGTCCGCCTGGCGGACTGAAGTGAGCGTGCTTAGAACCTTTTGGGCCGGATCAACATTAGGCTGATGTTGGGGCCTGTAGTTCCTCGAGATCATCATGACACATATACGACTCAGGGGTGATCGTTTTTAATGTATCATCATAAACCAAATTGTGCGGTTCTCGGTTCAGTTGTTCATAAAGACGGTTCACTTTGATTTCAGTTATTCCTAGGTTTTTTTATTAAATCTTTTGGTTCGATTTTTTCTGTACAAAATGGTTCAATTTTATTTGTGTTTTTTTTCATTACAATTAGCTTTAAATTGCAGCCCTGTAATTTCAAAATACAAAATTCGGCTTACAAAGCTTCCAACCATGTGATTTCAAAATACAAAATTCAGCTTATAGAGCTTGCAGCCCAGTGATTTCAAAATACAAACTTTAGTTTACAGAGCTTCAAAATACAACCTTCAGTTTACAGAGCTTGCAGCCTTGCAAGAGCTTCAGTTTACTACATCCACCAAAATACAAACTTGAACCCCCTGCTATGTTAAGGAATAGAAGCAACAACCAACAACCTTGCATAACACCAACAACCACTGTGCTCTTGAAAGCAACCTTTGCGACCACCTTTCCATCAACAACAAAAACACCAAAAACCCCCGCAATGTTAAGGAATAGAAGCAATTGTTTATCATTGTTTGTTTGTGTTGATATGCATATTCCCACATAAACAAGAACATTTGAGATATCATTACTTACATTTTTCTTGAAACTCGAATTATCTAAGGCTTGGACTTTGGAGGCAACATCAAAGCCTTTATAATTTCTACAAAATAGATAAAGAAAAGATACTAATCTTTGAAAAAAATAAAATAGATGGGATGACTTGAAAGAAAAAAAAACAGATGAAGAGGCTCACAGTCCCTTATTCTTCGTTTTCATCTTCGAATCCCACCTTTCCACCTTCATCTTCAACAAAAAATATATGAAGAGGGAAACATAAATCCATTCAGTCCTTTCTTCCTCACCCAGATGAAGAGGAGCACACTCGATCTCACCTTCGAGTAAGTCTAGGAAGCTACTTTTGGTTTTTATTTTTTTTAAAAACTTTTTCCCCCTCTTTTTAAAACACAACCACAAACACCATCTATAGAAGAGGCAGTGTAAAAAAAAAAAATGAAAACTTGTCCCAAACGTGGCTCCCAAACTTAACTCCCTAGAATTGTTGCTCACCTTCATCTTCTTCGAATCCCCACCCTTACACCTTCATATTCTTCAAATCCCCACCATTCCACCATCATCTTCTTCAAAAACAGTTGAAAATTTCTTCAAATCGCACCCATCATGACTGTGAACATTCGACCCCCATGGCTGCTTGAATGTATGATGGGATGAGATGGTAGTGATGCAGTCAATAGTCTCCTCTCACCAGTTACCATGACTGCTTGGATCAGAGGAGATTGTAGTCAACAACCTCCTTTCACCATGATTGCTTCAAGAACTCAGATTTGAAGGTGGAGAGGTTCCAATGGCCACCGCCAGCCCTTCAACCCACCCTTCCACCTTCATCTTCTTCAAATCGCAGCCACCAATAATCTGCAATGTGCGAACAACCCCCACCCCACAGATCGGATGACCATGGAGAAATAGCTCGAAAACGAAGAAGAGCTGGAGTTTTTACGAACTCAATTAAAGCTAGAAATCAAGAAGAAATGAGAGATTGAGGGGTTGAATTACTTACGTAGTCTTGATAAGAAACAAATCCTTCTTTTCTGGCACTCTTCAACTGATTTGGAGCTGTATGACCTTTGTGATCTCTGATCATCAAAATGAAATCAAAGGCAGTAAATCTTAGCGTTTAAGACAGAGAGAAGCAAACTAAGAAGAAATTAGAAGAAGGAGATGATCAATGAACCTGAAGAAGAGGTCTCACGAGCTCTGAGATCACAAGAGCTCACAACGAACTTGTAGTATAAATCTTTACAGATCTAAGATCACAATAGGTTTCTCTCTATTTTGTCTATTCGTTATCATTTTGAAGCTCTAACGATGACGAGTGCTCCAAGTCGAATGGAAGGGAGTGGAGATTTGAGAGAAGAGGTGAAAGGAAAGGAAGAAATGAGGGAGGCGGTGGAACCGAAAAAAGGAGAAGGACTGAGGGAATGAGAGTGACTGAAGACTTAATATGGCTTTGGCCTTTGAAAATAGATAGAGAGTGATTAAGGTTGCGAGGGTAATTGGGGGAAAAATTTTGGAGTTGCTACGTGTAACGACTTGATCCAGGTGTACTATATTGTCTGTTTTGGGCCCAAGGCTCGCACGACTTTAAAACGCGTAGTACTTTGTAGATCCAAACTCGCACATATATAACACATCACCCTCCCTCACCCAGGCAATGTGGGACTATGATTTCCTTTTGTAGCTTGCCAACCCTCTTGGGATCCATGGGCTCTTGGGCTTCTCCCGCACCCTCCCCCTCAGGTCTGCCCACAGAATGGTATCAGAGCCTGACTCAACCGAAAGTGTTCAAATGAGGATGTTGGGCTCCCAAGGGGGTGGACTGTGATACCCTTGTGTGGGTAGACTTGAGGGGGAGGGTGCGGGAAAAGCCCAAGAGCCCATGGATCCCAAGAGGCCTGGCAAGCTACAAAGGGAGATCATAGTCTCACATTGCCTGAGTAAGGGAGGACGATGTGCTATATATGTGCAAGTTTGGATCTACAAAGTACTACGCGATTTAAAGTCGTGCGTGCCTTGGGCCCAAAATGGACAATATAGTACCGTATGGTTCGGTTGCACCAACTTTAGTTTGCATGTTTAACTTTTAAAAGTTGCTCAGTGTACCCAACGACTATTTATTAACCATTAAACAACAATATTATTGGTTGCATTGTGATTTTTGTTAATGGTTATGTCGTTTTAAATGTAGTTCTAACTTTCAAGAGCATTGCAATAGTTATGAATAAAAAATCTCCAAATCTAGCACATATTCAATATACATGTATGAATCCAATTTCAAATGTCATTGTTTTTGTTTTTGCCCAAATCAATATGGGCACCCAATAAATTTGTTTTCATAAAAAGGTAAGTTGGTGTTACACATTTTAAGTTGGTGCAACAAAGTTAAAACATACCAAATAGCCGGTGCAACAAAGAGTTTGTGCAATCGAGTCAAATAATCGAGTACACGTAGCAACTCCCAAATATTTTTATACGGTTCGGTTCGATTAATTCGGTTTTCAAAATTCCAAAAATCAAAACTGAACCGAACTGCATTCAATTTGATTCGGTTTTACTATTCAATTACAGTTATTTTTCAGTTTGGTTATTTATGGTTCAATTCGATTCAATAGGTTCGGTTGGTTTTCAAAAATCAATTAACAACCCTATTACACACCTTGCGTACCCAAAATGCAACGGATTTCCCGCATGTTTTCATGTGCTTGTGTTATTTCACATTGGTCAATCTTATAAGACAATTCATTGAGTAAGAAAGAAAATTGGTTAACATTGTTCAAACGAATTTCACTATGATGGGTCTCCAAACAAAGAAATAAAGATATCTAGACTCCTGATCCATACTTGCTTGAAGATCACTTTCATAACGGATATTGGGTGTACGTAGGTCGCATTTTTGTTTTCCAAATTGCGCTCACCTAAAAATATAAAAACCAAAGCATCCCCCTCTCTCTCTCTCAAAACTGTGTCTCTCTTTAACCTTCTCGACCCCAAATCATCCCCTTCTCTCCCTCAAAATTATGTATCTCTCTAACCTTCTCGCCCTTCCTTTCTGCTATCTTCACTTTATCAAATTGCTGAACATTTCGAAGCCTTATACGAAAGATTCCATATATAAAAAACCTTGCCTTCCAATTCCAAACGAAGGTCTTTGAGATGGTAGAAGAGGATCTCTATTTTTCTTTTTTCTTCAGGTAGGTTTTGAAGAGACCAATTTTGTTCCTAATCTATTTATGTTTGGATGAACACATCTTACTGCTATCTCCTGGTGTACATCTCTTCAAACAGACAGACAAAATTGTTGTGGAGTGGTTCTAAGGATTGATTGAATTAACTGAGGGTGAATGGATTGAGTGAATCGATTGTCAATTGGAGCTCTCAAATAGTGCACATGTGACGCTTCCGTTGTCTTCACCAACTTCCAGAGCTTCAAAACAGCTAAAACCAGATTGGGAATCACTTGCAAATGAGTTTTTAGGGGCTTTCAGACACCCCTTTTCGCTGTTTTGGCTCCTTCGAGTCCGACAAGGAGGCATCTATTTACGCCTGCAACAATCCCCAAGTGTGATGAATCTGATGCCTCTGCGGTAGATTCGGGAGATGGGTTAGTTTCCAAACTGCCCCACCTGATCCTTCTCCGCCATCTTCGACGATTAATTTGATGAAACCAGTTTCGCAACCAGCACAAGATGTTGTAATGGGGAATTGTGAAATGGGGTGGGGCCAAACTGGGACAGGAGGGGAGTTTGAATTTGAGAATGGTAGAGTTAAGGCTTGAGAAGGTGAAAGGATTAACGAAGTTGGTGTGGATGATCTTGAACTCACATTAGGTAATGGCAAAACTCAGTGTTGATGATTTCGTAGAAAGTGTTTGATCAAATGTAGATGAAGCAAAAATGGGGTTGTCTACTCTTGTTTTAAGCTCAAGTTGTGGGTTTCCTTTGAAGTGAAACGAGGTGGAGGAGGAGGAGGAGGGAGTCATGTTAATGTGTTGCTGTGTTGAAAATGTTTACAAAACTACGAGACTATTTGTGGTTATAATCAAAATAGTTTTGTTTCTATGTGATGATGAGAATGAAATGGAAAAAATTTCAATAGCCTTTGCATTTTATTATTAGCACATCAGTTTCATTGGTTTCATCTCATTTAATCAATTTTTGGTACTATTCACTGTTCATCGCCGTGTCCATTATTTGTGCCTTTGGATTTGAAACTCTAGGCAATGCTCAATGTGTTTGGTGTTGGTCTGTTGGATGATAATGAGGTGATTAAAGTGAAAACCTTGCATTGGTGAACATTTATCGTGAATGAAAATAGTCATATTTTGGGGCTTGGGTAAACCTAAAGGTTTGATGATTACTCTTCGATAGTTGCATTCCTCATTTGTATGTTAACAGTGTAATGAGAAATGTGATTTAGAGTATGTTCATTTGTTGTGCAAATCAGTTGAAAAATAGCGGTCTTGGTCTAGCATGTGATTTGGGTTTCACCAGAGTTGAGATTATTGCCATAGGGCTTGCAAGTTTGACGGGGAAGTCTAGGTAGGGGCACATAGTCGCACAGATTAATTAGTCTAATTTGGTAACTTAGTATTATAAATTAATCCATAAAAATTTATTTGCTATAACAATATGTCAATTGGAATTTGGAGTAATCTTTCAGAGATACTATTTAGAGTTAAGTCCAAAATTGAAGATCTAATGAATTGTTGCTTCCCAAGTACTAAACAATCATTTCCTCTTAAATCTCAAAATATTTTTGTTTTCTTGGATTATTTGTTTGGTTTGACTGAGACTTATGAACTTAATCAAAGCGAAGATTATTGTATTGATTTGTTCTTAATATATAATCATAACATGTGGATATCTTTCAACTTTATGCACCAATTGTAAAAAGGTTGAGAGTAAGTTAGGGAGGGTTGAGAGTCAAGTATGATTGTATTACACATGAACAAAATAATCATGTAGAAATTTATGGGCTAAATAAAACTCCCACTCCATGGCGTAGGTGTATTTCATATTACTAAATCTAAAGATCAGGTAAAATAAAAAATTGCATCAGTGTTTATATCAATATATATTTAAATTTGATTATATTCCTTGATTATACCAAGAGGTATTTAATCAATGATCAATATATCACGGTATCAATTATTTTCATATCAAATTCATAAAAAATTATTTTCCACATCATCGCAATGTTTGTACTTGGGGTCCTTGCATTTAGCTGTCTTTGGTGAGGTTGAAAACAAACATGATGGATAGCAACAAATGAAGAACAATGATGGAGGTGGGTTATGATGGGATGGGTGTAATCACCCTCATTAACCCACCTGTGAATTCCCTTTCTTTTGATGGTGATGATACATCAAACAAGACTGATTGCAGTCGTACATGTGACTAGAATCTTCCATCACGAGGATCAAGTATCCCAAAATCAGGCTAATTCATAAAGCTTAAAAAGGGCAAATCCAGTCATAAAAACCCAAACATGGCTCCTCAGAATAACCATAGTTAAAAGCCCAAATCTAGTCTCGATAAAGTTCTCCCTTAAAGAGGAGAAACATTTCAAAGAAAAATAGTCGTGAAGGGTATGCCTTCGATGACATATCTTCTTAAAGAAGGAGACCGCTCTTCTCGTTGTGCCTCACATGCTTGAATCACCCAAGGAATTAACAATGACCATTATATAAGGTAAAGGGAATATTAGACAAATGTATGCAACTTTAACTGAGTTATGTCTAGATTTATCTCTATTTCCAACTGAGTTACTGACTTAAGCATCGGAATGCCTTCGGCTACCAAAAAGGTGGTATTTGGAAATCTAACATTTATTTATAGGTCATAATTATAGGAGAACAGATTTTGGACACATCAGTTTGGCGCCGTCCGTGGGACGACAATTTCCATTCAAGAAGAGAGTCTATAGCAGGAAATTTCCTCGGTTATGATCAGTGATTAAAAAGCCCTCAGGATAGATGGAGCACTCTACAGACCCTCAATCTAGCAACAATCAAAGAAATTCTCTCACCGGAGAAGCTGCATTGCTAGTAGTGCACATTTCAAACCCAACGACAAACACTGGGCCAATCATGCTCGACAACACAGAGCCACAGCACACGAAAGCCCAAACATCTCAGATGTCTGGCGATGCTGCCACATACCCTCGTGTAGATCTACTCATGGCCCAAATGGACCGTATGATCAAAATGGTGAAAAAATTCACCCAATAACATGTTCAATCCGCCGACCCTATCCAAGTGCCGCCCCAACAAAACTCTGCCAACGAAGTTCTTGTAGAAGCTCAACATGTGAATCTCGAAAGTAGCAAACCACTTCAAGATGGGACCCCCCAAAGTGACGAGATCCCTGTTGAAATCCCATTAAGGATCGAAGTCATAGATCCTAATGTAATGTATGAACTAGTCCGATCACCATTTTTTGACACACTCATGGTGAAGCCTATGCCAAAGAAGTTCATCCCACCAAAGTTTGAAGCGTATGATGGCACCATCGATCCGATAGATCATCTAAGACACTTTCACCACATGATGGCGTTGAAGGAGAGCACATAATCTATCTTAGGCAAAACATTTCCAATCAGCCTCACCTCCACAAGTTCAATAGCTTATCACCAAGGTCGATAGACTCATTCCAGGCGCTAGTTATTCATCACGAGGTTTATTGGCAGTCAACGGATGAGAAAAGGGCCACACTACTTGCTTCATATCCAACGGAAGCTCGATGAGACAATAAGGGAGTACGCCACTCGTTTTACTAATGAGTTGACAATGATAGACGGATGCAGCGACGACACAACCATCACTACTTTCACCTCCAGACTGAAAAGATGACCATTTTTCGATGCTCTGAACCTATAACCCTCAAAGAGCATGAAAATTATCTCCATTACAAAGAGTAGGATAGGTAACTGTATATGTGCCTTTTATTGAGAATGGTTGGCCATGACAGTTCAGCCAAAACACTTGACAAGATGATAAACTCAAAACAGTTTTTTGCAGATGGTGAACAACACTGCTACCTAAGAACCTTTCTTTTGACGAAACTTTATCATGAGACAACATTTTCCTACATGGAAATCAAACAGATATGATCTGGATTTTTACATCTAGAGCTTGACTAACCCTCTTAAAGGTATCAGAGTTTTGGAAGGTTGTGTGATGAAATAATGTCTAGTTTATCAAAAGGCGACGGTTGCATCAAAATGTGTCCCACATGCTAGGCAGAAGGATGGATAGCTAGTAAAGATTCTTAATTATGAACATATGTTATTCTAAAACATTGAGGTTGTTTTCAATTCAACATACATAAGGGGTTCGATCCTCATTCCTCACTACCTAACCAAAGAAAATTTCTTGAGTAGTTTGTTTGAGTTAAAAATCCCACACCGCATCTTTTGATTCAACAAGATTAATTCAATACGAACATGGTGACAACATGAACCATTTGTACAGGTCAAGTTTATTTGAGCCATATGCAGCAAGCATGTAAGGCGCTACTTTGGGCTCCCATCATAGTCATATGTAAGCCGTTTAAATTGAGAAAAAAAATTGTATAATGCTAGTAGAAACAAATATCTTAGTCATTTAGAACTACAACAATCAAAAGTCAGCACATGCATTACTAACTCGTTCATTATTTTTCTACTCACATTGCCAAAAAGAAAAGTGCAACAAATTCCTTCTTCAATTTCTCCTCCTATTTATCGCCGTCTACCCTATAGTCATCCTACAAACGCCGATTCAAATAATCAACCTCAACATTCTAAAAACCAATCAAACTCAAGAAATTTCAACCGAAACCAATCAATTTACCAGATCGATCACTTTGAATGTCACTTTATCTTATCTCATTTTCGCCTCATCTGCGAGTGCTTGAATTCAAATCATTTCAGTATTAATCAATCAATCCAGATCACTAATCATCAAATTACACGAATTCACTACTATAAGTTTATCAAATTAGGTCAAAATCACAAAATTCAAATCAATGTGCAAAATAACTTGGTGAATCCTTCGGTGGTCTGAGTGCCGAAGAAGATCAAGACCTTCTTCGTGCCATCATCAACTTCCGGTTCAAGGTTTTTCACAATCAAAGCTTCGGCGATTCGACCTCGCTCGATTTGAACCTGACGGTCTCTTCCACACGAAGATAAACACACAGCCGACCTTGCTCTGATAGTTGAAGTTAATGAGGAGACACGACAACATCTCATGAAAATCAATCGAGAGAGGAGGGAAAGAGAGTTGCGAGATTGGTTGAGGGAGGGAGAGTTTGAGAGTTTTTTTTTTCAATCTCATCTCATGTAGAAATAGTAACTACTTTAATAAACTAAAACAAGTATTGCAACATGCAAAAAATGAAACAATTACATTTTGGTTGGTGTTACAAAACAACCATTTTGGCGTAGTGTACTACAACCTGATAGATGTAATTGAACACTGAGTTCAAAGAGGACGACTCAATGAATTCATCAGGCTGCCTGATAAACAACCCAATGGGAAAGAGAAGGTAGACACCATTGCAGGATAAAAAAACAACCCAGAGAACTGATATATACCCTATACTACACTGATGGAGGAAACAAACAGTCAAGCCAACTGAGGAAACAACCAATACATCTCCCACTTGAGCTGATCTCTATAGAAGTAGGAGTGCAAAAGCCATCAAACAAGACCAGATAAACCAATACGACAACTCACAACGAGGAGAACGAAGAAATTTGCACTTCAAATGGGGGCCAACCAACTGATATAGTACGAAGACCTTACTGACAAATATAAGCTTGACCCAGATTATCCATGACAAGGCCAACGACGACTCCTACATTATCAACAACAAAATTGACGCAAACAAATTTGATTCGACAAATGAAGCCTTGGCAGCATGTACTGATGTGAGCATGATTGGACAATTTGGGGCTACATTCTATTTTGCTCATCCCTACCAACCTGTCAAAAACACACACCCAGTGATTTGATCAAGAAGCATTCTGAGTTTATTTTGGTTGATCGTATATTTCATTATAGTTCTATGATTCAGAGTAACATTTCCTATTTGATCCATTTGAATTTCATAAGCATTCTGAGTTTATTAGCAACCTCACGATAACAATATACGAACAATAAAACTACAGAGAATCATGAAGGAAGAAGTTACAGCGAACAAGTTAAGACCACTCAAGGCAGAATAAATCGAGCAACAGTTAGAAAGATGCAATGCAAACTATAACACCCGTGCTTTTTCAATGACCTTAATAAATATTTTTTGTACAAAAATAAAATAAAATGTAATGACCTCATTTCCTAGAACTACCTAAATATATTTACCTTCATGTTTGAAGTTCGATAAAATGCATCTTTTATTGATGTCAACCAAAACTTTATTTGCATACATTAATAATGCATGGTCTACAAAATTAGTATTCTAGTGATAGCCAAATATTTGGTGGCTAAATAGTGCATTTTTATTATTTCAAGTAATATTTTATTAGTTATATATGATTAGTTTAAATATATAAAAAAAATGATTGCAAATATAAATATTTACTTAAACCCTAATTGTGATGGGTTTATATTCATCTATGGACTTAATTTGGAGTGGGCCAGAAGGGGTGCAAATATAACTACCTACTTAAAACCCTAAGTGGGGTGTATTTGAGTTTAAGTATTTGGGGTGTATAAAGAGAGAAGAGAAAGGGGAGAAAAAATAAAAGGAAAAAGAGGAAAATAGAGATGATGAAGAAGAAGACAAAAGAGAGGAAGGGAATGAGAAATTGAAGAAGAGAAAATAAGAAAAGAAGGGAAGGAAATATAGATGATGAAAAGAAAGAAGAGAGAAAAAACGAAAGAGAAAGGGATGTGACATGTGCTTGTGTAGGTGATGTGCACGTGTTTTTGCTCGAGAAATTGATTGGGTATTCACATCTTTGTTGTGATTTTCAACTTTGCGGGATTTTAGATCAATTCGGCTTTTGTGATATTCATTACGTGATCAAATTGGTGAGTTTTTCTTCATTCTCTTTATATTTATTTTAAAATAATCTATATATGAGTGTAGTTGATGGAAAATATGGAGTTTGTGAAATAGTACAAGTCTGAGTTTAGATTAATTTAGATAAAGGAACAACACAATAGTATAAATAGCTAGTGTTTGAGAGTGTTTTATGTAATGTGTTTTGATTAGTAGTGTTGTACATGTTATTTGTTTTATTAGGCATAATAAGGAGTTAGACTTGACATGTGGAGTAAGTTTGATAAATTATTAAGGGTTGTATTTTGTGAAATGGTGATTAATTGAGGAATGATTAAAGGATGGAATAGAATTGGAGTAGAATCATTTTATTGTTAATTGATTTAAAGATTTGGAATGAAATTATCTTGGTTAAATTGGGCTTTTAATATATTGATGGAATTGGGCTTATAAGATGTAGGATATAGACTGGACTTACGGAATGGATATGGCTGGTGGATTTGACTTATAATGAATATGGGTTGTTCACTGGGCTGGGCTTATAAGTTCTGAAAATAAAAGATATGGGTTGCTGATGGAATTGGGCTTATAGGTTCAGAAAGTAAAAAATTAGGTACTGATTTGAATTGAATCCAGAAAATAAGGAATTTGGTAATAATTTGATTTGGAATCGGGTATTGATTTGAATTGAGTCCTGAATTGGATTGGAATTGATTTCAGAAATTCAGAAATTGGGCATTATTACGGGCCGAACTAAATAGTTAGGCCCAAAGTTGTTTAGTTGAATATATACGTGGGTTGGACTTACATGTAATGATTTATGTAAGCTTATCAAATTTGGGTATTAAATAGGGTGAGTTATGGTTTGTTTGGGCTTATAAATTTTGGAGTTTTAGAAAATAAATCATGGTTTGATTAGGATGATCAATTTTGAAATTTAATAGAATGATTTATAATTTGATTGAGTTTATCAATTTTGGTACTAAAAGACAATGGGTTATGTTTTTGGAATGGGTTTATAAATTCTGAAAAATAAATTATGAGTTACTGTTGGGTTGATGTTATAAGATTTAAAATTTTGGATGATGGTAATGTAAATATGTACATTGAGATTAAATTTGAGTATTTATCATTGATGAGATGAATTTGGGTATGTGTATTATTATGTGGATTGGTATTTGTATTTGTGTTTGTATTTGTATTTATATTTGTATTTGTATTTGTATTTGTATTTGTATTTGTATTTGTATTTGTATTTTGACTTGAATTTTGATTGTTATACAAATTGCCTTGGTAAGGAGTATAAATTCTTTTATTGCATGGGCTTTGATCCCCGTTTTGTTAACGAAAGTTTTTATAGGAAAATGATGGTTGCTCCAAAATAATGGGAAAAATACTATGATGAAACTATTTATCATCGACAAAATGTCAAATGATATGTTTTTCAAAAAAATGTGAGTGGATACTGTTGTAATTGATATCTGAATGACAAAATGTCACTTTGACAGCAAATTGAGATATTATAATAAATGATATTAATAAACTATGATTCCATAAATTTTTATTATCTGAAATTGTATCACTTAGAACAACCACAACGCTTTGTTGTTTGTGATTTCCCCTCTCTTATAGAGAAACTAAATAACCTTCGGGTTGTCTTGCAGATGTGGGATGCCTATTTCTTATAGAAAAACTAAAATAACCTTCGGGTTAGTCTTGCGGAAATGGGATGAATTTTTGTGCCTAAGATAGGCTTTGATATTATCGGTAAAAAATGTGACGTGACTTCTTGCACATTCATAGCCCAAGAGTGCCTTTTTGTTACTCATATAGTTAGGAGTATCCGGTGATGCATGCCTGTATGTGATGTGTCCCCACTTGGGCATGGATGACGGAGAAGTCCTCCTTTATAAGAGAGAGGCATATGAACATGTATGTTCGGCACGAAGGTGATGCGAATGTGGTATCGTCTAAGTGATCAATCCATTAAAATTAATCAATTCGTTAAAGATGGATAATATAATCAAGTCAAATAAGTTATGGTCATTATTGTTTTAATTGATAAAATACCAACTATTTGAGAAGTCATATTCGTATCGTTTCTAACTCTTTTCATGCAGGATGGCAAGTCTATTGACATTACTGCAGATCAGACTTGCCACAGTTAACAATTTCAGAGTAAGTACAAGTAAATACATATTTACTTATTAGGATGACATGATTGTTTCGTTGAGGAATTAAATTATTTGAACTGTGATTTTCTTGCATGACACATTTTCCTCATTGAGGAACTACCTATTTGTGTGGTTGTTCATGTTCGTGATTAATTTTTATGCTATCACTTGTTGATGTGTTGATTTTTGGGATTAAGATTACTCACACCAGCTTTATTGACCCAAGTGAGTTTTTGCTTCTTGGGTACATTCCTTTGGGAATGTACCCGACTAGCCTTTCAGGTTTAGAGATTTTTTAGCAGCGTTACTGGAATTCCGTTTGTGGGGCTAGCAACGTCAGAGTTTCCTGGTTAGATAATTTTTAGTTTGTTTAAATTTATCCAAACCATGTTTTAGTTGTTGCTGCTAATTGTTTCAGTTGTTATTGAATTTTTCACGTTCCGAGTTATGGGAAAACGGATAATCCTACGTGGATTTTAGGATTTTCGTTTTCTTTGAAAATCGAGGCGTAAACTCTACAACATAACGCAACTTTATGAGAAAGGAATGACTACTACTGTTATAAGTTGTTAAGCACCCAAAATGAGGTTATCAATAAAACTCCGAGTTCAAAAATTTCCATCTTATGCCCAAGCAATAAAATTGAGGCAACAAAGCCAGACAATGAGAAGCAATTGGCATATCAAGCCACAAACAAAGGGTCAAGACGCATAAGTCAGATGTAAAACTTTTGGTCTGATCAACCATGAAGTAAAAGTTGGGACGGACAAGTCAACTTACTCAAATGAACTTCGGATCGACCAACGCGTCTGACCAACGAAGTAAAAGATGGGACGGACAAGTCAACTTACTCAAATAATCTTTGGATCGACCAACGCGTCAGACCGACAAAGTAAAAGTTGGGAATAACGAGTCCACTTACTCAAAAAACCTTCGGGTCGACTAATACGCCAGACCAACGAAGTTGGACACAGTGGTAGACCCAGGATTTCAGTCAGGGGGCGAAATGACAAATAATTATTAGTTGATAATAGTAGTTATCAAGGGTGGAGTAAAGAAAATTTCCTACCTGAGTTAGTAACTAATAAAAATTACATTGCATATAACCTTAGCAAGGGCAAACAAGTGTAATAAATTACATAGCTAAAATGAGCCCTTTTAGGGAGCGAGGGATGGGTGTAACCACCCATCCTCCTCAAGATAAGCAAGGGCGCGCATCTCAAGGGGGATGGGTGTCCCCATCCCTCGCTCCCTTTTCCTCGCTCCGTAGAATTTTCAAACTAAAATCACAAAATAATTAGGCTAAGTATCTAGTTGAAGCTAAAAAATTCAAATTTGCGAACATAATAAGATCCTAATACAATTTCATAGAAAAATGGTTTATATGAGGCTCAAAATTTGTACGAGTTGGCTAATGGTGTATATTTTTATTGAATTCTATAGTTATTATTTTAGACCATCATCATTAAAGCCCATTCCCGATATTTTTTGGGTCGGCTACATGGATTTTGGTTCTCCAAGCAATGCGGTCTTCCCACATATCCTCGCCTAATCTAAGCTCAAGGATGTAAATTTTTTTGGAGGTTTTATATTATTTGTGAACAAACAATTCATTTCTTTAATGTTTGCAATTATATATAAAAATCAGTTGAAAAAACAAACAGGGGCATGTCACAATGACATAAATAGTAATTGTGAATAGCCACAAAAAAATCATACTTTCCAAGAGGACCGAAATTAAGCTTTTTGTTAAGCTAAACAATTCTTTTAATGTTTGCAATTAATAATAAAATTGCATTGAAAATTTAAAAAATTAGGCTAGTAACAATGATGAAGAATACATAAAAATGTATAGCTAATAGGCATAAAAATCTTGCGCTGGAAGAGTATTGAACTCGGGTTATTTATTAAAAAAGATAAATTACAACCACTACACCAACAGAGACATACAGAAATAATGAATGAAAAATTATGATATTGTATCATACATCATATAATTGATTTTTTTTAAAACTATGTATTTACTAAAAATATTTTGAAAGTTGAACGAACAAGTCAACTTATCTAACCCTATATATCGGATCAGAAAGCCCGGACATATAAACCAAGATATAGTTGGAGAGGTATAACACTCGTAAATTTCCTAAGCCCAGTCTACTTAATTCCAGATTTTTTTTTTGGATTTATTACAACCAAGTTAAAATTATTTGAATTTAAATTTAAAATTTAGGGCATTATTTTCAGGAGTTTAAAGGGTGAGGTGCCATCGAATTTTCAGTGGGGGCGAATAGCCACCCACACTATAAACAGAGAACCCCAATTTCTTCCTTTTCCCTCTCTTGCATCTTTCCTTCTTCTCCTCCTCCGATGAGCACGGTCTGGGACCGAGCGTTGCAACCACTTCTTTTGCCCAAAACTTCTTCTTCTCTCTTCCATTTTCCTTCCTATCTCTTCCCTTTCCTTCTCATTTGATTTAAACACCAAAAACATAGTTTCAGAGTGAGTTCTCAATCGAGATGCCATTGCGAGGTAGTGATGGAGATCACGAGGTTGAGAAGAAGTGGCAATTGTGAATCTATGAGGTGCGATCAGCTCTGTGAGAAAACGAGGAGGGAACAATTGTCGGTGTGGTGAAGGTTAGCATGTGTTTGTTCGTTCATCAGCCCATACATCGACCGCATTTCGATCCTCTTCAAGCGGTGAGTTTTCGCCTTTCTCAATCTAAATCTTTGTTTGTGTTTCCAAATCTCTAAATCTTGATTCGTGTATGTGTTTTCTTGATTATTGTTTTAGTTGTGAACGGTGTTTTTGGTTTTTGATTTTGAGATTTTAATGGTACTTTTGTGGTACATGGAGCGGTTGGAGATTTGGGTTTGGTTGGAGAATTAGGGGTTTAGTGATTCTTGTTTTCTCATTGATAGTCCTTGCATAACTGAAACTTGAGGTGTATGTTTCTATGATTTTATCTTAGTATAGCTTGAACAATGGTACATATCCCTTATCCTGTGTAACACGTTTTTTTTGTAACCACCTTCCATGTGGTACATTGTATTTGTCAAGATGAAGATAACTACATAAATGAATACAAGCTAAACGGTGTATTGTTATATTATGTTTGTCCAATGCACCCGACCAACTTCTCAACAATAGTAGTGTGCAACCTATACATATTTGATAGACCAACTAACTTGTAGCTACCCCATTGCTTAGAAAGTTGCAAACACCCCATTTCTCATTTTTATGATTTAGATCTGTTTTTAGTTTGTAGGTTATTTGTTTGATGATTTGACTGTGAGAACTATCTATTGTCTGGGTTTCCAGTTTTGCCTAGATGAACAATTGTAATAATTTAAATGTTCATCTAATTTGATATTGATTCAATTCCTAATGATATTGGCACTACTTGATTACTGTTTATTTGAACTAGGTGATTGTCTATGTAGTTTTATGAGTTGTCCCGATAGATTGGGCATTGTATCCTCGTGATGAATCTATATGCCACGCGTATGGCTGTGATGATCAGTCTATTTTGTTGTATCATCATCTCTTCCCCCTTAGTTAGTGGGTATGTTCACGTATCCACTAACTGTGTGACGGTGATATTTCGATTGCACTTTCGTACTGAACTCAATGTTTAATAACTTTCGATCGGTTGATCGTCTTGATTACTTATTTGTCTATTCATTTTCACTCACATTTCCAGGGGGTTTTAGTGTGTCGTTATGTCCCGTATGTCACTCCATGAGCAATCTCTTCGTTGCCCGGTTGTATAACGGGTGTTGTGGCTACTTTGCCCTCTTTTTACGCTATTTTCACTGTTAGTGTTATTTTTTCCTATTTGCGATGTCTGTCGGTGACCTACTGGACGGTGATAAGCTCGCTACCTGTGAGGCTCATTTTCCCCCAAATAAGGCTTCTCAAGCTACTTTGGATAGTGTCTGTTCCAACTATGCTTTGTCCCCTGATCTTGAAATCGTTCTCCCTCGTGAAAACGACAGTCCTTGTTGCTCGAGGAAGGGATATATTGTGCTTTACCCTCGTATGTTCTATGTTGGTTTTCGGTTTCCAGCTTCGGAGCTATTCTGGTCGTATCTAGATTTCCTGGGTATTCCTCCTGCTCAGATGAACCCGAATGGTTGGAGGGTTATGGTTTCCATGTATGTAAGGACCATTCTTTCCGAAAATTCCTTTAACTGCTAGAATCTTGCAATCTTTGGTGAGGTTTAGCGAGAAACCCAACCGTACATGTTTCTTTCATTCTCCTTCGTGTTTTGGCCATCTCAATTATGACATCAGAGGTTGGTTGTGGGATTGATTTTATGCATCTGTCGACTCTAGCTATTTCAATTTACTAGGTCTGCAGATAGTAAGGTCTTTTTGAGTTCCTATCAATCATCGAAATCTGTCATTGACCGTGAAGAGCAAGTTATCCGCGAGCTTCTGGTAGCTCCATTGGACGCCAATCATACTAATGATATGGTGAGGCGCAATGTTCTATACAGCATGAATGAAACCGAGCGGGCCTTGTTAACCAAAAGGCAAGCTGTGAAGATTGTTGTCTGTGCTGCCGCTGTTGAAGGTGATGATGTTGTCATTGATCGGAAAGTGAGCTCGGGCGTTATAGATCTTAATGCTCATGTTCGTAGCGCTACCGATCCTTCTTCTAGGAAGAGAAAAGTACTAAGGCCTATTAGTCTTTCGAAGCGGGCATTTCTGCCTTATGACTGTATTCCAAGCATTTCTGCTTGTTGACTATATGCGTCATACATTTCTTTATTCAAGTTCTTTGCAGGAGACAGAAGATATGAAGTTGGCTTTGAAGAGGAGTGAGAAAGATATCGTTCGTCCGCTGGACGATGGGGAAAATAAGTCCCTCACTGCTTATGGCGACCTTGATGTTGCCAAGTGTTCTGATGAGGAACCTCGGTCCTTAGATGACAAGATGCTTCAGTTGGCTGTTGTTAAGTCTAAGAAGCTTGGCAATCATGATCGGATTCCCAGGGTGTAGTCTCTTCCTTCTTCCTCCCATCTGTTGATGGAGGGGTGGAGATCCCCCCTTCCACGACCTGGTTGGCTTCTTCTACTCTCGTTGGGGGCGCTATTTGCTCCGCTTCTGTTGAGCGATGGGAGGGTGAAGGAGGTTCTCCTGTCGTTACTTCTTTTTTCCCGACTTTAGGTGGTGGTTCCTTCATACTACCGAATCCTCGCGCTCTTTATTCGCGGGTCAGTTGGAAGGAACCTTCTTTTAAAGAGATTCGTGTTAAATCGGATGGGAAGTTCTGCTGGTTTTCTCGTCTTGGCGTGCAAGATGGTGCATGTAAGCTGATTAATGAATGTAACAGAGGGTCAGTGGAAAGGCCTTCAATGTCCGTGCTGAATCTGAATCTTCATCTTGAGGATGGCATCAGGATTATAGTGGACGGGATGACCCATCTTGCCCATGCGGGGTGATGGGTTTGAGTCATCAGGTTAATCATAATCTTGTGCTTTCTCTAAAGAGGAAGTTCTTCGTGCTGCTATTGGTATTCTCCCATGTTCTTCACCAATATGATGCATTAAAAGTGCGATGCTCTGAATGGATTAAAGCGATTGAGGTTGTTCAAACTTCGTTGGCCGAGGTTGAGGGTGCACGAGATCGGTTTATGGCCGCGCTTGAGTATTTGAGAGCTGACTTAGACGGGATCCACACGCGTTTATAGGATGTTGATAAAGAGTTTTCCGCCGATAAGGCTCTTCATGATGAAGTCGCGTGTGCCATGATAGAGCACTCTAACAATCACAACATCACAGAACAAAAGGTGGAACAGTTATTGGCTTCGTTTGACGAGGTCAAGGCTGAGTCATCCACGATGCTCACTATTGCTGAGGACGAACTCATTGCGGTCAGAAGTGAGCTTGCTTTTGTTAAGGATTGGCAATGCGTCGTCGATGGTCAGACTAAGCTTTTGGATTATACTGAGGGTCTCCACTTGTCTCAATATCCTCATCTGGTCTATCGGACATTTGAGGATGACGAGGGTGTCGAAGATCCTCCTGGTGATCCAATGGCTGAAGTGCCGCCTCCTCCTCCCTTTGAAGAAAAAATTCTTGTCGATAATCTGGCTCTTGCAGGTGGTATAGCTGAGGATGTTATAGATCTTTCCCCGTAGTCTTCTATTGCTACCGTTTGATGTAACTGAATAGATTTTGAATGAATGACAAGAGTTTTTTCCTTTATTTTTTCTTCTTGTTGACTTTGTTCATGCATTGTCGTCGTGACGATTCCTATTTGAGCTTTGATGTTTTACAACTATATCCTTAGCAATCATTCGGTGATTTGAATTTTTCTATGCTTTAGTATGCATGTCTTGATCTTGTGTTTTTCATCTCTGAGTCCTTGTGGAAATTTGTTTTGCTTGTTTGTCCTCTACTTTGTTGATTTGATATGTTAGTTAATCCATGGTTCTCCTGGGCTGTGCTAACTTGCTCCTCTATCGTTTGATCAACCTTGGAGTTTGTCTCCTTCGAGTTGGTTTGTTGATTCAGCGGTCTCGAGGTTGCTTCTAATTCGTTGAATCGTCTGCTCAACCTTTTGCTTCGTTAACTCGACATTCATTTGACATGAAGTTTTTGTTGATTTGGGTGTTTAATCTTTGTTTCGATGTTCTAGTTGACCCGAAGTCATTTGAATAATTAGTCTAGTTTCTACTTCGTTAATTCGACGTTTCAGTCGACTTGAAGTTTTTACTAGGTTGACTCATTCGTTCAACTTTTACTTCGATAATTTGATGTTTCAATCAACCCGAAGTCATTTACTTAGTTGACTTGTTTGTTCAACTTTTACTTCATTAACTCGACATTTCAGTCGACTCAAAGTCGTTTTACTTAATTGACTCGTTCGTCCAATTTTTACTTTGTTAACTCGACATCTCGGTCGACTCGAAGTGTCTATGTTAAGTTGACCCATTTGGTCAACTTTTACTTCATTAACTCCACATTTCAGTTGACTCGAAGTCATTTTACTTAATTGACTCGTTCGTCCGATTTTTACTTCGTTAACTCGACATCTCGATCGACTCGAAGTTTATGTGTTTAGTTGACTTGTTTGGTCAACTTTTACTTCGTTAACTCGATGTTTCAGTCGACTCGAAGTCATTTTACTTAGTTGACTCGTTTGTCCAACTTTTACTTCATTGGTGCAACACTCAAGTCGACCCCAAGTCATTTTACTTAATTGACTCGTTCGTCCAATTTTTACTTCATTAACTCGACATCTCGGTCGACTCGAAGTTTCTATTTTTAGTTGACTCAGGTGTCCAACTTTTACTTAGTTAACTTGACGTTTCAGTCAACTCAAAGTCATTTTACTTAGTTGACTCATTCGTCGACCTTTTACTTCGTTGGTGCGACATTCCATCTACCCGAAGTCGTTTTACTAAATTGACTCGTTCGTCCAATTTTTACTTTATTGAATGATCAGACCAGAAGTTTATTATAAATATCTGACTTGTGTCCTGATTCCTTTTATGTTTTATATGTAATTGTTTCGCATAACTTTTCTTTGAAGTTGCCCGTCTTTGTGGAATGTCAATTTCGGAATTGAAACTTTATTGATTTTTTGACCATTTCTAGCGGTCATTCTTCTAGAGTGATTCCGTTATATTGTGGAGTGTTTTTTCTTTTATTATTGCGTGGCTGATGTCTATCCTGGCGTTGGTGTTTCGTGCCTTTTCCGTTCCTTTTAATTTATGACCTCTTTTGATTTGATCGTTATTGCTCCTCGTTTGGCATTGCTTGTTAAAGCTTGGTAAAGTTTGTCCTTGTTAATTCCTTTGTAAGTAACCTTGGCTAGATTTGTATCCGCTGTCAGAGTCTTCGAGTTGGTCAGTGTAGTCGTCTTCAGGGCGTTGACCTTTCTGCTTTGATATAGATCTGCTCGGGTCGGAGATGCTTCTTTACTGGGGTGGATGTTGTGTGGAGCGTATATCAATTCCCTGGATCATTTTTTTGCTCCCGTGGCTGCAGTATCTGCCTTTTTTTTTCTTTTGAACTGTTTGTCTGGTATGCCGATGAATTCGTCTAGTCGTCCTCTTTGGATCCAATGCTCAATTTCTTCTTTTAACTTGTAGCAGTCCTTGGTATCATGTTCGTGATCCTTGTGAAAAGAGCAGTACCTACTTTTGTCTCATCCTTTCGGGTCTCCCCTCATCCTGGGTGGCCAGTTGACGTTCTCCCAATTCGCTATGTGTTTTTAGATGTTGGTCCAGCTTGTTTTTAGGGTTGTGTATGGTTTGTACTCTTTCTTCATTACTCTAATTATCCACTCATGATTGAGCCGTGCCGATTGCAACATCCTGGGTTCCCGCTAGTTGGACTCAGTACGTCCTTTGTTCCGATGTCTCTTTGAATGACTGTTATCCTCCCGTGATCCATCATCTCGCTTTCTTTCATTTTTCATTTCCTGTTTCCTCGAATGGTTCTCCCTTTCTAGTTCATTCTTCTTCCTCTCAGCTTTCATTTCTTCAAGGGGGATATGTTAATGCGTTATTTTCATCAGAACCACCATGCCTTTTGGAGGCTCTAGGTCAAGGGCATTGAAGAAAGAGCCTATCTTCAGTCCGGCGATGAAAGTTGCAGTGGCTGTATCGTCGCTACATCCATCAATCATCGTTAACTTGTTGGTGAAGCGAGTAACATATTCCTATATCATTTCTTTGGGCATTTGTCTAATGTGCAGGTGGTAGTGGGGTCCTTTCCTCATTCGCTAGCTCCCAATGAATCTGGTAATGAAAGCGGTGGCTAAAGCCTGGAAAGAGTCTATCGACCTCGAAGGCATGTTATTGAACCAGTTAATCGTTGTGTATGTGAGGCTGGTTGGGAACGTTCTGCACAAAGTTGACTCTGTTATTTCCTTTAGAGCCATCATGTGGTGGAAATGTCTTAGGTGATCCGTTGGGTCGGTGGTACCATCTTACACTTCGAACTTTGGCGGAGTGAACTTTTTTGGCATTGCCTTCTCCATGAGTGCGTTAGAAAATGTCGGCTTGGCTAACTTGTACAGTACATTGGGATCCGTGACTTCAATCCCAAGCTGGATTTCAGTAATCGTTCCGCCGCACTGCAGAGTCTTATGTTGAGGGAGCTCGTTAATCTCGACATTTCCCTATTGGGGTTCTGCTAGGGCTTCATCGCTTTCTTGAGTTCGGACAGTGGAATATTGTTGGGGCGGTGCGGGAACAGGGTTGGCTGGCTTAATGCTTTCCTGGGTGATTTTCTCATGCATCTTTGTCATGTAATTCATCTGGGCCATGAGCAAATCCACCCAAGTGTCTGTGGCAGCGTTGTCGGATGTTTGGGTTGTCTGGACTACTGCGTGTTGCGGATCCGCATTCTCAGATGCTATTGGTCCGGTGATCCGGGCTGCTTCTCATCTCTGAGCTGTCAGTGATGTATTGGTGGGAGAGTTGTCGTGATCATTACTGGATTGAGGATCAGCAGACTGCATTATTTTGTTTGATGGCTTGTTGATGGTTTATCAGGTTATGGTGAGCTTTGTCACTGTGAATTTCGTTTTTAGAAAGGAAGCTCGTCGTATCCCATGGACGATGCCAAACTGATGCAACAAAAAATCGTCCTCATGTGAGTTTGACATGGAAAACAATTGTTAGACTGCCAAAAAAAACCATTTTGGTGGCCAAAGGCACTCTGATGCTTAAGTCAGTAACTCTGTTGGATGAAGGATGTAAATCTGGGCATAACTCAGTTAAAGTTGCATATATGTGTCAAATGTTCTCTTTACCTTTTATCATGGTCGTAGTTAACTTTTTGCATGACTTAAGCATGTGAGGCGCAACAGAAGGAGATGTTTCTTATAACAGTCTCCTCCTTAATGGATATGCGTTCAGGGAGGCGTAACTCCCTCCACGACTCTTTTTTGGTGCAATGTTCATCTTTTTATGAGAGAACTCGTGTCGAGCCTGGATTTGGGTTCTGATTCGTTCGGACCTGGATTCGGGCCATGTTTGTGTCTCCTTATTGGTGGACCTCGTCTGGGCCTCTGTAGTTGGTTTTATTTTTCCTGGGCTTTATGAATTGACCCGATAGATTGGGCGTTGTCTCCTCATGATGAATACATATACCATGTGTAATTAGATATTTTTGGAGAGTGATTGTACAAATAAAAGCCATAAATCATCAACTTATTAAGCCTACCCAACCATCAATTGGTTGATCATAATTAGAATAATTAATAAAAAGAGTCATTGTTGGTAGTAGAAGTATAAAAATAGGTTTTCTATTTGATTAGAAATGATAAAAATGTCCTATAACTTTATGGATTGACCCGAGTTAATAAAAGAGTCTTTGTTGGTCCTAAAAGAATAAAAGTAGAAAAAAATTAGTCATTACATTAACTATGGTATCTAAATGATCTATTTTGTGAAAAAGTAAGCTTTAAAATTCATTTTCATCTTTTTTTAGTGTGAAAAAATTGGATTGTTTTTAAAGAAGTTGAAGAGAGTTTCTAGGAGTTTGGAAAGGTGTGGGAAAAATTGTAGGAGAAATGAAATAATTGACAAAGTGTCCATAATTTTGTAATAAAATGACAGCTTTAACCTTATTGTTGACATGGATTTTGTTGCTTATGTGACATTTTCCCTTATAGATAGGAAGCCACGTAGGAGAGACTCTTTGGTCTCTACTTTAATAGTATAATGCTAGCTACTTTTTCACGTGCTAAGTACAAGCATTTCGTTTCTTTATTCTGGCTAATCCTAATGGTATGAAATTAGGTACTTTGTAAATTTTAAAAAAGATGTAAAAATAATTGATTAGGAAATAAAAAAATCAAGACATATAAAAACGTATTGATGATACATAAAAATGGTCACACTTCTGAGCCGAACACTTGTCATGATGATCTCGAGGAACTATGGGGCTAAGCATCGGCCCAACACAGATCCAACCGAAGCGGATCTAAGCCTGTTCAACTTCAGTCTGCCAAGCGGACCCAGACTCTCACAGCATGCTAGGCCCACACGTCTCACAACTATCCATGATACCCATAAGCCATCTTCAGGCAATTACCTCGAGGATCAGCTTTGGACAGGCAACTACAGCTGCTCTCTACTTCCAAATATGAAGCAAACTCTAGAGTATCTTCCACACAGGGAAACTCCCTTCTACGGATTGCTCTTAGATTGAGAACAATCTCCCACGTATCTAAGAGTGCAGAGCTAATAGGGAACTTCCCTCCTACAGCACGACTCTTAATTAGAAAGGAATTTCCATGAAGATCTCCTCCCTAAACTACGCCTACGATGGCCTAGTTGAACCAGGACTCCTTGCACTATAAATAAGACATGAGGTTGGTAAGCTAAGGTACTCTACAAATTCCCTATTACGACATTACACATTCCTCAAATCCATGTCTGACTTTAGCATCGGAGTGCCATTGGCCACCCCATGATGGTTTGTGCCTCACGTGCGTTGTGAAGGTCAGCAGGAAGCAAAAATTGATTGCATCAGTTTGGTGCCGTCCATGGGGACGACATAGTTCTTAACTTTACACTAAGCGTCATCTCGTACCAAATCCTAGAGAGATGGTGAACACCAGGTCACGCAACAACAAACCAGGGGACACATCCAACCCTCCGGCTGTCCCTATACCAGTTCCTGCCATGCATGGGCAGCCTACTCACGCCCCTACACCAACAACATTAACGGCGGACCTAAGAATCGAGGTGTTGACGTCTCAAATTCAACAAGTCATCAAGGCAGTGGAGACGCTTACACGACAGAATCCACCTGCTACTGATGGAGATCAAGAACGGCATGGGCCTCCACCTCCAGTGGACGATATGGAGCAAGCGCAGGAGAGCCAGGACCCCGATAGTTCCCATTGGACTAAAGGAGGTTGCGTGGTTAACGCTAATCCAGCCGCCAGGACAAAGAGGCTTGATCCCAGGAACCCTCTCCGCAGAGGAGTGCACGACCTGGACATACTATATTGCATCTTTGTCCCACCCTTTGTGGACCGGATCACGAGTGAAGCACTTCCGAGAAAGTTCACTCCCGAAGCTCAATTCCTATGACGAACCACCGATCCTTTTGACTATCTGTGCCACTACCAGGATGTAATGGCGCTCAAGGAAAAATATGAATCAGTCATGTGCAAAACCTTTCCCACCAGTCTCAAAGGCTCTGCATTGACGTGGTTCCACAGTTTTCCATCGAAGTCAATCGACTCCCTCAAAACATTGGCAAAGGAATTCTTGACACGTTTCGTCGGATCCAGTGTTTCTGGAAAGGCCCGCACTACATACTCCCTTTAAGGCAGAGGTCTGAAGAGACACTCCGAGAGTATGTCACAAGCTACAACAACGAGCTGACCTTCATCGACGGGTGTAGCGATGATACAGCTATGACTGCATTCACTGCGGGCCTCAAAGAGGGAAAGCTCTTCGAGGACCTCACCTTGGAGCCCCCTCTAGACATGGCAGAGCTTCTCAAGAGCGTCCAAAGACACATCACCTTAGAGGAGTTAAGGACCGCCAAGAGGGAGACCGAAGGCAATAGGAAGCCCTCAGCTTCTAGGGACAAGAAGAAGGGAAAGTAACAAGGATAAGGAGCGGAACAAGAAGAAGCGCACTTACAATAGACTGGATCCTGATAGTCCCAGGCTAGATAAATCATCCAACTACGTTGGATCCAGAGCTGTGACACCCTTAAATGCTAGTCTGTCAGATGTACTCAACTCCATGAAAAAATGGGAGGAATTAAAGTGGCCCCCGAAGACACGCAAAAACTTTGCCAAAAAGGACAACGACAAGTACTGTGCGTACCACAAGGAGGGTGGCCACAACACAACCGGCTGCAAAAGTTTGAGGTATGAAGTAGAGCACTGGATCCGCAAGGGCAAATTGAAAGACTTCTTGAAGTCTGAGAAGCAGTCAGAACAGGCCAGGGACAGGGGGAGTTAGTAAAAAAGATAGGTAAATAGACTCCTGGGATAATATACGTCCTTCATGGAGTCGGGCTGAATGAAGACTAGTGCACAGGTCCCGCAAGTGGATTCTGCTGCATATACGCATACGACCCGTGGATGAAGACAGATGCGTTTGCGATTCGAAAATTCAAAACCCCATTCCCACTTTTACTTTCACGGACAAGGACCTCAATGGAGTCTGAGCGCTACACAACGACGCCTTGGTCATCTTTGTATCCATCGCAAAGTGGGAAGTGAAGAGAGTTTTCGTTGACACAGGAAGCTCGCTCAACGTTCTGTTCTACAATGTTTTCCGCAGCATGGACCTCAAGGAGGAAAACCTACTGCCATCAGAGCACTCGCTGATCGGATTCACCGGGGAGAAATGCTTTCCCATCCAAAGATAAGGTTAGCCGCGGTAACTGGAGAACCGCGGCTGAAAATGTCATGTTTCTGGACTTCATGGTGGTAGACGCACCATCATCCTACAACCTCATCCTGGGAAAACCGTGGCTACACCAAATGGAAGCAGTGGTCTCCACCCTTCACTTGTGTGTTGAATATACTGCTAACAACTCAGAAGGAACAATACGTGGATACCAACCTATGGCACGAGGCTGGCACTATGCTGCACTGAAACAAATAGAGTGCTCTCAGATTTGGCTACATCATGCAAAGCAACCTGATCCAATGCAAGGCCAAAAAATGAAAGAGACGACATTTTTTAGCAGTACAAGAACAACCAGCTCTCCAACTCAACGAGTCGTAAGGGCAATGGCAAGCGGGAACACTTCCCTCCAACTTGCAATCGGCGCAGAGATCCGCCCCTCTGCGAGGTTTACTCTTCAGTGACCTCTGTAACACCTCGACGGTTCGCTAAATGATCCGCGAAAGCTATCCAAATTCGCTTCAAGGCCAAGATAAGTTTCTCTCCGTCAACAATTAGTTTGCTTTAAGTTGTTTGTTTCCCTTTCTGTATTCAATATTGAGTTTAGAGTTCTTAAGAAACTTATGTGATTCGCAATCATTTAAGAAATAAATAAAAATTTCAGAAACAAAGTCTATTGATTATTGGAAAGATGTAACAACAAGCACCTTGAGGTGGATACAAAAGGCTACATAATACGAACGCCTTGAGGCGGATACAAAAGACTACATACTGCAGGCATCTAACCAGCATTGAGTGAGGACTTTCTTAGACTGTCTGGTCCCATAAGCAACATAAATAGTCCAAGGCAAGCTACCTGCAAGTGAAAGGACGCTACACAGAACCCCACCTTCAAATATGGTCTGCGGGGGTACAAAATCGACAACCATGAGTACCTACGAAAACTCAGACCCAATTCTCACACTTCCTGACTTGGGACAAGTATCAGGTAAACTTGAAATGCGCACACCTTCCCACGCAAGGGGGAATGGAATATTTGGGAATCAAAGGCCCACTCCAACAGGTCATGCCTGACTCCACCTTCAACTCGGATGTCGACTTCCAGTGCAAGGGAGGCGATGGTGTTAATCGAGAAGTGGTGGAGGCAGCCGCCACGAAGTGGGAAGCAGATGCTATCTCTGAGATCAAACATCCAGGAACAACAATAAGGAACCTGCACATAAAAAACAAACCCTTCCCTTGGGAAAGTACCTCACTAATTCTCCGTGATATAAAAAGAGATTACGAGACCTCAGCGGATTAACTACGTGCCCACCCACCACAAGTGACCACACATAACGGAAACTATCATCATGTTTGGTCGGTATGAACGTCAGAACTTTCCAAAACTCCAATGATGGAGATCCAACTTCAGCCTTTGGAAAACCAAAATCATTTCCCACAACCTTTGGAAAACCCAAAACATCTTCTCCAAACAAGAACATTACAAGAAATAAACTCAGCAAAAGATGGTGCCTACAACGATTGGAAAACACCATTATATAGACATAGTGGTTCACCAAACGGGCACTCCAGTATTAAGTGCCAGACATTGAATGTTGTATGGGAAAATGGAAGACGACGGGTCCCAAGGAAACTGCGTAGATCACAATCAATCAATTAATGGCGTTGCACGCAACCCCATCAATTGAGGGGGAGTAACCGATATACTCAAACGTAACGCAGCCTACACCATACATGTGTCACCGTGTGATCTACGCCGTACACGTAACACACCACACGGGAAACCCTAGCCCTTCCTCTGTGGGCCCATGGGCTCACCCTATTATTCGAACAACAGCTTGTCGCATGTTTGGCAAGAGCACTTGAGGGTCCTAATCAACTTTGACATACGTACTTTACGACTCACTGAGTTAAGGTAACTTCGTCCACACCATGAACCACTAGGTTCGCACGCCACTCAGCAAGCGAAACCTCTGGTCAAACCGGGAAAGCTTAGTCAGCCAACACTGATGACGATAGCTTTTGGTTCACCCCGACACCTACTCTACTTAGTGCAGACATCGACGATTTAGGAAGTCAGAGTCTAATCAGCGTTGCCACGCCTAGTGAGGACGACTTGCCAGGGATCACTACCCCATTCACGGTCAGTGTACGCCAAACCTAATCAGGTAAGCCTAGCTGGTGACAGCCAACAACGAAAGCTTTTGATTAAAACCTGGACTTGTAGTTCCCACTGCGAGGGTGTAGATAGTCTGGAAGGTGGGAGCCTAGTAAGTCCTAAACTGATTCTGATGGCTCGCTACGGGACCACTGCTTTTCAGCGTGGCCGCCAAATCACCAAACCTAGACTTGTAGCCCGCGCTATGAGTGTGTAGATAGTCTAGAAGGTGGGAACCTAGTCAGCCATGACCTGAAAGCTAACAGCTAAATAGGATGCCAACCCGAGCTTATGGCGCCTGACTAGGTGCAAACGCTTTGACACGTACTTTCGGCCACCACAGCTTGCCTACAACAACAGCTATAGCTGACCAGTCAGACAAACAAGAAAAAGCTCAAGCATCTTACCTATGGGATAGAACACAACTCGGGTGACACAACCCTCAGTTAAACTGTTCGCAACATGCCCACTATTGGACATAACTACGCAGCACTAACCCCAAGTCATTCACAATACAAAGCGGACAAGCTCTCTACCGCAGATAGACCAGACAACGTCCTATTGATTCAACCAGCCTATGCCAAAGTAAGACGACAAGGCAAAACGAAAAACATGCAATAGAGACGCCAAGTATGAAACGAAGAAAATTGTTTTTATTAATGGTCATGACAAAAAGTGTACAAACACACAAAGTTTGCTCCTAATCAGGAGAAGGTACAAAAATGGAGAGCTAAGCCTAGGAGGAACATGGGTAGAAATTGCATTTGTACGCGCTTCGACATGGTCGTTCGGGATCGAACTGTCCTTCTCGCCTGACGACTCAGAGGTAACAGACAAGTCCACATATGGCATCTTCTTGTAACGGCTAAGATCCCACTCTGGATGCTCTTCATTCATCAGCGCCAACAGCTCTAGTCGACCATGAACAACCCAGCGGAACTCACATTTTCCTTGTTCCTGGAGAAGCTCTTCCTCTCACACCTTTGCATCAATAAGGTCACACTCCAGTAGCTCTAACTTTTCAGTTAGCACATCGACCTGAGACTGCTCTGTGGCCAAACTGCTCTTCACAACACTGAGTTCATGCCATCCCAACTCGAGTTGGTCCTCAGCCTTCCTCGCCTCTCGAGCATAAAACTCCACATCGGATTCCAACTGTTGCTTTTCTGCAGCTCAGTCAGCTTTCTTCAAAACACTCTTTTTAGTAAAAGACTGCAACTCAGAGTGTGCCTTAGTCGCATGATGTTCACATAATATACCTCCTAATTTATATTTGTTAGTTTTTCGAATAGTGTATTTTAGTTTAATTATTTTATTTTTGTATTTTTGTAGGATTTGGAGTTTAAATGAAAAAAGTGCGTTAGCGTGGCGAATTTGGAAATTCATAGACAAATTGACGAAGTGGAGCGGGAGACACTCAAGCCAAAGATTAAGAGAACCAAAGAAAAAATAAATGAAATTAATTTTGAATTTTGGTGGAACAAAGGAGTAATATAGATGAACATAGCCAAACTCACCTTTCCTGTTATATTTGGTTTTCAATTATATTTTGGTTTCCAATTATATTTGGTTTCCTTTTGTATTTGGTTTCCAATTTATATTTGGTTTCCAATTGTATTTGGTTTCCAATTTGTATTTGGTTTCCAATAAGGAATTGTTTATTTCTACCATAAATACGGCAACACAGAGGGAAGAGAAGCACACAAACGCATCAACAACCGAGTACACTTCACTAATCCACCACGCGCTGCCATGAAGCTCCACACCGCTATTGCTGTCATCACCTTCACCATGTGTCACTAAACTCCACGCAAGGCGAAGAGATGAACTCCTAGATGTAACGCACTTAATTGGTATTTGATTCGTTTTATGCTTTCACGATGAATAATGGTGTTTATGATTTTCACTTGTATTTAATATAGGAGTTTATGCTTTCACAAAGATTTAATACCAAGACAGAGCTTTATCTCATGGTTAGTCATGCACAAGTCATTGAAAACACAGGACAAACTGAAAAAATGGAACAGAATTGATGTCTCTACATGCAGTCTATGCAATGTTGATCATGAAAACGAAGAACATTTGTTCTTCCAGTGCTGGTACTCCAACTTAGTGTGGTCAAACATTCTCTTTCGCTTGGGGTACAACAGGAAGCCACTGTCATGGGAACTTGAAGTGGACTGGTGCTTACAACATTTTGCGGGCAGAGGTCCATGCTCCCTAGTTAAAAAACTGGCGTTCAATGCATCCATCTACCACCTTTGGCAAGAGAGGAACATAAGGCTCTTTCAAGGTAGGTGCAAAACAACACTAGAACTTATTGCTAAAATACTGGAAGACGTGCGACTTCGTATAGCAGTCCTCGAGCTTAAAGTAGAAGATAATGATACAAATAGAAGTTTTTGTGAAAGATGGCGGCTGGCAATCCAATTGGAAGTTAAGATAAGCTCTACACATGCATGGACAAGCCTGCTTTGGGATGGATAATGGTGAACACAGATGGGTCGCTCATGGGACGCAGAGGTTGTTATGGTGCCTTGTTGAGAAATCATGATGGTACAGTAATCACCGCAGCAGCAGGGTCACAAGAAGCTCACTCGGTTATCCTTCATGAACTGCAAGGAGTCGAAACTGGTATTAGGCTAGCCAAGCAATATGGCGTTACCAAAGCAGTGTTTTGTATGGACTCACAGAATATGTACACTTATCTCACCACGGACAAAGCCCCTCCATGGGAGGCACGTCACATAACAAGAATGATCAAATACTCTCTGAGAGAGTTTGCAGAAGTCAAGTTGCTACATGCATTCCGTGAAACTAACCAAGCAGCCGACAAATTTGCTAGCCTAATGCCTAGTGCAGAATACGTGGAGATTCTCCCGAGCTCCTTTGCTGAAGACTAGAAGAAAATTATATTTACTGATGCAAATGGTAAACAATATGCTCGATTGTAATCTATAAATCCTTTTTCAGTGGCCCGGGGAGGCCATTTACACCCCGCGCTTGCCTTTCAAAAAAAAAAAATCTTCTTCGTAGATTATTATTTCGGTGGTTGTCTTTTTCTTCTTCATATAAGCTTAGTCACGCTTTTCTTATGTGTGGAATTTTTAAGGATCAATTGATTTCGATAGGTTAGTTATATGTGATCGTCTTTTATTACGTTATTGTCTCCAGATATATCGTAAATTTAGGATATCACATATGACCAACCTTTGTGCTTTCTAGAAAAAAAGTAAACTCTAAAATCCATTTACATTAGAATATATTGGTGCATTAAAGACTATTTTTCCGATTATGTTGTTTGGGATGTGAAAAACGTAATTGAGTCATCATAGCGAATCAATACTAGTTGGCGCGTGAAATCTAGGACGGATTCTTGGAACCTTGTGATTTTTCTAAACTTAATTTTTATTAAACTAAATTCAATTTCATATTTTAAAATTGCTAGAATTTCTTACATATTAGTTTCACGTAGTTTTTCTTCCTAGACCGCGTGTACTGTTTGGGCGTAATCAAATTTTGGCGCCGTTGTCGGGGAACAAGCGTAATTCTACAAAGGAGGTTTCGGGTATTGTCTTTCTTGCTCATTGTTTTATTTTATTTTTAGGTTTTAGGTCCAGTTTATTTTTTTTATTCTATTTTATTTCTTAAAAAAAATTGCAAAAACCAAAAAAGGACATTGGGAGAGTGTGAGTTGGAATAGAGACCACTTAGGGAGACTAATTAGGGTCCCAAATTTAGAACACCCACAAATTCACATTGAGACCAAATTAAGTCCTACTTTTAATTCTAACACCATGAGTAATCACGAAGATGACCATGTTCAGTCGCTAAAGGACTATTTCCACCCCACGCGCACTACTACTCCATCATGTATCATGTTTGCACCAAATACACCAAAGCTAGATTTTAAGCCGGGTATGATACAATTATTACCCACTTTTCATGGCCTAGAGAGTGAGAATCCTTATGTTCACATTAGGGAATTCGAGGAAGTTGTGGCCACTTTCCACAAAAAAGTTGGGGCTGTAGACTCGGTTAGACTAAGGTTTTTTTTCCCTAAAGGAAAAAGTGAAGAGTTGGCTATACTCTTTGCGACCAAGGTCTATTGGTTCGTGGGAGGAGATGACCCAAGCATTTTTTAATAAATATTTTCCTCACCACAAAACCAACGGTCTAAAGAGACAGATTTCTACCTTCACCCAAAAGAATAGCGAGACATTATATTAAGCATGGGAGAGGTTCAAGGATCTCTTGAATACATGTCTGCACCATGGGTATGAGAGTTGGCGCTTAGTCAGTTATTTTTATGAGGGGCTCACCAGTAGAGAGCGTTAGTTTGTTGAGATGATGTGTAATGGGGAGTTTTTGCATAAGGACCCTGACGAGGCCATTGAGTACTTGAATGACCTGGCTGAAAAAGCTTATACTTGGACTGGTCCAAGTGCTACTAAGAACACAGATAGAACACGCCCAGCTGGAATCTATCAACTTAGGGAAGAGGACAACCTTAGAGCCCAATTGGATAGAGTGACTAGGGAGTTAGAGGCACTTAAAACCAAGGATGGTAGGCCCACACATACTGTTGCCAGAGTTGAGCTACAGGACGCCTATTTTATATGCAGTGGAGTTGAACACTTCGCACAGGATTGCCCAACCTTGACTAAGATGAGAGGGGTTTATGAGGAACAATGTAACGCCTTAGGGATGTACAAGAAGCCTTACTCACCATTCTCTAACACTTACAATTCTGGATGGAGAGATCACCCTAACTTAGGCTGGAAGTCCGAAGCAGACCAACCTCCATACAATGCGCAATCTAACAAAAGTTCCTTATCAGACACATTACATGCATTTATAGAGGCACAAGGTAAAACTAATAAAAAATTTGAGGTTGCATTGACACAGTTGGCAGAAGAGAACAAGGAGATCAAAAGCCAGATAACCAAGCTGACATGTTCATTAATAGTACAAGAGCGGGGCCAATTTACATCACAGCCTAAAGCAAATCTGAAGGGCCAACTTATGGCACAAACCTCTACTTCAGACCCTCAGAATGTCAAAGAAGTTAATGCCATCACTACTCAGAGTGGTAAGATTTTAGATAGATCTAGCTCGTCCACGACTATAGGCACATCCCCAAGTGCAAAAGAGAGCATCCCCAAGGATGAGCCCAACAAGAACATTCCAGTTCTAGTTCCTTTTCCTCAAGCACTATGACCTACTGGAAAAAATTCGAAAATGCATGGTGAGATTCTAGAACACTTGAAACAGGTTAAAATTAACTTACATTTGCTGCATGTGATTAAACAGGCACCAACTTATGCGAGGGTCATCAAGGATCTATGCACTATCAAGAGGAAACATCATGTCAAGAAGAATGTCTTCTTGACAAAACAGGTAAGTGCGATGATTGAGCAGAAGACACCACCCAAATACAAAGATCCAAGGTGTCCTACAGTCACCTGCCAGATTGGGACTCATGAGTTCTGCCAAGCCTTGTTGGATCTAGGAGCAAGTGTAAATCTGATGCCATATTCTATTTACTTGCAACTGGGTCTAGCAGAGATTAAACCCACATCCGTGGTACTACAATTGGCCGATAGATCGGTTAAGAAGCCAAGAGGAATAGTCGAGGATGTCTTGTTGCAGATTGATAAGTTTTACTATCCCATCGACTTTCTTATTTTAGATACTCAGTCTGCGGTTAATATGGAGTCTACAGTTCCGATTATTTTAGGTAGACCTTTTCTTGCCACAGCTAACGCTCTTATCAATTGCATGAACTGTTTAATGAAGCTTTCTTTTGGGAACATGACTCTAGAGGTCAACATATTCAATATTAGCAAGCAACCACGTGATGATGATGAGCGTCATCATACCTACATGATAGACACGCTGATATTAGAGGAGGCGCTCCTGAGCGCAGACTCTGAAACCTTAGAGTACCTCCTATCTATTTCTGATTCTGAGAGTTCAGTTTATCCTAACAATGTTTTTGATATTCCTGTTGTTTCAGGGTTAAAGGATAAAGGAGGACGAAAATGGCAACCATGCTTTGAGGAGTTGCCAAAGGAAAGACAGAAACCACAACCATCCACCGTGGAAACTCCGAAAGTTGACCTAGCTCTACTGCCTGAGGGACATAAACATGCATTCCTCAGACCAGGTGATACCTTTCCTGTTATTATTTATTTCGTGCTTGATAGCTCACAAGAAGAAGAATTGATTAATATGTTACATGAGCACAAATCTGCATTAGGTTGGACTATAGCTGACATCAAAGGTATTAGCCCCTTAATATGTTCCCATAGGATTCACTTAGAAGAAGGAGCTAACCCCCCGTAGAGACCCTCAAAGACGACTTAACCCTACTATGAAAGAGGTGGTGAAAAAGTAAGTCTTAAAATTGTTAAATGCAGACATCATTTATCCCATCTCCGATAGCAAGTGGGTTAGTCCAACTCAAGTGGTTCCCAAGAAATTTGGAATAACAGTGGTGACTAATGATGAGGGGGTGCATGTTCCTACTAAAGTAGTGACAGGGTGGCGCATGTGCATTGATTATAGGAAACTTAATTCTGCCACCCGCAAGGGTCATTTCCCACTTCCATTCATAGACCAAATCTTAGAGCGAGTAGCTGGTCATTTTTTCTATTGCTTTCTAGATGGGTATTCAGGATACTATCAGATTGAGATTGCATTAGAGGATTAGGATAAGACTACTTTCACATGTCCTTTTGGTACTTATGTTTTTCGGCGTATGCCATTTGGTTTGTGTAATGCACCGGCTACTTTTCAGATATGCATGATGAGTACTTTTAGTGACATGGTTGAAAAATATATGGAAGTATTCATGGATGATTTGACTGTTTTTTGTGATTCCTTTGATTCATGTTTACTTCACTTGAAGGCTGTTTTAAGTAGATGTGAATATAAGGGTCTGGTGCTTAATTGGAAAAAATGTCATTTCATGGTTTACTATGGAATAGTTCTGGGACACATAGTTTCTAATAAAGGAATCGAGGTTGATAAAGCTAAAATTGAATTGATTTCTAAATTACCTACACCTAAAAGTGTCAAGGATGTGAGATCATTTCTAGGGCACGCGGGCTTTTATAGGATGTTCATACAAAAATTTTCTGCAATCTCTAGACCATTAAGTAGCCTCCTGGTAAAAGACGTCGTGTTTCAATGGACACAAGAGTGTGAGGACGCCTTTCGAACACTCATTGATAGGCTTACCTCTACCCTCATCATGCAGCCAGCGGATTGGAATTTACCATTTGAAATAATGTGTGATGCAAACAACTATGCTGTGGGGGCAGTCTTGGGACAACGAAGGGAAGGGAAGCCCTTTGTTGTTTACTATGCTAGTCGAACACTTAATGATGCTCAAAAGAATTATTCGACCACTGAAAAAGAGTTGCTAGTTGTAGTTTTTGCTTTAGATAAATTTCGTGCTTATTTGATTGGTACACCTATCACTGTTTTTACTGACCATGCGGCTCTTAAGTTCCTTCTTTCTAAAAAGGATGCTAAGACAAGATTGATTAGGTGGATTTTACATCTACCTGAGTTTGATCTAACTATAAAGGATAAGAAGGGGGTCGAGAATGTTGTGGCGGATCACTTGTCTCGTCTGGAGTTCAATGACTCTGCCAATGGCCCACCCATCTGTGATAACTTCCCTGATGAACACCTATTCACTCAAGTACCATGGTATGCGCACATTGTTAATTATTTGGTTTCCAGCGAAGTTCCATCATCATGGAGTGCTCAAGATAAGCACAAATTTTTGGTCGAGGCAAAATTTTTTTATTGGGATGATCCTTATCTATATAAGTATTGCCCTGACCAAATCATGAGGCACTGTATCCCTGAAGGTATTCAGCGAAAATTTCAGTTAGCTTAAATTGAGGAGTTACGGAATGATGCCTATGACAATTCCCGAATATACAAGGCAAAGATGAAAGCGGCTCATGATAAGCAAATTCTAAGGAAACATTTCGAGCCTAATCAACAAGTCTATCTCTATGACTCACGACTTCATTTTCATCCTGGCAAGCTAAGATCGAGATGGACGGGCCTATTCATGGTAAAACAAGTTTTTCCCAATGGTTCCATAGAAATTGAATATCCAGAAGATGGGAGAGTATTTATATTAAATGGGCAACGTTTGAAGCACTATGTGGAGCGAGTAGAGGTGCCAGAGGAGATCTCTCTGGTTGCCTCTGTCTACTTGATTTGATGTTCTCCACCCTATCTTTAGTTTAGGTTTTTTTATTTTTTTTATTTTTTAGTTTAGTTTAGGTTTTTGCTTTTATGTTTTTCTTTTAGTATTTCAAGTTATTTTAGGTGTTGCTACTGGAGTCACTCGGAGACCCTCATCCCATGTGTTCCTTTCTCCCGTCGGTATGATTCTCTTATATTTTGGTGACTGTGAGGACATTGTCTATTTGAAATTGGTAAAGCTTCACCATGGTAATTTCACTCTAACCCTCCTCTTTTCTTTTTCCTTCATTTGTCATGATTATTATTTTATACATTGAGGACAATGTTTGGTATAGGTTTGGGGGTGATGGTGGTTTATTAGATATTTTGTGCAATTTTCAAAAATCTTTTAGCTTAAAACGTATTTTACAATTAAACTGAGTTATTTTTTGTGTTATACTCAATTTCCATTGAATACTTAGATGATTACGGTAATTGTGCAAAATCTTTATGAAAATGCATTCAAAATCTGAACTCTTGGTGAATTTAAAAAAAAAATTAGATATTTTTGTGTCTTGGTGAATTCGAAATCTGAACTCTTGGTGAATATAAATAGATAAAGGGGTTTGAGTCTTTTTAATTTTAGAGAATATTTTTGTTGCCTTTAATTTTGAGAAAACACATACTAACACGTGTCACATAGTTATATTAGTAGAAAACATGATATTTGATATTATCCTTATGTTAGATGTATTTGGTGAGACTTTTCAACTCGACTATTCGTGCACTATAAGCCAAGTCAACATGATTTAAAGTTGATTAGTGAGATATTGAACTAGAAAACCTTAGAATAATAGTGGAGACTTAATCCTTGTGAATTTTGAGTTATTCTTTATTTCTTGAGGGTTATTAATTACACTCTGATTTTTCTTCAGCCCGCATTATTTCGTTGATGATCTCATTATTCTTGACTTTCTTATTGATTGCTTAAAGAATGACATAAAATTGAATTTTTACACTAGAACTTCTTGCTTTATTTAGTTGAGATGTCCTAGTACTAACTAGAACTTATGAAGGGATATAGGCATTTTTTTTCTTTTTTTTAAACCATTTTTTTAGCATTTTAGCCTACCAAATACTAAATATCCATTTGCAGCCCTTTGAGCCTTTAAATAGCCTTCTTTTTGTTATCTCCATTCCTAATACCTACTCCAATCAATGAGTAATACCTATACTATTTTATCCTTACACAATTTTTTGAGAATGTATACAGTGAGATATATTTATGGAATGGGCAAATAGAAAGAGTTGAAAATAGATATTTCATGCGCCCTCAAAGTAAAAGTGTTTGATTGTATAAACAGGGAAAAGCATGTAAAAAAATAGAGAAAAAAAATGGTTGAAGAAGAAAATAATGAAGAAAAAGTTAATGGTGTACAACATTGATTTGTTCTTCAATGCCCTATGTGTTTATTCAAGGGTGTAGCCATTCTCAGGAAATTCTTGTATCCTTTTTGTCCATTATTGTTTGCTATAATCCAAGCCCCATTACAATCTAGTAAAGACCTAATTGATCTTAAGTTAAAGTTGGTTCAGTAGATGTGGAGATTGAATAGGCAAGAACTATGGTGTTTGATTCAACATTCTCAAAAGTAATCAATATTCCTGTCCATGAGATCATATTCATTTCACTCTTTGAAAAGTCTGTTTTTCATGATGATTATATGTGAGACGTTTGCATTTTCCATAATTTATATCATTTTCCTCACATATAAACTGAGTGCCCAATCTCTGAGTGTTTTATTTCTGAGTGGCATGAGAGATTTGTAGTCAAAGCGTACTTACTAAAGGTCATCTCGTCACATCTTAACTATGAGATGAAGAGTTATATTGATAAGGTTTCTCACACAGACTTTGAGTTGAGAATGATTATGAAATTTATTTAACCTTTAGATACTATTAAAATTATTGTACTCTATTGATATACTTTTGTGACATTTTTAGTTTGTTGTTTTTCTTGAATTTTAAGCAATCAAAAATTACTCTAAGGAAAATAAAGGGGAATGTTCATTTTTTTGCATTATGTTTTTAGAAAATAGATTTTGTTTTATTGAGTCAGTAATGTTTTGGGAATAACATTTCTGGAAACCCTCACGAGACTATAACTCGTCATCTAGAGGTAATCTAGAGTTGTAAAGCCTTGTTGCACGTTAAGGTAAGTGCAACCGTGATTCCTACGAAAGTGAGTTAGGATTTTATTCTTATTTTTGTTTTGCTTGAGGACTAGAAAAATATAGGTTTGGGGGTATCACATAATTATTACATAATATACCTCATTATTTATATTTGTTAGTGTTTCGAATAGTGTATTTTAGTTTAGTTATTTTATTTTTGCATTTTTGTAGGATTTGGAGTTTAAATGACAAAAGTACAGTAGCGTGGCGAATTTGGAAATTCAAAGACAAATTGAAGAAATGGAGCAGGAGACACTCAAGCCAAAGATTAAGAGAACCAAAGAAAAAAATAAAGGAAATTATTTCTGAATTTTGGTGGAACAAATGAGTAATATGGATGAACATAGCCAAACCCACCTTTCCTGTTATATTTGGTTTCCAATTATATTTTGGTTTCCAATTATATTTGCTTTCCTTTTGTATTTGGTTTCCAATTTATATTTGGTTTCCAATTGTATTTGGTTTACAATTATATTTGGTTTCCAATTTGTATTTGGTTTCCAATTGGGTTTCCAATAAGGAGTTGTTTTTTTCTACCATAAATACAGCAACACAGAAGGGAGAGAGGCACACAACGCATCAACAGCCGAGTACGCATCGCTAATCCACCACGCGCTTCCATGAAGCTCCACACCGCTATTGCTGTCATCACCTTTACCATGTGTCACTAAACTCCTCGCAAGGTGAAGAAATGAACTCTTAGATGTAAAGCACTTAATTGGTATTTGATTCGTTTTATGCTTTCACGATGAATAATGGTGTTTATGATTTTCACTTGTATTTAATATAGGAGTTTATGTTATTTTAGTGACAAAGATTTCATCAACTTCTTCGTAGATTATTATTCCGATGGTTGTCTTTTTCTTCTCCATATAAGCTTAGTCACTTTTTTCTTATGTGTGGAATTTTTAAGGATCAATTGATTCCGGTAGGTTAGTTATATGTGATCGTCTTTTATTACGTTATTGTCTCCAGATATATGACCAACCTTTGTGTTTTCTAGAAAAAAAAAGTGAAATCTAAAATCCATTTACATTAGAATATATTGGTGCATTAAAGACTATTTTTCGGATTATGTTGTTTGGGATGTGAAATACGTAATTGAGTCATCATAGCAAATCAATACTAGTTGACGGGTGAAATCTAGGAGGGATTCTTGGAACCTTGTGATTTTTCTAAACTTAATTTTTATTAAATCAAATTCAATTTCATATTTTAAAATTGCTAATATTTCTTACATATTAGTTTCGCGTAGTTTTTCTTCCTAGACCTTGTTTTGTAGATCGTTTTTCCTCGTGGGGTCGACACCCCAATCTTTACTGCAATTGACCGTGTGTACTGTTTGGGCTTAATCATCGCAGCTTCCTGTGCAGCCTCGGCCTCTAGGCGAAGCCGACTCAACTCCTGCTTAAGTTTGTCCCTCTCGGACACCGCCTCGGTCAGACTTCGCTCAAGGTATTCCAGACGAGTTTTCTGAGCCTCAACGGCCACGATTGATTGATCCAATCGCATCTATTCGGCCTGCTTCTTAAGTCGCTCAATTTCATGGAGCGCATTAGAATACAGCATCTGCACGTGCGAAAAGACACACTCCAAGGTATATACTCTCTCGTGAGCCGCCTCTACTTCCGACCCAGCAACAGTCTTCCGACCCAGCAACAGTCTTGTGGCTCATATGAGACATACCAAGCATAAAATACTTCAAACCCTTGTCAATACACTCTGCTAGCGTATCCTTCTAGGGTTTTGGAGCGTGGTCCATCAGCCAGCTGTGACGCCTGCTTATATGCTTCCTTGAAGCATACTCAACATCCACTTCTTGGTGCCAGACATGTGAGCTCATCTTCACCAAGTCCGGTGTGAACAGACTTATCCGTGCATCAGGATGAAGCTTCCCATTATCAGGAACTATTCCAGCGTCGCCCTTCACGGTTGCCACCATCCTTAGACTCTACTCCATGGCTTTTCCCTTGTCAAGAACAGCCGACCCTTTATTGTGAGACGGTCCAATAGGATCCAGGGGCAGAGGAGGGACCGAAGTATCCAAATGACCTTCAAATAGTTCAAGCTGTGGCCTAGAACGAAACGGTTAGCAATGCGGACTACATGAGACACGGTCGGTACCACGACCACTTTCAGGCAAGTCAACGGTGGGATGATCAGATTTCACCAACTCAGGCGAGCGGCCCCACGCGAATCAGCGCCAGCGGAAACTGCCATTGCAACCCGCACCAGATGGTCATTCAGAGCCTCAACCTGCGCGTCACTAAGGTTCGACCTGTCAGCAACTCCCGCCAACCACAGATAATCTTTCTCCAAACTAGAAACATTAGTTTCCACCTCAATAGGCCTAGCAGGCTCGCGCTCCTCTCTCACTAGAGCGGGTCGTGCCGAAGACGGCTCAGTCCTAACGTGAGGTTTCTTCCTCACAAAGGAAGCAAGCATCTCAGATGGATCTTCCGCATCAGACAGGATGGGAGTCTTGGCCTTAGCAACCTTCCTCTTCCTGGAAGGGGCCTCATCTTCAAGACTTAATGTGTCACTCTCGATGCAAAGTGGGGGCAACGTGCCAATTGTTCCACAGCCAACTACGAACGAAATTGGAAACTCTTATGATATCAACCGCCTTCCTTTTTGCCATGACAAGGAATGCCTCCATGGTGGTTTACTCCTCTAAGGTAAGAGGATCAGTGGGAAACCTTCCTGCAAAAAAACACAGGCAATGATCACTCAGACTGTTATCAAGCACATCAAAGTCACAGGAAAGGAGTTGAACTTACGAAGCGGCCTGAACTATCACTCAAGTGAACGACCCTTGTACTAGAGATATTTCGAATCAGCAGGGGGCCAAAAATAGTGCTTCTGCCAGAACTTGAAATCATCCGGCAGGTTAACAAAATAATTTGGTGACTTCATCTTGCAAACAACATTGCTCTGCAATCGATGAGCAGTCAACAACTGAATCAACCGTTGGGTCACACTAACACCGGCCTCCGCAACACTTAGCAGAATCATGAGAATGATCTTGTACCCGTTGGGTCCCAACTAAGCCTGAGAAATCTCCAAAAACTCCCAAATCACGTCCAGAACCGAGAAATGCACTCCAGTTTTAAGCATCCCCCGATGTAAATAGATGAAACCGACCGGAGACGATTGGCGTTTGGTCGCCCTTCAGAAGATACAACGGCAAGTCTTCAGGAACTCCAAACTTCGTACGGAATTCAGTGAGACCACGCTCGGACAGTAGCTTGTCTTCAAAAAAACTCTAGGCCCTTAGCCAAAACAGCATCTCAAGAAGGTTTTCTCGAGCCATGAAGAAGACGAACTAACCTTTCAGAACTTCAAAAACAAGTAAAGCAGAATGGTCAGTCTCAACACTGCGGATGACCTATATAGAGGATAGGTTCCCACCTCTTTTTCGCCGAACCAATGCACGCCCAATTAATGCAGCGTACAGCTCAAGCAATGATTCATACTCAATCATCATGAGTGTCGCATCCCTTCAAGAAATGACTTAGCGAACCGATGTGACGACCCACTAACTCGGAGGGAGTAGCTGATGATACATAAAAATGGTCACACTCCTGAGTTGAACACATGTCATGATGATCTCGAGGAACTACGGGCCCAAGCATCGGCCCAACATAGATCCAGCCCAAGCAAATCTAAGCCCGCTTAACTTCAGTCCACCAAGCGGACCCAAACTCTCACAGCATGCTAGGCCCACACGTCTCACAACTATCCACGATACCCATAAGCCCTCTTCAGAAAAGTATCTCGAGGATCGGTTTTGGACGAGCAACTACAGTTGTTCTCTGCTTCCAAATAGGAAGCAAACTCCAGAGTATCTTCCACACAGGGAAACTCCCTTCTACAGATTACTCTTGGATTGGGAATTATCTCCTACGTATCTAGGAGCACGATGCTAACAGGGAAACTCCTCTTCACAACACAACTTCTAATTAGATAAAGATCTCCAGGAAGATCTTCTTTCCTAAACTATGCCACCGATGGCCTGGTCAAATCAGGACTCAAGCACTATAAATAAGACATGAGGTTGGTAAGCTAAGGTACGCTACAAAATCTCTGTTACATTATTACACTTTCCTCAGATCCCTGTTTGACTTTAGCATCGGAGTGTCATTAGCCACCCCACAGTGGTCTGTGGCTCACATGCGTTACTTGTGCAGGTCAACAGGAACAGGGTCAAAACAGAGAGCGAAAATCGACTGCATCACGTATAAAACTGTAAAAGTGAAAATATGAAAAAATTCTAGAAAAGCTAGAGTATAAACATCATAATTTGCATTTTTTAAAAATAAATTTTTACTTATTTTTTTATTGATTATTAATTTATTTATTTAAATTTTTTGTAAGGTTGTTATAAAAAGATTTTAGGAGTTCCTTTTTCTATATATATTAGTATTCTCAAAATCGGTCTAGGCGCTAAAAGGTAGAAAAACGACCAGATTAATGGCTGGGCGGATTCTGGGCAGTCTGGGCGGGTTTTGGGCAGTCTAGACGGGGTCGTCTAGACGATCTGGGCGAGTTTTTTTATTTTATTTTAAATAAGGCTGAATGTGTTTTTATTTTATTTTTCTTTCCCCTTTTTTAAAAATAAACAATTTAATTGTTTTTTATTCAGTATATGTCTAAATGTAGCAAATGATGATTACTTAATGGAATTCTTAAAGTATCTGTCAGTATCAATTTTAGTAATGTAGATTTTATCAAACATGACTGAGGTTATTAATGCAATTTGAAGAAAAATAAAAGAGTAGGTTTGGATATTTGTCCACAAATTCAACTTTGTATAAAGTACTCATCATGACCAACTTCAGTCATTTGAGTTTTAATAAATTTTGTTCATGATTGTTAATTTTTTATGTTTTTAAATTTTGCATATGTATCTTGGCATTAAATTGGATGTAATTGATAAGGTATTATGATTAAAGTTATAATACAAAATCTAAGACCGCCTAGGTGCCGCCTAGGCGCCCGCCTAAGCCCCTGGATGCTAGGCACTTGCTCGCCGCCCACCCACCGCCTAGCGCTTTTTAGAACACTGATATATATATATATATATATATATATATATATAAACCCTTCTCACCCCAAATGCCACCGGCGAGTTTTGAACCTTGAACTTGTGATTCGATCTACCACAAATCTATTGTTGAGCTGGTACTCCATTGGCAAGTGGATAGTGAAAACGAAGATGAGTGAAGTGGGAGAGAAATTAGGAAAGTGATGATTGAGAAATATTAGGAAAATTTTGATTTTAAATAGACATAACTACTTTGAGTACTAAATAATATGACTTTTACACCCTCATTGCATGATGATGTGGCTTTATATGCTTATGTGTCACTTTTTTCTATAGAGTACATAGGAGAAAAACTATTTGTTTATGCTTTAATAGTATAGTATAGATAGATAGATAGATATAGATATAGATATGCAACAAACAAATAGTCTTTTGATGTGTATTTCTTGTTTACATAACTTAAAAGAAACTATCATAATATTTACTATCTATTATAGAACTTGTAACGAAGGTTAATGTATGTAAGAAAATTTGTAATTTAATGAATATGTAACTGGATTTTAGGTATATAGATAACTAAAATATCAACATAATCTGAAATTTCTAGGTGGATGAAATAGGTGGGTAAAGTAAACGTGTAACTTTCTTTATAAAAAATCTTTGTCCTTGGATCCCGCCTGGTATAATAGTTATTTCTTTCTTTCAAGAGCCAATTAACGCTGCCTAACAAGAAATTTTCACCATCAAGTGGTTTTTATGGATAAAAAGGAAAAAAATGGTAAGTCGGTGTTACATGTTTTATGTTGGTGCAACCAAGACAAATAGATGGGTATACCTAGGAATTCCCTAATAGACATTAATAGATAGTGGTGGATAGAAACTAATAGAAGATCATCTAATACACAGAATATATTTCAAAATGGAACAAATATGGCAAAGTCTTTAGTTTTATCATCAAATCAATACCAAATTTCTTTCCATTATGGCAATGAACACACTCTAAACATTATCCTCAAATCATCTAAACATTATCAATAATTCTAGGCAGTCAAATTTTATAGTCACTTTTTGGCTAGGTTTTTACACTTATACCCCTTCTATAAATAATATTTGTGATTGTATTTTTAAAAGAATGGACAAAAATATAATAAATAAATAAATAAAAAAAAAAAAAAAAAAAAAACATCAAATCTGGCTGCCTAACAAACTCAAACATTATTCTAAGCTCTACTACCTATATGACATGCAAAAGATTCACTGTGTATCAGATGACTGCGGTAATGATCCAGGTGAGAAGACAATTTTGTATGGTGGGGACTGAGGAGTATACATGGGATTTTAAAGTTGAATTTTTCTTTTTAAAAAATAAATTTTATTGTGACATGACATGGCTAAACGACGTTAGAGTTTGGATCAAGGGCAATTATTTGATATATTATGCTAGAAGGGACTTGAAGCGTTGTGGATTTCAAAATTGTTTTGGTATGCTAAATATGATGGATTGTATATTTCTACAAAAGATCTTTGGGGATGATTGGTATAGACAAAGATTTTCTCTTGGGTCTAGGTTTAGGGACTCCATAAATATTTTGTATTTTGTAATGGTGATGCTTACCCTATGTTTCGTTTTATTCTATAAATTGTTTTGATTGAAAATGTTATTGGCTTCATGATGATATTAAATTTTAGACCTAAAATCTAAATTTATCCATAATTAAAGTCAATATTATTAAAAATAAGAATTCACTCAATCACTATTTATGGGGGCAAAGTCCCCTTGAGTTCTTACGTGCGCAGAGTTAATTGTCAACCTGGTCTTGGGACCCAGACTCAAAGTTGGACAAACTTGGGAGCCAAACTCAAAGTTTGTATAATCATGGGACCTAAACTCAATTTAGCCCTAGCTAAATTCATTTGAAGCCAGAGGTTTTTCATTTTCACATGAGGGTTCATTCGCATCCCATGGTTGTTAAAAATTAAAAACGAACTAAACGTATTTCCAGTCTTTTTTCAACATTCTCGCTGAAATAAGAATGTGGTAGGAATACCAACTTTACATTTAAGTCTTATATTTGTAACAGAGAGTTGACGGTCAACATGGTCGTATGATTCAAATTGGATAAATTTGGGACCCAAACTTAAAACTGGTACAAACTATAGAATCCAAATACAAATTAACTTTTTGGCTATTTAGATTTCACACACATGCCACCAAAGTCCCTACATATTTTACTTGTTTTATGCTTTATTCATGTAAGTTAAGAATATTATATTAACATAGTTCCAATGTATCACACCACCAAACTTCCCTCTACAAGACTACTCCTATTAGAGAAGGATCTCCAAGAAGATCTCCTTCCCTAAACTACGCCACCAATGGCCTGGTCGAACCAAGACCCCAACAATATAAATAAGACATGAGGTTGGTGAACTAAAGTACGCTACAAATTCCATGTTTACAACATTATGCCTTCCTCAGATCCCTATCGGACTTTAGCATCGGAGTGCCATCGGCCACCACAATGGTGGTCTGTGGCTCATGTGTGTTACTTGTGTAGGTCAACAGGACAAGGTCAAGCAATTAATAAAAGTTGATTGCATAAGTTTAGCGTCGTTCATGGGGACGACAAAATTCCTAGCAAAAACATTGACATCATCTCTATTCAGAATTCAAAAAGATGGTGACCACTAGATCCCGCAATAATGGATAACAGAGGGACACGTCAAACGCTCAGACTGGCGCTATACCTCTGCTTCCAGCGATGCCGGCAACACAAGGGTGGCATGCTCACACCCCAGCACCAGCAGCAACGGCAATGGACCCCAAAATGGATCTGCTATCACAGACACAACAGATCGCTAAAGCAATGGAGATTATCATTCAGCTGAATCCTCCACCCGTTGATGGAGATTAGGAGCAGCACATATCTCAATCTCCAGACGATAAAACAGAGCAGGCACAGGAGAGTCAAGCCCTCGCCAGCTCTTACTGGACTAGAATTGGCGGCTCGATCAATGAAAATCCAATTCGCCACACTATATACTCTCCCTAAGGCAGAAGTCAAATGAAACGCTAAGGGAATACATCACGTGCTTCAATGACAAGCTAACCTCATTGGCGGCTGACCTTTTCTGGTATTCTCCTCAACAAGAGACTGCAACTCAGACGCATCTTAGTCGCAGCTTCCTGTGCAACTTCTAGATCATGGCGGACCAGGTTCAAATCCTCTTTTTGCAGACATTGCCTCTGCTAAATAAGACTCAAATGCTTCCAAATGAACCCTTTGGGCCTCAGCATCAGCAGCCGATTGTTTCAGCCTCCTCTCCTCAAGCTACTTTCTCAGCAATTCAACCTCGAATAGTGCATCAGAATACGACTTCTGCATATTCGAAAAGGCGCGCTCCATGGTGTACACCCGCTCACAAGCCTCCTCAACCTCTGTCCCAGCGATGGTCACTTGGCTCAAATGCGACATCCCCAGCATAAGATGTTTCAGCCCCTTATCTATACGCTCTTCCAACGCATCCTCCTCGGGCTATGAAGCATGGTTCACCAGCCAGATATAACATCTGCTTATATGCTTCCTTGAAGTATATCAATATCAACCTTCTGGTGTCAGGCCTGGTTGCTCATTTTCACTACGTCCGGAGCTAACAAACTCATCTGCGCGTCCGAATGAAGCTCTCACGGATGTGTAATTACTCCAGCACTGCCCTTTGCAGTCTCCACCGCACCTGGGCCCTCATCTACAACCTTCCCTTTGTCACCAGTAACCGGCCATTTATTGCGAGTCACCTTAGTAGAATTCGAAGGCAGTGAAGGAGGCGAATTTTCTATCGGACCCTCCATTATCTTGATATGTGGCCTGAGGTGAGATGGAGGAAAATGCGTACTGCAAGAAGGACGATCCACGCTGCAATGGTCATTGTCAGACAATCCACCAGCAGGACGATTAACCTCGGGAACCACATGCAAATCTTTATTAGAGTATTCCAGTAAAACAAGCCTTGATTGGTCAGTATTATTAAAAGTCGCCACAACAGCTAGCATCAGCTTCTTATTCAAAGCCTCAACCTACTTGGTACTCAACTTCAACGCATCGTCAACCCCTGCTAGCCGTAAGTGGTCCTTCTCCAAATCAGATGCTACAACTTCCGCCTCTGCTGACAAATCAAAATCACATTCATCTCCCAACGGAGCAGACTATTTGGAGGCAGGCTCTGCCCTAGTGCGAGATATTTTCGAGCCTATAAAAGAAGCGAGCGTCTCAGAAAACCCTTATGTGTCTGATAGGCTAGTAGCCTTAACTTTAGAAGCCTTTCTCTTCTTGGAATGAGCTCCACTTTCGGACTTAACTTTCAGCACTCTAAAAAGAGTGGGAGCCACATGACAATGGGCCCATAATCCACTGTGACTAAAATTGGAAGGGCGGATAACATCCTCCACGTTCTTTCGAACCATGTCACGGAATGCCTTTATAGAAACCTCTTCCTCCAATGAGAGAGGAGTAGTGGGGAACATCCCTACAAAGAACACACGCAACGATCAACATAAAATTAGCTTAAAGGAATCAAAAGTCAAAATTATAATTACGAAATGGCCTAAATTCCCGCTCAAGCGGGCGACAATTGAACTCAAAGTACTTCAAATTTGAAAAAGCCAAAAAGCATAATTTCAGCCAATATATAAAGTCATCCACTAGTTTTTTGAAGCAAGCTAGCAACTTCTTCTTACACACGACGCGATCGTTTTGCCGAGGAGAAGTCAGTAACTGAATCACCCTCGGAGTCACGCGAACACCAGCGTCCGTTGCTCTGTTCAATATAAGAAGAATAATCTTGTACTCATTTGGTACCAATTGGGCAGGAAGGATACCAATGAATTTCAGAAAGCCCCAGATCCTGTCTAGCACAGGAAAACGAACACAAGTTTGAAGCATGTCGCGGTGTAAATAGATGAATCCATCCTAAGGAAACATTGGCCTCTGATCATCATTCAAAGTGTAGAATGGCAGATCTTCAAGGACCCCATACGTCTTCTGAATCTCAGCTAGGCTCGATTCAGATGCTGACCTATCTTCAAATAACTGGAGGCCCTTGGCAAGTAGTTCATTGTCGATGTGATTTTAGCGAACCATGTAAAAAGTGAATAAGCTTTCAATTAAAAGTTGAATAGAGCGGAGTCTCTAAAAATGAAGAAATTGAAGAGTCAATCTCTGCAAGAAGGGAGATCAAATAAAGATTGATTTTCACATTTTCTCCACTGAACCGACGTAGGCTTAATCAATGGAGTATGCCGCTCAAGTAACGGTTCAGACTCAATCATCATAAGCGGCATATCTTTTCGAGAAGTGACATAGTGGATCGATACGATGGCCCACTAACTCGGGGAGAGTAGCTGAAGATACATCAAAATGCCATCTCTTTTACACCGTACACGTGTCATGATGATCTCAAGGAATAATAGGCCCAAGCGTCAGTCTAACACTGATCCGGCTCAAAGCGGCATCAAGCCCACATAGCGCAGTCTGCCAGACAGACCCAAATTACTATAGCCTGCTAATCCCACATGCCTCACAGACATCCCCAATACCTGTAAGACCTATTAAGGCAAGCATTTCGGGGATTAGCTTTGTACGGGCAAGCCAACAACACTTTGTCTCCAACTAGGAAGTAAATACCAGAGTATACGACGTACTTGGAAACTTTTATCTATGGACAACACTCCAATTGGGGACTATCTCCTGCGTATCCAGGAGCATAGTCCCAACAAGGAAACTTCCCTCTACAAAACTACTCCTAATTAGAGAAGGGTCTCCATGAAGATCTCTTTCCCTAAACTACGTCATCGGTGGCCTGATTGAACCATGACCCCAACACTATAAATAAGACATGAGGTTGGTGAACAAAGGTAGGCTACAAATTCCCGATTTACAGCATTACGCCTTTCTCAGATCCATGTCTGACTTTAGCATCGGAGTGCCATTAGCCACCACAATGGTGGTATGTGGCTCACGTGCGTTCCTTGTGCAGGTCAGTAGGTCAAGATCAAGCAGGGAACGAAAATCGACTACATCACTAGGTAAGAATCTTCTCATTCGAATCTCTATATTTCCATTTGTATGGTAAAAAAAAATCCAATTGATGATTCAAGGACATCTATATCAACATAGCTTGATTGAGGCTTTTTATTTCTTGAAATTTGATGACATAATAATTTGACTTCTGATTGATTGCCTTTGTATATGCTTCTTGATTGGGTATTATACGAGGTCGTTTATACCGAATAATTGTTATTCAGTTGCTTAAGGCAAGAGATCAGAAATGGTTTAAGTTGATTAGACAGAGATTAATTAACTCAGAGTAGATGTTATTTGCATAAGTGATCAAGTCTTGGGTTGTGTATCATGTTTGAAAGGTTGTGAGGATCGAAGAAATGACTTTTTATCTTTGTGTATATGGGTTGTATGGCTAGCAAATACAAAAGGACATGCGGACTACGACCAACAACAACAAGGTTGTAGGGTAATAGAGTTGAAGGTTGCCAAGGAGTTCGTTTTTGTGTTGAATTAATAGGATTTGATTGCCCTGTGCAAAATTGAGTGATTTGAATGATAGAAAGTTGTAGAGGGATTATCTGTAGAAGTAAAAAGATTGTGCGTGCTTGATTGTAATACCAACAAGAATTGGGAATAACGATTTTCTTTTAGTGTTTGCCTCTTTCAGTTTGAGAAAAAAAAAACCGCTTTTTCAACAAATTAGAATACTCATATGTACATTTTTCTATTTTCATTGTTGTATAGAGATGAAACACATAGTTTTGACAACCACATGAAATTAGTACTGAAGTTATTTTTTTATTGGTGTCTTTTAATTTTGGAGTTGTTTCAAATCATTTCTTGTTTCCATTTTACCCTGTATATTTTACTAGGTATTGTTCGTGCCTATGACACGATATGCATTCTTTTAAACTCTTACTGTGAAAAAAGAAAGTCATCAGGTTATACAATGTAATAAGTATCATTCATTTAACACTTGAGACTTTGAACAAAATATCACACCATTCCTATGACACATCAGCAAAAATTATATTGCGCACTAAACTTATTTTCAATACTAATTGTTGTGATTATTATAGTCTTTGACGTACAATTGGCATAATCTCTTTGCGCACCTTCAGGTTTAAACACTCATTTAGTCTTGATCCTTTGACATTAAATTGTTTAGTTAGGTTTAATGCTACTTCTTAAGATTATAATATTTACATTCCCTACAAATTTTGTGATTCCATATAACTCAGATGTACAATACCTAGTTCCAATAACTCTATTACCTAAAGCATCCCTTAAAGTTATTATAATTACCGTGTATGCCTTTCAAATAAATTTATTACTACCAAAGAAATTCATTTTTTTTTTTTTTTTTTGAAAGGCAAGCCGGTTTTTTAGCCTAGGATCCGTAACCTAGTCCCGAGATGCGACCTACTAGGGGTGGGCACGGGACGGGATGGGACGAGATATACCCATCCCTATCCCATCCCGTTCATACGGGATCGGGACGGGACGAGATGGGAAAAACCCCATCCCGATCTCGTCCCATCCCAAACGGGATCGGGACGGGACGGGATCAGCGGCATCCAAAAAATTTGAAGCAACATCGAAAAAATTTGAAGCAAGCATCATAGAACACTGCAGTGATTTATTGTCAATTCGTTATGCAGTATCATAGACATAGAAATATAGAATAGAACACTTCATTATGCAGTATCAGCTGGAATTTGGATACAAAGAGTGCTGCCATTGTTAAGAGCACTAGTTAAGAGCACTAGTATGTAATGAATAAAACTGGGGACCATGAACATGTTTTCAGTGGTTCTGCGGATCTTTAAATAAATTGCAAAAACATCGGAGGTGAGAGACAGCCTCTTCTCCCTTGGAGATGGATCTCCGAGCTACTATTGTTGCCTGGCCATCCCTATCCTGCAATTGAAATATAAATTTGATTAAGATGTACAAAGTAAAAGATGAAGTAGGTATCATGTAACCGAATTAGTAACAGAACTTTCTAATTCAGCATTATCTGAAAACTGAGCAAATATAAGTACACAACACTTTAGTTTCTTGAGATCATTGCATAATCTCAAAATCAATAATTTATCATGTATGAGGTGCTCAGAGGTTCACGGAGAGATAATACACAGCATTAGCACCTCATTAAGCCCCAGGGGAGCCTTCGCCTTAGGTGCAGCCAAGTTCGAGCTGATGTAAGGCACAAGAGGTACTTGCCTTTGAAGCTAATGAGGTAGTGGTTTTCCTTGCATCCTAAACTGTACTAATTTGAAGAAAGATGAAAGGTTCTATTTTGCAGGGAATATTACGTTGAAATGACTGATCAGTTGTTCCTAATTGTCAAAGCACATCATATTATTTGGGCTGACTGAAGCCATAAACCATCTAGAGGTAAAAGGCGCAGCATTCTCACTGATTATTAAAAGCAGTAAAGCTTCCCCACTCAGTGCACAAAAAGATTAAAGCTTGGAATAAGTTGATTACCTCCTCTCTTTTGAATGCTTTGGGCCTGGCATTAATGGTTCATACAACTCTGCAATGGAAAGAATGCCGAGCCTGATAAAAGTAAAGATAACAAAATCCATCTAATTCACATAAGCAGTTTGGATGAAAAATATCTACTACCTGTAAGCTATACAACCACAGGAGTAGCTGTAGAATAAGTTAAAGATCATCCAAATAACTAAAAACAAGAGTTTTCTAAAACAAAGCCGTACCTTTACAACAAACTGAATATTCACTTCTTCCTTCCCTTTGGACATGTACCTCACTTCTAAAATAAAAAATAAAATAAAAATATTAATAATTAATATTAATAAATTAGTTCGGGACGGGACGGGATTGGCGGGATTGAAAATCTCCATCCCATCCCATCCCATTCTAGATCGGGACGGGACGGGATCGGGATGAAATTATTCAATCCCATTAAGACCCGAAAAAATCGGGACGGGACGGGACGGGATCGGGACGGGAACGGGATCGCGGGATGGGATGCCCACCCCTACGACCTACGGGTCGAACACCACTCCGAAATAAAGATGCCTCCAGTGGGTCTCGAAGCAAGGATCTGTGGATCAAGTCCACAACGCCTTAACCAATCGACCACAGCCCCTTTGGCAAAGAAAATTCATATTACGTATAAGGATTGTTGTGAATAACATTCTCTCCCATTATATATTAAGAATTTTTTTAAAAAAATGTAATTTTCTTGTATGAATTTTAACTTGAAACAACACAGCCGAATCATAAAATAAACCAATATATGTACGAAAATTATTGCTTGTGCCTACGACACTATATAGTACATACATTGTTTCAATCTCTTATTGAGACAAAGAAACTCCTTAAGTTATACAACATAATTAGTATATGTTCATTCAATACTTAAGTCTTTTGAACATAACATCACAAACATTTTTTATAGTCCACCAAAATCTACACTATTATACTTATTTTCGATATGAACATTCAAATGTATGCCCAAGGCACTCCCCAAAGATATTGTAATTGTCATACATGCCTTTGAAATTAAATTATTTTGACCAAAGAAACTCCTATTACTTTCAATGATTGTTGTGTATAATCATTGAAACACCTATATTAAAACATTCTCTTACAAAATTGGATGAGAAAACCCACTACTAAGAATTAACAAATAATGTCATTTCTTATGTGAACTCTAACTTGAAACAACACCGTGTCGAATTGCAAAGTGACTCCAATATATGTCAGACATTATACAAAACAGTACAAACTTACCTTGCATATGTGTACCAAACATAGTACTTACAATATCGCCAAAATTGTTTTGTTGGTTATCTAGTATAATGTGGTTTTAACTAACTATTTTAACTCTTCGATGAAATAATCGTAATATACAAAAAATGGTAATTACAATATCCCCAAATTTTTTATTTTTATTTTTTGTTATCTAGTATAACCACTACACCATAAGTGACCATTAATAGCATTTGAATATAGCGCTTTTTAACTTGTGCTATGAAAAACCATGTTTCAATAGCATTACAAAATTGAAACGCTGTAGAAGACAAACCGCTGAATTTCACTAGAAATCGTACCGCTGTAAAAACGAAAGCGGGAGAAAAAAAGAAGTCAAACCGCTCGATTTCACTCGAAATTTTTTAAAGCCCCTCCTCTCTGTCTAACCAAAAGCACCTACTTCATTTTCTTTCAACACAGAACACGAGTGAGATCCATGGAGAGAGCGAGGTCCAGAGCATTTTCTTCTTGAACAACATCAAATCCAAGTTCGTGTCTCCTCATTCTCGCCATTTTCCACTATTAAACATGTCCCCATTCCCCTCTTCCTCCTCTAGGGTTTTCGAATCCTCCACTCTCTGTCGATGCCTCAGCAGCGGCAACAATAGCAACAACTTGTCTCCTCATCTCGAAGATGAATTCAACAAGGATTGCTCCAGCGACGCTACTGCATAGGCGGTGCTCAGCGGAGGTTCGAGAGATCTGATTGCAGCGATTCGAGTCGTCAAGAGCGCCATGAATTGCTAACTTTGCAGGAGAAGACCAAGAAACCTCAACAACAGATGACTGGTGTTTGGTTTCGTCGACGGATCTTGATGGTTAGAAGACGAAGAAGAACAAGGAGAAATTTTGGGTGGATAGATGAAGGTAATGGTTCTGGCTTTGTCTTTGCAGCAGGACACCTCTGTCTCCGCCACCACCATATTCTTCTAATCTCTTATTTTTTATTTTTCTTGCATAGATTTTGCTCTCACAGTGTGAATCTCATCATTTTTTGTTGTCTTTCTTCTTACAATTGTGTTCTCTTGTATTGCTCTTCTTGTTCTTGCCTTCTTAGATCTCTGTCACACATAATACATGCTAGGTGAGAGTCAACCCCTTATCACCCACATGCTTGATTTCTATGGTTATTTAGTTTCAGGAATTTAAGGGGTTGAAACAACACACTAAGAGATGGTCAATAAGAGTAGATCGAACTTGGTCCTTGATACGAGCAAAAGTTGTAGTTTGTACAACAACACCATCACAGCAAAGCCAGCTTTTGATACCATGATTTACTTGGGAGGACTCTATACAAATTTTCCAAGAATGGTTTATTAACAGTTTGTTGTTCACTTTTTCTTTCTTAGATGAGAAATGAAATGAAAATTTTGAGCTTAACTACTGTTTGTTTAATTTTCGGGTTGCGGTATAGGATATTGGGTTCCCGGCAACAGAAAGATATAGGCTTGGATTAAGAGGACTTCTCCCCCCTCGTGTCAGATCCTTTGAAGATCAGTACAACCGTTTTAGTAAGTCCACCAAACTTCACTACTCTCTATTAATTTCCATAAACTAGCTCACTTATTAGACTTCTTAGTTCTTGTGCAAACAAGGAATCAAAATTTTAACCATTAACGAGTTAGCTTTGGAATATTGTTCTTAAATTTTTTTGTTTAAGTCATTCGATGAATACAAGCTCAGGGAACAGTGAATAGTAAACCAATGTAAGAGAAGTTATACTTGATTTCGTAAAGTTAACTATAGCTTCATTACATGTTCTTTTGTTCTGTAAGTTTCACTTCACTTTAGGTATTCAATCATCTACCTTTGGTGCTGTTACTCAATTTATCCTTGAACTCTATCTGCTACTGACTCTAATCTATGAAACAAATGATAATGTAAATTTATTACCTATATGACATGTTTCAGAAAAAGGTTAAAAGGCGAATTTAATCTTTCCATAAGAGTTTTAAAAGTTACAAGGAGAAATGCCAAGATGACCACCCTTCTGTACTAGCTAGAAGGCGATTCCATTGATACTGCGTTGGCATGTTGGATGGTACACCTATTTGAGAAATACAGGGGACTCTGATTTTGTAGTGCTTTAATCTTGAAGCATTACCAGCAGTATGCATATGGGTGGTTAAGTGGGGCATCGAGAATGGTATCTACGATACTTTTCTAGATTATGTAATAACTAAAAAGCATTAATATTGAATAAAGCTTAAAATTCAAAATTAGTGTCAAGTAATTCTAATATTTTTACCAGTAAATAGTGAGTCACATCTGATATTTTATAGGCAAGATCAACATGGTGAGTGAATCATCTCAACTAAGAATTCTCAATTTTCTCATATCTGACAGTTTTTTTTTTGTCGTCAAGTATTCCTTTTTCCTTCGGTCTTGATGCTTATTAAGTATCAAAAATAAGAAATTTGTTGAGATCTTGTATGTATATACAGATGGTTGCGGGCGGATGCACAAAATCTTGAAAATTTACAATGGCCCTAGTGATGGGGTAGATTGGTGTTTGTCATTTGATGGAGGATTTTATGATTCCCTCAAGTTTGAGAGAGTGCTTGTGGGATCACATATGCTTCAAAGTTGTTTAATCTGAAATTGTAAAATAAAGTTTTTCACCAGATCATGGTTCATGAGTTTCACCACTGTCAAAATTTTGTTATCTATATCTGTGTAGTAGTTTGTAAGGCAATTGATTTAAGGTGAATTTTTTATTGTTTCAAACTGTAGTGGAGTCATACCAGTCAGTGGTGAAGAATACTCTATTCCAACCAGATGAGGTATCATCATTAGCGCAATGGAGGGTCCTGAACAGATTGCATGACAGGAACTAGACACTATATTACAAAGTAAGTTTGCCGGATAAAAGCTTAAAACTTCATTAGACTTTTGGAATTTCATCAACTTAAACTAATCCCTTAACTTAGTTTTTCCAGATCCTTATTGAAAACATTGAAAAATTTGCTCCAACAGTATACAATCCGACTGTGGGGTTGGTATGTCAAAACTACGAAGGCTTGTTTAAACGCCCACGTGGGATGTATTTCAGTGCAAAGGATAAAGGAGAGATGATGTCCATGACCTGTAATTGGCCATCTGAATAGGTTAGTAAGGGGTCAAGAGGATTTGGTGTTCTAGTTTGCTCATGGAGGTTTGTTCCTTAAATGAAACTAATTTTGTAACCTGGTTTTTTGTTTCTAAGTACTTGGAATTGGAATCACATTAACATGTAACTTGCTAGGACTGTTTCACTGCTCTTTCATAATAACATCTATTCTTAAAATGCTCTTACATAAGGTGCGAGCTTGTCTCGCTTTTAGTTCACTCAGGAGTTGAGGAATTTGTGAACTAGAATTCCAAGTTCCCTTGAACATAAGTTATTGCATCATAAGGTGATTTTATAAGTTTATTTTTACGCTTCTAGATAGTATTAGAACAAATGTAGAAGTCAGATTTTTGTGGAGGGTAAAAAATTTTGCTTCATATAAGATGAAATAAAATAGAGATTTAATAAGGACTGTTATTTCAATTGACACTGTTTGATTTCTAGTGTTTAATTAGATTTTTGTTCGTTTCTGCCACAATATCGTCATTCCTTTATGAATGTTGATGAATTTTATGGGATTGATTGTTCCATAATGAGAACAGTTACTGTATGCACTCTTTAATAATTTTCACATTTTTGGTTTATCTTCCGTTTGTTACAGGTTGAATTGATAGTGGTGACAGACGGAAGTCGCATTCTTGGACTTGGGGATCTTGGAGTTCAGGGAATTGGAATGCCCATCGGGAAACTCGATATATATGTTGCTGCAGCCGGCGTGAACCCACGCAAAGTATGTACCCTCTCTCTATTTCTCTTCTATATATTGTCTTTTAGCTTTCAAATACTACTGCATATACCATTACAAGTTGTCTCAGTTTACTGTTATTTTTCATTTTAGATACTTCCAGTGATGCTAGATGTTGGAGCCAATAATCAAAAGTTTCTTGAAGATCCTCTCTGTAAGTAACTAAGTATAAATATTTGGTTCCAGTTAGGAATGTTTTTCCTGTTTTTTGTCGAGGAATGAAATAGCTTCACTAACCATCACTACAAAGATAGTACGTGTTCTCTGTTTCAACTTTACCATCCCATTCTATTTTATTGCCGACGTTCTTTAGTACGGCGTTTCAAAAGGACAAGTGCGATGAAAAACTCAACCATATAACAGTTTGCTTCTAGGAAATTTAGAATTATAAAAGATTTAATTATCTTGGGAAGAGATAAATGATCCCACCATTCTTTGTTTGCTATGTTGTTTCCTTCTTCTTTTTTGATAAAACTATGATGTTTTCCTTTTATGGCAATGATTAGGATGTTTTTGTGGAACAATTGTACTAATTACTGCAAGATTCATGAGATATTATTGCTAGCTCAGACCTTTTGATCTCCTAATGGACAGTTTGTGTGTCGGTAGTAAGATAACTAATGACAAGATTAGTAACTGATGGAGTTATTTCTGCTAGCTCTCACCAAAAAAGCAAGATGACACTGTACCAGTAGACAAAATAATTCATGTTACAGTATATAACAATCGGAGAAGGATTCAAAACAAGATACAGCCATTGTTGTTTTGATATACAGTGAATGGAGGAAACATAAATAACTAAACAATCATTGGCTTCTAAGGTAGAAGAAAATTAGACAGCAGTAGCATGACAAAGAAAAGACCTTGTTGAAAACTAAGAAACAAATAATTAAAAGAATGGTTAATAGATATAGGGCTTAGGGCTGATAAGAAAAGGAAACATAAACTTAGGAAGAAATTAAGGAAAAAGGGGGATGAGAAGGTAGAACCATAAAATTAAGAAGGGTCTACGCTTTAGGCTAGGGACAGAAAATAAAAGAAAAATGGAAGATAGATGTAAAAATCAAGTCTTCGGTTGTATATTTTTTTTTTCTAAGTAGATTGTCAGCTATATTCTTTAAGAGTCTTTTAATTTTCAGTGTTGCCTAAATGCATCAACACCAAGGTGCATATCACATTTTCAATGTCTACCTAAATACTGGAAGACCTAGCATGGCTTAATGTGCTTAGATGCTTACTACGTATTTGGCCTATTTATCCTGAGATGTCGTAAATCCTGAGATAATAGTTTTATGAAAATTAGACAGGTTTTTTAATTAGTTCAAGGGATTTAGTCCTATACATTTTCCTTTATTTTTTTCCAAAATTTATAGCATCAATTATCTGTTTCATGTCGAGAATTAAAAATGTATGGTACATTATATCCAATTCTATAACCTGTGGGTTCGTATGATTTATAACATCTCAGGATGATTTGTAAACCTGTTCTTGGAGGCAGTATCTTTTTTCATAAAACTATTATGTTACTCACTATTAGCTCTGCAGATTTAGGAGTACGATCACCAAGGTTGGAGGGAAAAGAGTTCTTATCCATTGTTGATGAATTCATGGAAGCTGTATCTACACGCTGGTAAGATTTACTACTCTTTGCTTGTTTGTATATATAAACAGTTATATTTGATCATTTTTGGTAATAAACACGAGCCTGAGTGAACAAAAACAATACAAATTTGTTATTAGAAGCAGCTTAATTTCAAGGCAATCGAGAATCAGATACTTTGCTATCTGTCACTCTCTTTTTTCTATTTCTTTTTGCTTCAATCCAACTAGTATGCATTCTCCTTTATTATTTTTACTAATATTATAGCCTCTTTAGTACTAAATCATGATTCTGATAAAATTCTTGGTTTTTTCAGACTGATTTTTAAGGAAACTAAGAAGGAGATCGAGAACATGGAGACCCTGGAATATCTGAAGAAGGACAAAGACAACGCAAATCATGACTGAGTTGAACTTGACTGATCATGATGTTGTTAGACATCCTCATTCACTGTCTTGTGCAAAGTACAAGATTCTGATTAAGGAAGTCAACTCCAAATTTACGAATAAAATGAGAATCAAGGTTTGTTTCTTTGAAAATCCTTATATGCTTCCCGTGTCTTGGCATTTAACACTTGAGGTATTGCAGATTCCCCTCCCTGTTGATGAGAAGAAGGAAGTAATTGAAGATGTTGATAAGGACAGACAATATGTCATGGATGCCTCTACAGTGCGGATGACGAAGAATAGGAAAGTTTTGGGGCATCGACAGTTGGGGATGGAGTGTGTTGAGCAGCTAGCTAAGCTGTACGTTCAAGGTATGTTTTGTAGAGTATACTAATTCCTATTTGGTTGATACAATCATATTAATCAGTTATCTTCATCTTCAGTCCTCAATTTAAATGCATTTCTGAATGAGATTCTTTGTTTACAGTCTGATTTCAAGGCAATCAAGAATCAAACTGAGGACTTGATTACCCTGAACTTCGCTTTCGATGATTCTATTCATTGGTTGTCATATCAATTGGAATATATTACAAGGGGGTTCAAGTGGTACCAGTGGCGATGTTGAAAAATACAATCAACAACAGTTTGTTCAAGTTTGAACACTTATAGGCTGTTACTTGGATAGTAGATTGTGTCATTGGGACTGGCAGAAATACAAGTCTTGTACATTTTACCTTAGATGATCCCAGTGTGAGAAATTTGTCAATCATCTTTCAAGGGATTCACCAAGTGCACAGTGGTTGCTCCCGTGACAACTTTTATGTAATAGTAGTTCAAGGAATCTTCAAGAGATGGACAAGTAGACACCCAGAAACCAGGAATTTCAAAAATTGTCATTGTACTTGATATATTTTGATAGATTTTGTGACTCGATGTAATACATTATCTTATTAATTACATTACTTTGCCTCCATTCATGGAAATGTTTCAAGTGTTTGACACATTTAGATTTTTATTTTCTAGAAATAAAACTTATAAGATGTTATAAAAAGTCATTTGATAGCATTTGATGAGTGCTATAGAAAAAAAGGGCATTGAGAAACGCTATAGAAACTAATACAATAGCATTTGTTAAATGCTACGTGAGAGAAGACAATAGCGTTTCTGAAACGCTATAGTAACTGTACAATAGCGTTTCTGAAATGCTATTGTATAGTCTACAATAGCGTTTCTAAAATGCTATGGTATATTATACAATAGTGTTTCAAAAATGCTATTGTATACTATACCATAGCGTTCCAGAAACGCTATAAATGATCTACTTACAATAGTGTTTCTAAAATGCTATAAATAAGTCTATATCTATTATAGCTCCGGCAGACACAGCCTTTGCTAGAACGCTATGGTATCCTACCATAGCGTTTTTTAAATGCTATTAATGAGCATTTTTCTTGTAGTGAACGTGAGTTTTAACTAACTATTTAACTCTTCGGTGAGATAATCGTAATTAGGGGTGGGCACGGTCCGGATCGATTCCAAATTTGGAGGAACCTAACTCGAACCGTTTAAAATTAACGGATCCGGTCCGGTCCGGATCCCCTCATTTTGAACGTTGGAACCGAACCTAACTCGAACCGTTTGGAACGGTCCGGTTCCTACGGTTCCAAACGGTTCGCAAAAAATACAAACATCCAAAATTTCAATTGACATAAAAATCCAGAATTTCAATTTCAATTGTCTCCGTTTGGAACTCAATTGATAATAACACATGCACAAAGAATACAAACATCCAAAATTTCACTCTTGAAAAGCAAACTGTCATGCAAATGTCTAATTATGTTTGAAACTATCAAATTTCGTGCAGATCCAATGATAAATTTGGCATAAAAAACCCAAACTGAAGTGAAATTAGAGATACCCAAACCTAAAATTTCAATGTATTGATAGCTCAAATCAGTGAAGGGAAAGAAAGAAAAAAGTTTAAGCAAAATTAACCTTAAAGAAATCAAACTATCGTGCAAATCACTATCTTTTATATTTGCTTTAATTTTATCGAATTTCACACAAACCCTATCAAGAACCCAAAATTTAAGCAAAATTAGAGATGCCCAAATCTACAATTTCATGCACAGATTGCTAAAATCACCGAAAGGGTGCAACACGAAGATAGTAACATACCTCTTGATGGCGTAAAGCGTAAGGAATGAAAGTGAAAGGAGAGACATGGCTGTAGGGGTTGAGATGGGGATCTCTACACAGCTTTGCATAGGCTTTGGGGTACCCAAGGCCCTCGTCTATCACCATCTCTACTTCTCTAAACATCAATCTGGTCCCCATGCTTATCGATCTCTTCTATTTCACAAGAGGAAACTATTGAGGAGGATATTTGGCGGCCGTTAGCGGAGGATGCGAGAGGGGGAGGCGGCCTGCGGGTGCTCACTGCTCACTTCTCTTCTCCTCTAAAGACTTGAAGAGTAAAGGAGCTTTGCTAGGGTAGGGGTCGAAAGAGTAAAGGAGTAGGAGCTTTGTTAGACAGTTAGAGGTTAGTTAGGGTTAGACTCTTAGTTGAGTTACTTAGTTCCATATTTATGTTTTTACAACTAATCTGATTTGAAACGGTCCGGGTTGGACCGTTTCGTTTTTAAAATTAGGAACCGGGACCGGACCGTTTTATAACGGACCTGGACCGATCCGAACCGTATCTAAAAACTCATCATTAAAATCCGGACCGTTTAGAGCAAAACGGTTCGGTTCGAGTTGAACCCGCGGATTGTCGACCCGTTTGCCCACCCCTAATCGTAATATATAAATAATATCAAAGAATACAATGCAAAAGTCAATGACTTTTATATAATGTAAGTCCCTATGTGAAGTTTTGGAGTTATATTTGGGAAATTGTTACTTCGCCAATTTTTTAGCTAGTTGGTACCTAAAATAATGTTATTATTTTACTACATCAAAACATTTTTGTTGCACATTATGACACAAAATACACACAAATAATGAGATACTCGCTACTTTGATACTTCCATGAAAAGTGTACGTCTAATCATAAATCTCACTTGCACTCGGCTAAAAAAAAAGTGAAAAAATTAAATAAAGTTTGCTTTTAAATTATTTAAAGGGTTGGGGACACAGATTTGTGACCCAATTTTTATTTCACCTACTTTTGAATTTTGAAATAAGACAATCTTTTGGTGGAGATGATCTTCTTAGTATGTAGGTCAGTTCCACAAAGACCAAACTCGTTTGGAGATTTAAAGTGTGGTTAAATGTGTTGCTCAAGTTAGATAAATATTATTATCCATTTAGTTTCACCATTGACTTTGGACAACCCATTTGATAAAGTTCATAATTTCAAATTTTGATGAATCTTCTTGGATGTGACTATAAAGTAAGGAGATCATTTCCACAAAAGATCATCTTCTTTGGAAAATCGGGGTGAAATAAAATTGGGTCAAGTCTGTGTCCCGGGATTCTGACCCTCATTTTAAATTGTTGTTTAGATATCATATAGTTATTATACTATTATGTTTTCATAATAAAAATAGTTCAAAATGTTGGCTATGGGTTTCGAACCATGAGCTATTAGATGACTTGAGGGTAAAGCATAAAAGTTAAACTTTAAGTCCCCGTCCTTGGATCAAAAGTTAAATTTAATTTCACCCATTCATTTGTTTATATGTAGACAAACTTTGACAAACCTGATCTGATTTGGATTATAGAATAGGTATTATCAGTGCCTAGGACATGAAATGCATTCTTTTAAGCTCTTACTGAAACAAAAGAACTCTTAGATTATACAATGCAGTTAATATGTTTCTTTTGAAAAAAATATCACACTCGTGTCTATGATACACCACGACAATACCATGATCTATACTTAATTTCGTTTCTAATTGTTTATCATTGTAGTCTTTGATGCACCTTCTATATAAGTTCTTTATGTATTTTAGGTTTGGGTACTCATCTAGTCTTGATATGCCTTCGACACTAATTTTAATTGCACTTAGTGCAAAATAATGCATTGGAAACTAATGCATATGCAAAAGTTTGCAATTTTTTACTTTATACAAAGCAGAGCCTTATTCTTCGAATCCCTCATCCTTTGGCTCTAATCTGCTGTTGATCCTCCTCCTATCTCTCTCTCATTTTTGCAATATCTAGGGTTATAGATCAAACAATCAAAGCTCAATCGACCCCTCTGGTGAATTGTCCGTCGATAAAACTCCTAACCAGTCAAAGTTATGTCATCTTTGGTTTGTTTTAGAGCTCCTTATCGATTCAATGAATTGGTTGAACCCAATCGACTGAAATGGTGTTGAACACAATTGATTTGACTGACTCTCAACTCTTTTAGTCTTCACAGCCAAGTGGATACTAGTTATTTAACTTTTTGTTTATAGTATTTGATATTATTAACAACTATGAAATTGCAGATGAACCCGTATGTAAAAATAAAAAGAAATTTGGCTATTTGGACCTCACATATGCCATGCAAGGCCATTTCGATTGTTTTGGAGTAAGAATAATAAATGGATTCCAGAAAGGGGCGCATTACGCACCCTGTGTACCCAAGTCGCGTTGCAGTCCCAACATATTTCATTTGCATGTGTCATTTCTTTCGTGCAAGTCAAGAAGATTATTTAAACACGATTCAAACGAATCACATCACGAGTACATAGGTAGAAAAAAAGTATGCAACTCCAATTCCACAAAGGTTCTGATCCTAATTTGGTGCTCCTAATATACATTGATAAAAAAAACATAACATCTTCTTACATGATCATATGACCAATGTATAGCTCCCACAACATCTTCTTACATGATCATATGACCAATATATAGCTCCCACAACCTTGCGGATCTCACATATAGAAGAGAAAGTTCTAGTGTATCAAAGTCGCTATACATCGATAGAAGCAACATGTGTATAAAGCAATCATGTGGTTGATAACTCCCAAACCTTTTGGTTTTGTGGTACCAGGTTTAAAAGCCCCATAAACCTCCAAACAAGCAACAAGAACTCTAGAAGACAATCATCCACAACATGATGGGTTTTATAGACGAATAAAAAACCGGTTGATATTAATTTATTTATCAATTCAATCTTTTTTTTAATTCCAGGAAGAATCTCATTCGAACTGCTCTATTTAAGGTGTCTATATTTCTTTGTCTTCATGAAGGCTTTTTGATTTCTTGAAATTTGATTACCCAATAGCTTGATTTCTGACCAATTAATTACCTTCATGATGTATGCTTGATTGGGTATTAATAAGATATTAAAAAGAAAATAAATACTTATATATTTACAATTCAACTAGAGGTTTAATATTATTAAGAGCATCTTCAACAACCTCCTCACAAGGAGTTCCTTCTCTAGGTGGCAACAATTAGCTAATACAAGATGAAAAACATGCTCCAAGAGACTCTCCATGAGAGAATCCTATCCTAGGTGGCTTGGGGATAGTCCAAAGAGTTTCCCTTCCTAAGTTAAAGGTAGCTAACCATTTTGGCTCTACTAAAGAATATGAAAAACCGCACTTTTACTTAACATTGAATTTTTTTATTTTCTTATAGTTTGCCTAAAATTGTGGCATGTGAGGTTTACTATTTGTTTAAAAAAAAATTCTGGTGGTAAACATATTACTTAGAATGATAGAGAATTTATGTTTATAAATGTATATAGGTCGATTAATTTCGATTAATCTCATAACGCTCGTAAACCAATTAGGGTCTGATTAATGATTAACTACATAGCTCCTAGGTGACCCCCTCCCCTCACTATCCATCAGTCTAGAATCTCACATTGCAATCTAGTGTTATTCTTCGAATTCCTCCTCTTTCGACTCTAATATGTTGCTTATCCTCTTCCTATCTCGCTCGTTTTTGCAGTCAATCGATTGTCTAGGGTTACAAATCAAGCAACCAAAGCTCAATCGACCCCTATGGTGAGTTCTCTTAACATAGCTCCCAATCAATTAAAGTCATCTCCTCTTTGGTTTGTCCAAGAGCTCCCAATCAATTCAATGGATTGTTCGAACCTAATCGATGAAATGGTATGAAACCCAATTGATTCGATCGACTCTCACTCGCTTAGTCTTCACCATCAAGTGGTATACTAGTAATTTTAACTTTCTGTTTATAATATTTGTTATTTTTAATGACCATGGGATTGCAGATGAATCCTCATTTGGACATAATGCAAGAAGGTTCGGATGAACAGTGCAAGGTGTCTCAACCTGATTTTCTCTCAACTTCATAATATTTACAATCAAAATCAAAAGGTAAATGAAAAGTGACAAGGGGTTTTAATGTCTTTTGAGTGGAAAAAAAGACTATTCATACTTTAACATATTTTTATAACTCCCAAAATCCCCTCCAAAGTTCACATTTTTCACAATCCTAGCCAAGAGGGAGATATTGTTAATAAAACGTTTTTATGGGTATTTTTGGCATACCTTGTGTGAACACAACTTAACAAACCTCTCTATTTATAATGAACACTTTCAACATTGGTATATTATAAATAACATCTTCATTAATTAGTAGAACATCTCCACGAATTCAAACTAGAGTATGTCCCGTGCCGTTGGTATTCCACATAATTTTATTTTTTCTAAAATATTTTGTACTGAACACCTTCGTCACTATTCCCATTTTAGCTCTCAATCAGTATTGAAGTATAAGACTATTATAAGGTAAAAATGTATATTATAAATTTTAGGGTTAGACTTAGTCAAATTTGAATCAATTGGGAGAAAATTTTGAACCCCGAGAATGAGTTCTTCCCAATCTTTGAATCCAGCAAAACACGAAGTTTAGAGTTTTTTGTTTAAATGTGCATTAAGATACTCGACTCATTTTTTTCGGTATGATCATCCTGTCTCATTGCTTTGAAAAATATAAAAAAGTAGTAAAGACGTGAAATACATTATACGTTTTTTAATTATAAAATATTTATATTTAAAATTTTAGCGCTTATATTGATCATTGATTTTGTTGGAAGAATCTTCAAAAATGCATTTCAACGATACTAAGTTTATCAAAATCTGACAACGATGTAGATAGTTATGATAATTTTCATTTTGCTAAAAGGAAAATATAATATTTTATCTCTCTGCTACGTGTACATTCACCAACTTTTTTCAATAGTTTTTCATTATTTTTGCCTTTTTACATTTTTTATTTACAAATATGCCATCATAGGAAATGAATCTCAACCCTCAAATTCAATACATTTCCCAACTTTCAATCCTAACTATCTTTTATCTCTAATCCTTTCGTTTCCCGTTAGCAATGAAAAGTAAAACATCATTCTGAATTGTAATATAGAGTAGCATATTACCCGTGCCATTGACACTCCACATATGTTTATTTATTGTTAATTATCATACACTAGACACTCAAATCACCATCCCCACTATTGCCCTCAATCAATTCCACAAAAATATCATATTTTAGAATACTATTTTTTTATAGTCAAACTTGGTTAAAATTATAATCGATTGAATGTTCGGAGTCGTTGTTTGAATGTTCAATAAAATGTTCGTCCGTTTCTTTGAAAAATATTATAATTAGGCATGAAAATCTTAAAAATACTTGCATGTTTTAAAATAAAATACATAATTTGAAATTTGAAGTGTTTGTATTGGTCATTGGTTTTATTGGAAAGATCTTCAAAATTCATTTCAATGATACAGAGTTTATCAAAATCCGACAACTACGAAAATAGTTATAATAATTTCATTTTGAAAAAAAAAAAAAACACAATACTTTCTTTCTCTGCCACATATTCATTTCACTAACTTTTTTCACAATTTTTTCATTTTCTTTGCCCTTCTACATGTTTTATATTTACAAACATGACATTTAGAGGATAATGAATCTCAACCCTCAAAATTTTTATTTAACTTTCAATCCTAGCCTTTTTTTGTCTCTAATTCTCATTTGTTGTTTGTCCCAGTCAACAATGAATATTAAAATACTACTTTGAATTGTAATATAGATTACAAGTTGTTCCTCTAATCATTAAAATTTATTAAAAATAATAATAATAATAGATTACAAATTGTTCCTCTAATTATTATTATATTGGTTATGAATTTTTGAAAATTAGAATTGTTCATTTTTCACATATTTTAATATATTATCCTTTGTAGGTTGCAACATGTTGGTGTTGAAAAGAGAAAATAAACCACACACACAAATAGGTGATACAAAAAAAATTAATTCACCAATTAAGTATCGTATCAAGGATGAAAAGAATTCACAGATGTTTGCACTTGTAGCATGTGTCAAGTGCTAGGGATGGACAAGAATCCCATACCTGTTTAAACCGGGACCAATCAATTAATGCTATTTTCATCCTGATCCCGATTCCAAGCTGGTTGAAACCGAAACGAAACCACTTTCCAAGAATTCAATCCCAGACCGCCTATAGCAACCTCAAGCCCAACTAAATACTAATCCAAGCCCAATTCTCCACCCCTTTTCATATCATAAATCTCACAGTTCTTATGTCTTTCCTCTTCACTAGATCTAGATCCAAATCCTGACCTCCAACCACAAGAAGTAATCAAAACCTAGCATCCAATAATGATCTCTTCTTCCAAATATCATCTCTTCAAGAGGTTCATGGCATTCAATCATCTCCCATTATCTCTTTCCAATGGTGTTCAATCATCTCTCAGTTTCCCTGACCGACGACTCCTTCACTATCTCTCATCTTTTTCTCTCCGCTACTCTCGACCCCAATGCTTAACTTGCCAAGGGTTTAGTCTGATCCTCTTCTTCCTCTCTTTGCGGAGCACATGAGTAAGAGGAAGTGGTGAAGAGGTGCTAGAGAGACCTAATGAAGTAGTTGTACCACAAAAACCAATTTCGTAGGCTAGAAAACGATGTTTTACACAGTTGGAAGTTGTTTCTTTTCATTTTTCTTCGTCACAAAACCAGATCTAGCCTCCGATAGAACTGTTCTAACCGCTCTCCGCTCAGTTGTTGGCGGAAAACCTATAGGTGGAATGTCATCGATTCCACGCCCTGCAAGTGGCCTGGAGTCCAATTTCACAATAACCGGGTCACTGTTCTCCGCCTTCCCGGACTTGCACTTCTCGGTGTCCTTTTTGGTCAGTGTGTTCAGAAACCTGACCAGTCTCCATACACTCTCACTCCGTCTTAGTGCCTTGTCCGGGCAACTTCCCTTAGATCTCGGCTGATGTATTGACGAACTCGAAAATGCCTTTGTGCTCGCCATCGAAGAGAGATTTTTATCTTCCTCTCGCCTCCTCTCTGTATTTGAAGGAGGTGTGTGGAAGAGAGAAGTGAGGAAGAGATAGAAGAGGAAAGGGAGAGGGGCGAACGAGCCTGTTGGGCTTTGAATTTGGTTAATTAGGTTGTTTGGTTTGGGCTTTATTTATTTTTTTGAACCGAGATGACATGGTTCTGTCCAGGTTCCTGAAAATATTTATTATCCCGTATCATTTCGGTCCTATGAACAAGGACTAGGGGTGGGCATGGGGCGGGATGGAACTCATCTCTATCTCATCTCGTTCGTTCAGGATCGGGACGGGACGGAATGGGATAGACCTCATCCTGACTTCGTTCCATCCAAAATGGGTTTGAGACGGGATGAGCATGTAATAAATAGTCCTCCAACGAATAATAACAAAATAATTTCATCTCATATTTCTCAAATACCAATAATGTGAAATATATGTACATATGACTTTCATATTAACAATATTAAAGTCATAAAATCTATGGTCCAATGAACTTACAATTTTTTTAAGCTAAGCATCATTTGTGTGATACACTAACCAATAGTTGTACATATAATTCATAGTGCAAAACTAAAACAAATCATATTTCTCTTTATTTTTCTACAAATATAATTGTAATATAACCAATCTAAAATGTGAAAAACATGAATTTTCATTGGTTGTTTGACCTAAAATATCCAAATTGAAGTTTTTATCTAAACAAAGAGTACAAAATCAAACAAGTAAAATTTCTAGATGTTTTTTATTTAATTTCAACACATCCTAAAATTTTGTTTAGAAAGTAGTTTGAATAAATTAATAATAACTGATACAATTAATTTTCACTCCCTGCCTGACCTTGACATGCAGACCTGCACAAGGTACGCACGTGAGCCACAGACCACCGTTGTAGTGGCCGATAACACTCCGATGCTAAAGTCAGACAGGGATCTGAGGAAGGCTTAAAGTTGTAAACAGGGAATTTGTAGCGTACCTTTGTTCACCAATCTCCTGTCTTATTTATAGTGTTGGAGTCTTAGTTCGGCTAGGTCATCGGTGACGAAGTTTAGGGAAAGAGATCTTCTTGGAGATCCTTCCCTAATTAGGAGTCGTCGTGTAGAGAGAAGTTTCCTTATTAGACCTGTGCTTCTAGATACGCGGGAGATAGTTTTCAATCGGAGTGTTGTTCATAGGTGGAAGTTTCCACGTACGATTTATACTCTAGTATTTGCTTCCTAGTTGGAGACAAAGTACTGTTGGTTTGCCCGTCTGAAGATGATCCCTAAGGTACTTGCCTCAATAGGTCTTACGGGTATTGGGGATGGCTGTGAGACGTGTGGACTTGGCAAACTGTAATATTTCAGGTTCGTCTGGCGGACTGCACTTCGCGTTCTTGATGCCATTTAGGTCGGATCAGTGCTAGACTGATGCTTGGGCCTATTATTCCTTGAGATCATCATGACACGTATACGGTGTAGAAGATATGATGTTTCAGTGTATCATCAGCTGCTCCCCCGAGTTAGTGGGTCATCGTATCGATCCACTAAGTCAAATCTAAAAAAGATACGCTACTCATGATGACTGAGTCTGAACCGTTACTTGAGCAGCGCGCTTCATTAATTAAGTGTGTGTTGGTTCAGTGAAAAAAAAAAAAACAGGAAATCAACCGCTATTTAGATCTCCCTTTCTGCAGAGATTGACTCTTTCATTTCTTCGTTTCTAGAGACTCCGCTTTGTTCAGCTTTTAATTGAAAGTTTGTTCACTTTTTCCATGGCTCGCCAGAATCAACTTGACGATGAGCTTCTTGCTAAAGGCCTCCAGTTCTTTGAAGATAGGTCGGCTTTCGAATCAAGCCTCGCCGAGATTCGGAAGACATATGGGATTCCTGAAGACCTGCAATTCTACACATTGAGTGCTAATCAAACGCCAATGTTTCCTAAGGAAGGATTCGTCTGCTTGCACCGTGGTATGCTTCAGATGGGTGTTGGTTTTCCTGTGATTGATGAAATCTGGAGCTTTCTGGAAATCCTTGGTTTCCCTCCTGCTCAATTGGTATCGAATGGGTACAAGATTGTTCTCCTTATAATTATCAGAGCAAAGGACGCTGGTGTCCGAGTGACTCCGAGGGTGATTCAGTTATTAACTTCTTTTCGACTAAACAATCACGTCGTGGGTGAGATGAAGTCGTCGGCTTACTTCGGAAAACTGTCGGATGACTTCAAGTTCTGACAGAAATACTGCTTCCTGGCTCATTCGGACCCGAAGTATTTTGAGTTCAATGGTCGCCCGCTTGAGCGGGAGTTCGGGCCACTTCGTAAGTATAATTTTGTCCTTTACTTCTATTGTGTCAATAGTATGTTGATCTTTACGTTTGTTTTTTGTATGGAGGTTCCCTACTACTCTTCTTTCCTCAGATGAGGAAACTGTTGTGAACGAATTCAGTGGCATGCCTCAAATGAGAGTGGAGGATGTTATCTGAACTTCCAATTTTAGTCGCAGTGGGTTATGGGCCCATTGGCATATGGCTCCCACTCTGTTTAGAGTGCCGAAGGTTTAGTCAGAAGATGGAACTCTTACCAAGAAGAGGAAGGCCTCGGGTAAGGTTTCCAGTCCGTCGGACACGGAGGGGCTTTTTGAAATGTTTGCCTTCTTCATAGTCTTGAAGAGGTCTCACACTAGGGCTGAGCCTGCTTCCAAATGGTCTGCTCCATTGATGGAGGAGCGTGATCCTGACCAGTCCGCCAAGACGGAGCTTGTAGCTTCTGATTTGGAGAGGGATCACCTGCAGCTAGCAGGGGTTGATGACGCATTGAAGCTGAGTACCAAGCAAGCAAAAGGCTTGAATAAGAAGCCAATGCTAGTTGTTGTGGTGGCTTCTACTAATACTGACCAATCCAGACATGTTTTATTAGAAGGCTTTGATAAAGATTTGTTTGTGGCCCCCGAGGTCTCTCGTCCGGCTGGAGGATCACTTGACAGTGGCCATTGCGGCGTGGTCCCTTCTTTTTGCTACCCGCATTGCCCTCAATCTTGCTCTAGGCCATATATCGATAGACAATTCGCTTTCTTCTCTCCCTTCGGATTCTACCGAGCCGACTCACAACAAAAGGTCGGCTGCTGGCGACAAGGGGAAGGCGGTGGATGAGGGCCTAGGTGCGGTGAGGAATGCAAAGGGCGGTGCTGGTGTAATTTCGCATCTTGAAGAACTTCATCTAGACGTGCTTATAAGTTTGTTTGCTCCGGATGTAGTGAAAATGAGCAACCAGGCCTAGCACCAGGAGGTTGACATCGATTATGCTTCGAGGAAGCATATCAACAGACGTTATAGCTGGCTGGTGAACTGTGTTTTAAAGCCTGAGGAGGATACGTTGGGGGAACGTATGGATAAAGGGCTGAAATATCTTATGGTGGGGATGTTGCATCTGAGCCAAGTGATCGTCGCTGGGACGGAAGTTGAGACAGTCTGTGAGAAGGTGTATACTATGGAATGTGTGTTCTCTAACATGCAGAAGTCGTATTCTGATGGGCTCTTTGAAATTGAATCACTGATAAAGCAACTTGAAAAGAGGTGTCCTTTGCGAATTTCGGAGAGGCCCAAAGGATTCGTTTGGAAGCCCTTGAGTCCGATTTAGCAAAGCCGGTGTCCACATGGGGACAAATCCAGAGAAGAGGTGAACCTGGTCCACCATGATTTAGAAGTTGCACAAGAAACTATGGCTAAAGTGCGCTCTGAGTTGCAGTTTCTTATTAATGAGAATACCAGGAAAAAATCTGAGTGGGTTGTCTAGAGAGAACAGTTAGAGCCCGATGTGGAATTCAATGCTCGGGAAGCAAGAAAACCTGGGGACCAATTCCTCCTGGAGCAGAATGAACTTAAAGCAGTTAAAGATAGCTTGATTACTAAGTAGTCTCATACTGATGCACTGACATGCAAGCTGGAGTTGCTGAATCGTGAACTTGTTGAAACGAAGACGCGCGAGGAAGAGCTTCTCAAGGCGCAAGGCACGTTTGAATTCCACAGGATTGTGCATGGGAAGTTGGAACTATTGGCGCTGATGAAAGAAGAGCATTCGTACAGGGACCTTTCTTATTACAATAAGGTGTCCTTTGCGAATTTCGGAGAGGTCTCTGAGTTGTCAAAGGAAGAGGGCGATCCGGATCAAGGCACTCAAACTGAGGCACGCACGGACACAACTCCTGTTTCTTCTCCTGTTAAACTTAGTTCCCCTGTATTTGCAACTTCTCCTGATGAGGAGTAAATTTTGCACATCTATACCTTTTGTTTAGACTATTAATGAAAACATGTTTCTTTCTAGTATACTTCGTATATGTTTTATCTGATCCCCCTGTTGCATATTTTCCGCTTTGCCTTGTCATTTTATTCTATCGTAGGTTTTGTCGGGTTAGCGGGGAGTCGCGCGGTCTATCCATTTTTAAAGATCGATCGTTTATGTCTTGAATAATTTCGATCTGTACTTCCATGAGGTCTCAGGGTTGCCATCACATAGTTATGCACCATAGTGAGCATTCTTTATGATGCGAATGGTTTGGTAGTGGTTTACTTTACCCGAGCTGCAGCTCATTCTCGAGGTAAGTTGTTAGAGGCTCAAGTTATATATTGGACCATCGGTTACGATCGTTGACATAAGTGAGCTGTTATAGTGGAGCACATGCATTGTCGTCTGTAGCTAAGCAAAAGCGTTTGGCCCGAGTTAAGTTTCGTAAGCTCGGGCTGGTCTCCCATGTAGCATTCGTTCGCGCTCAGCGAATTAATTTTTGAGTCGGCTCAAGCGGTCGTTGTTGATTATGGGATGTCAGCCCATGCATGCGTGAAGACGCTAGTTGAGCTGTAATCAAATTCGGCGACCATGGTCTGTGGAAGAGCAGTGGTCTTGTGGCAAGCCGTCAACATCAGTTGGAGCTGACTAGGCTCACTCCTTCCAAACCATCTACACCCATGCAGAGCGGGCTACAGGCTTGGGATGAGCAAATTTGGCGACCATGGTCTGTAGAAGAGCAGTGGTCCTGTGGCAAGCCGTCGACACCAGTCGAAACTTACTAGGCTCCCACCTTCAAACCATCTACACCCACACCGAGCGAGCTACAAATTAGGGATGAGAAAATTCAACGACCATGGTCTGTAAAGGAGCAATGGTCCCATGGCAAGCCATCGACATCAGTCGAAGCTGACTAGGCTCTCACCTTCCAAGCCATTTACATCCGTGCGGAACGGGCTACAGGCTTGGGATGAGAAAATTTGGTGACCATGGTCTATAGAAGAACAATGGTCCCGTGGCAAGCCGTCGACATCAGTAAAACTTACTAGGCTCCCACCTTCCAAACCATCTACACCTGCGCAGAGCGAGCTACAGATTTGGGATGAGAAAATTCGCCGACCATAGTCTGTAAAAGAGCAGTGGTCCTGTGGCAGGCCATCGACATCAGTCAGAACTGACTAGGTTCCCACCTTCTAAACCATATACACTCGTACGCAGCGAGCTACAGATTTTGATGTTGGAAGTTCGACGACCATGGTATGTAGAAGAGTAGTGGTCCCGTGGCAAATCGTCAACATCAGTTGGAACTAACTAAGCACCCACCTTTCAAATCATCTACACCTGCGCGGAGCAAGCTACAGATTTGAAAGTTGACCAGAACCTATCGTCATCAGTCATCACTGACTAAGCTTACCTGATCGGGTTCGGCGATCATCGTCCTCGAAGGGGGCGATGATCCCTAGCGAGTCATCGTCATCGGGCGTGAAAACACTAACTAGACTCCCACTTCCTAAGCCATTGACATTCGCACGCAGCGAAATGGGCGAACCAAAAGCCATCGTCATCAGTCAAAACTTACTAAGCTTACCTGGCTAGGTTGGAGCTTCGCCAATTATGGGCGTGCGAGCCTACTTCCAAAATCGGAGTGCATTGTGCGGATTAGTTTCTACTAATTTCAATGAAAGTTATTTAAAAAGAGGTACCTTAAATCAGCTGGTGATATGTATTTGTGCTCCGTGTGTCAAGAGTGACTAGATCCTAAACACTTGCATCAGTGCACGTGGTAAAGTGCTGCTCAAATAGTGGGCCGAGCTAGTGGGCCCATATAAGAAAAAACTAGGTCATGTTGCAGGATCATGACACCACGTGTACGACCTAAATTATGAGACGGTAGAGTAACGAGTACTCCCACCAATTAATGGGGTTGTGTGCAGCGTCATTAATTGATTGAACGTGGACATGTGCGGTTGTCGTGGGAACCGTCGCCTCTTCGTTTCTCATACAGTATTCAATGCTGGTATTTAATGTTGATGCTCTTGTTTGGTGAGCCACTACGTCTATATAATGGCGTTTCTTCGCCGTTGTAGCCATTAGGGATGGCAACGGGGCGGATTGGGGCGGATTTGTGCAAATCCATCCCCGCCCCGCTGGAGATTTCGGGTCCCCGAAACCGCCCCGCATATCCGTTTATCATTTTTTTTGAAAACCATCCCCGCCCCCGGCGGATATGCGGATATCCGCCCCGCCCCATTTAACCCAAACAACAGCAACCCAAAAAATTTTCATCAACATACAATAAATTCACACAAAAAATTAAAAAAAAATACAACATATTACAAAAAAAAAAAAAAAAAATTTCTACAGATCAGATCTGAGTTACCTGATCTAAAAATATTACAACAAATAAAAAAAATTTCAACAAATTCAAAAAAAAATTACAACATATACAAAGAATTCGATCTCTGAGATCAGATTCACATCTTGAAAACTGATCGGATCAGATCATACCTTGATCAGATCAGATCAGACCTTGATCGGATCTTGATCAGATCTTGATCTTGATCGGATCTTGATCAGATCTTGATCAGATCTTGATCTTGATCGGATCTTGATCAGATCTTGATCTTGATCGGATCTTGATCAGATCTTGATCTTGATCGGATCTTGATCAGATCGGATCTTGATTTGATCAGATCGGATCAGATTTGATCAGATCTTGATAGATCTTGATTTGATCAGATCAGAATCAGACCTTGATCAGATCTCAGTCTCGGATCTTGATCTTGATCTCGATCTCTGATGGGAGGAAAAAACCCTTTTGTCGGATTTGAAGCTTGGACATTGAGGGAGATCTCGACTGTGAGAGGAAGATGTTGGCGATGAGAGGTCACGGCGTGAGGGGAGAAGGGAGTATCTCACGGCGTGAGGGAGCAGGGAAGCAGATCGCGGCGTGAGGGGAGCGCGAGAGAGATCGCGGCGAGGTGGGGATCGCTCTGTGAGAGGGTAGGGATGAGGGAGAGGTCTTCGCTCTCGAATCGCTCCTCGGTCGGCCCCTTTGCATTCTTGTGTGAGAGGCAGAGAGGGAGGGAGAGGCGGGAGAGGCGGGTGAGGGACTGAGGGTGTGGTGTGTTCTCTGTCTGCTTGCGTTCTTGTGTGAGAGGCAGAGAGGGAGGGAGAGGCAGTGAGGGGAGGGAATGAGGGAGAGGAAGTGGGATCAATGGGTTTTTTAATCCCTTTATAAAGGGAAGGGCATTATTGTAATGTTCAATAATAAACGGATAAACGGATATCCGTGGGGCGGATATGGCCAAATCCGTATCCGCCCCGAATATTTAATGGATGTTGTTTGGATATCCGTATCCGCCCCAAAATCCGTTTAGACATATCCAAAACCGCCCCAAACGGATTGGGTGGGGCGGATATCCGTGAAAATCCACCCCACTGCCATCCCTAGTAGCCATTACCTTTTGCAGAGTGCATTCTTCATATGCTTTTAAAATTTACTCAAAGGATGTGTTTTTGGTTTTCCAAAGGCTAATGGAGCATTTATGTTATTTGAGTCTCTGAATGTTTTGACATTTGCAGCGATTAGTCTTGAGAAGACTTACTATTGAGCAAGTTACCCACTCTGGGTGAGCACCAGATTGGTTCATTGAGACCTTGTAATTTCTTCTCGTATTGCAAAGAAGTAGAACGGACTTCCCCTCAAGGAATGAGTCTGCCGTTTATGTGCCGGTGCCCTGTCGGCACTTCGAACCGCATAATTTTTGAGATAACACCAACAATCAACTTTGGAGCAGTTGCTTTCCTCCCACCTCAGCTAGCCTTGACACGTTATGCTGCGCTGGAACTCGGAGTTGCGGGGCAGAGTGAAGTTGGACATGGCCTGTCGGAGTGGGCCATAAACTCCCAGATGCCCATCTCATCCCTCAACGAGAGGGTGCACTCGATCCGTTTCAACATGATTTTTGTCCCAAGTTTGACTGATTGGGCGAATCAAGCTTGTGAATTGGTTGTAGCTTCGGCTGGCGTGTCTCGGGGCCTCTGGTTGCTGATTTTGTACCACCTCAGGTCATCCTTGCGAGGTGGGTCCGACGAAGCATTGAATTGAGTGCGCTCTTTCATACTTCTTTTTGTACATTTGCTCTTGCTCGTAAATTATCTTCTTCTAAGAAGTTACAAAGCAAAATTTCTAGTGGGTATCTTTGTTGTCACTTAGGTGTCTGATCAATCTCAAATCATATCGCAAGCACACGGTAATCTATTGAGTTAGATAACGTCAAATACGAGTCGAATCCTACAATGAGAGCTATAAATCGGAAAAGTAATCTTTAAATCTATCTTAAAACTTAACCTAGCTAGTTAGAAAATAAGTGGTTGATGAAGTGATTGAACTAAAAGCTAAATAAAAACTATGTAAATAAATTACAATATGGAGATACTTAGGGCTTTAGAGATCACCACCATGGGTTGATGGTTCTCTTAAGCTTATCTCAAGATTTTATTCTTCCAACCATGACTCATCCTTAAATAGGTTCTCACCTCACCTAAAGATGAGAAATTATAAAATGAAGCTTATGTAATCAAACCAATTGGATAATCATTTATAAGATTATAAGCATGATCTAAAAGCATATAAGGAATCCATACTTAAATGAAATATCTAATATCTAACAAATCATATATAACTTTATACTACGATCATACTTAAAGCATTAAAGGGGTGAGTTTGTTAGACTCATATTAGTGAAGAAATCTTAAATCTGTGACTTTAATAAATATGAAAGCAAGAACAAGAAATGTATCCATTATTATGAAAAACAAAACTTTCATTGATTTCATTAAACATTGACATTCAAGTAGATAGAGTATGCTAATCACAATGTTGGTCTAATTTACATGGAAAAAAATACCTTGAGAATACCTAATTGAGGTCATCCTCCCATGGGGCTCACTCGCATCCTAAGAGAGTGTTTAGCCACTCATGGTAAACCTTAGGTTTCTCATGGTGATAAACATAAAGAAAATGAGAAAACTTACAAAGTAAAAACTCTTCAAGACTCTAAATGTGAAGAGTCTTGAAGAGTTTTTACTTTTCTCCCACTCTTGAAGAGTCTCTAAATGTGATAAACATAAAGGGAGGACTTGGGAGAAAAGAAAATGGAGAGTGGGAAACCTTAGGTTTCTCCCAAGTCCTCCCTTTATACTCCAAGCATGGGGTATTTATATGTGAAGAAATGTGAGATGGTAGAATGTGAGGTGGGATAAAATAAGAAAAAGATAAGGGAATATGATGAGACGATGGAATAAGGAAAAGATAAAAGAATATGGTGGAATAAAATAAGTAAAAGATAAGGGAATATATGGAGAATGGATGGTGGAATATGTAGAGATTTCTTTTGGCTAAGATGAAGTTGTCATGTGGATGTCCAAATCTTCAAATTAATTTTCTCGAGATCCATAGATGATGGTGCTTTGTGGGCTTGACTTCATGGACATTGGGCTTGAAAGTTTTTGATAATGCATGTGTTTATCATCCAATGGGCTTTGTTGTTGAACTTAGCCTTATTGTGTCATTTTTTGTATGTTTGATGATTAACACTTGAATTCCTGCATTATACACAAACTACACGTGAGAGTATTTTATTAATTAATAGGACATAACAATTATAAAATTAGGGGCGTTAAATGTTTCATTTATAAGCCTCTCAGTGTACTCTTCCGAAGTCAGGTTGTTTAAGCGAATCTTTATTGTACATCGCATCAGATTTGAATGCTTGTAGTTTGTAATCTTTTGTACCCGCCATCTGGGTAAACGTTGTAACATCTTTCCAGTAATCAATAGAGCATGTTTGCGTAATTCTCTTTTATTTATCAAATGAGTGCAAATCACATAAGTTCCTAATAATTAAACCTCTAAACTAACTACTTAAAGAAAGCTAAATAGCTGGATAGATTGGTTGTTGGCGGATAAAGGTTGATCCGGCCCTGAAGTAAATTCGCATGGCTCTTGCTTGGATCATAAGTACCTTTGGCGAATTGTCAAGTTTCGCTGATGCCGTTGAGGTTACTGAAGAGTAAAACTTGCGTGGGAGGGTCGTTTCGCACGCACTAACAGTTGTGGGATTATGCTTTCGTATGCGATGACTTCTCCGCTTGGCCAGACATCCCGTCGTGCTAGAGGGCGGACTGCTCCTGTAATGCTGAACTGTCCTCCGTCGCTAAGTTGAGCCATTGCTGCTAGGTTTTTGTCCCCATCTGGAAGGAGCAGGGCCTTCTTCAGTTGTGGCTCTCTTGTCACCACTGATAGCTTTATCTTCCTGATTAGGAAGCATTTTTCTCCAATAAGCCCAAGCAGCGAGTAGCCGAAATGTGTTAAGTGTTCTTCCTTGAGTCCATGTTGCAGAATGCATTGTAGAATGGGACATTGAGAAGCTTCCCGTGTCCACCAGGTCCTTATTTACTTTCCACCTTGCAATACAGGCCGAAATGACAAGAGCTTCACTGTGCAGGCGTTCCTTATCTGTGAAAGTCAAGGTCGGGATTAGGCTCTGTACTCGCGAAGTAATACACACGTCGGTCTTCATTGGTGGGCGATGTCTGCATCTCAAGGGTGTTCGCTATCTGAACTTGTTTGACAGTTTTTTTTTTTTGATCCAACTCTGTGAAGGACATATATAATGCCCAGAGCCTCCTTTTCGATTTCTTTAACCGCCTCTCCTTTTTTCTGGTCCAGTCTTGCCTTTCTTCTGAGCCTAGGAACTCCTTTAGCTTGCCCTTTCGAATCAAATACTCGATCTCATACCTTAGACTCTTATAGTCGTTGCTGTTGTGGTCAGCCTCCTTGTGGTACGAGTAATACTTGTTGTTATCGCGTTTTGAGGGTCTCCTCACTACTTCGGGTGCCAATTTAGATTGTCCCAATTCTTCATGGAATTAAGAATGTCTATCAAGCTAGAGTTGGGGGGGGGGGGGGGGGTTATTGTCCTAGATCCGACATAGTTGGAAGATTTTTCTAGCCTGGCGTGGCCAGAGTCCGACCTGCTGTCATTGCGTTTCCGTTTGTTCCTCTCTTCATGTTCTTGTCTCTTTCCCTCCCTTCTGTCTCTAGAACTGGAGGATTTCTTTTCTGTTTGGGTTTCCTTTTTAGCTGTTCTTATTTCTTCCAACGTGATGTACCTCTGGATGCTTTTCAAGAGTTTTGTCATATCCAAGGGGGTTCAAGGTGAGAAAGTAGTAAAACTTGCCCTTTCTTAGCCCCGCAGTAAAAGTCGTAACGAATGTTTCATCACTACAACCGTCAATGAGCGTCAGCTCGTCATTGAAGCGCATGACGTATTCCCTTAGCATTTCATTTGACTTCTGCCTCAGGGAGAGTATATAGCGCGAGCCCTTCCTGATCCGCTGGTTGCCAACAAAGCGTGTCAGGAATGCTTTGGCCAATGTCTTAAATGAGTCGATTGACTTTGGCAGGAGGTTATGGAACCATGTCAGCGCTGATTTGTTTAAGCTGGTAGGAAATGTTCTGCACATTACTAATTCTGAACCTTCTTTGAGTGCCATCACATGCTGATAATGACGCAAGTGATCAAACGAGTCATCGGTCCCGTCATAGAACTCAAGCTTCGGAGGGCTGAACTTATTTGGCAGAGCTTCGTTCATGATGTGGGTCACGAACGGGAGAACATAAACGCGGTACAATGCGTTTGTGTCGTGAACCCCTCGGCGGAGGGGGTTCTGCATAGCAAGTCTATCTGCCCTGAAAGTTGGATCTCCATTGACTGCGCCGCCACCTCTAGTCTAGAAAAAATTGGCGGGGGTTTGACTCTCCAGTGCCTGCTCTCTGTTGTCATCTGGATATTGAAGTTTGTGCTACTCTTGATCTCCATCAGCGAATAGAGGATTTTATTGAGTGAGGATTTCCACTGCTTTAGTGATCTGTTGTATCTGAGATGATAGCAGATCCATCCTGGAGTTCGTCGCCGCTGCTGCTGGCACGATGGTGCGAACCTGCTCCCCTATGTCGCTAGTACTGCTGAAAGCAGTGGTATAACGCCAGTCTGAGCGTTTGACGTGTTCCCCCGGTCTCCATTATTATGGGAGAGATGATGTCAATGCTTTGCTAGGAACTCTGTCGTCCCACGAAAGGCGCCAAACTGATACAGTTAATTTTCGCTCCCTGCTTGACCTTGACCTGCTATCATGCTGACCTACACAAGGAACGCACGTGAGCCGCGGACCACTGTTGTGGTGGTCGTTGACACTCCGATGCTAAAGTCATATAGGGATCCGAGGAAGGCTTAAAGTTGTAAACATGAAATTTATAGTGTATCTTTGTTCACCAAACTTCTGTCTTATTTATAGTGTTGGAGTTCTGATTTGGATAAACCATCAGTGACGTAGTTTAGGGAAAGATATCTTCCTAGATATATTTTTCTAATTCGGAGTCGTCTTGTAGAGGGAAGTTTCCCTGTTAGACATGTGCTCCTAGATACGCCGGAGATAGTTCTCAATTAGAGTGTTGTCCATAGGTGAAAGTTTTCATGTACGACGTATACTCTGGTATTTGCTTCCTAGTTGGAAACAAAGTACTGTTGGCTTGCCCGTCCAAAGCTGATCCCCAATATACTTGCCTCAATAAGTCTTACGAGTATTGGGGATGGTTGTAAGACGTGTGAGCTTAGCAGGGTGTCATAATTCGGGTTTGTCTGGCGGACTGCACTTCGCGGGCTTGATGCCGTTTGGGCCGGATCAGTGCTAGACTTGTGCTTGGGTCTGTTATTCCTTGAGATTATTATGACACGTGTACGGTATAAAAGAAAAGACGTTTCGGTGTATCATCCGTAATAAATATTAAATAAATAAGTTCGGGACGGGATGGGATGGGCGGGATTGAAAATCTCTATCCCAGTCCCATCCCACTCTAGATCGGGATGAGATGAGATGAGATCAGGATGAGTTTGATCAATCCCAAAATGACAAAAAAAATCGGGACGAAACGGAACAGGACCAGGACCAGGATCGCCAGATGGGATGTCCACCCCTAACTAGGACAAACCCAATCCGCCCACCTCTATCGAGTACTAGTGTGAAAAATAAAATAAAAAATGAATTTGGCTATTTGGACCTCGCACAAGCCATGCAGGCTTTTTTGATTGTTTCGTGGGGTGTAAATAAAGAGAGGGGTACCCAAACGTGTCGCAGTCCCAACATATTTCACCTGCTCTTGTTTGTGTTCTTTCTTTCTTTCCAAGTCCAGAAGATTGTTCAACGCCAAACGAATCACACCATCGATCGATAACAAAGAACTTAGACTCTTGATCCACTCAACAAGATGAATTGGTTTTCACGGAGTAATCAAAGACCTGGTCATCTTCTTCTCTTTCTCAACTCGATCTTTCTTTCTTTAATTCCAGGTAAGAATCCCATTCGAACTGCTGCTCTATTTAAGGTATCTATATTGGTTTTTCTTGACTGGGGCTCTTTGATTTCTTGAAATTTGATTATCCGATAGCTTGATTTCGAACTGATTAATTGCGTTCGTGATGTATGCTTGACTGGGAGTCTGGGTATTAAAGATAGATAATAAAAGAAGGAAAATACTCGTTTTGAGTATATCCGAATAGCTGTTATTTAATTTGCACTATGGCAAGAGATAGATAACAATAGTTGAAAATTAGAACAAAACCGATTAACTTGGGTTATTTATCATGGTTGAGAGGTTGTGAGGATGGAAGAAATGATTATCTGTGTGTACTTGGGCTCTATAGCTGAAATATAGAAGTATGGTCGACGGCGAACAACAATCTGCAGGGTGGTAGTGTTGAACATAGCTGAGGAACTTTATTATTATTATTATTATTATTATTATTATTATTATTATTATTATTATTATTAAAGTAAACACATGAAATTTGTACTGTATTTTTTTTATTGGGGTTCTTTTAATGGGAGTTGTGTCAACATAATTTATTTTCTTGCATATGAAGATTTAATTGTTGAATTGTATCTCCTCTGCAGGGTTCTTCTGCTCAGCAGTTGTTACTCTAGAGTCCATTGAATTATTCAAGACCCATGAATGGTTTCCTGCTAAACCAATAGTTTATTTTGCTTGTCAAGGGGAGAACAATACGATTTTGCCTGATGTGAAGAACATAAATTTTTTATATACTTTCAAGGAAGAAGAATCATGGCAGGTATTTCGTATAGTGATAACACAGACAACTCTGAAAAAGTTTAGTAGTGAGGCTTTTTTCCATGCCTTATTACATTTTTTATGTTGTTTTAATATACAAAGACTACTGGGAGTAAACATATGGTAGTTTCTGCATTTAGAGAACTATTGCATGGGGGCCTCATAAAGATGGGAGTAAACTGACACCAACACTGTACTAGTAAAAAGCACTCAACAATAAAGATGCGTCTCTAATTAGATTCATTTTGTCAAGTACTCACACATGCTATAAATGGAATAGGTATAACGTTAACCTATGAATCTTAATTTTGTTACTTTTATTCATTTTATATTTATAGGTTAACTTATTAGGCTACCAAACAAATTATGTTATCTTCAATTCTTCTTGTTTATTTGAGATTCTTCACCAGTAACTACAATGTGTTTGGTATTTGTCATCATGTAAAAACATGATATTAAGTGGAGAGTAATAAAGGCTACAAGGTAAAGGAAAACAACAACCAGGAGGAACCTATCATTTCAAAATTTGAAGGGGTCATCAAAACTAAGACTATAAGCTGTATAAGACAGAGAACAAGGGCAAGGGCCATTTATGCTAATATATTTTCACCTCATTTCTATATATAGTTATTGTAATCACTTTATTTTTACATTTTTTAACCAACTGTTAAATAGTATGTATATATTTATTTATGTAGGTTAAACTTTCTTCATCTCGTTCTTTCTTTTTGCTGGCACTATGCAAAAAACAGTGACTGTGGTTTTCATTGAAAAAAATCATTACAAATCATGAAAATAATAGACAAAGGAGAGGATTAGAGGAGAAAAATAAATAAATCGAGCACATGATGTTGATGATTATAGTTTTCGAGTTTTCTATAGTGAAATATTCTTTACCCCTTAGAAATCTTATCTTCATGAGTTTGAGAGAACATTTGGTTGAAGGTTATCTTCAAGTTCCACATTCTCTCTTTCTCTCCTCTCCCACTCTTTTTCCGTGAAGTTGGTTTTCTCCTTCAACCAAAGACTGCCTAAAAGTTGACTAACCAAAGACTGCCTAAAAGTTGACTGAATAACCAAATAATTTGGAAGACATCAACAAGATGTTGTTGCTATTTAACAAGTTTATGTTAGAATATGTAAGGCTTGCACTCAACATAGCCAAGCCAAGTCTAAGATTGATTCACCTCTACAAGAAGGAAAATACAAGAATAGGAAATTACAAGAATAAGAAAGTCAGAATAGGAAAGAAGTAAAGTTAGAATTGGAAAGTTAGAATAGGAAAGTCAGAATAAGACTATTTTGTATAGGAAGTTTTAAGTTTCCTGTTTTCATAAGGTTAGGTAGAAGATAGCTTATATAAGTTTATATTCAGTCAAGGAATAAAAACACACAAAAACAACAATAAAAATTCTATAAATATTTTCTTTACATGGTATTAGAGCAACTTTCTTCTTTCTTCGGTGACCTAAGACTTCGGGGATTCAAGTTCTTCCCCGCCTCTGACAACTACACATTTTGTTCGTAGACGCAAGAGGCGGGGAAGGGAGGACAACAACTAGTTTGCCTCAATCAATCAACAACTTAGTGGTGTTTTTGATCCTCAACAGCAGCAGGAACATCTTCAAGAACAACAAACAATTCTCAATCACGCCTTCCCTGTTCCCTTAAACAAAACCCAATTAGTTAGTTCAAGTTCAAACAGCAACAACTTCTCGCAGCCAAATCCTCGACCTTGACACCAATCAACAAGCACAAAAGCAAGAAAAACAATACCAGCACCACTGCTGAGCAATACTAGCACTAATGTTGAGCAATCCAGTACCAATGCTGAGCAATACCAACATTTGTGTTGAGAAATTTTTTCAGCCTTCGTGCTAAGGGGGAGTCATGTTGACTACTCAAATCAAACCATTAGCCGTTTACTCGATAGTTATGATTTCTTCATACCAAAATTTTATCCAGAATTCGACAATCATGCCGACTCGAGTCGAACCATTAGTCGTTTCACTTGACAATCATGATTTCTTCACCAAATTAAACTTCAAAGTTTCCTCCAAGCTGCAAATTTCATCTGCGTCTACATGTCCTGCTTGCAGGTGAGTGGTGAGTGTTAGAATATGTAGGGCTTGCACTCAACATAGCCAAGCCCAAGTCCAAGATTGATTCATAGTTAAAGAAATAAAGTCAGAATGAAAAAGTTATAATAGTCCAAGATTGATTCACCTCTACAAGAAGGAAAGTACAAGAATAGAAAAGTTAGAATAGTTAAAGAAATAAAGTCAGAATGAGAAAGTTAGAATAGGAAAGTCATAATAAGACTTTATTTTGTATAGGAAGTTTTAAGTTTCCTGTTTACACAAGGTTATGTAAAAATTAGCTTGTATTCAGTCAAGGAATAAAAACACACAAAAACAATAATACAATTCTACATATATTTTCTTTACAGTTTATGAGGTCTATTGTAGGATGTTTTATTTTATATATAAGGGCATATCGAATTCTCCACTGCTTTAGCAATTCCGCTCCCTAAACCACTACTATGTAGTTAGGTAGCAACAATATGTCCGTAGTGATGGAATCTAGGAATGAACTGGGATCTCTAGACAATAATAAATTGTAAAAACAGATTAGAGGAAGCATTAAGCTGCGTTCAACATCTTCTTAAAAATAATGATGACTTTGTTTGACAAGAAAATCGGGATTGGGATGTCGGAGTAAAGGTAATTGTTAGACCTATAAGGACTTTTTTACTGGTTTGGCAGATATGCAATGTTTTGGACGGTGAAAAGCTAAAGGTTATGCTGAGCTGTACAGAATGTTGAGATTTGTATTCAAATATTATTAGCAGTAAAATGGAACAATATACCTTATCATGAATGTTCTTTTCTAGTTTTTTTTTTTTAACATTTTTATTTATGTATTGCTTCTATTTTTAATATATATTAGTAAATTGTAATTTTAGTAGAAAGAAACTTTTCATCATTTTTTCTTTCTTTAAGTGCTGTCATTATGTTAAAAAATATGAAATTCTCAGAAGAAAATCCAATCGTTTTGGAAGATGTCAATGTTGGTAAAAACACAATTCTGGTTAGAAACTTCACCCCTCCCTTTTCTTCCTTTACTAGGTTTATTGCATTTTATTTTTGTATTTTATATTGAAAACTTTTGCATATGGGAGTTGTTGGAAAGGCCATGCCAATACTTACCACTTATGTTGCCTTCATTGATTGTTGCTTGAAATTTTGGACATTTTAAAAATCCAAAACACAGAAAGAGGAATAGATGTTGTATGACACACTATTATTGGTTGACATGAGAGGCTCTCTTCATTTTAATCTTCAATCTTCTGCGGCTTTGAATCTTACGAGTATCAGAAGCCTGCTATCTCCAATTACTGTTAATCATACTCAAGGGATTCAGTCCTAAAAAAATTTGAACAAGACATTTATTCATTTCATAGTTTGCAAAACGAAAGTTGTCTAATGCATGACTGAAAGACCTCGACTAGTTTCGCTTTCTGACTTATGTTATGCCAAGCCGATACATACGATAGGCGAAGGAACCCCCCATTTCATAGTGCCTGGGGAACGCAAGTTTGATCGAGGAATTGAGAGGAGAGGTGGAAGAAAAGGCTCGGTTATTTAATTTGACAATGAAAACAATAGTTGTTGCCTTGTTGCTCATTGCAGAAGCTTATAACTGTGTCAAAAACTGTATTTTTTTGTAGAATAGCATATATAGCATTGATTTGATATCTTATCTCAGATTCTTTGATATATAATCATTGGAATGAGTATGCTGCTTCACCTATGTTTAGGTCAATGAGCAGATCACCTAGGTAATTCTATCACAGCTAAATGGTAGCTTTCTATGTTTCAGCCATTGACAGAATTCACAGAAAAGAAGTGTAAGCGGTGTGGCTTCTATGAGAAGGATACTTTGACAACGGATGATGTATTTGATGAGTGGGAGCTCTGTCCTTCTGATTTTGAATCTCCAGATGGAAAGTACATCCATGTCAAGGAAAAGGAGTTCAATGCTACTTTTGTGTGCCCTAAATGTATACCTCTATCAAAAGGTCGGTGCCTTTACATTTTGTAGCTCTTTACCATACTACACATTTTAGAGTCCAGTCACAGCCTGTTAACCAAATGGTTTATGGTTCAAAGCCAAGCATATCAACTTATCAGCTAACAGTTGTTCATAAGCCAGTGGTTGACAGACCTGTTGCCCTTTAGAGGCTCTTGCTCAGAAGGTTAAAAATGTCTAGATATGATAAATAGTAAGTCGAAGAAAATAAGTGGCCTATTGTCTCGATCTCATGCAAGAGATGAGACTACCGCTCAGCTGGCAGACTTGCGGCGGATGTTATTATAAATTCAGGGTTGCCAGCTTGTGGTGGATGGTATTACAAATCCAGGGTTTGAACCTTGCCAAAGGCGTTTAATGGCAGGGGCGGATCCAGGATTGCAGACAAATGGGGGCAAAAAAATCATGAATAATTTAATTCTTAAAATAAATAAATAAATATGATTAAAATAAAGTTTTAAAAGTATTACAAGAGAAACATACATAATGAGTCAATGTAGATGCACAATAGATTTAAAACTATGAAGCTCCTTATCAGACCTATCAATGACAGCCTGAGCAGTAGAACTAGAACTCACATCATTTATTCTTTTAAAGTATCTAATCCATTACTCATCAGCACAAGTGCACAACTATTTAACGACACAAATACAACAGATAATCCCAATATTCATATTAAAAAATGCTATCACAGACTCTCAAATTATCAAATTTGTAATGTAAATCAATAATTAACATATGAAAGAGAAGAAACCTCACCAAATACCAAGAACTTGAGATAATGGCATTTTCAGCAGATGAAATTAAATACCCACTTAAGCTTCAACGATCAAATACCCACTTTGTCAAAGCCTAAACAAATAAATAAATTAAATTAAATTAAAAATCAAATATGAAGCTCTCCTTTACCAAGAAAGATGATAAATCAGATGCTTAAACAAACATGAAATACTCTATCAAAGCTTAAACAAATATGAAACCCTCCAAAAACTTAAACAACTAAACAAATACCCACCAATCTAAATATTAAGGTGATTAAACAAATACCTCAAACTTAAACATGAAGGTGATTGACAAATATTAATTTTTTTTTATCTCTCTCTTTGATTAAAAAAAACTTTGATTTACCAACAATTACAATAAAATAATTTTGATGTCTTTCCATCTCTCTTTCCTCTTTTCTAACAATTGGGTTAAAATATCCTTGATGTCTTAATCTTTGCAATAAAATAACCTCTTTGAAGTCTTTTCATCTCTTTCTCTTTCTCTTCTCTTTTTATCAAAAACCCAACCGGCTAAACCCATTTCACCTATGATATATCTCTCTTATTCTCTTTTCATTGAATTGAATTTCCAAAAGACAAGGCAGGAGCCTCTGAGAAACTCAGTTTGTTTTCATTTCATCAGAAGAGAGATTGAGTTCCTAAAGCTAAAAGACAAGATGAAGAGGAGAGAAACTCTCTCCGAAATCGAGTTTGTTTTCATTCAGAGAGTTTGTTTTCATTTCATCAGACTCAGAATCAGAGTCAGGGAGATCGAGTTTGATGAAGAGAGATCGAGTTTGATTAAGGGAGATCGAGTTTGATGAAGAGAGATCGAGCTCGGTTTCATCAGAGAGAGATCGAGTTTCTGATCTCTCTCTGAGATCTCTCCGACCTCTCTCTGAGATCTCTCTCCGAGATTTCTCTCTGATCTCTCTTTGAGATCTTTCTCTATCTCTTTCTGATCTCTCTCGAGTTTCTGATCTTTCTCTGATCCATCTAGTTTCTGATCTCTATCTAGGTTTTTGATTCATCAGAGAGAGAGAGATCGAGGTCGGTTTCATCCATCTCTCTTTTCTTTCTTGTCTAGGGCTCAAAGTTTACTAGTTGTTTCCATTTTGGATCGCCAAAGAGGGAGACATGGACCCAAGGTAAGAAGAGATGTTAAGCTTAAGGTGATATTGTTGTTGTCCAATTGTTCTGTTGATTTCATAGAACCCATAATCAAACAAACTCACCTTGTTTCACAGGGATGGAGAAGAAGATATTGTTGAGGACCGAAGGCGTAGAGGCGGAGATTAGAGGCGGCGACTCAATTGTTTTCTTCAATTGTGATATGTGATATGTGATTGTTGTATTTATAAGAGGGGCAACATAGAATTTGTAAGGGGGGCAAGATTGAAATTTTATATACTTTGTTAGAATTTTTTTAAAACCTAAGGGACCCCCTTACCCAAGCTGTAGATCCGCCCCTGTTTAATGGTTGAGATCTAATAAAAGCGTGGGTAATCGTAAAACTAAGAAAAAAAATGTTCAAGAATTAAATAGTGAATAATATTGAAAGAGAAGACATTAATGGGATTGCGATAGCCAACCAAACCAACCTTTCCTTCAATTTAAACGTCTCTATGAAATTTGTCTAATATTGTTCTGCCCAAGTTATTGATATTGTTTTGGGTATTTGCAGGTCCTGGTGCTGACTCACATGAGGAGCGGGAGAAAGAAAGGAGAACAGACACTGCTTTGGTGATTGTGTCCATTGTTTTAGTTTTAGCGTTGTCTGGTCTAGGAGTAGTAGCTGCATACAGATACTGGAAAAGGAGGAAGAGGGAGCACGAACAGGCTCGCTTTCTAAAACTGTTTGAAGAAGGAGATGACATTGATGAAGAAATGGGTCTTGACCATCATGGGATCTAAGGGATAAAGACTAGCTTTAGTTTAACCAGTGCCCTTGTATAATGGTGGCAGTTTGTGTATAGTTTTCAGTTTTCTCAACCTGTTCCACTATATTGTATACAAACAGGATAAACAAGCCTCAAAATATATTTTTACAGGATACAGAGTAGTATTCACTGTAGAAATAAGCTTCAAAATAGTTTCAGGATAAAGTAATATGTTCCCTGCCAGTGTAATTCGTCATTTTTAAAGATCGATAACAATTGTCTGTAACTTGATTAAAGTTTTATATATAAATGGATAATCCATGATTCCCAGACTAAAACCGAAGGTGATTGTATTTTATAAATGATTGCTTAATTCATTAATCATGTATACTAAATTCCTTCAATATGAGATACGAGATTAGATACAAGAATAATTTGTTGATAGATACTTCTAAGACAAGTGACAGTCATTATTGAGGTGCCCGTCAATTTGTTTATCGTTATTTTCCCTCCGTTAACAGTTCTTTACCTCCTCTCTTTTCTCACCCTTCCTTACAAATTTATATGTGGTTGTGGAATCTAAAATAGCAGAAATGACGATCTGGATCACTAGATAATTGTAACCTAAACATAGGATATATCATCTATCAATCTACCTATTTATAATAATCTGATTCTTTTTCTTTAAAAAAAAGAAGAAAAAGTTGATTCACTCACCACCAAAATTTTCATCGAGATTTGAACCGTACTTCATCGAGATGATAAACCCCCTTACAATCAAAGTCATCATTTTTTTTTTGGTAAAAGTACAATCAAAATCATTCAAAACAGAGAGACGAGCTAGCTAGCGAAGGCCCAGTGCCAGTGCCAGTGCCCAGTGGCCAGAGAGAGAGAGAAATGAAGTGAGTGGGCGAAGCAATCAAACCTTCTCCTCTCCTCTCCTCTCTTTGTCTCTACCATTCTCCATCGATCGCAACATCGCCTCTCTCTCTCTCGGTTCATGGAGCCAGAAGCACCGCTACCGAACGGCGGTTCAGTTGCAGCTGCCGCCGCCGCGACAGCCACCGTACCACCAACCGTCCCACCGTCGCGAGCGAGCCACGTGGCGGAATCGCTCAAGCTAGAGCATCAATTGCTTAGGGTTCCTTTTGAGCACTTGAAGAAATCGCTGCGAGCAAACCACCGGATCGCTGAGAAGGAAATGTCGCAAGTAATCTCCAGCGTGAACGAAGCCGCTAATCGCGATAACATGTCGCAAGAAGAAGCCGTCAATCATCTCACTTCACTCGTCTCCAAATTACAAGGGCTTAAACGAAAGGTATTAGTGAATTGGATTAGGTATTCAATTCGGGATTTGAATGGACTCCGAAAGAATTTTAAATCTCCTGAATTTTAAAATGATTTTACAAAATCCACAATAAGTTTTAAATGATTGGACTTTGTAATTTTTATAAAAGTTTGTTACAGATTCTTATAAATTGAATGGATTTTTATAAATGCGTTATTAGTCATAGAAATCAATAAAAAAAAACATCACCTACATTGTTATTCATGTCAATACAAATCATAAAACATATCTCAAAACATCGATTAAACAATTGTTTGTATGTTACGAGAATTTTATTTTAAATTAAAAAAAAAATCATATACATTGAAGATGGTCCGAAAATAATACAAATAACTATTTTAGTTCAAATTGTTATTTCCACCACCGCTACCTTTCGTCCCTTCTTCTTCTTTTTCAATCACCACCGCCACCTCGCATCTTCCTCATCCCCCTTTTTTTTTTTTTTTTTTCTTCTTCTTCTTCATCTCCATCAATCACCACCTCCACCTCTCATCCCACCTCCACCCATTTTCATGTTCTGTTATTTTCTTTTTTCTTCTTCTCTTCCTCCTCCACTTTTTTCTCTCTTTGTTTTTTTTTCTTTTTCTCCTATCTTTTTTTTTTTTTTGCCCTCGCGAACGTTTTGGCAAGTGGGGAACCTCCATTCGCAGGAACCTCCGCAAGAGCGAAGAAGAAAAAAATGGGAAAAGAAGAAGAAAGGAGAAAAAAATAGAAAAAAAAAAAAGAAAAACAAAGAGAAAAGTAGAAGAAAAAATTGAAAAAAAAAAATGAAGAGAGGACAAAAAAAGAAAAAATAAGAGGAAGAGAATGAGAAGAAGAACAAGAACAAGAACAAAAGAAAAGATGAAGTGCGGGTGGTGGTACAGCCAGTCGTGGTACAACCAACGGTGGTAGGGCATGGTGGTGTGGACGAAAGTCGTAGGGCGAGGTGGTGCTGCTCTTGTGAATAGAGAAGATAAAGGAAGGTGGTGGTGTCTTTGAGCATATCACAAAAAAATGGGATGGTGGCATCCTTTAGCGGAAATGGTGGTGTTATTTAACAATAGCCAATACAAGTCCGTTGAAATATGAGGGGGAAGGTTGGATTTGGAATAACTCTTGTTATATATACTTTTCACTCACAAATCCTTCAAAATCTACAACTTTAACAAATTCATTAAAATCCACTACTTTTTGAATACCCCCTAATTTTGGTGGATTTTTTAAAAGCATGAATTGAATACCCCTTGATTTTGATTGATTTTAAAACAATCCTTTAAAATTGGAATTTGAATACCCCTAGATTTACATGTATCATTTTAAATCCTTAATTGAATACCCCTGGATTTTAATAGATTTTAAAAACCAACACAATCCATTAAAATTCGTAAATGAATACCACCCCTTAAATTGTTAGATTTTTTTTTTTTTTTAATATTTAATGTATTGTGAATTCTTGATGCTTTGATTGAATTAGTTGGAGGAAGGGAGTAAGACAGAGCAGTTGCAAGCCCAGAGATGTAGGGCGAGGTTGGATCATCTCGAGGCTGCAGAAGCGGAGAATTTGTCGCCAGAGTGGAGCAATACAAGATTACAAAGGTTTCTTGTTGATTATATGTTGCGATCATCATATTACCATTCCGCTGCAAAGCTTGCGACTTCCAGCAATATAGAGGTATTTTTGTTTACCTTTGTCAATTGCATAAACCATTGCTATGTAATGTGACGTTTTGGTGTTTTTCAACAGTTTGTGTATGAACATTGGATGGAATTTGTGGCATAGAATCATAAACATGGAAATTCAGAGGATTAATTGTTCCAGTCTGAAATAAAGTCAATGTTAGGTCTGGTTATTGGCATTTACTAGGCAAATGTTCAACTTCTTTCACAATACCTTTAGATTTTCTTACTACAAGTCATCTTAACTTTTATATCTCGTCTTAATGAGCAAAGCAAAGGGAATCTGATACCCATGTAACCTCATGCTTTTGGAAGGGGAATAACTAATTTTCATTCAACAAGTGATTACCTTGCGTTATGAGGTGTAGTCCAACTAACTTCTCTCGATTTTACCGAAGTACGAGTCCACGTATGATATGTAAAGGAGCAATTCATAGTCAACAGTCGCTACTTGAATATCATGAACTTGATAATAAAAGTTGTAAATGTTAGCTGTAAAGGAGACAAGATATTTCCCTAAATTGCCATAAGAATCTCAATGCTTCAATAAATATTCTTCCTGATTAAATTGCATATATTAAATTGCTGGCGTCTAACTTTGTTTTTAGAATGAGTCTTTTAAATGCAACAATATGTTGAAAAAAATGAGATATGGAGCTCTCGAAAGGGAGAAGTGAAGAAATGGAAAAGAATGACATAGGAGGTGATGGGGGCATATCGTAGAAGAAGAAACAATGGAAGAGATATAAAATTTAGAGAGAATAATTATTTCGATAATATCAATCTGGTTTGGTGCAACCATTGTGCTATCTATCCAATAAATAAACTAAGATTTCTAATCAAAATAGAATTTAGCTAAACTTCTATTCAATGCAAAACTTGATTAACCAAAATTGACAAAACCGAGTCCTAGTAAAAATAAGAAATCTCCAAAATGGAAAATTCTTGAACATGTATGTCCTACATCACATTCCTGTCATTTTATACAGCTCATTACTTGCATTTTGAGAGGTGAACCTTAAGATACAGAGGGTACCTGAGGTAGAAGTATATGTTTTAGATCAACATATACGTATGTCTGTTCACAAAGCGAGAAGAGTAATTGATCAGTTTCGTGGGCATCCCTATGATGACATACTTATGAAACTAGAACTCATGCCTTATTGAGCATGTTATCCCATTTTTAAATTGGTTTATTCTGATGTTAGAAACTAGTGTATTACGGGTGTCATTGGCACAACCACACACTTTCCATATAGGTGTAGGCACGACTATCGTGTCACGCTTTTGACATGCCACCATTGTTCATGCCTTCGAGACATGTACTGTGTCATGCCTTCAGTATGCCATTCGGTTTGTTAGGAAGTGTGTAACGCAAGTAATAATACGGTTAAAAATCTTATAATTTGAAAAAAAACTAAGACAAAATTTACTTTGTTTTTTTAACATTTAAACCATGTCATCAACAACATTGGATGTTTACTTAAAAAAAAAAAGGTTAGAAGTATAAGAATGTTTGAAAAATTTGACAAAATTTACTATGCTCTTTTAACATTTTAAACATGTCATAATCTGATTTACAAACCAAAACTTTTAAAAATGTGTTGTTTATGAAAACAACCCTTGAATCCACATCTTATTTGAGCATACAAAATAAAATATTATGATTAAATTGCACAACCATGAACTTGAGATGACAATGCAATACTTTCCCTTTGCCACATAAATTAAGTTTTTTTTTCAATTGTAATATAAGATTTTATTTTAACACACAAAAAAAGTTAATCCTCCAACATATTGAAATCCACATCTAGTGGGCTTCCAAGTGTTTTCATACCAGGATCCAATAACCATGGGCTTTATTTTTTTAACACACCTAAATAGGCCTTTTTTTAACCCATAAACAGATGGATATAGATTTCCAAAGTGTTTTCTCCATAATGCCATGGATCCAATATCCATGGGCTTTTATTTTAACACACTTAAATATGGTTTTTATAACCCATAAACAGATGGGCATAGATTTCCAAAGTTCATCTGAATTCTTTATCCAATTCATGCCTTCATCCAATTGATTTCTTCTTAGTTAATCAAATCTATTCTTTCATTCATTAGTTCTTTCAATTCTAAACCTCACAAATCAATTGATCTTGCACAAACAGTGGGTTTTTTCTTCCTCTATTTAGGTACAAAATCTCTTCCTTTCTTCAAATTTAATTGGGGCAACTGTGAGAAGCTGATGCAGGAGGATTTCTAGGGTTCCTAATTTGGTTTATAAGATTCCTAATTTGCTCTCAAAGTTATTTACTAAATAACTTTTCATTTTCAATTGGAGAGTATAACAAACTTGCTGCACGGAAGATTGGCCCGTTGGAGATTCTCGAGAAGATAAACTCTAATGCATACCGGTTGAAGTTACCAAGTCACATTCGCATGTCTGATGTGTTTAATGTGAAGCGCCTTATTCCGTACCATGGTGATAGTTCTGATGATGATTCTTTGAATTCGAGGGCGAATTCTCTTGACCCAGGGGAGAATGATGCAGTGCAACAAAGGGCAATAAATTATTTGATACGGTATGATCAAATGAAGTCCATGCGAAGAGGAAAACCCGGAATGAATAACAACGGGCCGCCATGGACTTGCCGTTTTTAAACCGGATTCCATCAAATCTTTTAATAGCGTCTTTTCTATTTATTGTTTTAGGAGTTTTTAGCAAGTCTTTCAATTCCGCTTCTTTTTAGAATGTCTTTATTAATAAGTATAACGATCTTAGAAGTATTTCGATTAAAATATGAGTCTTACTATATTTTAGAAAGTTCTATTTTCGGGTAATTGTAAAATAGGAGTCTTCTTTTTATATAAATTGGTGATTGTAATAGAGAAGAAGACAGTTTTTTGATAATAATAATTATGAATCAGTTCTAGAGATTTTCTCTTGCTGCGTTTAATTTCCTATTGTTCTTGGCATTATTCTTGGAGAATCAACAAGTCAGGGGAAGGTTGTGTTCGTTGCCTAGCTGAATTCATCCATCAAAAACGTTTCCTACATCATAATCAGAGCCGGGAAATGGGGAATAACAAATTTTGATGACAATGTGATTCGAGATATTGGTGGTGATTGTGATGATGTAATCCAATGTCCCATCAACAGGCACGCCATAAATCAAATCCATTTGAATGGGGAGAGAGGAACACGGTTATGAATGATGTGTAGAGGAATACGGCTGCGAAAGTTGGAGGAACAGGGAGAGGAATTTGACACATGAAGCGTTAAGAGAAAACCCATGAGGAAGAAGATGTAGAGAAGGGAGGAGAACGCAACTTTTGAGCTGAGATGAACACCTTGAGAGTGAGAGAATCGAAAGAAAGGCAATCGTGCGAGGAAGAGCGTGAAAATAGAGTAAGGAGGGGTATACAGGATACTGTGTTCTTCTCCTTCTCCCTGTTGGTAAACAAAGAGATGAATGCTGAAGAGAATAGGGAGAGCGGAGAGGGGGAATTGTGATTGAATTGGGTTAAGATATGACCCCAGGATTACTTTGAAATTTTCATCTCTAGAAAATCTCATACTTCAAAAGATAAACTAGAAAATCTCATACATCAAAAGATAAACTGTTGACATTATAAACATAAACTTGAGTCCTTCCAGTTTTGTTAGATAGATATCTACTATTTAAAAAAAAGGAACTAGTGGTCCCACACGCCTGATATATCAACATTATTCAAAAATTTTATCTATTGTAGTATTAGTTGTTTCTAGAAGAAATGCAGGAAAACAAACTATGTAAGAAAAAATTTGTAGGTAATAAGAAGGAAGCACAAACTCTTCAAAAACTTGTCGTATCCGTGTCCGACATGGACACTCGCTCGACATGCCTTTGACACGCATCGAACACTTGGTCAACGTGTTGGCAGGTGTCAGACACATGGTCAATGTGATCAACATGTCGGACATGCTCCGATACACTCCGAACATGGTCAGGACACAATCAAGACTTGAAAATCAACTTTGTTTCATTATTTTATTTTTAGATGTTTGCAAATAACCGTCTAATTTAATGTTTGTTGATCCATCTGAAGTGAATGACTCTTTCAATTGTGATTTCAGACAAATAGTGCAAAAAATCACTTCTTCTCTAATTTGCTTCATTTCCTCTACTTCTTCTCTACTATTCTTTCACTATTTTTTTTTTCTTGCAACAGAGTGTCTTCTTCAAGACACTAAAGGAAGACATTTTAGATTATTATTTATGTTTATATGACTTACTAAAAAATGGTATGACGTGTCTCGAGTCCTAGTTTTAGGAAAATTGTCGAGTCGACGTGTTGTATCCGTGTCTGCATCTGACACAACGCGCTCGTGTCCATGCATCCTTGGTAATAAGTTAGTGATATGGTGCCAACTTTCATTATAAATGCTAACAGACTTTGAATCACATTTTTTTAACGAAAGACAACAAAAACCTTTGAGCTATTAACATTATATTGCTTAACAACATCCATTTCGATACTATCATGCAAGACCTTTTTGTATTTCGTTAAAGGGAACAAATGATGTCTTTGCCATGTATCAGCTGTGTTAAACTCTTCATTGATTAAGACAGATGATGCCAAGTAGGATGTTCCCTGTTCCATATATAAGGAAATGTAATCCATATGGGTGGGAGATTCTAGGAAATAGTCGTTGATACATAAAATAGTTCAATTGAGAAAATATGTCCAAAATTGGAAGGAGTTGGAAAGAGAAACTTGACAATTATTGGCTACACGGATAAGCGATACAATTTTGTTAATAATCCCTGGATTTCTATTGGGCTGACTAAACTAGTGATTAACCGGACGAGTATTGAATTGACAATCAATTGGCTGAGTTACCAATTAATCACCAACTCAAACTAACATAATTTAATTTTTGGTTCGAGGCTTGTACTACATACGAGCCAATTACACAAAAATCTAGAAGGAAAGAAGAGATTGGTGAAACAAGAGTTTGCTTTCATTTTAAGTAAACATCTCCCTAGGGATTCTTGATTCTCAAGTGGTAATACTGTTGTGGGACTTATAGTTTGCTTTCACTTTCGTCCACTAAACCAACATGGCCATGGTAGCCTCCTTTATTTTGCTGAAACACCATCTTCCGCATGTGCATTCTAAGAATCTTGTATGTTAGAGAAAATATATTGATACAAATCTTCATTAGTTATAAATCTTTATTAAACATCATATGCAGTTGGATGCATGCAAATGAGATATGGATATTTTAAAATATTTTTATGAGGATGCATGTAAAATATTTGCATTTCCTTGCATCAAATATCTATTACTGAGTGATGGTTATGTTTTAGCTACATCACTGCATATTGAAAATGCTATTTTGATGTGATCTTCAATATATTGTTTCTGACTCTTGTTTGAGCAGAAAAAGAGAATGCTATTAATTTTAGAGAAAGACGTTTAACTTGGTTTGGTTATGTGCGGAGGAGACAAAGCACGGCGCCAATTAGAAAAATGTCTAGATTGGCAAGTTAATGGAGGGTGTAGACGGAGGGGACGACCGTTGAAAACTTGGATGAAGGCGGTGAACGAAGATATCATTGAGCTTGGATTAGGCGAGGATATGTGGGAAGATCGCATTGCTTGGAGAACCAAAATCCATATAGCCGACCCCGAAAATCTCGGGAATGGGCTTTGATGATGATTCAGAGTGAGCTCTATCATTTTGCCAGGTTGATGACTATGGTCATGAATTCACGTATGCTTTATAAAACAAATTGATGGTAACGATATTGAATATTGACAGATGTGTTCATTTCTATACCCTTTTTACCATATGCTGACAAAAACACCTGGTGAAATCAAAATTTTCAATTTCTTGGTAAAGTTTTTCCAGTAGCTCAGAACCAATCAGTATATGATTTGTTCATATTCTTGGTAAAATGGAAGAATACCTCAACTAATTTGTTATATGATTAAATTTAGTTGATTGTATCAGTGGGTCAAATTGCTTGGTAGAATTTATTCCAGTAGCAGTAATTTAGCTCAGTGGATATAATGGTCACTAAGGATCTTAAGTTTCTTTACATTTCATTTCTTGAAGAAGTCAATAAATGGTGATACCTCTTTGTGGCAGGATCTTGTTGATATTGACGTCTTCCATGAAGCAAAAAAGGTCATTAACGCTTTTCATAATAAGGAGGTCGCTCCAGCTTTAGCTTGGTGTGCAGAGAATAAGTACAGGTTGAAGAAGTCAAAGGTGTGATATTCATATTCTAAAGCTTCTTTATTCATTTTTAGACTTCTAGTAGAGTGACAAAGGCATTTTTCCTTATTAGCCACAGGCATGCACCTCCTTATGAAATTGATTTTGCAACAATTATTAGGATGTTATGTAGTGGATTGTATCTAAACTATAATTAGTAGGATGTTATATGCAACAACATTGGTATCTAAAGCTGATCTTAATGTGATGAGCAGAACATAGTTCACTGGCAATTTAATTTTGATGTATACATCATCTCTATAGTTGGATATTTGGATATCAGGGTAGTAAGATAAAAAGCGAGGTGGGAAGGACGTGAAATGTCCATTACTATGAATGATTAATTTTAATAAAATAATGACCCTATGATGCCCATGAACTGTATCGTAACTTGTGACCTTTATTTTGATTTTGAGGTTTGATCAACATATATGATGAAAGAGATATTGGAGATTCTCCAAAAGTTTAGAATTTTTTTCATGTAGCCTTGTATTGGTTTGTTTTAGTTTTGGCTAGTGGATCTTCTCAATCACTAGCTTTGTATTTCTTTGCTTCTTTTTTTTCCGATTAAGTTTATTGTTTTATCGATAAAATAGAATAGAGAATTATTCGGATCAAGCTCTTCAGTATGAGGTCTTCATTGTAATCTTAAGGATTTGTTAATTGTGTTTGGAGAGATTTTCATAGAATGATGATGCTGATTTGTCATTTATCAGAACAGTTTTTCTGAGCCTGAAAATGAGGGTAAGTGGCATGAGTTGTTTTGTTTAAACTAGCACGTGGGAGTTACTACTTTTCTTAGTACTCTTAACAGTTTTGGATTTGGATGAACTGCGCACTGTGGATGGTTTGAGTTATAGGGTTGCTCAAAAGTAAAAGATGACGTGTGACAGAGTTGCATTTGCCTGAGCTATACATTTGGAAAATTTCTTAGACCGAACCCATATTGTTGAAAAGGCATAATAATTGAAGGTAGTTGGTGGGCAAGTGCCAGAGAGGTAGAGATCATAACAGAGCTGTATTTGATGCCATATCATGATAACCAAATATGCTAGTGGGAATTGAAGAAGAGATGATGTGGTTGAAGTCGTAAGCGCTATGCAGTTAAAACAACGTTATAACGCCGATATAATTTCGATATAGCGCTTAATGGGGGTGAGCCATTACGTTATGAGATTATACGTTTTTGTATGACTGCTCCAATATAACGGCGTTATTGAGATAACGTTTTTTTTCAACAACGTTGTTTTAACATTTTCTTCTAATATATATAAAAAAAAATCACCCATTTCATTCTCGATCAAAGAAGGACCAGAGCTGGCCGTCGCCGATTGATAGAGAACCAGACCTTGTCGGTTGACAATTGACAGAGAATGAGAGAATAAGAAGGGAAAAAGACGAAGAGTCGATCACACTCTCTGTTGCGATCTCACTCTCATACGAAGGGAAGATGTTTTTTATTAATGTTTTGATGTTTTTGAATTTAATGTTACAAACATGATTTACTTTTTTGTCTCTATAATACATCAATACTTTGTGGGGGTATTAAATATATTTAACAAAATATTCCGTTATATCATGTTATATTCCGTTATAACCTATAACGCTCATGAACCGTTATGGGTCCGTTATCCGTTTTAACTGCATAGGTCGTAAGGATTTTCAATTAGAAACTTTCCTTGAAAATTCTATTTCCAGGGTTGTTGAAGCAGAACTAGCGATATTGAAAAGGAGGGGAAAAAACACACTCTTAAGACAAAATATAAAAGATAACTGAAGAGATATTATAGATGTCACAATTGATGTGTAGGTGTTTGGTTAGGAAAAATGGTATCACTTAACACACTTGTAGATTTCCATAATGGTCTTGGTCAATTAAAAAAGAAAAAAAGTTGAAAAATTATTAGTAAGAGATTACAAGCAGATCCTGAGACAGAGAAATATGCAGACTGGTATTTAGCATGACACGTGTTTGTAAAATTTTGGTGAGTGGTGGTGTTATCAGTTGAAATGTGAGTCTCTTATATTGATTTGAATCTGTCCTTGTTTATCTCTGAATGCACATTGTGAATTGAACTTTTATTTTTATTTTATTTCAGTGCTTGTTCTCGCATCTTGACTTGAAGCAAACATGGGTTTCTTGCCTCATTTGTCTTGCTTAAATACTGTCCTCGATAGCAATCTCTGTCATTTTAGTTGGAATGTTCAATTTGTCATCAGCTGATCTTGCTCAGTATTGTCTCAATGATGTTATCTCAATGCTTCATACTGATCTCTTTTCTGGATGACAGAGCCAATTTGAGTTTCATCTCAGACTTCAAGAATTCATAGAGCTTGTAAGAGCTGAGAGCAACATGCGAGCTATCACATATGCTCGGAAATACCTTGCACCATGGGGAGCTACCCATATGAAAGAGCTGCAGCGCGTCATGGCAACCCTGGCTTTCAAGAGTAATACTGAGTGCATGACGTATAAGGTAAGTTTACTCTGTTAATTTATTTATTGATGGATTGATTTATTTTGTATTGTATTTCAACTGAAAATTGCCACCTATCTCTTCTATTAAGTTTCACTGTTTATATCAAGAAACCTAAAATCAGGATAAATTATAGTTCTCAAGAGGAAAGATAAAAACACCTTTGCATTGGCTAAAAACTGAGATTCATATTTCATCTTTAACCTGTAGAGAAAAATTGGTAGGCTATCCATCTAGTTCGGAGGAAAACCTGTGCAATTGAAGGGGTGAGGCAGAAAAAGGAAGTCATTTAATTTCTTTATTGAATGCAGATGTGTTTTCAAGTGTTTGTGGAACTAAGAGCAACTTTTGTTGCCTCATATAAAAATCTTGTCCCCATGTGTCCTTTCCATCTAGTTCGGAGGAAAACCTGTGCAATTGAAGGGGTGAGGCAGAAAAAGGCAGTCATTTAATTTCTTTATTGAATGCAGATGTGTTTTCAAGTGTTTGTGGAACTAAGAACAACTTTTGTTGCCTCATATAAAAATCTTGTCCCCATGCGTCCTTTCCGTTGGATCATTTGCATGACTTTACAGAGTATTATCATGCTCCTAAAAGACCTACAACACATGTTTACATGATTCTGGTCTCATTAACTCATTAATTGATTGAGAAAGGTTTCATTGTTTTGTCTAGGTTCTTAACTAGTCTTCGGTTATTAACAATGTAGTCCCGGAAAATGAAGAAAAGAAAAAAGTGTTGGGGGTTTGCATAAAGGATTATCTTCATGTGGTCATGGTTAAAAGCATAGAGTCAAACTTGGAATCTCATCAATTATCTAATAAAAATATGTAATTGCATTTTGTAAATTGAATCAAAGAATGCACGTCGATCTTTCTACAATGCAGCTTTCGTGTCTCGTGCTCTAGTTTTTCTGATGTCAGTCATCCAAGGATTGATTTATGACTAGTTAAGTGGGTCGTAACTCTTCCATGGATACAACAGTGTTTCATTCAAAGACTTTTCTGCACCTGGGTTTATTACCAATAGATGATTATATGACTACATCTCTTAGCATTATTTCCAAGCAAAATAAATTGATTCTACTCTCATTCTTTGAAGGTATTGTTTGAACCAACACAGTGGGACCATTTAGTGGAGCAATTCAAGCATGAATTTTGCAGGTTATATGGCATGACCCTTGAACCTTTGCTAAACATATACTTGCAAGGAGGCTTATCAGCTCTCAAGACACCGTATCCTTCTTATGTGTTATGTTTGAATGATTTTATTGCATCAAGGACTTGTTCAAACTTAACTATCTGAGTATAGCTATTTGTTAGGAGGATCATACGCCAACATTAGCTTTCTTGTTTATCTATTGAAGAATATCTTTAGTGAAACTTTTGGTTTTTTTATTTTTTGCTCTGAACAGTAATTACTACTCCCATCTGAACATCTACCAAGAAACTATCTTTCTTAATTTTTTATGCACGTTATTTACTTCTTTTTTCCATACTTATTAAGCTTCTTGTTATGCTACCTATATTTATGATTTTGTAGAACTACTGTGAAGGAAAACGACTAGTGTTTTTGACACTTTTTTTGCAACCCCAAAGTGTTCGGTTCTAGTTCAGCTTACCTAGTGCAGGAAAAACTGCACAGTTGATAAATTTGTATGAAGTTTTGTATTGTTCCTACGGAGTTCTCTTATTTTCCTTTGATTTGTTTTAGATTTTGCTATGAAGATGATTGCACAAAAGAAGACCCATTATCTCAGGAGAGCTTCCGCAAACTAGCCATGCCATTACCATTCTCAAAGCAGCATCACTCAAAACTTGTATGCTATATCACCAAAGAGCTGATGGATACAGAAAACCCACCATTGGTCTTGCCCAATGGCCATGTTTACAGTGCGAAGGTACATGTTTTTCTATTTTAAATATATAAGTAGGCTGAAGAACAAAAGCATTGTTTGACTAGTCTTACTCATTTTTTTTTGTCTCAGGCTCTTGTAGAAATGGCCAAGAAGAATGATGGCAATATTACATGTCCAAGGACAGGTTTGGTTTGTGAGTATTCAAAACTTGTCAAGGCTTTCATCTCCTAGCTATTTGCATAGGGTAAATTTGTTCACTTAGATCAAGCCATAGCGTACCCGTAAATGGTACCAAAAATATGTTTCGCACAGGTAACAAGATTATTCTATGTACTTTCATAAATTGATAGTTTGGTTCAGAAGTGTGATTTACCCTCAAATTCTAGAGAGCCAGGGCTACCAACCATTTTTTGGCTAGGGTTGGGGCTCTTTACACTTCTACCCCTTCTATAATTGATGTTTGTGGTTGTGTTTTAAAGAGAATGGATAAAAATGTAAAAGAGCCCAACTATGCCCAAAAAAATGGCTGGTTGCCCTGGCTGCCTAGACTTACTCGTGATTTACATGTACAGTTCAATGATGCTCTGTTGTACTATTTACAGAATTTAGCCATTGTTGATGTCGATATTAGAGGATTATTTTGGATAAATGAAAAACTTCTTTAAGTTGAACTTATTGTTCATCTAATGGTACAATTTGCATGTTTTTGTGCTGCTTACTATCGCTTGTCAAAATTGTTTCTGTTTATCTCGAGTAGTATTTGAACATCTTCAGTTAATCTTAGTGTTGCTATATTGTATAAAAAAAATTAGGTTTGTTGAGTCCACTTCCATGGTAAGGGACAGTGTCAGGTTGTGAAAAAAGCAATCAACTCCATCACCAAATGATTACATCACGTAAAAACTATAGATGGATTCTTGAATACATAATTAAGTCTTGTTTGTAATTATTTAAACAAATTCGTTTTGAAAAATCAACTGTTTCCATAACCAAGGAACTTGACTGGTCAGCCCCGAGCTTTACACCAGCAAGCAAGATTGTGAGAATTATCTAAGTTGGCCGTTCTGCTGATTGAAATTTAAAGCTTTCTAGTGTCACGTGGATCGTATCAAATTTTTAGACTGTTTGAAAGTTATGCTTTAGGATATGGAGGCAAGGATAGGATATTGTGATTTTTGTTTTTCGAGTTAATTTTTGTCTTCTGATTTTGAAAAATATTTCGTTTTATGTAGAAAAAAGTAAAAACTTTGGTTGTGGTTTCAAATTTAATAATATAAATATGCATTTTAAACTCTTAAATACTATATAAAAATGCTTACACGAACTAGTAATGTTATACAAAGTACATATTACATAAGAATCACTCACATAACAAACTTTTGATACTAAAAGAACATTATAGCATGTTAAAATATACGGAGATTAAAATATTTATTTATTTTCTCATAAAATTTTTGACATATTTCAGATTTCGAAAGAAATTTTAGTAACTTTGAAATTATGACATATTTCGAGAAATCACATTCTTTGTATGGAGGTACAAATTTGCCTTGCACAGCTTAAGGTCTTTCATCATTTCCCAACACTCCCAAGGTGCTTCAGCCACCCCTTGAATAGTGTTGATTGTTATTTCCAATTCTGATTGAACAAGTGCTCTTCTGCAACTAATTGCATTAGGTTCAATAGCACTCTTTCAGTCAGAATCCTCTAACATACTTTACATTAATTTTAGTCTTTCAATGGCAGTCTTTACATTTACACTTCCTTTTCATACTTATAAAGTTTGTTTGCCCTTGGAAAGTTTATTTCCATGATTATGGGAGAAACTCCTCCGTGGAAAAGATGGCCTTCAGCCACAGGTTCTCCATTTCCGTTTAATTTCCCCACTATTTTTATAGTTTTTCAACCAAACACCTATCTTCCCTAAAGATTACGTACTTCTAATTAATGAGATAATCTTGCATGCACTATCTGCATTTTGACCAAGTATCAGAGTGATTATGGACTTTTCTCGTCACATCTAACTAGAAAGAAATTAGTGGTCAACCCGCTAGTGTATTGTCACAGTCCAATGCCATTAGCACTCTCAAGTCTCAACATGGATAGCTAATGGGGTACTAGCACTGCGGTAGGTTTGTGGCAGATGGAATCACAATTTCAAGTTCAAACCCTGTCGACGGCATATGAGTAGGAGGGGTTAAGGGATATTAAAAAAAAGAAAAAGTCTCAACATGGATAGATTGATTGACGAGTTCTGTTTGTGAACCACAGTAGTATAGGCTCCAGTCCACCACCACCAATAGTATAAAAGAGGTTCCAGTCCACCGCTACCAAGTGAACTAATTCATCAACTCGAGTCGCAAGCTCGGTTCATTCTCTTTTGTTCTGTCAGTGTCACTGTTGAGAAAATAACGTTTTCCACTAATTGTCTTCCATCAAAAAGCACCAAAACATTGTTGGACGGTATCTTTGGTGAAGCCAGAGACGGAGAGATCCTAGCTATTCTTAGCCCGAGGGGTTTTGTAAAAATATACTCTTATTGATGCTCTTGCCAATAGAATTGATCTGAACCTTGAAAAATCAGTCAAGTTGACCAGAGAAGCTTTAGAATATCGTGAAGTGGCCTCTACGTACGGGAGGCAAGACGATCTCCTGACCCCCGATGTTAACTGCAGAAGAGACGCTTACTTTTGTTGCGAAGTTCAAGCTTCCTTGGTCGCTTCAAATTCCAGAAGATAGTGAGAGTTGAAGCTCTAATCGATCAGTTAGGAGTCTCAGGTGGCGAGCGTCGCAGAATCTCTATAGGTATTGAAATCGTTCTTGATTATGTGCTACTCTTCCTTGATGAGCCAAGATAAGGACTTGATGCGACCAACGCTTTCACGGTGGTGAAAGGTTGGAAACAGATTGCTCTGAGTGGAAGTGTTGTGATCACCTCGATTCACCAGTCTGGTTATCGAATCAACACTTTGCTTGATATAGTGATATTTCTAGACTGTGGTCACTGTGTACAGTGGTTCTTTAAGTCATCTTTCTACTTTTTGGCCGAGGTTGGAAAACATTAATCGGATTGAGTATGAACTTAGATGAATTGCCTGGTGGAACTGCAAGTCTGGTTACATTCAACAAAGCATTGGCACACCACAAATCTCTGTCTCCATAACCCTATAGCCATAGTGAACCCAAAAGGCCATCATTCGATTTTCGTTGAGATTGTGACACTATTAAGACGATTTATGTTGAATAATAATTGAGTGTCGGAGATAGTTGGAGTGAAAGTTGTGTCATCTCTCTTAACAGGTATCATTTTAGCTACAATATTTTGGAAACTGGATGATTCGCCGAAAGGAGTTCGAGAGTGATTTGTTGTCGTCTCCTGTGCAATCATTACAAACTTCTTCATATGTGCAATCAATGACGGAGTCAGGAAGTTTTTGAATGGGGGCGGAGTGATGAATATAATAATTGTTGTAAATAAAGAGAAACAAATCAAGAGAAAAAGAGACAGAGAAGATAAGAATTTTAAAGACTAGTTCTTCATTAACTAGCTATATCACAAATCTTTCTGCCATTCTTCAAACATACCACTTATGGTTATAGAATAATGCATCATTATGTGTAATGGTTATAGAATACCAAAAGTTGTAATCATAAACCTTTACTGATGGCACCCTTAATAACTAATCAACATGGTCATCCACTAAAACATGCATGTTTTACAACACTTTCCCTAGGATGACTATACACTATGAATATGCCTTGTTAAAACCTTGCTAAGAAAATTTCAGTGGAATAAAAACTTAACGAAAGAAAAAGAGTACAATATTCATAGGTAATTTACTTCCCCACAAAAATACAACCAATTTATAAAATGTCTTTAAGTCGTAGCATACCAATGTTATGCACGTGCTTCTTGAAAATTGAAGTTGGTAATGCCTTTGTGAATAGATATGTTGAGTTGTCACTTGAGCGAATTTTGCAAATGTCAACATCACCTTTTTTCAGGAGTTCATGAGTGTAAAAGAACTTTGGGGAAATATGTTTAGTTCTATCACGTTTTATAAAGCCACCTTTAATTTGTGCAATACACGCTACATTGTCCTCGATCAATATTGTTGACTTGTCATTTTCCATCAACAATCCACATGCTCATCTAATGTGTTGAATCATAGTTTTTAACCATACATGCTCACGACTTGCTTCATGAATAGCCAATATTTCTGAATGGTTTGATGAGGTAGCAGTGATTGTTTGCTTTACACAGCGTCATGAAATAGTAGTGTCACCATAAGTGAAAATATAGTATGTTTGTGACCGAACTTTATGAGGATTGGAAAGATATCCAACAACAGCATATCCTACAAATTGTGACTTTATTCCCTTTGGGTAAAACAAACCCATATCAGATGTGCCACGGAGATAACGAGTAACATGTTTCACTCCATTCTAATGTCTTCGTGTTGGTGCAAAACTAAATCTTGCTAGTAGATTGACTATAAAAGTTATACCTGGTCTAGTGATTTGCAAGATACAAAAATGCTCCTATTGCATTAAGATATGGTACTTCAGGACCAAGAATTTGTTCATCATCTTTTCGTGAAAGAAAAGGATCCTTTTTAACATCAAGTAAACAGACAACCATTGGAGAGCTTAATGGATAAGATTTATCCATATAAAATTGTTTCAAAATCTTTTCTATATATGATGATTGATGACTAAGAATTTTTGACAAATGTTCAATTTGAAATCCAAAACAAAACTTTGTCTTCCCAATATCCTTCATTTCAAATTCCTTCTTTAGGTATTCTGCAGTTTTTGAGATCTCTTCTGGAATCCCTACCATGTTTAAGTCATCAACATAAACTACGACTATAGCAAATCCAGAATTTATTTTCTTGATGAAAACACAAGGATAAACAGGGTTATTTTAATATCCAGTTTTCAATAAATATTCACTTAGACGATTGTACCACATGCATCCAGATTGTTTTAACCCATACAAGGATCTTTGTAGTTTAACAGAGTACATACTCCGAGGTTTTGAATTATATGCTTTAGGCACCTTAAATCCTTCAGGGATTTTCATATATATCATTATCTAATGACCCATATGAGTAAGTTGTCACTACGTTCATTAGACGTATGTCAAGTCCTTCAGAGACTACCAGACTAATCAAAAGCCTGAAAGTAATTGCATCCATAACAGGAGAATATGTCTCTTCATAATCTATACCAAGCCTTTGTGAGAAACCTTGTGCTACAAGTCGTGCCTTGTATCTCGCAATTTCATTTAACTCATTTCTTTTACGTACAAAGACCCATTTATACCCAACGGGTTTGACATCTTCAAGTGTCTGGACTACTGGTCCAAATATTTTACGTTTGGCTAATGAGTCTAGCTTAGCCTATATTGTTTCTTTCCATTTTGGCCAATCATTTCAATGTTGACATTCTTCTACAATTGAGGCTCAAGCTCATTATCATTGACAATTTCAGAAGCAATTGTATATGCGAACGCATTATCAATAACTTCATTGCTTCCCCACATATTTCCATATTTTAATGAGATCTCATAATTTTCTGGTACTGAAACCACTTTTAGGGTTACTTGTCTAGAATATGGGGTTGTTGATCTGTATTAGTTTTTACTTCTTTTAGAGCTTCATTGACATCTTCTAGAGTGTTATTGACATTTTCTGGAGTGTCATTTTGAAGTTTTTTCATTTCCTTTTTCTTTCGAAGAACTATATCCTTTGCACCAATAGGTCTACCACGCTTCTGGCGTACTTTAGATTCATTGGCTACTTTATCCACAAGATGTCTTACAGGGACAATTAATCGTGTCGAAATATTTGCAGCGGGTACATGTGATTTAGTGACCTTTTGGGTGTCTGTAAAAACATCTGGTAATTGATTTGCGACATTCTGCAAATGAATTATTATTTGAACTTCTAGCTCACATTGATTTGTACGTGTATCAAGATTGGACATTGTTGGTGTGTTCCAACAAATTTCTTGTGCTTTTGGTCATTTCCCCTTTTCTTCTCTTAATGACGGGAAAATTGATTCATCAAATTGACAATCTAAAAATCTTGCTCTAAAAATGTCACTTGTTAAAGGTTCAAGATATCTAATTATGGAATGAGAATTAAAACCAACATAAATCCCAAGACGATGTTGGGGACCCATCTTAGTTCGTTGAAGGGGTGCAATAGGGACATATATAACACAACCAAAAATCCTAAGATGAGATATATTTGGTTGTTGATCAAATACAGTTGCAAAAGTGAAATTTTGTGATATGCAGTTGATCCAATATGAACAAAAAATGTTGCATGTACTATAGATGTCCCCAAGCAGATGTAGGAAGTTTTGATTTCATAAGCATAGGTCTAGCAATAAATTGTAAATGCTTAATGAAAGACTCTGCTAAACCATTTTAAGTACGAACATGTGCAATGGAATGTTCAACACTAATTCCTATTGACATGCAATAATCATAAAAGGCTTTTGAAGTAAACTCACCAGCATTATCTAAATGAACTGTCTTGATAGGATGGTCAGACAAACTTGATCTTAACTTTATTATTGAGTAAAGAATTTAGCAAAAATAACAATACGAGTTGAAAGCAAACAAACATGTGACCATCGAGTGGTAGCATCAATTAAAACTATGAAATGCCAAAATGGTCCACAAGATGGATGAATTGGGCCACAAATATCTCCTTGTATTCGTTGGAGAAAAATAGGAGATTCAAAGATAATTTAGATGGGGAAAGCTAAACTATTAATTTACCTTGAGCACAAGAAGTTAAAAAATAATCATCGGGCAAAAGAATTTCCTGGTCCTTTAATGGATGCCCATGTGTATTTCCAATTATACGTCGCATCATAGTTGAACCTGGATGGCCAAGACGATTATGCCAAAGTATAAAAGTTTTAGGATTTGAGCACTTCTGGTGCATAAAATTTGACTCAACCATCCTTATTTTTGTAAAATATAAGCCAAATGATAAACTCGAAAATTTCTCTAATATGAACTTCTGGTTCGCATCTCCCTCATTTTTTGTTTCAACATGATATCCATTGCGACATATATCTTTGAAACTTAGTAGATTTCTTCGAGATCTACTGGAATACAACGCATCATCAATATATAATTTTGTCCTAATTGGGAACATAATGTGGATTCTTCCAGAACCTTCTTTCACATTTGCAGAACCAGATGTTGTATTAACATTAATTTCAGCTAATGTTAATTGCAAAAAATATTTTCTATCACGAATAATTGTATGAGTTGTGCCACTATCGACTAAACATATGTCATCCTCTATAATATCAAGTTTATTTTGCATTATCTAGTAACACAAAAATATATATTTTAGAAAGAGATAGTAAACAAGAAATACGGAAGACAATACTAGTCATAAATAAAACTTTAATTAAAAATTACATATGACAACTTCCAAAATAACATAAACATAAAATATTTCAATAGTAGACATTTTCATCTCCAATCAAATGATCAATTTTGCCGCTATGGTCTTCAAAAAATCAGAAACATCAAAATCAACATTCAAAGGAGACTCGTTATCATAAGTAGGATCAATAGGTTCAGAGAAATTCACTTCAGCATGTTTTCCTTTTTCTTTTAGCGATGCCTTATAAAGATTAACTAGATGTTTTGGAGTGCGACATATTCGAGACCAATGACCTTTAGTACCACACCTATAGCAAATATTGTCATTGTTACGCACTTTATTACTCTTTTCAGGATTTTTTCACTTTTGGCACAATTCTTTTTATTCTTCCAACACCTTTGGTTTTAGAATTTGAAGGAGATTAACATGGGTCCAATAAATTTTTTTGCCACGACCCCTTTTACCACCATGACCTCATCCTCGGCCTTGAGAAAATGCCACATTCACTTCAGAGAATGGTGCTGAGCCAGTTGGACGAGATTGATAGTTTTTCATCAAAAGCTCATTGTTTTGTTCAGCCACAAGTAAATAAGAAAATAGCTCAAAATATTTTGTGAATCTACGCTATTGATATTGCTGCTGCAGGAGCACATTCGAGACATGAAAAATCGAATATGTTTTTTTAACATATCCTCATCAGTAATTTTTTCTTCGCATAATTTCAATTGAGAACTAATCTTAAACAAGGTTGAACTATATTCACTTACGGTTTTGAAATCTTGTAAACGTAAGTGTATCCACTTATATCGAGCTTTTGGAAGAATCACCATTATGTGTTCATATCTCTCATTTAAGCTATTCCAAAGAGCTGATGGGTCCTTAATAGTAAGGTACTCAGTTTTCAATTCTTCGTGCAAATGGTAAAAGGGAAATCATTGTTTTTGCGCGATCCTGCAGGGATGCTTGATTTCCTTATTTAATTGCATTTCCAAGATTCATAGCATTGAGATGAATCTCAGCATCAAGTACCCATGACAAGTAATTTCTTCCAGAAATATCAAGGGCTACGAATTCAAGCTTCATAAGGCTTGACATTGTAAAGTCACTAGAAAAAGGAAAATCTAAAGTCAGGTAGATAATCAAGAATTTAAACAATAAAAATACTAATCACATTATAGAAGATGCAAGAATATATACTTTGATCCTAGAAGTAAGATTATACATAGATTTTTAGATAACATGTGTTAGAGAATACAAATTCTTACCTTGATATAATGAAAGGAAACTTGAAGGATCTTGGTACACCGTTAGAGACTTGATCATGTTGATAACATATTGTAAATAAAGAGAAAGAACAAGAGAAAAAGAGACAAATGAGATCAGAATTCTAAAGACTAGTTCTTCAGGAACTAGCTATATCACAAATCTTTCATTCTTCTTGGGCAAAACATGTTTTTATATAGGACTCCAAACAAAAATAAGGGGAATGGTTAATGTAATAACCATAGTTTTTTTTTTTTTTTTTTTTTTTTTTTTTTTTTTCTGATTGTTTGATTTGCTTTTCGGTTGTTTGATTTGCCTAACTTCGGAGTTTTTGAAATTTGTTTCAATAGTGTAAGTTTAGTTAGATTTAATTTCAGTTTAAAAAAAATGATTTTGGAAGGAGAGGTGTTCTCAGAATTTTGGTGGGGGAAAATAGCCACCCACACATTAAGCGATTACTTCCCCCTTTCTTTTTCTTCCTCTCTTTTTTCTCTGCGATTCCTCTTCTTCTCCGGCATGCATTCACGAGATTCGCCAATTTCTCCACCCAAATTTCATATTTTCCTCCTCATTCTTCTTCCTTTTTCTCCCCTCTCCTTCATGCTCGAGTTTTCCGATTTAAAACAGAAAAAATCAGGTTTTCGGCTTGATCGGAGTTGTCATTGCCAGTGTGAGCAACGCTGCTCTAATCAGCCTATCAACTGGTGGTTGGGGCGTCGGTTGGAACCTGTAAACGCCACATGCAAGGGTGGTTTCAGGGTTGGCTAAAATTTTTGAAAAATCAGCTATGCATGTTCGTTAGGGAAGTTCTCCGGTGTGAATCGGAGCTTTGATCACGTGGGTAAGCTGCGATTCACGGTTCTGATGGTTCTGTTACCTATTTCCAACTTGTTGTGTTGTTCGAAGACGATCGGAGTAGGGTAGTTTTCAGTGAGTTTTTGCCGAATTTTGGGCTTCGTCGGAGTGGTCGCCAAATTTAGTTTACTTTAAGAAATATTTATTTTAAAATCTTGCATTGAATTGTTATATTATGCCAACAAATGTGTATGATTGAATACAAGTTCAGGATTTGACACTCACGAGGTTTTGGAGATTCCGATTGTTATGTTGGTTCCTTTGTGAATGAATGTATATATTGAGTTTTCTGTAAGCATGATATACATGAATGAAATGGAAAAGTGGCTAAATATAAATGTGGCTAGGCTTAGGTAAATGTCATTATATGCTGTGTTTTCAAGTCTACTTGGTGTGACACGATCGGATTATTGTCTCGGTTTAATGACCTAATTTTTAATTGCAAAGACTCAAAAAAAAAATTAATTGATATGGCCTATGTCATCAGTTCGTGTGTTTTACTGTAAACTGTTGAGTCTTGAGCGTGTATGATAGTTCGACTCGAGGGACTTTATTGTTGTGAATTGGGTCATGTTGGGACCCTAGTGTAATCGTGGATTTATGAGAATTGCCTAGCTGATTATTGTTACACGTCAGTTACATTAGATTCGGTATAGACTCGTAGTACGTGAATGCTTATATTAGTGTAAGTGTTTTTACCCCACTGTAATGCTTGTTGTGCCGATGCTTTAGAGCTTGCTTGCATCGTGAGTTTGGTAGGTGCTTGAGATAATTCGTACCTATAGACATTGAGGACGCTATTGCATATGGCAACTTTGCTTAGGTGCGGCGAGCTCCCGCACACACTTGCCACGAGAGAGTGCAGTAAGACGAATCCCGGAGGACGTGCTTCAAAGATTACTCGCTTTCCCTCCCAACGCGCTTGAGTTTGATTTGTGTTAGGTTGGTCGTTTTAGGCCAGTCATTCGGGTCGTTCGAGTTTTATCCGAAAATATGGCACCCCATTAGGATACAAACAAGCCCGAAGTTGTACTGGTGCACGTTGTGGGATGTGTCTGGGTGAGACACATTCATAGGGTATGCGGATACCTACGATATGCGACACTTACATAGATATTTTTAAGGTTTCGACTTGATTGTCATACTTAAGAGGCTATGCATGATTATGACATTGTATTTGCCTTCATCACTTGATATTTAGCATGTTTGAATCACCTGTAATGACCGACATATCTCATAAACTTGTAGTTATTGTTCAAGATGGAATGCTTGTGTTGGTGCTTGAACTTAGAAATATTATCCTTAGAAATATTATGCTTGTGTTGGTGCTTTGTGATGGAATGCATAGTGACACTGCTTCCATGTTATTGATCACGCATCTAGGATTACTCTCTTATTCATTGTTGTGTGGCATGGATTCCCATTGTATATTGTTATTTGTATTTAGTTCACTCACACCAGCTAGCTTTGTGCTTTGTTGACCCTGGAAGGGGTGTGCTTCTATTGGAGTGCAGACAGTGTTGTTGTTCCTGCTGATCGTGCCGCTTAGGCCCAGTCTCCAGTTGTTGACTTGTTTTGTGCTATTTAGACTTGTCCACCCTATACGGGCATGTTTTGCTTCCATTGTACTATTATATCTTGTTAAATACTAGATGTATATATTAGTTTTTGTCTCTATACGCAAGGCAAGGCGAATTGAATACTTTTTATTTTGTTTAAATTTTATCGTAGTTGGTTGTTTTCGTTTTGTTTATCGTTTCGAGAATCTGTTATATTATGATGTTGTGTTCGGTTACGATCTGCCTATGGTTACAGATTCAGTTCACGTATCGGCAAGCTATGGGTCTCGTGGCGGGTTGGGCGTGACAGAGCTTGGTATCAGAGCCATTGTTTACCGGTTCACGTAGAACATCATCGTATGACATTTCCTGAGTGAATTGGGTAAAGGAGTTAGGAGTTTTGTTGTGTTGTTTGATGTATTGTATGTGTTTTCTTTTGCGTAGAGGGAGTGTGGTGATGGTTCGTGGTAAGAGAACCCAGGGTCAGGGATCAGGCACTGCTAGAGATGACGCCTTTCAAGCTTTTCATGGAAATGGTGACACGGTGGGCACAAAATATGAGACAGAAAAATCAGTCAGATGATCCATTTACTCGTCGCAACAAGAATTTTGTCAGGTTGGGTGGTGAAAGATTTGATGGTACTGAAATTCTTTAGTTGCGGATCGATGGATCCGTAAGGTAGAGCTCATATTTGAGAAGGTGGTGCTGACACCTATATAGCGTACCGAGTTAGCAGCACATCGGTTTGACGGAGAGGCTATGTATTGGTGGGATTCAGTGAGGCAGAGTCGAGATGTGTCAGAAATGCAGCGAGATACATTCTGTGAGGTGTTTGAGGAACATTTTATTCCTGATTCTGCCAGAGCTGAGATAGTGAATAGTTTTGTACACTTATAGCAGGGATCTAGACCTGTTTCAGAATACTTAGCTGAGTTTACACAGTTGAATCGTTATGCCACTTGTTTCATAGATACTACAGAGAAGAAGAACAAGAAATTTTTGAGTGGTCTGAACCCGTTACTACAGAAACAGTTGATGGTGATGATCGATCGTCCTTTTGAGGGATTAATGGATGTCACTTTGGGTCAGGAGCGAGTTGACGCTGAGTGTAGGCAAGAGACTTTGGTTCGACGTGCTAGAGGTACAAAGCACATTCAGATGTTTGATCGAGGAAGCCAGACAATTGATCAGGCACAACAACCAGAGCGTGCCGCTGTTCAGCAAAGAGACCCTGGTAGAGAAGGACCAGTTAGGATTGGCAGAGACCGCAGAGGTGACAGACGTTCCCGAGGAGATCATTGACAGCAGTAGCAACAGAGACAACCTATGAGGGGTGGTCAGACAAAAACCAAGAGCGGTTGTTTCACTTGTGGTCAAGATGGACACTTAACCCGTGATTATCCCAGAGGTCAAACAAATCGACGGGAGCATGCAGTTTGTTATACTTGTGGGCAACCGAGACACTTTTCCAGAGCTTGTCCTCAAAGTAGGGATGTACCAGCACAATAGAGAATCCCTCTCCCAGCACCGCCTGTTCGCCTCGCAGCTATTCCCGGTCAGGGAAATGTTGAGGGTATGTTATTATTTTTGTTATAGTTGTGTGCTAAATATAGTAGGATATGTGTTACATGCATTATACATAGGAAAAATTGCATGTTAGTATTTTGTTATGTGACTCAGGATATATGTGTTGTGTGTCAGGTTTTGTGCATTCGTCGTTTTCCCAGTTGAGGGCTCTTTTCGATACGGGAGCATCTAGGTCTTTTATTTATAGACAGTTAGTTGTTAGAAACCATCTAGAGATAGTGCCTTTACAGGAACCCTTGTGTGTCGTGTCCCTTTTGGGCAGTTCGGTTTGGTTGTAGGAATATTGTCCCAATTTCGAGTTTTTCTTGTTGGGGTACACCTTCGTGTTTGACTTTATTGACTTGGGTTTTGAGGGTTATCATTTTATTCTAAGGATGGATTAGTTGTCCAGTCATCCGGTGATCATTGATTGCTTGCATAGGTCGGTGACGTTAAAACTACCTAATGTTTCGCCTCGGTGGAAGTATCAGTCAAAGAACCCATCTTTCTTTTTCCCAATTGGAGGGCAATTTCTCGTCTAGCCCTTGCTTTGTTACTGGCCTTGACAATTGGTTTGTGTTGGAAATCACTGGAAAGTATCAGAATTGGTGAAGTTCTGTTTGCCAAGGTTGTACTGGTTGTGGAGCTTGCTTTGGAGGCCATGAAAGTAAACGTCAAGCTTGGTGTGGCAGTACCTTGTGTTGGTGATTGGGTGGCAATAGTATTTGAGAGAGGGACATGCAGCGGAGCAGTTGTTATATGGGTGAACCCAGCGGCTGACAATGGGGTAGAAGTTTCGAAAGAAACTGGGTCACTTTGCTTGTCACCTGAATCAGTACGATCTTCTTCCAACAATTGAAGATGAGATTGACGAGTGATGGGCAGAGAGCAGGTTGTGGCTATAAAATATATTGGGGGGAGCTCCATTGGAGGTAGCGGTAAGAGAGGTGAGAGACTACATGGAAGAAAAAGAACAGTCATATTGGGGGGGGGGGGTAGGGAATTCGACCCAATGACCCAAGAAGAGAGAGGATGAGTCACATCCACAGAAGTAGGATACCCAAAAAAATTCAGTCCAGGAGGAGCGAATCTAAATGATTGCAGCTGAGGGTGTGTTTGGTTGCATGGAATCTTATGCCATGAGAATCTATGATGGGACCCCTACAATTTAGGCTAAATTGATGTATCACTCCACATCCACCATTTAATTGTGTGGTCAATGGTGGGAATGGAAGGTCTCATGAACATGAGAATCTCACTCCTTGGCCACCCAAGGCATATGATTTCATGGTGGATGTGGAGTGATACATCAAATTAGCCTAACATATAGAAGTCCCTTCATGGATTTCCTTGACATATGATTCCATGCAACCAAACACACCCTGAGTTGTGTTCAGGTCCGAAACCAAGAGATTCTGGTAAATTCCAATAGTGGACAAGCAATCTGGAAGGCCCGGCCCAACTGCCCGCTCCCAAGATGTCTGATCAAGTAGAGCTGGAAAAAACTTGTAATGTTGCACCAGTACATTAAGGGGCGTTGGATTGAAAAGTTGGGATTGATCCACACCAACAGATGAGAGCTGATGTGTACTGAATTGAACTGAATTGAGAGCCGTACAGATAGTTGGTAGCTGCATGATGAGCGGTCACACCACCCCCCTCGCTGGTTTCCTCGCCCATTTCCTCGACAGTTAGCCTTTCTGATGAAGTTGGGTGCAGCGCATTAAGCCAGTGAAAGGGGGGCATTAACTCCCATTGGTTGACTCTGCGTAGACATTGAGAAACAGGCTTCTTCGTCATCGTCTTTCGGAGCAATCAATCGAGATGATTGAGGGGACTGAGATCTGGAATCGCCGGTCAAGGGTGTTTGTCATCCACCAGCCTTCTTGTTCACCAAAGTCATTCTTTTTTTAGTAGGGTTTGTGTTTGGCGGAAGTGCGTTTGATGTTTCAATGGCGGAACAGTCCCCAATCGCATCTCCAATCTCGCCCTGATGCGATAGCGACAAGAGAAGGAGGACAGGGCAAGGCAGGCCTGATTGAAGGTGATGAGATTCATGGGAGAACAGTGGGCAACTCTTACCAAATACATGTCCAACCAAGCCGCAACAACAACAAAAAAGTAGGTGGGTCTTCATAGCAAAATTCCGTTCAATTTGATATTGCCTACCATCTTTGATTCCAAACTCAGTCACCGGTAATGCTTTTGACATGTTCAACCATACTTTATACCTGATGGACCCCGACTTTTATGCTTCCGATGGCAGTCATTGATCACATACAATCTATTTGATGTAAGTCCTTATGGAGTGGTGTAGGTGCGGCTTATAAAAGAGCCATGGTCAGCATGAGAACTTGCTTCTGAGTGATGTTTTATCAAACGAAACTGCTATTAAGATGAATAAGGGACTCGGAGATCTTCCATTGATTGGGTATCAATTTCCATTATATCACCAATGCAGGATGCCAGGATTTGGAGGTCAGTGATAGCAGTCTTGTTGACTGGGAATTCATGAAACCGAATCCAACAGAGAACCATCGAAAAAATCTATGTTCAGATAATCTTCTTGCCATGGTTTGGTAACCACTAACCAACCAAATAAGACCCAGGGTCCAGAGTACAGCCCCTTCATCACATCTGCTACATTAATAAACTGGACAAGATAGTAGTTTCTGTCCGAGACATGTTTGCGATCCAAATTTTCAACATTAAAGGTATAATCGGTGTCCCATTGAGAGGTCATCCTGTTGGCAAAAACTTCCTTTCGCAAACGTTGATGGTGGCAATATTTTGCTACAATGCGTAGCTGGGTATCTTAACTTTGATTATCAGCTCGATTTTCAAAAGTTGGTACAAGCAAAGTAAGGTTTCTTTTGAGTTGGGTTTCTAGTGTTCGGATTAAGTGGTCTGTGGGGATGGGGTCGGTTGAGATTCAGCTTTGGGAAGAATAGTGATTGGTGATGGGGATAGGTGAGGGGCCAAGGTCGAGTTTGGGGTAGACATGTTGGGCATTGATGTCATGTTAGGAACTGGTGGTAGTAAGTTGGAATGTTGGGGTGGTCTTGAACTCGGTGTAAGCATCATTGTTGGTGGGGAAGGAGAGGTGGAGTTGGAACAAAAGTGTTTGAAACAAAAGATCGTCCGGAAAAATCCATGAGAAAGGCTCTGAAACAAAAGTGTTTGAAAAATGGAGACAATGGGATTAGATGGGGAGGGTAAAGATTTTATTTGATTTAGTGTGTGAGTCGGTAGGGAATTTTTTGGATAAGCAATATTTGATTAGTAGAATTATTATTGGTAGTTGAAAAGGGGATTTGATTTCTCATGGTGTGATTTGATTTGATTCGATTTGATGTGCAGATCGGCTTAGTGAAGGAAAATGATGAATGGGGAAGAACATGCAGAGGTTAGTAATGGCGGAGCAATGATGAGATTGTGGAGGATGGACAGCGTACTATGCCCGTGACCTAAAAAAAAAAAAAACATTGACTAGCCACAAGAACAAAACCTGCAGAAAGAAAAAGGAAAAAAAAATTGGAAGAAATGAGAAAATAGAAGAGGTTGAGGAAGAAGATGGTGTTGATAAAGAGAGGGATTGAAGTGTATTGAAGCAAGTAACTGGAGGAACATGTTAGAATGAAAGTTTGGGAGGAAGAACTGAGTTTGGTCCACTGTCAATTGGAACTCAAAACTCGAATCAAAATACTAGGGGTGGGCAAAGTCGGTTTGGTTCGGTTTGAGGCCCAAACCGCTTTCGAACCATTTTCAATCGGTTAGCCCAAATCCAAAACCGAAACCGATTTTGTATATAGTAAATCCTGAAATTCGGCTGGGCCGAAATTCGGTTCGGTCCGGTTCGATTGGGCTGAAAATTCGGTTTTAACTTTTTCAGCCCATTTTGACAGGCCCATTTTTAGCCCAAATGAAAATTGACAATGAACTTTTTCTTTGTCTGTGTCTTTCTCAAACGCAAAGATCTATCAACCAAAAATAAACAATCACAAAAGCAATCAGTACATGGCTTGGAAGAAGCTTTTCCATTTAATAGCAAGGGAAACCACAATCACAAAAGCACCTCTTGACTTTAAAAAAAAAGCACAATCATCCATTGAATAGCAAGGGAAACAACTATCACAAAATCACAAAACCACAATCAGTACAAAAACACCTCTTGAGCCACACATTATGGAGTCGATGGAATCGATCGGTGATGAGTGCAAGCTAGAAGAAGAGCTTGGTTGAGTCGACCGGTGATGAGTGAACCCTAATGATGATCAGAAACGGAAGATCAGAGAGAGAGAGCATCGTCGAGGAGACGAATGACATTTCCCTGAAGCTTTTCATCGTCGAGGAGAAGAAACAGAAAAGATGAGTGAACCCTAATGATGAACCCTATCTCAAGTGAAGCATCGATCTCTTTGGACATTTCCCTGAAGCTTTTCATCTCTAGATCTACCTATTGCTTCTCTAGTGACGATGAATCCTCTTGCGGGTGACGAAATTGGGTCGCAACAACACTGTTGATCTCTTCTGGTTTCGGTGGGTAACCATGAGCTGATCTTTTCTGGTTTCGGTGGTTAACCATGAGCTGATCACTTTGGAAGGGGAAAGGGAGAGGGAGAGAGCATGAGCTGATCTCTTTGGAATGGGAGAGAGAGTGGGAGAGAACATGACCTGATCTCTTTTGGTTTCCTCGCTGATTTAAGGCTGGTTTCCTCGCTGGTTTCGTCGCTATTTAGAATTTCTGCAAGAAGAAATGGAAACAGAGATTGGGTTTTCGTTTTTGTCTTTGGGGTGTGATACAGTGCGACAGTATGCAACATATGCACCAATCGGTCGGTTCGATTTTTAATCGGACGGTTTAAAATTGTGAACCGCTTCCGAACCGGTTTCGGTTCGATTTTACAGATTCTTTTATCATTTCTTGTTCGGTTTGGTTACCGAACCGTATTTAACAACCGGTTCGGTCGGTTAACCGAAATTAATTCGGTTTATGCCCACCCCTACAAAATACTAAACCTTACAATATTTTTCTCATAAACCTATACTAGACTATTCATATTGTTTATGATCGATTAATCGGTCTAACCTATGACCACTAATCAGTCTTGCCGGTTTTCAACAATTTAGAAATGGACTTTCTCGAAGTCGGGCTTCGAACCTTGGACCCGTGCTACCATTTAATAAAGGCGGTGACTTTTTGACACCACAAGTTCTAATGTCCCACACCACCAAGCTAATTTTTTTTACCTGCTAACCCACTACCAATTTAAACCATTATTTCTCTCTCACCCTCTCTACTCAACAACAACATGGAAGGGGTGGCGAGGAATGGGGGCAATCGATTGCGAGGGATGGTGAGAGACAATCGGCGGCAACGAGAGGTAGAGGAGATGGGGTTGCAATGGTGGCCATCATCCCACTCTCTCTTCTTCTCCCGCATAGCCACAACAGTCATCATGACGGCCTCAGCGAAGATGGGTTCCCCACTCGTAGAGGCCGCCGTGAGGGAAAAAATTTTGACCCTCTCAGAAGTCACGAAGGCCGTTGTGAGGGCGAGGAATAAAAATACAGAAAGGAAGAGGGAAAAGAGAAGAAAAAAAGGAGAGGAGCGACAGCAAAATCGAGGTCGAGATCTTGATCAAACTGGGTTGAATCTTGTAAATGCTCCATCTCTTCTCCTTCCACTTTGTCTTCAATTTCAATTTGAGGGAATGGGAAGGATATGTGAGGGACACTTTGGGAGTGCTCCCAGATGGGAAGGAAATATAGCAGTGGAGAGAAATGAGATAAGATGCAGAGAATAAGAAGATGTTGGAAGAAGAAGATCATAGAAGAAATAAATGAGAACATTTTTTTGTTTTACCGACTTTAGAACACTCTTAAGATATAATGATTATATGAAATTTGCGATATGTGTTTTCAGAGATATCAACATTGGATATCAAGGCATTTTTTGGTTTGATTTACCTACTAAAACTTTGAGCAAGATTTGAAAAACTAGGCTCGATGTTTTTATAAATAAAAAGTTCAACAAATAAATATTTTTTAAGAGTAGTTATATCGTTTGTCAACAAAAACATAGTGAAGAATTTTTTATGATGCTGAAATTGTTAAAAACAATATAATTCTTTTAGAATATTCTTTTTTAGCCATCAATACAAAAGGTATTATGCTTATTAAGATGATTTGTCATTAGATTTCAAGGAAGTATACAACAACGCTTAAAGATGAATCATTTACAACATATATAAAAACCATACTAAAAGAATTACGTTATTATTGAGAGTTTGATAATAAACATCATAAATAATGTGTAAGTAAGTTGTAACGACGGTTAACAAGAAAACATTCTAAAAGAACAACATTATTCTAGAGAGTTTGATAATAAGTGTGATAAAAAAAACTACGTAACTAAGTTAAGTTGGTAAAAACCATTCCTAAATATTCTTCAAACATATTTACATGACTTTTTTTTTTTTTTCTTGAAAATGTCAAGAAGCTAGCTTTTGAAACCATCCTAAAAGGCCAAATTTGTAGTAGTGTAGTAGAGAAAACTTGGGTGGTCCTTCAGCTACTTCATAACTGCCTCGGTCTAATGCAGTTAGCATTAGTCTCTAAGTCTCTAAATATATAGATCTAGTCACGGTCTAATGTCGTTAGCATCAGTTCCTAGTCTCTAATAGATAGATATAGTCCCGTTTAATGTCGTTAGCATCAGTTTCTTTCTCTATATCTAGTAGCTAGTTGGTGCCAACTATTTATTCATTTGTTAGAAGAACGATGGTGACACGATGAAGAAGTCACATTCTCTATATATATGGCTAATCATGCATTCAATATTGTAGTAGCTAGGTGATGGAGAACAACTCCTCTATATATATAGCTATTCATGCATTCATATTCGCAGTAGTAGTTGGTGATGTTATGGAACCTATAAGCAGACCAAGGTTATTGACTCCTAGTAGTGTGGAAGATATTCCGGTCCACCAAGACCAGGTGAACCAACTCAGCAACTCACACTGCAAGTTCAGTTCTTTCTCTTTTATTCTTTCCTTTTCCAATCTAAACTAACACTGTTAAGAAAATAACATTCTCGACTAATTATCTTTCATAAAAAAACATCAAAATTAGGGTTGAACAAAAAATCAATCAAACCAACTGAACAGATCAAAATTTAAGTTTGATTCGGTTTCGGTTTTAAATAATTCAAAACTAAAGTGGTCGGTTTGGTTTTCAGGTACTATGTCATTTTAATCGACAAAATCGAATCGACCGAATATATATAATAAATTATATAAAAATAATATAATATATTTAAAATAGTCGGTCGGTTCGGTTCACGTTTAGGTAAATAGCCAAATCGTCGGTTCAATTTTCAACCCTAACCAAAACATTGTTGAACGATATCTCTGGTTAGGCCAGAGATGAAGAGTCTTAATTTCCTAACAGAGGTGGCCCAAGTGGTTATATTAACTACTTGATGGAAGCAGTTACATATAAAAAAAATAAAAAGAGACAGTCATCTCTCTGCCATTGTGTGTTGTTCTTCTCCATCACAAAGGAACATAAAAGGAAAAGGCAAGAAGAGAAATTTTCAACACTAATGCAATTGCGTATTGGAACTTACCTTAATACAATTGCGTATCATGGATCCGAGTAAGTCTTCGATCACTATGCATTTCATGCTTTATTTTTTGTATGATGATGTAAATCTAACAATTATCAGATCAATCCTAATAGATTTGGGAATGATCTTTTAGTTTCTAGATTCCCAAAATTTATGAAGAAATTGAAAGAAGTGGTTGTGTTTTAATTCAGTGTTGAAATTGAAATTAGTGTTGGAAATTTCATTCTCCGTTAATTTTATATTCATAAAAGTTAAAGAGAATGAAATTCATACAATGAACATTGCACACTGACCTATTTTCTTTACGGCAGGATCTGGTCGGCAAGTCGCCGGCGTCGAGTTAAGCCGCCGGTTATAACCCCTTCTCCAGTCAACGTTGGATTGACCATCGCCATTTTGTCGTTGTTTCTTTTCTCTCTCTCTTTCATGAAACAGACATTTAGAATTTCTGATTAGAAATTGAAGGGGTGTGTTTTTGGGCCTTGTCTAGTACCCATTTAAAATTTTTAAACCACTTATATTATGTTTTTCAGCCCAATAAGTCTATTATCTGCTCCAAACCAACCCATTTCAGTAGTTTAACCTATTTGAATTCATTTAAGCCTTATTAATTCAGCTTGGTTACTGTTGTAATCGGGTTGGGTTTGGATCTAGATGAACTGGTTCGATCCAACTTATCCAGTTCAGGCCTTTTGGACCAGTTTATATTACTGGGCCTGTTATTGTTTTACTATTCAATTAGGCATGTCTATTGTATGACGCCTGTTTGGTTAAAATTAAATGGACAGTTACATTTTTTATGATTTGGACTAAGGGTGTTAATTGGTTACTGAAAATCGACCGAACCGAACCGAACCGAAAAAGCCCAAATCAAGAAAAACCGAAATCGAACATTAGAAAACTGAACCGAACCGAACTGAGTTGGTTTGGTTTGGTTCGGTTTCGGTTTTTGTTTTTTACACATCCGAAACAACCGAACCGAACCCTTCCCCTTATCTTGTTTTTAATCCCATAACCCTCTCTCTCTTATTAAATCCCCCATCAACCCACTCTTATTTAAATTCTCACCACATTCCAATGCACCCACGTCCCCACCCTCTCTCTTAACTCTCACTTTCTCCTTTTCTTAATGCCCCATTCAAAGAAAGAGTTGAAAAAACCTACATTCTCTATCTTATTTAAGCCTCACCCACCTCTCCCCACTTACCCAACTTCTCTTTCTTTATTAATGTCATTTTTCTCTATTTTTTTAACTCTATCTCTTTCTCTCTATCCAACCGCTTGCAAGTTGAGGAAACTGACAGAGTTTGAATCAATCTTGTTGAAGACAACCAAACTTTTCACTTGCTTACTTGCAGCAAAGATGAGCAATGACGATGGCAACAACTTCAACACTTCTGATTTGATAAAAAAACCTTCTTGCGGGATGAAATTACGAGACTTGTGGAATCGTCATAGAAGGTTTCGGTCTTGTTCAGATCATCACAAGAGTGTGGTGGAAATAGATTAAGATGCAAACAATGTAGTTATGGCTATAGTTTTTTGTATGATGTTATAGTATTGTTTATATGAGAGACATGACAAATTTTTTTTTAATCTTATGGAATTATCAAGAGAAATAGGCAAAAACAAATTGAAAGAATTCTCTATAAATGAATAGTCGGAGCCTGAAACTCTCTGTGTTCATCTGGCATTTATTTTCCCTTCTCTTTTATTTATTTTATTTGTACTCTCTCTGTCTCGTTTTCCTCCTTTGCAAACCAAGCTTCATTTCCTTATTTCCATTCTTTGTAGCTTTGACTTATTCCTTTTGTGCTAGAGCCAACTCGGTTGTATGTAGCAGCAAAAAATAAATAAAAGAAAAATAATAAAAAGGGAAATAATCTAAAATAACCGAACCGAAACCGAACCGATCGGTTTGGTTCGGGTTTGGTTATTTATTTGATAAATGTGGAAACCGAATTCTTGGTTTGGTTCGGTTTGGTTTTGGTCCAACTTTGAACCGACCAAACCGATTAACACCCCTAATTTGGATCTTGTAATGATTAATAAAGTAAGCCAAGTTCATGACATTAAGTTAGATTTTATAAATCCAACTTACTTCTTTTATGTAATTAATGAGCACCTAAAGTGTGTGTGTGTGTATATATATATATATATATTTTTTTTTTTTTTTTTTTTTAATAGCACCCGTGTTTCATGTAATTGCTTGTAAATTAGAGATTAATTACAAATATGAATGCAAGTGCTCACTTATGATGTTTATGCAAAGAAAAATTGTTCAAATGACTTGTTTTCTATATTAAGATATGGTTTGGTAGCTACCAAAGTAGCCTAACTGGAATGTGTTTAGAAAGCGAGTTTATTCATGATATCCTAAACATAAATTTCCATGAGTTTAGTGATAAGAATAATTTATTTTTTGCAACATGCAATTCCTTGATTATTGGTTGGCCCAAAGGTACGCCACATTTCTACTAACCATTGAATTAGAGTAGGATAAATACCGAGTGTAATTCATAAGGTAGGAACGCTTACCCAAAGGAAGCGATCATGTTTAATGTGTACACTTGACTATTTAGTTCTAGAAGGTGATATAGAGCACCATAATTGTATAATAACGTGACATTAGATTATTCCCAAAAGTAGATCGTTGTTATGTTATTCTTAATGTGTATACATGTGCTTAAAATTATGAAATTCATAGAATTAATGTAGTGAGCTTAATTTGTAATATAATTGCAGCATCAATTCTTATCCCTCTGCATTCGCATGCATCCTACATCCCTATACTTGATAGCCTGAAATTTTCAAATTAGAAAGAGCAGGTCCACTTCACCCTTAGTGTTTTGGACTTTGATGTTACTCTTAGGACTTAAAATCCCATTGCACCTTTTAACACCAACAACACTAATGAAATAGCAAATATATAATGCACGGGAAATATCCAAGAGGTTAAGCCTCATGTTTATGCATATGACAATTGCAAACAACATGAAGACCACACTTTCACCAACTGCAGTTGCCAAGGGGTTTCTCACTAATGTTGAATAACGTTTCAAGTCTACAGATAAGTCTCTTTCTGAGACTGATGGATAGACTTACCACGATAAAGTATGATGGTTCACGTGGTATCTATGAACATGTTCTTGAAATGAAAATTTTGGCAGCTTAGCTTAAGATTGAGAATGTCCGTGGATGAGTTTTTCCTCATTCAATTTATCTTGAACTCCTTACCTCGTCAGTATGGCCAATTTCAAATTAATTATAACACAATGAAGAATAACTGAAATGTTAATGAATTGGGTAATGTGCTTGTTCAAGACGAGGCAAATCTCAAAACCATGAGACAAAACTTAATTCACATAGTTGCTCAAAAGGTTAAAAACAAACTACGCAAACTCTAAAGGGAAGACTCCTAAGAAAGATAATACTACCCAGAAAAGGCCACAATCATTACAAGGAAATGGGTGTTAAGTGCAACTTCTATAGGAAGTTTGGCTATTTTCAGAAGGATTGTCTGAAGAGGAAGGAATGATTCGAAAGGAAAGATATTGATTCACTTTACGTATTTGAATCCATCTTACTAAAGTTCTTTCTAATATTTGGTGGGTAGATTCAGAAGCTACAACTCATGTTTCCAACACTTTGCAGGGATGCCTTACAACCCGAACCACAAACCTATAGGAGACATTTTTGTTCATGGGAAGTTGGGACAAGGCTCCCATTGAAGTTATTAGCACTTATCGTTTGTTCTTGGATAGTGGACATTATGTAGATTTACTCGAAACTCTTTATGTACCTTCAGTTTCCAAAAATCTCGTCTCATTAACTAAACTTGATATTGATGGTTACACTTTCAAGTTGGGGAGTGGTTGTTTTAAGAAAGGTTCATGTGTTGGTTCTGGTATTTTATGTGATGGCTTATATAAATTTAAACTTAATGATTATTTTGTTGTCTCACTTCTTTCCCTACATACTTGTGTTGGTGCTAAATGTAGCATGGTTGATGAAAATTCTTCAAACTTGTAGCATAGAAGGTTTGAACACATCTCTCAAGATAGAATGCAAAGATTAATAAAGAATGAGATTTTTCAAAATCTAGATTTTACTGATCTTGGTGTGTGCATGGATTGTATTAAAGGAAAACAAACCAAACACATGAAGAAATGTGCCACAAGGGGTAAGGAATCTCTTAAGATTGTTCATACAGATATTTGTGGGCCTTTTGATGCTCTATCATTTGGTGGAGAAAAGTATTTTGTCACATCTATAGATGATTTTTCACATTATAGTTATATCTATTTGCTGAATGATAAATCTCAACTAGTGAATGTTGTTGAAGTATATGTCTCTGAGGTTGAAAGACAATTAGATAGAAAAGTGAAAATCATAAGGTCTGATAAAGGTAGTGAATACTATGGAAAATATGATGAATCAGGGCAACGCCCAGACCCGTTTGTTAAACTTCTTGAACACGATGGTATTTGTGCTCAATACACAATGCCTGGCACGCCTCAGCATAATGGCATAGCCGAAAAAAGAAGTTGTACTCTTATGGACACGGTTAGAAGTATGTTAAGTAATTCTTCCTTGCCCTTATCTTTGTGGATGTATTTATTAAGAACTGTTGTTTATTTATTAAACAGGGTTCCTAGTAAGCTAATTCCTAAAACTTCTTTTGAATTATGGACGGGAAGGAAACTTAGTTTGAGACACATGCATGTTTGGGCTTGTCCAACAGAAGTTAGAATATACAATCCACATGAAAAAAAATTGGATTCAAGGATGATCAATGGCTACTGTATTGGTTACCTTGAAAAATCCAAAGAGCATAGGTTTTACTGCCCTAACCACAGTATTAGAATTGTAGAAACTGGTAATGCTAGATTTTTTGAGAATGGTAAAGTCAATGGAAGTGATAAAACACAAAATGTGGCAATTATTGGGTGCAAGTCCCATTCCCTATAACTTCTAAAAAGAATGTTATTCCCATGTTTGATGCATGCCCAGTCAATCCACAACAGCAAATTCTTGAGTCACCATTCATTGTTCATCAAGTTGTTGATCAACATAATGACTTAGAACCACATGCACATGACTCTCCACTTCATAATGAGATTGTCAAATGATCAAATTGCAGCCAAACCACAAATAGCATTGAGAAGATCTGAAAGGATCAGAAAGCCTGATATTTCTAATGATTATGTGGTTTATCTCCAAGAATCTGATTATGATATTGGGAAATCTAAAGATCTGGTTTCATTTTCACAAGCCATAGAAAGTGATAATTCTGAAAAATGGATTGAAGCTATGAAAGATGAGTTAAACTCAATGGCCCAAAATGAGGTATGGAAACTCGTTGAATTTCCCAAAGGATACAAAAAGGTGGGTTGCAAATGGATTTAAGACAAACGCGAGTTAAACGGCAAAATAGAACTATATAAAGCTAAACTTATGGCCAAAGGGTTCACTCAAATGAAAGGCTTTGATTATAAAGAGACATTTTCTCCAGTATCCACGAAAGACTCACTTAGAATTATCTTGGCATTAGTTGCTCATTTTGATTTAGAGTTGCACCAAATGGATGTGAAAACAACCTTCCTAAATGGAAGTTTAGATGAAGAGGTATATATGGCTCGACCTGAAGGATTCTCCATTGAAGGAAAAAAAAAACATTTGGCTTGCAAGCCGAAAAAGTCAATCTATGGACTTAAACAAGCTTCCAGATAATGATACCTTAAGTTTAATGATACCATCACCTCCTTTGGATTTCAAGAAAACATCGTTGACCGATGTATCATCTAAAGGTTAGTGGGAGTAAGTTCATATTTTTGATTTTGTATGTTGATTATATATTATTAGCAAGCAGTGACCTTGAATTATTGTATAAAACCAAAGACTCTCAGAACTTTGAAATGAAGGATATAGGTGAGGAAAATTACGTGCTTGGAATAAAAATATTTCGGGATCGTTCACATGGATTGTTAGGGTTGTCTCAAAAAGCCTATATAGAAAGAATTCTAAAGAGATTTAGAATGGTCAATTGTTCACCAAGTTCAGTTCCCATTCAAAAAGGGGATAAGTTTAGTCTTATGCAATGTCCAAAAAATAAATGAGAACAAAACAAGATGTAAAAAGTTCCTTATTTGTCTACAGTTGGGAGCTTATTGTATGCTCAAACATGCACAATGCCAGATATCAGTTTTGGTACTGGTGTACTAGGCAGATATCAGGAAAATTCAGGTTTTGATCATTGGAAAGTTGCAAAGAAAGTGATGAGATACATTCAAGGTACAAAGGATTACATGCTCACATATAGGAAATCAGATAGTCTTGAGGTCATTGGCTACTCAGATTCTGATTTTGCCGGGTGTGTTGACCAGAAGTCCACTTTTGGCTACTTATTTTTGCTTACTGGAGGAGCCATATCATGAAAATGTGAAAAAAGAATCCATTATGGCTGCATCAACTATGGAAGCTGAATTTGTGGCATGCTATGAAGCCACCATTCAAGCTTTATGGCTACAGAATTTCATTTAAGAGCCAGAGATTGTTGGTACCATTCATAGGTCGCTAAAAATTTATTGTGATAACTCCGCAGCCGTCATTTTCTCAAAAAGTGACAAGTATTCTAAAGGGGCAAAGCACATGGATTTGCAATATCTTATCGTTAAAAATAAAGTTCAGAAACAAAGAGTGTTTATAGAGCAAATTAGTAATAACTTTATGGTTGCAGATCCATTAACCAAAAGATTATCTCCAAAGACATTTATGGAACATACCAACAAAATGGGTCTTGAGAGTAATCTTTGATTGTACATACTAATATATAATGGATTATGCTTTATGCTTTTTGCATGTTAATATTCACGCTCTATTTCACCTTTTGGATATTATTTATGTGTTTATGATAATCTTGTCTTAACTATTTATGTAAATGGATGTGAATGAATGAATGTGGACAAGATTAGTCTCTTGAATGATTGTAGAGACATCATGTGGACTTTTAGGAATTTATCTTATTATGCTAAGCTGATTACTGATTTGTACTACATGAAACGAATTATGTTGATTAATAACATAAAACTGCCATGACTCATATTAGTAGTTTGTTTTCTTATGAGTAACCATTTAATCTTAGAGTCTTATGTGTGGACCTAAAGCATTACTCATTAAACATATTGTCGTTTTGGGCCAAGTGGGAAAATGTTAACTTCTTAACAAGTGACCCAAGTAGTTGTATTAACTGCTCAATGGAAGCAATTACATGTAGGAAAATAAAAAGAGGTAGTCATCTCTCAACCATTCTGTGTTATTCTTCTCCATCACAAAGGAATATTTAAATGAAAGTGCAAGAAGAGAAATTGCATCTTGGAACTTACCTTCACGCAATTGCGGATCCTGGTAAGTCTTCGATCACTATGCATTACATGTTTGATCTTCCGTATAATGATGTAAATCTAAAGAGAGATCCTAGCTATTCTTGACCTGAGCGGTTTTGGAAAATCTACTCTTATATTGATGCTCTTGCCAATAAAATTTATTTGAAATCATTGAAAGGATCAATGAAGTTGATCAGAGAAGCTTTAGAATCTTGTGAAGTGACCTTTGTGTACGTGAGGCAAGATGGTCTCCTCTTCCCAATGTTAAACGTAGAAGAGACACTTACTTTTGTGACAAAATTCAAGCTTCCTTGTTCTCCCTTGAAATCCAATAAGATAGCAAGAGTCGAAGCTCTAATCGATCAGCTAGGATTGAAAAACACAGCGAAAACTATAATTGGTGATGAAGGGCATCAAGGAGTCTCAGTTGGTGTGGCCCATAATCTCAATTGGTATTAAAATTATTCATGATCATGTACTAGTTATTCTTGACGAGCAATGTCAAGACTTGATTCGACCATTGTTTTCATGGTGGTGAAAGTTTTGAAACAGAATGCTTTGAGTGGAAGCATTGTCATCAGGTTGATTCACCAATTTGGTTATTGAATCAACAACTTATTTGATGGTGAATTTTTATCCCATGAATTTTTATCCCATGGTCAGACTATGTACAGTGGTTATTTAAGTCATCTTTCTTGTTTTTTGGCCGAGGTTGGACATCCAATTGGCGAAAATAATAATCAGATCAAATTTACTCTCGATCTGATTCATGAACTCTGTAAATTGCTTGGTGGAACTAGAGGCAAGGGGGGAAGTTGCTCCCCCCCCCCTAACTTTCAAAATATTTTTAGTAAATATTTAGTATTAAAAAATCATTTATATAATGTATAATACAATATGATTGTTATTCATCCAACTATTTACATATGTCTCTATTCGTATAGTGGTTGAAAGTTTAGCATTTTTAGTAAATGACTCGAGTTCAATACTCTTTACTTGCATAATTGTTTTTATATTTTCAATGTAATTTTATTAATAATGGCATATATAAAAAAAAATTGGTTCAATAAAAAACTTATTTTCGGGGTCTTCTTGAAGCGTATGATTTTTTTTTATGGTTATTGACAATTACTATTTCTGTCATTGTGATTTGCCCCTACTTTTTTTTTTTTTTTGATGTATATGTAATTGCAAACATAAAAAAAAAAATGTTTGTCCACAAGTGGTATAAAACCTCCAAAAAAAATATTTGAAATTAATATCTAAGACAATAACTATATAATTCAATGAAAATATATACTCATTAGCCAACTCTTACAAAATTTGAGGCTCACATAAACCATTTTTCTATGAAATTGTATGAGGATCTTATTATGTTCACAAATTTCATATTTTTAAGCTTTAACTAGATACTTATCCTAATTATTGTCATTTTAGTTATATATTCTAGTTATTACGTTTATTTTTCCTTGCTAAGGTTATCAAATTGTGACCTTATTTTGCCTTAAAATTGGACTATACTGATTCAATTTGGTATATGCAATGTGCTTTTGATAGTTGTATTTTTTTTATTAGTTACTAGCTCGGGCAGATTTTTTTTTTGCTCCGTCCTTGATAACTACTATTATCAAATAATAATTATTTGTCATTTCACCCCCCTTAACTAAAATCCTTGGTCCGCCACTGGGTGGAACCACAAGTTTGGTTGAGTTCAACAAACGTTGGCACACCACAAATCTTTAGCCAAAGCTTCGTCTCCATAACCCCATAGCCATAGCAAAATAGAAAGTCCATAATTCAAATTACGCTGAGATTTTGATACTATTGAGACGATCCATGTTGACTAATAAGCAAATGCTAGAGATAATAAGAACAACTCTCTTAATGGGTATCATTTTAGCTACAATATTTTGGAAACTTGATGATTCGCCGAAAGGAGTTAGAGATCGATTTGTTGTCACCTTGTGTGCTATCATTACAAACTTCTACTTATGTGCAGTTGCCTTTACGTCATTCATTATGTTGGGATGGAGTTGGTTTGAATAGTCTCACATCAACTAAGAAGGAGTTGTCACTAAGATTTATAAGGAATGGTCCACTCCTTAATAGCAACAAGGTCTTTAGAAGAAAACCCTTTGGAATGGCCGATAGGTGATGTTTAAGTTGGAGACAATATCGTTGCTATATATAGTGGACCAAGGGGTGCGCGCACGTGCCTAGCGTGCCAACAATTATTATCAAAGTCGATGGTTCGACAGAAACTTGGCGAGGTGGAGGTGCAGGTGGCACATCATTCAAGGAGAGTAAGCGAGGCAGCGAGCCAAATTCACTTTGAGCGCAGGTCTTCCAAATGAACGATCCAGGCAGTATATCATTCACGGAGATTAGGCACAGGGTAGCAAGCGAAGCGTAGGTCCTCCGGGTAAAAGATCTAGGGTTAGATTCCAGACCCTTGCCAAGTGGGTATCCTACAAGTACGGACGAGGTGGAGTTAGTGCGGTGGTTGCGACTAGGTGGAGCCAACAACGCCGGGAATAGTCGAGCTCATACACCGAGTGCGAACTCTCAGGATCGTGGTTGCGCAAGGCACGCGAGGAGGAGGTGCACTTAGAGATGTTGCTGATCGGGTGGATGGATTATAGGATATATGACGATTCGCGTCAAGGTGAAAATTGTTGGAATGAAGTTGACTTGAATAGTCCTACATCAACTAAGAATGATTTGTCTCTAAGGTTTATAAGAAAGTGGTTCACTCCCTAATAGCAACGAGGCATTTTTAGGGAAAACCTCATACCACCTAGACTCAAATGGAAGGTCCGTTAGTTGGTGTTTAAATTGGCAATAATATCGTTGCTATGTATAATAAACCCAAGGGTGCACGCGTGCCTAGCACACCAACACATCTTATATCACATACACTTTATCATCCATATTTATCCTTGTGTTCCGGTCCGTAGGTCTCTGGTGGAATGTTGGGATACTTCTTGCTCTCTGTAACATTTGCTTCATTATATTTCATTAATGAGTTTCCCATACGAGGCCTTGTTGATGAACGAATTTAGTTATCCTAGTAAATGTTTTGTTTGGGGAGCTGAGATGTTGGATGACACGCCACTTGAAGGTCTTAGTGAAGTAAGGAAGATTGGGGCAAGACATTGACTAGTTCATTGGGTGGGGAAATAAGTGGTGATCTGAGTAAATGGGACTGTAATCGCTAAATTACGAACTAAATCAAATATAAGCTTCCCCTTAATCAGCTATTCCTTATCTTACGCAGTTGACAGGCATCCAACAGTTACGATTTTGATATATGACCACACAAACTTAGCCTATGAAACATGATAACCCAATACAAAAAAGGCACGCATAAACCACCACAACAAATAAATAAAGCAACAATTACAAATAAATAAAGCAACAATTACAAATCTTGCAATACCTTAAAGGAAACATAAAAATAAAAGAAACACATTCTGAGAACGATCTCAAGTATTATTCCTAAAGCACTAAGGAAGTCTATCAAGTTCTCATAAAGTGAAAGTCAAACTATGAAAAGCTCCCGCAGTTTTTGTTTGAGCATGAAGTATGATCGAAATTTAGTCTAGAGGGGACTCGCTACCTCGAGGAGAGCCGCGCCTATCATAATTATCATCATCAATGGGGCTCCTATCCTCTACAGGGCTAGGACTGCGACCATTTGCTTCCTCAAGGCTTCGATACCTTCTAGCTGGAGAGCTGGCAACCCTCTCAGGACTAGCACTCATGCTCTTGCCACGAGGACTATCACCGTAATCTGACCCATTCTGCTGAGGCTCCCCCTCATGATCACTTGGGGGGGTCACTCTCTCTGTCGGAGTCCTCTCCTCAGGTGTTGAACTACGGTTTCTGCCTTTGGATGGTGGTGGAGAGGTCTTTGGCTTTTGGCTCCCACTATATCGAGGACTCACCGATATTCTCTCCTCACGTTCAACACTTCGTTCTCTTCGAACAGGTGATCTGGATCGACTGAAAAGTTGAAATACATTAGCCATTGCAGAGATGACCCAAGAAAAATACCACATCTAAAGCCTCGTTAGTAGAAAGAGCCAAAGGAAAAAGTACCACCAGCCAAAACTAGGAATCCTGGTGATAAGAAAGGTGACACATAATACAGGTTGACATTCCTTATAAACCAAAACATGAGCTTTATAGCGACTAAGTTATGCTACCACAATCATGCAAAAGAGACATTAAATTCCATCTGAATCAAGCCCCATACATGTCAATATAACAGGACATTATTGTATCTAATGGATATACAATTTAAATGTCTCAATCGCTTAGATGTTCAAATGCGCTTGCGACCATTTCCGCAAATCGTTACAGGTCTATGTGGTCATCATTGACATTAAAAGAAAAAAAAAATCAATTAAAATTTAAGGTGGTTGGAGTTACGTCGTTAGTTTCTAATATATCTCCAAAGCAAGCAAGCGCAAAGGAGAAAGATATATTTGAAGAACACAACATTAGTATTTCCTCAAGGGAACAAGTTGACGGGAGTTTAAAAGTCCATATCAACCAGATAATGAAGCCAAAAGAATAAATAAAAAATAAAATACAATAACAGGAATCCTGAGTTGACTCATGTATTCGCCCATTCATGTCCAAGGTGGAAGAGATTTTCCACTTAAGATCCAATGAAATGGATGGTCTAGATCAATATTACTTCAAGGGAACAAGTCGATTAGGAACTAAATACAACAACCAGATAAAGAAGCATAAACAAAAAGGAATCCAAAAAAAATATATAAATAAAGATGATCACTAAGAAAGAAATACCACTATTACACACCTGTAACTGCGACTGCGGCTGTAACTGCGACGAGGAGGTGATCTTGAGGGTGATCGTGAATAACTTCGACCTCGCCTGGAAAAATAATATTCCTCATCAGGTAACGAGGCAATGAAGGAAATATACAGTCACGTCATCTATCAAAACAAAAGTCGGAAAGCTTAAAGAGATCCATAATGTGGAAAGTACTTGAGGGGCTTTGGACTATTTTGGCAGTTTCTCTCGATGTGACCCCTTTCTCCACAACGGTAACACTTATTTTTCCAGTCTCCAGCTTTGCAATCTCGAGCCCAGTGGCCGTCAAGACCACAATTGAAGCAGCGACCAGAACCTGGAGGGGGACCTCTACCTAAGTACTCCCGTGAACCACCTGAGCCACGTGGTCCCTGTACCACATCACAAAGACAACAAAGGTCAATATACATTGACAGAGAACCAAAATCATGGAAAGCACACGACAAATAAATACTAATAGTACACAAAGTCAAGGATCTAATTAGCTTAAACAACAGTGACAGTTCGCAAAGAGACGAACTCCACACTAAGACTTCTTGCTAAAAACCAAAAATACAAACAGCCACCAAAAATAAAATACAAAAAAGATCTAAGTCAAGATTTCTTGAAGATCTCTTCTATCAGTACTTACCCCTTTAGCAATCTCCACTATGATACGGCTTCCATCAATTTGACGACCATGTAGGCCGTATCTTGCATCATCAGCATCTCGACGATCACTAAATTCCTGTAAGAAAAAAGGAGGCCAAGAAAAGCCACAAAGGGTAGCTGATAATTCTAGAATTCATTCCAACAGTTTGCACAAACTGCAAAATTAAGCAACCATAATAGGAATACATATTGGACCACATAATCTGAAAAATGATTACACTGGGAAGTTGGGATACGTACAACAAAAGCAAAGTCGTGCTTCATATCCACATCGCGTACTCTGCGGAAACGGTTGCCAGAAACAGTAAGGCCATCATGACTTAAGGGTATGATACTTTTACCCTCACAGTTGAACTAAACACCAGTTTGAGATTGTTGCCATTCCATATAAACACGCAATAACATTACGGAAAGAATCGCCAAAGTCTCATATACACTGCAAGAATAGCCACCAAATCCACCAAGGGCACCCTCTCACCATAGACCTCCAGGTCGGGCAAAGCCCAAAAACCTTCAACAAGATTATTCATGTTAAAAAAAATGACTCGGGGGATGTTGTCGCACACAGATAACAGAGGTGAATAGTGACATAACCAAGCACAAAATGAGGCTTGATTATGGCCTTAAGTTACCTAGAAACCTGAAAGTGTATAAGTGCCACCACCCACTATACTTGACCATAAATCCTAAACAAGCATGGTGAACAAATGTAGCAAAACAAAGACATTCTGACTAAACAAAGGATAAAGTTTCGCTCGTGACTCTACTTCAAGAAGTGTTTCTAAGCAGATGCATGTCAGCCCTGACATCAACGTTCAAGAGAAAGGAAGACAAACAGAGCAAGCAAAACAAACACACTCGACCCAAATCAACATATCACCAAAGTTGGACTAGCTTCTACTCCAATTGTCAGATTAGCATGATCAGAATACATACTGCCACACTTGGAAACTGAATATACTCAATTTACATACGCAACAGGGGACAAGAGACCAGACTGGAGAGGTGAGTGTTAATTAAAAATTGGCAGACCGAATGGAAATGGAGTAGAAAAACACATGAGTTCTGCCATTGATGAACAAGTACACAAGCAAGTTACAAAAGCAATGAATGTATCCTAAAACATCAATTAAGGGAAAAAGGTTCACGAGTTTGAGTCAACTTATTGCATACCTTCCATATCTGCTGAAAAGGTCTTCCAAGTCACGGGCCCGTGTCCTTGAAGACAAATGACCAACATAGAGGCGAGTGCTTCCATAGCGATCACTGCCATAGCGATCACCACCATAGCGATGGCCATAACGGTCACGGTCATCATAGCGAGGCATTTTTCAACTGCAACAAATTCAAACGAACATCTCAAAATAATTACCATGAGCACCAGCAAAAGCTAGTGCCTAGGCAGCTCAACAAAAAAACACACGCACCTAAAAATAAAAATACCCTAACGCGAGACAAGAGACAACCAACAAACATTTGACACTTTTGATGTTTGAGCTAAGAAATCGCAACATGGACTGGAAAACAATTCATTCGAATTGCTTTACATTTCTGGATGCTAGAGCAACGAGAAACAAGATCGAAAAAGGGGGAAAACCGAATTTGCTGATTCGAAACATAAGCTGAATATCTCTGCTCATTGAATCCTAAATGAAACGTTATCGATCTACTGAAATCATCATGCGAGATTGAGAATCGAACTTCTCTCCCCTAAATCATGCGTAAAATCAGATTGAAAATCCCCCCACTTTGGCATTCTTGCAAGCAACAATGAATTACATGAAAGCAATAACAAAACTAGAGAAATCAAAGAGAGAGATAAGTAGATGAGATTCTATCAAAATTGAATACAAACTGAAACGAAACCCTAACTCGAAATCAAGAAATCGAAAAACCAGAGAAATCAAAGAGAGAGATAAGTAGATGAGATTCTATCAAAATTGAATACAAATTGAAACGAAACCCTAACTCGAAATCAAGAAATCGAATATCGTACCTTGATAGAGATGGAGAGAACGAACCCTAGCATTCGTTGTCGCGAAAATTTTCCCTATTTCTCGATGTCTCTCCCTCTATTTATTGGAAGAGGGACGGGATTGAACGGTGCAGATGCGTTTTATGTAATCAACGGTCGTGCTTAGATGTGTTCTAAATGTTCCCGACACTTGTCGCTCTTCGGGCGAGTTGTAGTTTGCTAGGGGTCGAGGGAGGGAGCGAGGGGTGGGCCACCCATTCGCCTCGAGATGAGCGCATCAGCTTCGAGATGCGCGATGACACTTATCTTGAGGCAGGTGGGTGGCTTCCACCCATCGGCCCCTTTCCATCGTTCCCTCCCTCGACCCCTAGAATTTTCGGCACCGCTTTTGTCTAAAGTGTTTGGCTAAAATTTATGTTCTCATTGGACTAAAATATCCCTCGACCAAATTGAGAATTCTCCATCTATCAAAAAATTTGAGTGTCGAATGTACGGGAAATACCCTAGTATTTGTATATCAAACATACAGATTTACAATTTTACTAATTTTAAAACTCTACCCTTAATCTATACTCATTTTTACATTTTGATGTGGCAGCAGATGTGGGTTCTTTTCATTGGCTCACATGTACTGATTTTTTTCAAATATGCATATGAATTTCGAAAAGCCTATTAATAATGTGAGTTCATCAAAAAACATAATGTCAGTTGCCACATGAGAATGTGAAAATAATGATTGCAGATTTTAAGTATTATAGTAGAAAGCTTTAATTTCACGACCAAGCAAAATCTTTATGTTTAATATAAAAACGAAGCTCATAATCTGAAGTTCTTAACTCATAATCAAGAAAATAGAAAATTATTTTCAATACTTAGTGTGAAAACAAAACCTTTACTCAAAATCATGAAATCGTAGAACATACTTTTGACACTGAGATTTATTTTCGTAAAATTTTATCTTTGTTTCACTATCTGCTCTCTCCTCAACTTAATACGATGGACGAGATTGGATGGTGTAGATATCTCTCCTATGGGTCAATGGAGTGGTTTACATACATTTCTAACGTTTGTGACATTCGTCGCTTTTCATAAACATTGTTATACAATGGTCGTCGCCTTTGACTAGTAAGCAGACCACTCATATTGAGTTATATGTTGGTACATTGAAATATACGAGAATTATGATAAAATTTGCTTATACAAATCTGGGGAAGTTTGACTTTAAAGTAACCCCTAGTGAGCAAAGTCAAGACTTTGGTATTTTACGAGCTTTTGGCTTCATTTCTATCTTCTAGGGGTGTTTGGCAAGTAAAATCATAAAGCACTTTTCTTATTTTAAAAGAATTATTATATTATATATACAAATCAGGATGATGTTTGAGGTTGGAGATAAAAGACGGTTGAGATTTACTCAAATATAAGAATATAACGAATCATATAGAACTTAAAGCACCGAGAGTGCATAGGTTCGATTCTCATATCCAACATTTTTTATATTTAATTTTTTTTTCGATTGTTGATGGTGGTGATTAGGCATGTAAGTATGAATGACGAAAACTTAAGGGTGATCATGTTTTAACAAGTTTTAAACTTTTATCGTGCCAACGGCACGAGGAATTCTCTAGTTATATATACAAAACAATATGGTGTTTGGGGTGGGAGATAAAAGACGGTTGAGATTTAACCAAATATATGAATCTAACGGATCACATAAAACTTAAAGCACCAAGAGTGCATGGGTTCGATTCTCATACCAAACATTTTTTTTTTCAATTGATTGATGATGGTGGTGTTGAAAACTCAAGGGTATCATATTTTGACAAGTTTTAAACTTTTATCGTGCCAACGGCACGGGAATACCCTAATCTATATTACAAATCAGGATGGTGATTGAGGTTGGAGATAAAAGACGGCTCAAATTTATCCAAATATAAGAATCTAATGGATCACATAGAACTTAAAGCACCAAATGTGCATGGGTTCGATTCTCATACCCTACATTTTGATATTTATTTATATTGATATTTAAAGTAGACTAAACTCCATTATCATGTTAAACTTTTATCGTGCCAACAACACGGAAAATACCCTATTCTATATTATAAATCAGGATGGTGTTTCACTATTTGGGAGATAAAAGACGGTTGAGATTTATTCAAACATGAAGATCTAATGGTTGAGACTTAAAGTTAGCATTTATGTCTTACCTTAGGTCAATCCCCAATAAGAGTGCATGAGTTCGATTTTCATACCAAACATTTTTATATTTATTTATTTATTTGCTTACTCAAATATTTAGCATGTGGAGTAATGCTATAGTACGGTAGATTGTCAAAAATTCACAAAGAAATTGTGATTAATTTAATTCAAGCTACAGTTACAGAGACACCAAATATTTATGGTTGAGATAGTGTCACAATAAATATTAAAAAAATGAATGCCATGTAGATATTAAAAAAATATGTTAAGTAGTAATGGTACATGTGCCACAACCTTGGGGTATGATTAGAGACACATTTCTTAAATGACAATATATATTTATTAGATAAATATTTTTTAATGGCAACGTCTAATAATTATTTGAATAAATGGGCTCATGCTAAATTTCTCCCTCATTTATTTGAGTTTTATATGGAGGACAAATGTATCAATTAATTCCCGTTGTGGAACAGTTCGTACATGTTTATCATGCAACTTTACATGCATTGCACGACTCTTTATTTTCTTTTTCCCATGCCTCTAGCCTAATAATATTTACAATTTTTTTTCTAATTTTTCATATTTTAAATCTATAAGTTACATGTTTCAAACACATTATTGTCATCTGGTTAGGTGGACTTTGTGGTTGCGTTTCATTAATTGTTAAGAAACAAGTGCGATTGTAAAATTTTCTCAAAAATTATGAGAAGTTGAATAGTCGTGCCAACAGTCTCAAGTGGCGAAAAAATGTTCATTTTTTCACTTTGTTTCAGTTACATAGATTTTTTAATTACACGTTGAAGGGATATGTAATCCTTTTAAAAAAAATTTAAATTATGGTTTAGTTTAAGCCCACATACCAAGTGTTAATAGCATATTGAGCAAAAATCCCCAGAGACATACCGGAAGATTTTTCAACACAGTAAAAGTCCTTAGAGGCACTACGAAAGATAAACTGCGATGAAAATATTTAACATTGTATGGTAGTGTCAAAGGCACGGGGAATACCCTAGTCTATATTACAAAACATGATGGTGTTTGGGGTGGTAGATAAAAGACGGCTCAGATTTACCCAAATATGAGAATCTAACGGATGACATAGAACTCAAAGCACCAAGAGTGCATGGGTTCGATTCTCATACCCAATATTTATTTATTTATCTTGATATTTATCATGTTAAATTTTTATCGTGCCAATGACACGGAGAAAACTCTTATGTCAATGGCACCAAGAGATAAGTTTCATTTAATGGTTGAGATTCGTTTCGTCTAATGGTTGAGACTTAAAGTTAATATTTATGTCTCACCTTTAATAAATCCCCAATAAGAATGCATGAGTTCGATTCCCATATCCAGCATGTTGATATTTATTTATTTTTCTTTCAATTGTTGATGGTGGTGATTAGGCATGTAAGTATGAAGGATGAAAACTTGAAGATGATCATGTTTTGACAAGTTTTAAACTTTTATCATACCAATGGCACGGGGAATAACCTAGTTTATGCTACAAAATAGATAGTTATTTTTGTAGTTAATTTGATTAGCTCGCGTACTTAGAGAGAGAAAAATGTTAGGATATGTGTGAGAGAAATTAGAAAATGGATAGATATTTTGAGAAGTCACAATATTTATAAGTCAAACTTGCCTCGGTAGTTTTCCACGATTATAAGCAAGAAAATTGCTTTGCTATTGAGTGAGTTTTCAAAATGCCCCTTAATCTTGTTTTTTGTTTTTATTGCCCCCCACCAATGTGGGTGATCGAGTAGCTTTGCAATGAGAGTCGAAGGGGGAGAAAATGGGAAGGGATGCATGTAAAGCCAACTTATATATATATATATATATATATATATATATATATATATATATATATATATATATATATATATATATATATATATATATATATATATATATATATAATATAATATAAAAAATGGTCGTTGACCATTTTTATCTATTTATTAATTCATGTTCGAGGGCTACATGACTGACTCTATAGGGTTAACCAAACCAGGCCCGAATGCTACAATATTTCACTTAATATCCTCACCGCCTCCATCTTGCATGGTGACTTGTTTTCGTTCCGGCCCATCGCCTCCACCTTGTATGAAGACTTGCTTTCACTTCGTTTCGGTCTAGTCCATCATAAAGAGAGTGGATGTCCGACCAACTGAGCGACACTTGGTGGACAAACTTGGCCATATTGTAATTGATGATACACCAAACCGTCTTTTAATCCACACTGCACACGACTACGCGTATCAGGATAATCTCGTCAACAGAGCAAAACGGGTTCGATTGCCCACCAAATCTGGCAAGGCCCAGACAACATTAAGCCCATATTGGCAGAATCCAGAAGGTTGGGTCCAAATTGCAGTGCGCCGTTAAGCCCATATGTCACATGGTAAAGCCCAATACCCGTAAGCCCTAATCTGAAGGATCACCTAAGACGGGCAGGTCAGCAACACATTGATTGTGACTAGGAAACAAATATCAGTGTATAAGTCGTGTATGAAAACTTCCTTGCATGGACAACGCTCCCAAAGGAATATCTCTTCCACATGAGCACAAGTTGTGTAGGAGAACTTTCCTACATAGACAACTCCCAACTAGGAAAAGATCTCTAACAAAATCTCTTTCCCTAAACTATGCCACCAAAGACCTAACCGTACGAGAACTCTCGCATTATAAATAAGACATAGAGTTGATGAGAAAATGTATGCTACATAACCCAATTTAGAGTTTTAAGCCTTTCTTAAGCCTTGTCTGACTTTAGCATTATAGTGTCATCAACCACCACAACGGAGGTCCTTGGCTCACGTGCGATTCCCTGTGTAGGTCCAGGTCAAGGTCAATGAGAGCAAGATTCGATTACAGTAATGAATTTAAATGTAAGCCAAAGGTTATTTTATTCTCCTGTTGTCATATCAATAAGGCAATGACTACACCACACCACCATTTAGTTTTTTTTGTTTTTTGTTTTTTACTTTCTCACACCACCAATAAATATGCATAACAGAGATATCCAAACTCAAAACGAAAAAATGCAAAACAGGGTAACTTTCAACCAATTTAAACCCTCAATTGAGACTGATTCTCAAGTTCATCAAACACAAATTTTTTAGTACTATGAATTATCTAATAAACACAACTTGAATCACTTGAAAATGTTTTGAAATGAGCAAATTACGATCATTTTACTAAAGTCGCGCATATCTGTCTTGCAATGAAAACGTGATAGTGTTATTGACTTCCGGCCAACTTATGTGCTCGATCAAAACCAATTCTCAAGTTGCTCAAAACACAAAAGTTGTATTAATCTGATTTATCTAAAAATCACAACTTGAATCACTTGAAAATGTTTTGAAATGAGCAAGTTATGGTCATTTTACTAAAGTCGCACAAATCTGTCCGAAAAATGAAACGGGATGTGTTTCTGACTTTCGGCCAACTTATGAGCTCGATCAAGACCAATTCTCAAGTTGATCAAACACAAAATTTGTAATACTCTGAGTTATCTAATAAACACAACTTGAATAATTTGAAATTTTTTTGAAATGAGCAAATTATGGTCATTTTACTAAAGTCGCGGAATCTGTCAGAATTTTTTTTTGTTCGCAGAGTGCACTGCAGGGTATCTATGATACCCCGCATTGTACAATGCAAACAGGAAAAAAATTTCTTGTTATCCCACATTGCACAATGCGAACAAGAAAAAAAAAATTCTTGTTCGCATTGTGCAATGCCCCCTATCCCAGATATCCCGCAGTGCACTTTGCGAACATAATTTTTTTTTAGATAGATTGTGCGACTTTAGTAAAATGATCATAACTTGCTCATTTCAAAACTTTTTCAAGTGATTCAACTTGTGTTTATTAGATACCTTAGAGTACTACAACTTTTGTGTTTTGATCAACTTGAGAATCGGTCTCAATCGAGCACATAAGTTGTCAGAAAGTTGGGAACACTATCCCATTTTCATTTCTCGGACAGATTTGCGTGACTTTAGTAAAATGACCATAACTTGCTCATTTCAAAACATTTTCAAGTTATTCAAGTTGTGTTTATTAGATTACTAAGAATACTACAATATTTGTGTTTTAATGAGGTTGAGAATCGGTAACAATTGAGGGTTTAATTGGTCGAAAGTTACCTTGTTTTGCATTTTTTTCGTTTTGAGTTTCTCTGTTATGTTAAATTATGCATATTTATTGAGTTTGAATTTAAGAGTTTCGACTTTGAGAATTTTCAAAGGAGAGTGAAGAGATTTGCAAGAGATTTGAGTGTAGGGAGAGATTTGCAAAAGATTTCAAATGGAGGAGGAATGAACCATTGTTGATTTGAATGGTGATGGAAAAAAAAATGAATGGTTTTTATTTATATAGGTGATGTGAGAAAGAAAGTAGGTGGTGTGAGAGAGTAGAATGATGTGAGAGAGAAGAAATGGTGGTGTGGTGTAGTCGCCACCTATCAATAAGCACGTGTATGAGTTGTGGGTGAAATTTTGTTAGTTTTCCTTCCCTAAACTAACGAATCTGAAGCTGTATAGCTTCCACCGAGGTTAAGGTGAAAGAAATAAAAGAGACGGCCTTGTATACATATTATGAACTCCCAAGAAACTTTTACAATGTATCCAACAAGAGCCCTTCTAGGGAGCGAGGGTAAGGGGCGAGGGATGGGTGTAACCATTCATCCCCCTCGAGATAAGTAAAGCCGCACATCTCAAAGCAATTTTGCTTATCTCGAGGGGGATTCTGATCCAACAATACATCTTGCCTCCCAAAAGAAATCTAAATTACTCATCACATATACACAATACAACACTGTAGATGCTCTAATCGCCTTGTGGCCCAGACATGCTTCCTTACTTGGGAATGTTTATTAAGAATGCCTTCTAATATGTGCACAATTGCAATCTGTAAATTTATTTAATAATGTTGGGTTGGAAGATGTTTCAGCATCCATAAGTTACTCAGGCTTCAAATGACAGCCGCTTCTTTGGACAAGGAAGCACAGTATCTACTCAGCCATGTCGATGCAGATGTCAGAATGCGGAGTTCCCCAGAGAGGAGATCTTGAGCCATTTGTCTTCGCAGAGGCTGTTTTCCACCAATGCAGCGAGATTTGGCAAGCCTCAGTGACTGAAAAGGAAAAGAACAGTTGAATAAGAAAGCGAAGGCATTAAGTGGTTGGTGTGTTCGATTTACAAGGAAACGCTGAAATTTCTTGCCACATGCAAGGCTTTCTAATAAAAATAAAATAAATCATATTTTTAGATGATCAAACTGAACATCAACACTCTTTACCTTAGCATGCATCCAGGATAATCGAAAGAAGAATTAGGAAGAGTAAGAAAGCAAAGATTCTATTCCTTCTTTAGTTGTTTGCATTACCTATTGTTGGTTTGCACAGTAATAAATGAATGATAATAAATTTCTATTAACAGCACACAAAAACAAAACTTTTGCTTCTGATGCATGATTATTCAGAACAAAATAAGGTTTACCTTAATTATGGCATCATAATCTGCAATTAGCTGACATACTTGAGAAAGTAAGATTTGATGTGCTTCCAATTCTATCCTCATGTCACTTAAAGGCCAGCGAGCTAGACGTCCATCTTTCTGCATGGCCTCCAATTCCAGAGCTTTCAATTCTGAGGATGAAATTTCATTAAAAGAACAGCAGGAGCGACAATAATCTCAAGATAACTTCAATTTCACGAAACAAATACAAGTATGCATATCATAGTGAAGATAAGAAATCCACCTTCAGGGGTGGTCGCGCATGAAATACGCACAAACGCTCGAAGTGATTGTGGAATGCCTTTTCCTTTTCCCTTGGCAGATCTCACTTCCCTATTCAATGATGACATTTTCAGAATGACTATATACCAAATGATCAAAAAGAGTAACATGGAATCTAAAGCTTCATCATGAACCATAGATAATATGGAAACATCACTGGCACCAAGTGGGGTGTTTTGCTTGACTTAAATTGCAAGCTGCTTTTTTTCCCGAGTTTATAGCATATGTACTCCTTTGCACAGGTGCCAGTAATCTTCCCATATCCATACATTCACAAGAACATACATATCCACCACAGTTGCACACACACAAACTGTTCCACTCCCTTTTTAATATTTTTGCATGCACAGTGGATGGGAAATACTGAATCCACATTCTATGGGTTTGAACTATAGAAGGAAGAACCACATAAACAATTTTTGTCACTTTAATCAGCAAAACTATGTACTAGATTCTTTTGGTAGTGATGTTTGCAATATGATTCATAGCAACTAGATTCTCAGAGGATACCAAAAGGGTCAAATATTTTAGTATAGTGATGTTCGCAATACAATGTTTGAACAGACATTCGAGTTTCATCACAGGTAAAGGATCATCTGGAGGTACATTAAACCAATGTATACCCTCATGTAGTCATTACCTCCACATTCTTCATCTATAAGGTTGATGAAGATAACTATGCAACTAACACAAACCTGATTCTGAAAGGATTTCCCAGAGAGTCAACAGCCTTGGTATTAGAGATGTTTGGCATAGGATGTTTATGCAGAAGTTCTAGTTTCATCTTATGTAAAGGATCATCTTGAGGTACATTGACCCAAATCTGAACCTGAGAATAAAGAAAATATTATATCAAAGCTCCAGTTGGCGATATTTAAACACGTATCCTCAAGCATACATATAAAGATGACCAGGAAAATCTACAAATAACAATAGTGAAAAGTAAATTAGTTAAAAAGCTTTGTGAAAAAAAACTCTAGATCATATATATTGGTAGAACACTAAACCAGAACGTAATGTTATCTTAAATATACAATTTCTTCTTGCAATAGAGTCTACAAATTATTAGTCCCCAAATACAACACCACCAACCTTTCACTCTTTCAAGCACCTCTTAGCTAACAATTATTTATTCATTTATTGTTCATTCAAATTTTTGTTTAATTATTTATCTACTTGCCAGAATTTTGATATACTTTATTATTAGTAAAAGGCGAGTATTCCCTCAAAATAATTGATATAGTGAGCTGAGAATCAGGTGGCTGGTATCCACATAAAAGAACACATGCCAATTAGTGATGGCTATGCAGGTCTTTTGTTACTGTCACTCTTAATCCACATTGAACACTCATCAAGCTCAACATCCACAATCTCACAATTATTCATTCTGAAGATGCTTTGCTAAAACTCTAGTGACGGGCAATGATCAAAACAAAATCAGAAAATCAAGAAATAGATCATTTCAATTACTATAATCACCTCAAAAAAAATTTAAAAAGCAATTGCACTAAGATACAACTGATCAATGTATAAACTCAAGTATAGCAGAGACTGATCTATGAAACCGATATATGCAAGAAAATTTTAATGGGTGAAAATCATCACTATTTAAACTAACCTCGTCATGGATGTTGTAAGGAAGTGTAAAACCAAAGTCCAACAAGAGAGTAGAATTTGGAAATTTTCCATATCTGATAAGAACCTGAAAGCAATGGATGCTTTATGTGAGTCAGAATTAATATTAGCAAATCACATAGAAATTTTGAGAACAGAAATCACTTAGACATTTTAGAAGGATAATGCGATTCGTCAACAATTGTACGAAACTTTCCAAAGGGAGTTTCACTCTGAAGATGTTCTTGCTAGTTGGGAAATGTATGTATTGGAAAATTAAGAGAAATACTTCATTCCTCCCATGTATAAATGGAGGAGAGTTTTGATGCAAAGTGAAATGATATCTGGTATTTAGGACATTATGAGACAGTAAATGATATGAGAACTGGCTATGGTATGTGCTTACATGTTACTGGGCTAAATCTAAACTATACAATTTCTAAATTGTCCAGACTCATATAAGGTCCTTGGGTGCAAGTTTAAATATAACTTGAAGTCCTACATAAATTCTTACATCTCAACAAAATATTAATAGTTGATATATAATCAAACCAAAGGTGCAGGATATTACAGATAGCAGCATATAACGAGATTGCCTTTTTCTTTGACATTTCAAGTTCTTTGTGGAATAGCATTTTCAATTTAAAATTAGTTTTTTTCACTTTCTTATTTTTATTGGGTTTGGGCGGTATGCATTCACTCACTGAATGAATGAAATATTGACGTATACTAGCTATATCAAGAACAAACTTGAAACACTGCTCCTATTATTTCACCTTGTAGCATGCACCAACAAAGGATTGTGTTTTCGGGAAATTTTGTTAAAATTTTTTGTGTTTATGAAATAACTAAAAGAAAAAATAAAAAATTTTCAAGGGTTGTTTTAGAAAATTTTGGAGTTTTTCGTAAATTTCGGTTTTTTGTAAAACTACAAAAATTAGATACCAAAAATTACATTTTTTCGAGGGTTTTTTGGAGATCTTTTGGGGCTCTTTTGTAAATTTCATTTTTTTAAATTATCATTTCTTCTAATTATTTATTGAGTTTTGAAACCACCCCCTGATTTTCTAATGATCATTTCTTCTACTGATATATTGATTTTTGAAACCACCCCCTAATTTTCTAATTATATATTGATTTCGTGTTTTTTTCATTTCTTGGTATTAGGCTTCACTTAATGTGTTTAATAAATTTATTTACTCGCATCTTATTTTTTCACATATTTCATCCTCAAAATTCATTATATATATTTCATGTATCCTAAAAAAATTTACGTCTTTTCTTTACACACCGAAATATTTCTTAAAATCAGGAACCAAAATAAATTCGAAAAACGAAATACAATCCTTGGCACCAACCAAGAAAAAGGTGAAAAATTACAACACTATGATGTCAACCAATTGTACCTCGGCTAGTCATACCCCCCTCCTCACTCTAGGAGATTATAAGTTTTGAGTCTCAATGGTGGGCAACATACCTAGGAGGCCACTCATGTAATTGATCCTATACACTCTTCGTTTAAAACGAAGAACTACTCATATAGAAGAAAAAAAAATAAATTCACAGTAGCAACGATGACCTGATCACCAGGAGCATATTCATGATCAGCAACAACCTGCAGCAAATGCACCAAAAAACAATTAACCAAGGAAATGATTCAGTACAGAATCTCCACAAAGGATTTATGCACCAAGTAACTCTACACCAAGGAAGCACAAACTCTTTGAAAAACTTGTTGTACCCGTGTTTGACACGGTCCTCGCCGGACACGCGTCAGACACATGGTCAACGTGTTGGCAGGTGTCAGACACATGGTCAGTGTAGTCAACGTGTCGAACACACTTCCGACACACCAAAAACTTGGTTAGAACACAATAAAGACTCGACAACCAACTTTATTTTACTTTTAGGTGGGTGCATATAACCACCTAAGTTGAAAGTTGTTAATCCATCTAAAGTTTAAAACTTTCAATCGTGATACAAGATAAAGAGGGCAATGAAACATAGAGGTAGTCTATGCTTTTTCTTTTCTCCTTTGCTTCTAATTTCCTCTACTTGTTCTCTACTCTACTTTGTTTTTTTTTCTTGCGACATAGTGTTATCTTCTTCTCCACTTTTTTACATCTTCTTCTCTATATTTTTTCTTCATGTTATTTTTTTTTTATTTTTTTTTTCCAGCACAATTTGTACTACATTTTCATCTTCATACTTTTTGTTCTTTTTTACTTAAATTATTTCTTTATTAGATAATTGTTTATGTTCATGACTTATAAAAAAAAAGGCATGCCATGTAACCGTGTGGCCGAGTCCTAGTTTTTGAAAAATTGCCGAGTTGGCGTGTCATGTCTGTGTCCGACACGACACGCGTGCACGTGTCTGTGCATCCTTGCTCTACACAAATTTTCCTATGCATCCTCAATCCCATTATATACAAATCCACTTCTTCATATGTGGTATTGTTAGATGTGACAGTGTAATACAAAACAAGAGAGGAGGAAAAGAGAATCATGTTATAATATTGACACAGCCAAGGAACTCTAATAAAATCGTGTAAAAAATTTTCAAAATAAAGGAGGGAGGGGAGTAGAGAGATACAAATGAGCCACTTCTAAGACCCTAACTAGGTTTGAATTATCATGATGTCGATGACTAAACACGACTATTCGTAAGATTAGGCACAACACTCAAAAACACAAATGAAATTGTGACACAGATAGATACTAAAGAATATGACTATATGAGAACAATTCGGAAGTGCAAGGATATTATACCACATACTGACCCTAATACCAAATCACCAAAGAATCGTTTTTTTTTTTCATTCATTTAAATATAACATACCGTTCAGAAAACTGATGTAGAATTTTATATTTATATTTTTATATTTGTAAAAAGTGGAAACTAGAAGGGGATTTTTTCGAAGTTCGATACATTAATTACTTCATCAGTGATCTGGTCCGTTTATGACAAAAGCAACAATTTGTATGCGCTATTAGATATCAAAAGAACATTAAAACTTGTTTGGAGAAAATACAATATTTTTAATTAGAAAAGCATGAATGTATTCATTAATAAGGAAAGTTAGCAAATTGAGGGAAACATCCAAAGGTGACTATTATTATCAATGACTATGTCTCTGCAATCAAACATACAGGAGGAGGAGAAGTCAATATATTTAAATATACCCCATGTATGACCCCAAATCCAAAGGTGAACGTTGATGTCTTTCCACAAGTTATGTACATTTCTGGAAATATTTCTAAAAATTCTATTATTCGTTTCTCTAGAAATGACCCAAAGCAAATGCATGCATGCATGATTCTGCCCCAATCCCATTTCCTCCACCTTGGCAGCTGATCAGAGCTCAATCTACGGAGGATGGAGGCAACTGAGGGACATTGACACTGAACTCATTAAGGCACATTCTCCATGGGGCATGAGAGAGGTTACAGGTGAGGAGTAGATGGTTAATGTTTTCTTCAGTTGCCCCACACAAAACACAATGGTTAGGCAGCTGTGCAGTTAAAACAACGTTATAACGCCGATATAACGCTTAACGGGGTGAGTCGTTACGTTATGAGATTATCACGTTTTTTTATCATGGCTCCGATATAACGCCATTATATGACCGTTATTGAGATAACTTTTTTTTTTCAATAACGCCGTTTTAACTTTTGTTCTAATATATAAAAAAAAACCCATTTCATTCCCGATCGAAGAAGGACCAGAGCTCGCCATCACCATTCGACAAAGAACCAGACCTCGTCGGTTGACAGAGAACGAGACAAGAAGGAAGAAGACGAAGAGTCGATCACACTCTCTATTGCGATCTCAGTCTCATACGAAGGGAAGATATTTTTTATTAATGTTTTTGAATTTAATGTTATGAACAAGATTACTTTTTTGTCTCTATAATACATCAATACTTTGTGGGGGTATTAAAAATATATTCCGTTATATATCGTTATATCCCGTTATAACCTATAACGCTTCTGAATCGTTATGGGTTCGTTATTCGTTTTAATTGCGTAGTTAGGCAGAACCAGCCCCCTCTTGTTAAGATTGTCTACAGTGACAAGTTTTCCATGTAGGATGGTCCATAGAAGAAAGGCTCTGGGTGGGATGGATTTCACCCAAACCATGTTGTGTAGCTTGTTGATCCTCTGCTCTTGCTCAGTGAAAAGCACCCAGAGCTATCAAGTCCAACATTTGACACCTATGAAGTGAAAAGACAATTGCTAAACAGGAACTATCGAGTCCAACATTTTGACATCTATGAAACCAATAGTTTCTGCTCACTGAAATTCCCCAAACCCTGAGGTCAGTAATTACGCTTATCAGAGAAATTTAGAAATTATTACCACTTCTGAAATTATTTTAAACCTTCCAAGTACAGATTCATTGCCCTTACCCATAGTTATCAGCCCCTCTCGATCTGGGCAGAAAGTAGCATTATTCCAGGGAGATATACCAAACATTTTCATGAAGTTGAGGGCCCACCTTTATTCCTTTCGAGGTTTTTAACTTGGAGGAAAGTGTTAAGGGATATCGAGGCAATAAATTGTATTTGTCACATCTCATTTGCTTTTTTCATGAAAGGTTCCTCATCCTTGTGGTTACTTGTGAATTTTATATGTATCAATAAACATTTAAAAATGCCAATGGTAGCCTGGTTAGATGGTTAAGGCTGTGGTGGTTTAACCCCCACGTCTTGAGTTCTATACCCACCGGCAGCACGCTTGCCTTTCAAAAAAAAAAAAAAAACATTTAAAAAAAATTGAAAAAATTGTCGAAAACTACTTTCAAGGATTTGTTTCTCAATGGTAACTATTGTTATTGAGAAGGTTGTGCTATGTTGTCGGGAGCTCCGCCACGACTCAAGGCTCTATTTTTACCACCTCACACAAACGCCCCAGAGCTATACACTAGTCAAGGTGGAGGTTACTATAGTTAAAATATCTACCCTATAAAAAAATAAAAAAAGGCTTCGCGCCTCGCCTAACCAAGGCTCTAGAGGCGGACCTTGGGGCCTCATGCCTCGCCTCTGACAACATAGGCTGTGTTATTCTTTTGTTCTAGTTTTTTTTTTTTTTTTTTTAATCATGAGTAGGTCATCTCAATCAAAAGTTATTACACTATCATTGAGGGGAAATAAGGTCACACCAGAACACATACTAATAAGTAAGTAACATACTAATAAGTAAGTAACTAAGTTTAAGTAGGTTGGTGAGTAAGAGATGCATGTAAGTTCTTCAATGAAACTTTTAGAAAGCCATAAACGAAAACATCAGGTACAAATGACGACAATCAACCATTAATTAGGAAGAAAAATAAATAAATAGGGATGGGGGTACAAACAAAAATATTAGCTTCCAGTGCTCATTAACATCACAATTTGAAAGAAAATGTAAAACGAGAGGGAGGAAAGACCTCTGAGAGTTGTCTTTGATCATCGCTTAATAAGATTGCCTTAGAAACTCCATCATGATTTAGAAAATCTGCAAATGGAATCTATAGAGTATTTACTAATCAACAAAAATAAATAAACAAACAAATAATGGTAAAGATTACTTGCTGGATGAGCGCCCACAATCAAGGGGCTTGGGCTTGCATATTAATGATAAAGAAAGAATCTATGTAAACAGTTACCAAAGATAGGCCCTTGGAACTTCCCCAAGCACGAGATCCCACTGAAAGGTTCAGAACACGCTTATTAGGATAACTATACAGCTGCAAGAGTTAGACCATGATTTAATTGATTCTTAAATTAAATATTTGTTAATGACTTGACAATCATCTGTAATGAAAACTTAGCAACCAAAACAAAAGAAAAGAAATAAAAAATTATTTTTGACGTTATATCTGTATCTAGGCACATCACTATGAAAGTGGCACGATACCACTAAAAAAGAGCTAAATGTACCAAAATTTAACCCGTAGACAAGGCAGCTAATAAAGTATAAGATATTTTACAATGTAACGAAATGTAGGCACGTCAGCCAAAAAACACAATACTAGAAAATGCCAACACATTTTAGTATTATTTACTTTTAGTCTATGTAGTAAATGTGGATAGCAGACCCTTCGCAGTCCAGGACCAATTTAATATTAAGAGGATTAATCGGAGATTAATCAGATTTAATTGGTTTACTTATTCAAAATATACAATTTTATACCTCACTAATGTAAATATTAATAAATAACATATCTTGACAATAAAGATTAATAAGACAAGTATTATAGAGCAACAAAAGTCATATTATACAGCAAATTATGTAATCATGTCCAAAACATCACATTATAGAGCAACAACTACCACCACCCAACAGGACGACAATCACCACCCAACAGAACAATCCCAATTTATCACTGATTTCTCACCAAATTTTTGGCGACTCACCGATTAATCGGTGACCACTAAACCCAACCACCAAATGCTTAGTTCGAATCGGTCTACCCCTGATTTACACTAAATTGCCAATTAATCACCGCATAAATAACCCAGCTTTTGTACTATTTACTTTTTCATCAATAACTTTTGAATTATTAGTCATATTCATATTGTTATTCACGCACTACTATTAATTTGCCTAGTATGCTAATAACATTGGTATATAATTGAATTTTTTTTAAAAATATGTGAAAAAGTATATGATCTAAGCAAGGAGTATCCGTGAGTGTCGACACAATCCATGTCGACATACTATTTTTTGTAGAAACATTGTCCTTATTACATAGGCATCTAAGGGAAAGCTTCTAAAAATGTCATAAACCTACAAAATACTTGAATCTTAGGCAAAACATGTGAAAATATCAAAAAAAAAACTTTTTGAGTTTTCCACGTTCCAACTAATTTACCTAGTTGTAGAAGAGTTGACTCAAAATCAAAGAGGTGGCATTATTTATGTTAGAGGCTGAGTTGGTCCAAATCAGTGTAGTTAAGGCGTCGAGGCGGTGGGGAGGCGGACGAGCCTGAAAACGCCTCAGAGGCGAGGCGGACGCCTCACTTCACTGAGGCGGTCTGTATCATTTTAAAAAAAAAAATTATTATAATAAATTGAAACATATTTAGATAAATAATATTCTTCATCATTTTGATAACTTGCATAAGCCAATATGTACAAAAAGTCATACAACTATTTAGAATTGAAATGGAAACATAATAAAGTTGCATAGCATAGAAAAAGATGCACTACATAAGTGTACACTTAACATGCCAACATTCACAAAATCACTAAAAAAGAAACAAACAAGAAAAACATCAAAGCATAATGTAAACTAGTTCACAAAGTTATTTGTTTATTTATTTGTAGCTATATTAGTCAGCCCTTACCAAAACCTATTTGAAAGATAGTAACAAAAGTTCTTGATATTAACAATATTTCCATGTGGTTTTTAGGAGGTAGAAGCAAATGAGGGGTGAACTGGCGAAAAATGTGCTTTGAATGATGATCTAACTCTGTGTGTGAACAGATCATATAAAAAAAAATGAGGGGGCGTATTTTCCATATCTTTCCCTCTGTGTGCAAGCCGAAGAGCTAATAAAATCTTCCTCACTTTTCTTTTGCCAGCTCTTTGTAATCGTAGTTGCTGGATGAAACAAAATAAAATGTTTAAAAAAATGTAAATTGATTAAATTTGGATCTAGCAATGTATATCTCCCAATTCCAAACTCTTGGTAAAATTCAAGTTTCAAACAACAATAGTGGGTTCAAACCCGTTAGCATAATTCTTTTTACCCAAACGCGTTAACACGATGTTAAAGGATTTCAAATTGCTACCTACATGGTCAACTTGGGTTTGTTATCTAATAATACAAAATTTCGATATCCCTGATAAGGATACATAGGGGTTATTATGGATTTAATAAAACAGAGGACCCTGTTTTTTTCATCTAATATGTCAATGTAATCAGAAATCTTTCCATTTAACACAAAAGATGTACAAGTCAGAAATCTAAGGTTACCTTTCAAAGTTTAAGGTTCTACTCAAAGTACCATCAACAAGCATCCCAAAATTTTGAAAACAGAGTCTATTGTGTTTTGTGTTAAATGGAAAGATTTCTGATTTATACAAGATTTCTCATTTAACACAAAAGAAAAGAAAGGAAGAAATTTCCAGGGTGAATCTGTCTTGACTTGGAAGCATGAAATGGTAATTCATTTTGATCATAACAAAAAGAGGGAAGAAGATTAGAAAACGCAAAAAACGCAACATGATCTGACTCTGTGAACAGAATTCAGATCATAAAAAATAAAAATAAAACGCAACATGATGATCTAACTCTGTGAACATAATACAGATCATAAAAAAAAAACACAACATGATTTGAAGATTAGAAGAAGAAGATTAGAAGACGCAAAAAACGCAACATGATGATCTGACTCTGTGAACAGAATACAGATCATAAAATAAAATAAAAAATAAAAAAAAACGCAACATGATTTGAAGATTAGAAGAAGAAGAAAGGAAGAAACATACCTCTATTTGTTGATTTGAAGGAAGCGAGTTGAAGGAAAGAGTTGAGTTGGAGCTTGAAGGAAAGAGTGAAAGCAGCCCCCATCTCTTGATTACAAACCGTAAGTAACCCTTCCCCAAACCCTAAAAGGCTTTTGGGGCTTTTGAGCTTTTAAGCTTTTGGGCTTTTTGGGTTTAATTGGGTTTTAAAGTTTAATTGTAACTTTTGGGCTTTTTGGGTTTTAAAGTTTAATTGTAACTTAAAATGGACGAGGCGGCCCGAGGCGTTTGAGGCGTGAGGCGGTCTGAGGCGGACCGAGGCGGTCGCCTCAATTTACCGCTTCGCCCCAATTTGAGGCGCCCCTTTGCCAAACCGCCTCGAGGCGCGCCTAGGCGTCCGCCTTAACAACACTGGTCCAAATGGGCCATTTTGTTCATATTTGTCATGGGTTATGGGAGGTTATATTTCAAAGAAATTCAAAGAGTGTAAATGAGGTGAGCACAAGAAGAATTTTGTGATGGATCTATAGGTAGGGCTTAGAAAACACAAAAAAGAGAACCATTGTTGAGTGGTAGAGAAATTGGAAAGGTGATTAAGATTTAAGGAATGAGAAAAGGAGAACATTGTATTTGTTTGCCATCTCATCTTTGTAAAATCAAGCTCCATATTTTTCCACCTTGGATGTAACCAATCCTGGACGAACCAAGAACTTTTGTGTTGTCTTGCTCTTTTACTTTTTGCTCCAGTGTTTGCATTGTTTTATCGTTCTCTACTTCAAGAATTGTGTGCACAAGGTACTTAAGGAAATGCTTGAGTGGGATATATCAAGAGCTAGGTTGTAATTGGTTTTGATGTCGAGAGGAAAGGAAACATCAACAACAAGTGGATCTAACAAGGTCGGGGGTGAAGTTTGAAGTAATGGCCCTTGATGGTAAAGGTAACATTGAGATTTGGCAAAGAAAGATGAAGAACATACTAATCTAACAAGGTCTCCAGCATAAAATCTTGGGTTGATGCAAAACCCAATTAGGTATCGAAAGAAGATTGGTTTGGGATGGATGAGAAGGCAAAAATCACAATATGGTTGCATCTGTCGAATGAGGTGCTACTACATTTTAGGACGTAGAAAACGCAAAGCATAATTATCAATATTTTACGATATTCATGATAAGATACTCGATACGAGTCGCACTAAGCTTCTTGATATGGTGATATACCCCAATATGGGATGATGCAAGGATGTCCCCTCCTTGTACAAGTGCCGTGAAATGAAAATATGGATAACAACAATAGCTTGCTTATGTGTTAGACAGGTCATATATCAATTAAAGTGTTTTTGGAACCTCCTTCCACGTATTTTATATGCTTAAATATAATTTATACATATATATAGCATATCTGAAATTTAATTTTTTGATAACTATGCTGCAAAGGATGTAGACCACAAAAGCTAAATGATCAGTTCTCAGGTATATAGAATCCATATTCATCTTCTTACCACAAAATACGAACAAAAATTTGTTCACCTTGTTATACAACCATTTGCAATAGATAACTTTGTGAATACATTCAAAACTGAAAAACGTCTACAAGCAAACATATATATATCAATATACAAGTATCACAAGCGTTCAAAACTATAAGACATATTATTAAGGAGACACAAAGGAGAGAAGGAAAAGACCATATAGATCCCATAAAAGAGACCCCTGATTTCATAAACCTCAGAGAGAATGGAAATACTGCAGTACTGCACTCAGAAGCAAAGAAAAGCTTCACGCTAGCCATTTGGCTATCCCAACGTCCAACAAGGAAATCAATCTATTGGCCTCTGCCTGACATAGCAGACCCTCAAAGTTAACTAACAAACAGCTCTGAAGTGCTCAAATAAAGTATGCTTTGGCTCCAACCAGAAACTGGAATGTTGACTCACACGACGTATCATTCATAATTTGTTGATAGATAATGGATTCGTTATTTTTAATTCTTACTTTTAACCTGATTGGTATTGGGTATTTACTTATTTAATTAATTATGTTCCAAATATTGGGTCGTCCAATATTAAATCCTTAGCAGGAGTAAAGTCCGTAGGATTAGGTTTAGGGTTTTGTTTTTTTTTAAATAAACACAATGAAGATTAGAGAATTTTCATTGAAGTTGAGAAACTTTTGAGTATTTCGTTTGATTGCTTCCGCTAAAAACCTATCATAACCCTTCATGCATAATGATTTTACACTTTTCACTATCACAACAGCCAAGTGCTACAAGATATTTCAAACTCTCAAGAGGTTAATATACCTTGTGCACAGTAAACAGTTATAGAACAGGAACTATCTGTCCAACAATTGCATAAGAAACTAGTGACTATGATTACTAAGAATTTTTTCAAGAAGCAAACCTATTCAGAGGCCAACTCAAGAAGGAATTGGTGTTTGTATGAACCATGTAACATAACTTGAAAAAAAATCTAACACTTAACATTGAAATGAAAACCATTTACTCAGTTCCTTTTTCATTGTGGTCCCACATGCACAAAAGCATAATCTATAAACAAGACTTCCACCCATTCATCATAAGCCACTTCGACATAACAAGTTTGCTCTTTCCTAAACCTTTTTCCTTCATATTCTTCCTCTTGTACTTGGGATATCACCAACTAATTATACACAAAACTAAAAGGATTTAATTTTAGGAAAGTAAAAACCAATAGTAGAATAACCTAAAACATACATGTATCATCACATGCCAACTACCAATAGTACAGTACATTGGTAGCAAAAGTTCATCATCAAATATGAACACCTAAGGAAACAATAGAGGGAAAAGGTTCTTGAGAAAAATTCTGTGTTTTGCGAAAGACTGGAATGAAATACATCCAAACAATGGTGCTTACCCAGAGCATATGCGTGCATGAAGTCTCTAAATGTGATATCATCAAAAAATTGAGGGAACTTGTCAAGAACCTGAGATCATAAGATTACGGCAAACATTATAAACAATAACATTGCACAAATAATATTCAAATTGTTATTTTAGGAGGCTGACTGTAAGAACTAATTGATGGGATAATAAATTATACAGAAAGGTTTTTTTACTATAGAAAACTGAGTTGAAAGTAGGGTAGGTACAACTTAGTAGCATCTCAGTTCCAGAAAAATTGAGGACAGAGAAGAAAGAAAGGAAATAACATGCATAGTAACAAATGGTCCGCCAAGGGAGAGGGGGGGGGGGGCAAACCGCTAAAAAATGGTTTCGAGATCACTTTAAAGCAAAGTAGAATTGGAAATATAGGTACAAACAAGGAATAATAGAAAAAAAAAAGTGAAGGTACAAACAAGGAATAGAAAAAAGAAAGTGAATGGGATATATATAAAAGACAGGGTATGGATTTACAAAATTCATAAGAGGATATCAAAATTCTTAAGAGTTGTAATGATCGACTACCATGTCCTTTCTTTAAAAATAAATCAATTGATGAAAAAAAAAAAAAAAGGATATCAAAGTGTACATACAGGTCTTATAGCAAAATAGTCATTTTTTATCTGGATCTTCTGCTTGATAGTTTCCTGATATACTGGACTTGGTTGGACCATTGCCAACTCCTCTTCACTCCAAAATATCTGAAGAAATACAACACAAAACTATTGTTGATATCAAGAGATTTTTATGGCAATTGAAGTCCAATGTCACCACCAGTGTAAGACTCAAGAGCCGTGCATCATTGCAACGATAAAATAATAATAAATAGTAAAAAACAAAAAAGGTTGTCCTTGTATGTAAAGGATAAATAAACGTAGCTGGATCTTAGCTTACAGTATTACACTTTAGTGCACTAGAATGAAGGCAATCTTAAAGATAGTGAGTAGCTTCATTTTCAAGTCCATGAGCAAATACTGATGAAGTTAGGTTCCTTGAAGTAAATTATCAACATAAATTACAAAATATATAAATGGATTAATTAACAACATGATTATCTTTGCCTCATGATCAATCTAATTCGGGGCCTGAATTTCTTAAAAAAAAAAGTTGTAGTTTGCAAAACAAACACACAAATACTTTATTTGGGACAATTCAAAAGAGCATTCCAACAATTATGTGTGTTTTTAACTTAAATTCCAAACAGTATCAAATACAACTTAACATTGGAAATGAAAACATTGTAGCTACAAAATTGCAAAAGTTCTTCAACTTTGAAAATTTACTTGTAAAAGATTGATGCATTTTTTTTCCTTTAGCTTATTGGATATAGCAAAAGATAATGTAATTGAACGATTGATTTGTATCATCTGCAGAGTGAATGAGAAAAGTAGAGTAATTGAGAAAATAAAATACCGTGTTATGCAGCTCTCCCGGGCGAGGAAGACTGCTGATATATGGAGCCCATTCCGAGTTCTGCAAAAATTAGCAACCAAGACGCATAGATGAGCATACAAACTAACAGCATGCTTAAAAAAGTTTTTTTAAAAAATGAACCAAATAATTATAATACCTGACCAATTTTCTGCTCAACTAAAATAACAATGGCAAGGCGGACAATACTCCCGATATTATCACTTAACATAGAATTAATTTCCGGAAGAAGAGCTTCCGGTGTTAATTGCTGCATCACACGCACACGCACACGCACACACAAAAAAAAAAAAAAATCTACATTAATTCTATCGGCCAGTTAAAGTGCAAAGTTTATTGCATCGAAGATGAACTTACAACGGTGAATGGAACCCTTAGAATGCAATCCCCATGTTTTATATGCTTGGATGCAAACAGTGACCTGTGATTCGATGGACATGAAGATGAAGATTTTGATGTGTAATGCGGAATGAAGAATTAGAAATTAGAAATGAAGAATGGACCTTCCGTATGCGGAATTTCCAATTGAAAGTGCTGATGAGATTTCTGTGCCTGATTTGCTTTGTAGCCATAGCAGGAACTCGTGGTCAGAGTGAGAGTGAGAGAGAGAGGTGTGGAATTTGAAATGGTGATGGAGGAGTCGTGAAGAGAGGAGGAGGAGATGAAGTGAGCGGTGGGAGGAGGACCACAGGTTTGGAATTGTGCTTCTAAACCCTAACCACATTAGAGTTTAGACAACTGCTTGGCAATAGGGTTGGGGTTTATCTGTTAGCACATTACAACTCTTTCTAAGAAGAGCTTCATCACAGAGGGAGGAGGATATCCATTGCAAGTCCAACAATCTTTTAGGCCACTAATACAGTGGACTGGAGGAGACCTGCAAAAAAAATAAAAAATAAAAAATAAAAAATAAAAAATAAAAAATTAATTAATCTAGAATTTTTAAAAATAAATGGCGAGGTAAACAATAAATTTACTAATAAATTGAGCTCGCCTTGATGCGTGGTCTAAAATGGCACGATGCAATCAGTTATTGTAGATGATGATACATCAAAATAGACAGATCATCACGACAATACACGTAGCATAGAGACCCATCACGAGAATATATCGCCCAATTTATTGGGCCAGCTCATGAAGCTCAGGAAGAATAAAGCCAACTACAGAGGCTCAGAAGATGTCCGCCAATGATGAAACGCAAACAGGGCCTGAATCCAGGCTCAAGCAAATCGGAGCCTAAATCCTGGCTCGATACGAGTTCTCTCATAAAGAAGATGAACATTGCACCCAAAAAAGTCGTGGAGGGAGTTACGCCTCCACGAACACATCTCCATTAAGTAGGAGACTGTTACAAGAAACATCTCATTCTTTTGCACCTCACAAGCTTAACTCACGCAGAGAGTCAACCATGACAATTATAAAAGGTAAAAAGAACATTCGACACAGGTATGCAACTTTAATTGAGTTTTGTCCAGATTTACATCATTCTTCAAACAGAGTTACTGACTTAAGCATCGGAGTGCCTTCGACCACCAAAATGGTGGTATTTGGCAGTCCAACAATTGTTTTGCAGGTCAAACTCACAGGAGGGCGATTTTTGCGCATCAGTTTGGCGCCGTCTGTGGGGAACGACGAGTTTCCTTTCTACAAACAGAACACACAGTGACAAAGCTCATCACAACCAGACAAAATATCAACAAGCCATCAGAGAAAATAATGCAGTCTGTAGATCCTCAATCCTGTAATGATCACGACAACTCTCCCACTGATGCATCACCGACAGCTTGGGGAGAAGAAGTAGTCCGGATCACCGGACCAATAGCATCCAATAATGCGGATCCACTACACGCAGTAATACAGACAACCCAAGCATCTGACGATGCTGCCACGGATCCTTGGGTGGATTTACTCATGGCCCAAATGAATTATATGACAAAGATGCTGGAGAAAATCACTCAGGAACGCGTTCAGCCAGCCGACCCTGCTCCGGCACCGCCCCAACAACATTACACTGACCGAACTCAAGGAAGCGATGAAGCCCTAACAGAACCCTAATAGGGAAACATCGAGAGCAGTAAGCTCCCCCAATATAAGACTCCGGAGTGTGACAGAACGATTGATGAAATCCTGTTTAGGATTGGAGTCACGGATCCCAACGTACTGTACGAGTTAGCCAAGCCACCATTTTCCGACGCACTCATGAAGAAGGCAATGCCAAAAAAAGTTCATTCCGCCAAAGTTCGAAGTGTACGATGGTTCCACCGACCCAACGAATCACCTAAGACATTTCCACCAATGATGACTCTAAAGGAAATCACGCAATCAATCTTGTGCAGAACGTTCCCAGCCAGGCTCACGTCCACAGCAATGAACTGGTTCAATAGCCTACCTCCGAGGTCGATAAACTATTGTCAGGCTCTAGCCACTGCTTTCATTACCAGATTCATTTGGAGCCAGCGGATGAGGAAAGGACTCCACTACCTCCTGCACATCTGACAAAAGCCTGAAGAAACGATACGGGAATATGACACTCGCTTCACCAACGAGTTAACAATGATTGATGGATGTAGCGACAACACAACCGTTGCAACTTTCATCGCCAGACTGAAGAGAGGTTCCTTCTTTGATGCCCTTAACTTGGAGCCTCCAAAAGGCATGGCGATCCTGCTGAAAATAACGCAGAAACATAGCTCCCTTGAAGAAGAGAAAGCTGCAAGGAGAAAGAATGAACAAGAAAAGGAGAACCATTAGAGGAAACGGGAAAGGAAAGACGAAAGAAGGCGAGATGATGGATCACGGGAGGACAACAGTCATTCAAAGAAACATTGGAATGACAGACGTACTAAGTCCAACCAGCGGGAATGCAAGAAATCGCAATCAACACGACCCAATTATGAGCGAATAACCAGTATAATGATGAAGGAGTGCAAACCGTACATAACCCTAAAAACAAGTCGGACCGACATCTTACAACACATAGCGAATTGGGAGAACGTCAACTGGCCAACCAGGATGAAAGAAGACCCGGGAGGATGAAACAAAATTAGGTACTGCTCTTTTCACAAGGATCACAAACATGATACCGATGACTGCTACAAGTTAAAATAAGAATTCGAGCATTGGATCCAAAGAGGACGACTGGACGAATTCATCGGCATACTAGACAAACAATTCAAAGGAAAAGAAAAGGCGGACACTACAACCACAGGATCAAAAGAACGGTTCAGGGAACTGATATACGCTCTACACTACATTCACCCCAGTAAAGAAGCACCTCCCACTGGAGCAGACCTATATTGAAGCAGAAAGGTCAACGCCTTGAAGACAACTACACTAATCAACTCGAAGACTCTGACAGCGGATACAAATTTAGCCAAAGTTACTAACAACGACAAACTCTATCAAACCTTAACAAACAATGCCAAATGGGGAGCAATAACGGTCCAAGCAAAGGAAATCATAAATTAAAAGGAACAACATAGGCACGTATCAACCATGCAAGAATAAAAGAAGAAATGCTTCACAATGTAACGGAACCACTCCAGAAAAACGACGTATAGAAATAATGGTCAAAGAATCAATAAAATTTCAATTTCAGAATTGACATCCCACAAAGGCGAACAACTTCGTAGCAAAGCTATACGAAACAATCGGCATATAAAGCCCAGAAGGAATCAGGACGCAAGTCCGATATTTACAACAAACTTATGGTCTGATCAACCAAAGAAGTAAAAGTTGGACACCCAAGACAACTAAACACAAAACTTCAAATCAATCGAGATGTCGAGGAGTTAACGAAGCAAAAGTTGGATGAACAAGTCAACTAAGTAAAACGACTTCGAGTCGACTAGAGTGTCGCACCAACGAAGCAAAAGTTGGACGAACGAGTCAATTAAGTAAAATGACTTCGGGTCGACAGAGTATCGCACCAACGAAGCAAAAGTTGGACGAACGAGTCAACTAAGTAAAACGACTTCAGGTCGACTAGAGTCTCGCACTAACGAAGCAAAAGTTGGACGAAAGAGTCAACTAAGTAAAACGACTTCGAGTCGACTAGAGTCTCACACCACGAAGCAAAATTTGGATCAACGAGTCAACTAAGTAAAACAACTTCGAGTTGACTGAAACGTCGAGTAAACGAAATAGAAGTTGAGCAAACAATTCAACTAAACACAGAAAACTTCGAATCGATCGAAATGTCGAATTAACGAAATAGAAACTAGATGAACGAGCCAAATGACCCCGGGTCAACTAGAGCGTCGAACCAACAAAGTAAAGGTTGGACACCCAAATCAACAAAAACTTCGAGTCAACTGAAACATCGAGCTAACAAAGCAAAATCTGAACAAACCGAGAAACTACTTCGAACTAATTGAAATGTCGAGTTAGCGAAGTAAAGGTCGAGCTGATGATCAACGAAGCAGAGGCAACCTCGAGACCACCAAATCAACAAACCAACTCGAAGGAAACAAACTTCGTGGTTGATCAGACGAATAGAGTGAACAAACAGATGAACAAGTTAGTACAGCCAAGGAAAACCGTGGATTTACTAACATACCAAATCAACAAAGTAGAAGACAAGCAAGCAAAACAACTTTCCATAAAGATTTAGAGAAGACAAACACAAGATCAAGACATGCGTGCTAAAGCATAGGAAAATTCAAATCACCAAACGATTACTACAGATATATCTGTAAAACATCAAAGCTCAAATACGAATTGCCACAATAACGACAGATGAACAAAGCCAACAAGAAGAAAAATAAAGGAAACAACTCCTATCATTCATTCAAAATCTATTCAATTACATTCGAAGACTAAGGGGAAATATCTATAAAAGCCTCAGTAACGAGCCGGATCGTCAACAAGAACTCTTTCTTCAAGAGAGTTGGAGGTAGCTCTTCAACCATTGGATCGCCCGAAGGATCCTCAACACCTTCATCATCCTTGATGGTTCGATAGACCAAATAACGACATTGAGATAATTCGACACCGAGACTCTCAATATAATCCAGAAGCTAAGTCCAACCATCAACAACGCGCTGCCAATCTGCCACCTACATAACACGGAGTCTATCCTTAACATAAGCAAGCTCGCTTCTTACCACGATGAGTTGGCCTTCAACAGTAGTGAGCATTGCGGAGGAATCAGCCTTGACCTCGTCAAGCGAAGCCATTCACTATTCCATCTTTTTTGTTCAGTGATTTCACGACTTTTAGAATGCTCTATCATGGCACGCGTTGCCTCGTCATGAAGCGCCTTCTCAGCGGAAAGTTCTTTCTCCACATCGTGCAAACGTGTGTGGATGCCGTCTAAGCCAGCTCTCAGGGACTCAAGCGTGGCCACAGATCAATCCCATGCACCCTCCACCTTGGCCAACAAAGCCTGAGCAACGTCAGCCGATTTGGTCCATTAAGAGCATCACACTTTTAATGCGTCATACTGGTGAAGAACATGGGAGAATACCAATAGCAGTACGGAGAGCTTCCTCCCCAGAGAAACCACAAGATTGTGATTAACCTGATGACTCAAACCCATCACTCCCACATAGACAAGATGGATAATCCCATCCATTATAAGCAAGACACCATTCTCAAGATGAAGATTCGGGTTCAGCACGGACATCGAAGGCCTCTCCACCGACCATCTGTGCCATTCATTAATCAGCTTACGTGTACCATCCTGCATGCCAAGACGAGAAAACCAGCAGAACTTCCTATTCGATTTGACTTTAATATCTTTGGGAGTAGGTTCCTTCCAACTAACCCGCGAATGAAGAGCACGAGGATCCGGTAGTATGGAGGAACCACCACCACCCATAGCTGTGAAAGAAGAAAGAATGACAAGAAAGCCTCATCACCCTTTCGTCGTTCAGCATAAACATAACGAATGGTGGTCCCAACAAGAGTAGAAGAACCCAAGTAGGCCATGGAAGAAGGGATCTCCACCCCTCCATCAACAGGAAGGGAAGAACAAGGATGAGACTACACCTCGGGAACCCGACCACGGTTGCCAAACTCCTTAGACTGAATAACTACCAACTGGAACATCTTATCATCTAAGGATCGAGGATCCTCATCAGTACACTTGGCAGCATCAAGGTCGCCATAAGCAAAGAGAAACTTCTTTTCCTCGTCATCCAGTGGATGAACGATATCTTTCTCATTCATTTCCAAAGCCATCTTCATCTTTTCTGCCTACTGCAAAGAGAAACGATCTTCCCTCAAAGGTTCTTTATCAACATAATCCGAATAAAGAGATGTGCGACGTACAGAGTCAACAAACCATTTCTTATTCGAAACATGGTCAAAAGGCATAAACAACCGCTTCGACAGACTAGCAGGTCTTGGTACTTTTCTTTTCCTAGAAGAAGGACCGGTATCACTACGAACAGGAGCATCGAGATCCGTAACACCCGAGCTTACTTTCCGATCAAGGACAATGTCATCACCTTCGACAGCGGCAGCATGGGCAACAATCTACGTGGCTTGCCTCTCGGTATCAAAGCCCGCTCGGTCTCATTCATGCTGTATAAACCACTGCGACTCGCCATAATCATCAGTAAGATAGGCGTCCAATGGAACTACTGAAAGCTCTAGGAAATACTTGCTGATTACCTGCTCTTCAAAAGTCAATTTTAGATTCTGGTGCTTAATAAGAACTCGGAAAGATCTTACTATTTGAAGACCCCGCAAATTGAAGCACCTGAATCATTGAGATTGCCAAAACACGCAGGGGAATGAAGGAAACAGGTACGGTTGGGCTTCACGCTAAACCTCACCAAAGAATGCAAGATTCTAGCGATTAAAGGAATACCAGAAAGAATGGCCCTGACATACGTGGAAACCATAACCCTTTAAACATTCAGGTGCGTCTGAACAGGAGGAATACCTAGGAAATCTAGACATGACTAGAAAAGCTCAGAATCTGGGAACCGAAGACCAACATAGAACATGCGAGGGTAAAACACAATATATCCCTTCCTCGGATAATAAGGACTATTGTTTTCATGAGGGAGAACGATTACAAGGTCGGAGGCAAAACATAGTTGGAACAGACACTATCCAGAGTAACCTGAAAAGCTTTGTTTGGGAAAAAATGAGCCTCACAAGTAGAAAGCTGATTGCCGTCAAGCAGGTTACTGACAGACATCGCACATAAGAGAAAAAAGACAGAAAAGACAATAAGCGAGAAGAAATAACATTAACATCAAAGATGGCATACAGAAGGGGGCAAAGTATCCATAACACCCTTTATACAACTAGGCAACGAAGAGATTGCTCACGGAGAGACATACGGGACATAATGGCACATCAAAACTCCCAGAAAATGTGTGCGAAAATGAACAAACAACGAAGTAATCGAGACGATCAACCAACTGAAAGTTATTAAACATTAAGTTCAGCGCAATCGAAATATCAACCATCACACAGTTAGTGGATATGTGAACATACCCATTAACTAAGGGGAGAGTAGCTGATGATACATCAAAATAGACCAATCATCACAGTCGTACACGTGACATAGAGACCCATCACGAGAATACAACACCCAATCTATTGGGTCAGCTCATAAAGCCAAGAAAGAATAAAGCCAACTACAGAGGCTTAGACGAGGTCCCCTAATGAGAAAATGCAAACAAAGCCTGAATCCAGGCCCAAGCGAATCGGAGCCCAAATCCAGGCCCGATACGAGTTCTCTCATAAAGAAGAGGAGCGTTGCACCAAAATAGAGTCGTTAAGGAAGTTACACCTCCACGAATGCATCTCCATTAAGGAAGAGACTATTACAAGAAACATCTCATTCCGTTGTGCCTCACATACTTAAGTCACGCAAAGAGTTAACCACGACCATTATAAAAGGTAAAGAGAACATTCGACACAGGTATGCAACTTTAACTGAGTTTTGTTCAGATTTACATCCTTCATCCAACAAAGTTACTGATGCAGTCATTTTTTGTTCCCTGCTTTGACCTAGTCCTGCTGATCTGTTTGACCTGCATAAGTAGCACACGTTAGCCACAGACCACTGTAGGGTGGCCGATGACACTTCGATGCTAAAGTCAGACAAGAATCTGAGAAAGGTGTAATGCTGTAATAGGGATTTTGTAGCTACCTTAGCTTCCCAACCTTATGTCTTTTTTATAGTGCAAGGAATTTTGGTTAAACTAGGCCATTGTAGGAGGAGATCTTCGTGGATATCCCTCTCTAATAAAGAGTCGTGTTGTAGGAGGGAAGTTCCCTGTTAGCTCTGCACTTCTAGATATGCGAGAGATAGTTCCCAATCCAATAGCAATTCGTAGAAGGGAGTTTCCTTGTGTGGAAGATACTCTGGTGTTTGCTTCCTAGTTGGAAGCAAAGAGCATCTGCGATTACCCGTCTGAAGCAGATCCTTGAGATACTTGCCTGTAAAGGGCTTACGGGTATCAAGGAAAGTTGTGAGACATGTGGGCCTAGCATGTTATGAGAATTATGGCCCGCCTGGTGGGCTGAGAACCGCTCGGGCTGAATCCGTATTGGGCTGTTGCTTGAACCCGTAGTTCTTTGAGATCATCATGACACGTGTACGACTCAGGGGTGTGACCATTTTTATGTATCATTAGCTATTCCCCTTGAGTTAGTGGGTCATCACATCGTTTCGCTGTCATATCTGGAAGGGATGTGCCGTTCACGATGATTGAATCTGAATCGTTGCTTGACGATAAATTGACTAATAGTTACTCATGTTCTTCTGTAGGGAGGTTCCCCATTACTCCTTTTACTTTTGAGGAATGAACCCCATGGAGAAATTTTGTGACTTGCCTCAAAGGGAGGTGATTGATGTAATCAGAGTTTCCAACTTCCTTCGCAGTGGGCTGTGGAACAATTGGCACGTAGCCCCCCATGTTGTACCTAGAGGTGCGCATTAAGTCTCAAGATGGGGCCCCTTCCAGAAAGAGGAAGGCTGCTAGGGCCAATGCTCCTGTCCTGTCTGGTGTGGAGGAACTGTCTGAGACGCTTGCTTCCTTTATGAAGAAGAAGTCCAGTGTTAGAACTGGTTCGTCTTCGGCACGACCCGCTCCACCGAGAAAGGAGAGCGAGCCTGTTAGGCCTGTTGAGGCGGAGTCTAATGTTTTCGGCTTGGAGGAAAATTATCTGCTGTTGGTGGGAGTCATAGATGGGTCAAAACTTAGTGACGTGCAAGTCGAGGCTCTGAATGACCGTCTGGTGCGGGTTGCACTGGTGGTTTTTGCTTGCGCTGAGTCATGTGGGGTCGTTCCGATAGAAGGACCTTTTGAAGATTCGCCCGAGGTAGTGGAATCTGATCGCCCCACTGATGATTACCTGTGAGTGGGCGTGGTACTAGTCGTGTTTCCTATAGTCCGCGTGGTTCACCGTCTCGTCGAGGGCCACGGTTAGAAGTGTTAGAGGGCCCTTTGGATACTTCGCTTCCTTCTCTGCCTCCAGATCTTGTTGAGCCATCTCACAGTAAAGGGTTGTCTGCTCTTGATAAAGGAAAAGCCACATCGGAGAGTCTGAGGACGGTGGTGACCGTGAAGGGTGGTGTTGGCGTAGTTTCAAATCGGGACGCTTCATCCTAATGCTAAGTTTATTTGCATCAGATTAGGTGAAGACGAGCTTGCAGGTCTGGCACCGAGAGATGGATATAGAGTATGCTTCGAGGAAACATATAAGCAGGCGTCACAGTTGGCTGATTGACCACGCTCCGAAACCCGATGAGGATTCGCTTGAAGGGTGTATGGATAAGGGTTTGAAGTACCTTATGCTGGGTATGTCTCATATGAGCCATACGACCGTTGCTGGAACGAAAGTCGAAGTGGCTCGTGAGATAGTGTACATATTGGAGCGTGTTTTCTCGCATGTGCAGACGCTGTATTCTAATGCGTTCTATTAAATTGAGTGATTTAAGAAGCAGGCCGAAAAGATGCAGTTGGATCAATCAATTATGGCCACTGAGGCTCAGAGGGCTCGTCTGGAGAACCTTGAGCACAAACTGCCAGAGGCAGTGTCCAAGAGAGACAGACTCAGGCAAGAGCTGAGCTGGATATGTCGAGAAGTCAAGGTTGCACAAGTGGCTGCGGATAAAGCACGTTCTGAGCTGCAATCCTTTGCTGAAGAGCGTGCTTGAAAGGAAGCTGGCTGGGCCGCTGAGATGCAACAGTTGGAATTCTATGTGGATTTCTATGCTCGAGAAGTGAGGAAGGCTGAAGACCAGTTGGAGTTGGGGTGGCATGAACTCAGTGCTGTGAAGAACAGTCTGGCCACATAGCAGTCTCAGGTTGATGCGCTGACTGGTAAGTTGGAGCTACTGGAGCGCGAACTTATTGATGCGAAGGTGCGAGATGAAGAACTTCTCCAGGAACAAGACAAATGTGAGTTCCGCTGGGTCGTACATGGCCTGCTGGAGCAGTTGTCATTGATGAAAGAGGAGCATCCGGAGTGGGACCTTGATCGTTATAAGAAGATGTCATATATGGACTTGTTCGTCTCTTCTGCGTCGTCGGACGAGGAGGATGATTCGATCCTTGACGTCCTAGTTGAAGCGCATATGGATGCAACTTCCGCCCCTGTTTCTACAAGACTTTTTTTTGAAAGGCAAACGTGGGGGTTTATAGACTTAACTCTTCCGATTCTGTGCCTTCTTCTTATTAGGAGCGATTTTGTGTGCTTGTACTCTTTTTGTCTTGACCATTAATGAAAACAGTGTTATTCGTTTTACTCCTTTTGTCTCTATTGAATGCTTTTCTATTTTGCCTTATCGTCTTACTTTGGCAAAGGCTAGTTGAATCAATAGGATGTTGACTGGTCTGTTTGGAGAAAAGAACGACAGGAGAACCCCATCACCCTCTCGTCGTTCAACAGAAACAGAACGAATGGTGGTCCCAACAAGAGTAGAAGAACTCAAGTAGGCCATGGAAGGAGGGATCTCCACCCTTCCATCAACAGGAAGGGAAGAACAAGGATGAGACTACCACTCGGGAACCTAATTATGGTTGCCAAGCTCCTTAGACTGAATAACTACCAACTGGAGCATCTTGTCATCTAAGGATTGAGGATCCTCATCAGAACACTTGGCAGCATCAAGGTCACCATAAGCAAAGAGAAGCTTCTTTTCCTCGTCGTCCTGTGGATGAACAATATCTTTCTCACTCATTTCCAAAGCCATCTTCATCTTTTCCGACTATTGCAAAGAGAAACGATCTTCCCTCGAAGGTTCTCTATCAATAGAATCCGAATAAAAAGATGTGTGACGTACAGAGTCAAGAACACTTGGCAGCATCAAGGTCACCATAAGCAAAGATAAGCTTATTTTCCTCGTCGTCCAGTGGATAAACGATATCTTTCTCACTCATTTCCAAAGCCATCTTCATCTTTCCCGACTATTGCAAAGAGAAACGATCTTCCCTCGAAGGTTCTCTATCAATAGAATCTGAATAAAAAGATGTGCGACGTACAGAGTCAAGAAGCCATTTCTTATTCGAAACATGGTCAAAAGGCAGAAACAACCGCTTCGACGGACTAGCAGGCCTTGGTACTTTTCTTTTCCTAGAAGAAGAACTGGTAGCACTACGAACAGGAGCATCGAGATCCGTAACACTCGAGCTTACTTTTCGATCAATGACAACATCATCACCTTCGACAACGGCAGCATGGGCAACAATCTTCGTGGCTTGCCTCTCGGTAGCAAAGCCCGCTCGGTCTCATTCATGCTGTATAGACCACTTCGACTCACCATAATCATCAGTAAGATAGGCATCCAATGGAACTACCGGAAGCTCCAGGAAATGCTTGCTGATAACCTGTTCTTCAAAAGTCAATTTCAGATTCTGGTGCTTAATAGGAACTCGGAAAGATCTTACAATTTGAAGACCCCGCAAATTGAAGCAGCTAGAGTCGACAAACGCATAAAACCAATTCCGCGACCAACCTTGATGTCATCATTGAGATTGCCAAAACATGCAGGAGAATGAAGGAAACAAGTACAGTTGGGTTTCACGCTAAACCTCACCAAAGAATGCGAGATTCTAGTTGTTAAAGGAATACCAGAAAGAATGCCCTGGCATGCGTGGAAACCATAACCCTCTAAACATTCATGCGCATCTGAACAAGAGGAATACCCAGGAAATCTAGACATGACTAGAATAGCTCAGAATTTGGGAACCGAAGACCAGCATAGAACATGTGAGGGTAAAACGCAATATATCGTTTCCTCGGAAAATAAGGACTATCGTTTTCACGAGGGAGAACAATTTCAAGGTCGGGGGGGGGGGGGGGGGGGGCAAAACATAGTTGGAACGGACACTATCCAGAGTAATCTGAGAAGCTTTATTTGGGAAAAAAATGAGCCTCACAGGTATAAAGCTGATCGCCATCCAGCAGGTCACCGACAAACATTGCACATAAGAGAGAAAAGACAGAAAAATGCAATAAGGGAGAAGAAAAACACTAACAGCGAAGCTGGCGTAAAGAAGGGGGCAAAGTATCCATAACACCCTTTATACAACTAGGCAACAAAGAGATTGCTCACGGAACAACATACGGGACATAATGGCGCATCAAAACTCCCAGAAAATGTGTGTGAAAATGAACAAACAACAAAGTAATCGAGACGATCAACCAACCGAAAGTTATTAAACATTAAGTTCAGCACAATAGCGCAATCGAAATATCAACCATCACACAGTTAGTGGATATGTGAACATACCCACTAACTAAGGGGAAAGTAGCTGATGATACATCAAAATAGACCGATCATCACGGCTGTACATGTGGCATAAAGACCCATCACGAGAATACAACACCCAATCTATTGGGCTAGCTCATAAAGCCAATGAAGAATAAAGCCAACTACAGAGGCCTAGACGAGGTCCCCCAATGAAAAAATGCAAACAGAGCTTGAATCCATGCCCAAACGAATTGGAGCCCAAATCCAGGCTCGATATGAGTTCACTCATAAAGAAGAGGAGCGTTGCACCAAAATAGATCCATGAAGGAAGTTACACCTCCACGAATGCATCTCCATTAACGAGGAGACTGTTACAAGAAATATCTCATGTCGTTGCACTTCACATGCTTAAGTCACGCAGAGAGTTAACCACGACCATTATAAAAGGTAAAGAGAACATTCGACACAAGTAAGAAACTTTAATTGAGTTTTGTCCAGATTTACATCCTTCATCCAACAAAGTTACTGATGCAGTCATTTTTCGCTTCCTGCTCTGACCTAGTCCCGCTGATTTGTTTGACTTGCATAAGTAGCACACGTAAGCCACGGACCACCGTGGGGTGGCCGATGACACTCCGATGCTAAAGTCACACAATAATCTGAGGAAGGTGTAATGCTATAATAGGGATTTTGTAGCTACCATAGCTTCCCAACCTCATGCCTTATTTATAGTACAAGGAGTTCTGGTTCAACTAGGCCATCGTAAGCGTAGTTTAAGGAAGAGATCTTCGTGGAAATCCCTCTCTAATTAAGAGTCGTGTTGTAGGAGGGAAGTTCCCTGTTAGCTCTGCACTTCTAGATAAGCGGGAGATAGTTCCCAATTTAAGAGCAATCCATAGAAGGGAGTTTCCTTGTGTGAAAGATACTCTTGTGTTTGCTTCCTAGTTGGAAGCAAAGAACATTTGTGGTTGCCCGTCGGAAGCAGATCCTAGAGATACTTGCCTGAAAAGAGCTTACGGGTATCGAGGATAGTTGTGAGACATGTGGGCCTAGCATGCTGTGAGAGTTCGGGCCCGCCTGGTGGGCTAAAGTTGAGCGGGCCGAGAACCGCTCGGGCTGAATCCGTATTGGGCTTTTGCTTGAACCCGTAGTTCCTCGAGATCATCATGACACATGTACGGCTTAGGGGTGTGACCATTTTTATGTAACATTAGCTACTCCCCCTGAGTTAGTGGGCCGTCACATCGGTTCGCTGTCATATCTGAAAGGGATATGCCGTTTATGATGATTGAATCTGAATCGTTGCTTGATGATAAATTGACTAATCGTTGCTCATGTTCTTCTGTAGGGAGGTTCCCCATTACTCCTCTTACTTTGGAGGAGCGAACCACCATGGAGAAATTATGTGACTTGCCTCAAAGGGAGGTGATTGATGTAATCAGAGTTTCCAACTTCATTCACACTGGGCTGTGGGACAATTGGCACGTAGCCCCCATGTTGTACCTAGAGGTGCGCATTAAGTCAAAAGATGGGGCCTCTTCCAGAAAGAGGAAGGCTGCTTGGGCCAATGATCATGTCCTGTCTGATGTGGAAGAACTGTCTGAGACGCTTGCTTCCTTTATAAAGAAGAAGTCCCGTGTTAGAACTGGTTCGTCTTCGGCACGACCCGCTCCACCAAGAAAGGAGAGCGAGCTTGCTAGGCCTGTTGAGGTGGAGTCTAATGTTTCCGGCTAGGAGGAAAATTATCTACGGTTGGTGGGAGTCACATATAGGTCGAAACTTAGTGACGCGCAGGTCGAGACTCTAAATGACCGTCTGGTGCGGGTTGCAATGGTGGATTTTACTGGCGCTGAGTTGTGTGGGGCCGTTCCGATAGAAGGCCCTTTTGAAGATTCGCCCGAGGTAGTGGAATCTGATCGCCCCACTGATGATTTGCCTGAGAGTGGTCGTGGTACCGGTCGTGTTTCCTGTAGTCCGCGTGGTTTACCGTCCCGTCGAGGGCAACGGTTAGAAGTGTTAGCGGGCACTTTGGATACTTCGCTTCCTCTTCTGCCTCTAGATCTTGTTGAGCCATCTCGAAGTAAAGGGTTGTCTGTTCTTGATAAAGGAAAAGCCACGGAGGAGAATCTGAGGACGGTGGTGACCGTGAAGGGTGGTGTTGGCGTAGTTTTAGATTGGGACGCTTCATCCTAATGCACGGATAAGCTTGTTTGTACCGGACTTAGTGAAGACGAGTTGCAGGTCTGGCACCGAGAGATGGATATAGAGTATGCTTCGAGGAAGCATATAAGCAGGTGTCACAGTTGGCTGATTGACCACGCTCCGGAACCCGAGGAGGATTCACTTGAAGGGTGTATGGATAAGGGTTTGAAATACCTTATGCTGGGTATGTCTCATATGAGCCATACGACTGTTGCTGGAACGAAAGTCGAGGTGGCTCGTGAGAAAGTGTACATCTTATAGCGTTTTTTCTCGCATGTGTAGACGTTGTATTCTGATGCATTCTATGAAATTGAGTGACTTAAGAAGCAGGTTGAAAAGATGCAATTGGATCAATCAAATGTGGCCGCTGAGGCTCAAAGGGCTCATCTGGAGAACCTTGAGCACAAACTGGCGGAGGCAGTGTCCAAGAGGGACAGACTCATGCAAGAGCTGAGCTGGATACGACGAGAAGTCGAGGTTGCACAAGAGGCTGCGGATAAAGTGCGTTCTGAGTTGCAATCCTTTGCTGAAGAGCGTGCTTGAAAGGAAGCTGGTTGGGCCGCCGAGAAGCAACAATTGAAATTCGATGTGGATTTCTATGCTCAAGAAGCGAGGAAGGCCGAAGACTAGCTGGAGCTTGGGTGGCATGAACTCAGTGCTGTGAAGAGCAGTCTGGCTACATAGCAGTCTCAGGTTGATGCGCTAACTGGTAAGTTGGAGTGGTTGGAGCACATGCTTATTGATGCGAAGGTGCAAGATGAAGAACTTCTCCAGGAACAAGACAAATGTGAGTTACGTTGGGTCATACATGGCCAGCTGGAGCTGTTGTCACTGATGAAGGAGGAGCATCCGGAGTGGGACCTTTATCGTTATAAGATGTCATATGTAGACTTGTCCGTCTCTTCTGCGTCGTCGGATGAGGAGGATGATTCGGTCCCTGACGTTCAGGTTGAAGCGCATATGGATGCAACTTCCGCCCCTGTTTCTACTAGACTTAACTCTTCCATTTTCGTGCCTTCTTCTGATTAGGAGCGATTTTGTGTGCTTGTATTCTTTTTGTCTTGACCATTAATGAAAATAGTGCTATCCGTTTTACACCTTTTGTCTCTATTGCTTTTGTAATCTGAATGACCTGGGTCATTACTTGTTTGTCTGACTAGTCGGCTGCAGCTGTTGCCTTGGGCGAGCTGTGGTGGCCGAGTGTACATGTCAGAGCGTTCGTGCTGAGTCAGGCGCCGTAAACTCGGGTTGGCATCCTAATCAGCTTTTATGCGGGCACCGACTATACTATCTTTGTATTGGCACGAATGGCATTTTCTAATCTTAGGATGTCAATCCGTTTGAGCATGAAGGTTATGACTTGGCTAGATTCATATTTGCGTCTGCTAGTTGAGAGGGGTGAGGGACAGTGGAGGCCGTGTGGCGAGCTGCTTGAGATTCCCACCATCCGAATCATTTATGACCGAACAAGGCAGATGACAAATTCAAGGAGTAAGGGTTCAACAACCAGGCTGAATAGCAGTGGTACTGTGGCAAGCCGTCCGAATCAATTCGGGACTGACTAGGCTTCCACCATCTGAATCATTTACGACCGATCAAGGCGGATGACAGATTTGGGGAGTAAGGGTTTGGCGACCAGGCTAAAGAGTAGTGGTCTTGTGGTAAGCTGCCAAAATCAGTTCGAGACTGACTAGGCTCCCACCTTTCGAACCGCCGATGCCCTCCCCGCGCGATGGGGGCTACGAATTTGAGAGGGTTTGGTGATCACGCTGAAAAACAGTGGTCCCATGGCAAGCTGTCGGAATCAGTTCAGGAATGACTAGGCTCCCACCATCCAAATTATTTACACCTGAGTGCACCAGGCTACAAATTTGGGAGTGTTTCAGCGATCGCACTGAAAAGCAGTGGTCCCGTGGCAAACCGTCGAGATCAGTTCGGGACTGACTGGGCTCCCACCTTCTAGACTATCTACACCCTTGCGCTGAGGCTATAAGTCTAGATTTGGTGATTCGGTGGCCATGCTGAAGAGCGGTGGCCCCGTGGCAAGCCGTCGGAATCAGTTCGGGACTGACTAGGCTCCCACTTTCTGGACTATCTACACCTTCGCATTGGGGGCTACAAGTCCAGGGTTTGATTAGAAGCTTTCGTCACTAGTTGTCACTAGCTAGGCTTACCTGATTAGGTTCGGCGATCACTGTCCGCGAAGGGGGCAATAATCCCTGGCAAGTCGTCGTCACCAGGCGTGATATCACTGATTAGACTCCCATTTCCTAAACCGTCGACGCTTGTGCTAGGCAGACTAGGTGTCGGGATGAACCAGAAGTTATTGTCGTCAGTCATGGCTGACTAAGCTTGCCTAGTTTGAAGGGAGGTTTCGCCTGCTAAGGGATGTGTGAACCTGATCCATCCGCGTGGCACATGGTGTGGATGAAGTTATCTTAAACCGACTAGTGATCTGTAGGTACGATCCGTATGCCAGGGTTGACTAGGATCTTCTGGTGCTCGTGCTATGCATGCGACGAGGTGCTTTTAGATTATCAGGCTGGGCTTATGGGCCCGCAGAGGAAGGGCTAGGGTTTTCTGCACAGTGCGTTGTGTGTACAACGTAGATTGCGCGGTGACACGTGTGTGGCGCAAGTTGCGTGACAGTTGAGTATCGGTTACTCCCCCTCAATTGATGGGGTTGCGTGCAACGCCATTAATTGATTGACGTGCTCTACGTAGTTTCCTTGGGAATCGTTGTCTTCATGTTTTCCAGACGCTATTCAATGCTTGACATTTAATGCTTGTTTGGTGAACCACTACGTCTATATAATGGTGTTTCCCAATCGTTGTAGGCAGTATCTTTCGCAGAATTTATCTCCTGTAATATTTTTGTTTGAAGAGGATGCTTTGAATTTTCCAATAGCTGAAGAGGATGCTTTGGGTTTCCAAAGGCTAAAGCTGTATTTACGTGTCTGGAGTCTTTGAGTGTTCTAATGTTTATGCTGTTCAGGCATGGCGAAAGTTGTCGTTATGCGTGGTAACCTGATATGGGTGGGCACGTAGTTGATCCGCTGAGGTCTCATAATCCCTTTTCATATCATGGAGAAGTAGTAAGGATTCCCTTCCAAGAGAAGAGTTCATATTTTATGAGCAGATGCCTTATCGTTGTTGCTGAATGTTTGATCTCAGAGATAACATCTACGTCCAACTCCGTGGTGGTCGCCTCCACCACTTCTCGATTAGCCTTGTCTCCCTGCCTCGTGCTGGGGTTTGGGATCTTGAGACGAAAAGGAGTTGGACATGGTCCATGGAATGGGCCATTGATCCCTGGACTCCCCTCCCACCCCTGCGAGCGGAAGGAGCACTCTACCTGTTGTGACTTGATACTTGTCCTAGGTTTGATGTTCCGTCGAATTGAGGGTGTGAACTGACAGTGTCTGGTAATGGCTCGTTGCGGGACTCCCGGTTGCTGATTTTGTACCCCCACATACCATATTTGATGGTGTTCGTATCTTCATGTTATTTGTGAGGTCGGGCAGTATGAGCAAGTCCTCACTCCATGTTGATCCAATGCCTGCGGTGCATAGCTTTTGGTATCCACCTCAAGGCGCTCACAGTATGTAGTTTTTTGTATCCGCCTCAAAGTGCTTGTTGTTACATCTTTCCAATAATTAATAGAGTTTGTTTCTATAATTCTTATTTTATTTTTTAAAAGATCGAAAATCACATAAGTCTCTTAAGAACTCTAAACTCATAATTGACTTTGCAAAGGGAAATAAACAACTTTAAATCAAACTAACCGTTGAAGGAGATGATGTGATCCTAGTCTTGAAACGAGTTCGGATTGCCTTAGAGGATCTTTCAGCGGACTGTTGAGGTGTCAAAAAGTCTACTGAAGAGTAAACCTTGTAGAGGAGCAAATCTCCTTTCTAACGGAGTGTCGGGAAGATGTGCCCCTGCTTGACATGGCCTTCTTATCTTGCCAAGCGGAAGAACTTGATGCTGCTGTACCGCTTGAATCTGATGTCTCCGCCGGTGACTGGCTTGGCACCGGATTAGACTACTCTGCAAGATGCTGCTGGATCTGGGATCACTCTATCTGTTTCACTGCGGCGTAGTGGCAGCTTCATGCCGCTGGTTGGTCTCCACGTATAGTGCCTCCGGAGTGGTTAGCAGTATACTTAACACACTGATGAAGGGTGGAGAGCACTGCTTCCATTTGATGAAGCCATGGCCTTCCCAAGATGAAATTGTAGGAAGATGGTGTGTCTACCACCATGAAGTCCAGAAATAAGACCTTCATTAGCTGTGGCCTGTGGCTTTCCGGCTATTGTGACTAGCCTTATCCTTCCTATGGGGAAACACTTCTCTCCACTGAATCCGATCAGTGGGTGCTCTGATGGAGTTAGGTTTTCCTCCTTGAGGTCCATGCTACGGAAAGCATTGTAGAACAGAACGTTGAGCGAGCTTCCTGTGTCAACGAGGGCTCTCTTCACTTCCTACTTTACGATGGACACAAAGATGACCAAGGTGTCGTTATGTGGCGCTCGGACTCCGTCTAAGTCCCTGTCTGTGAAGGTCAAAGTGGGAATGGGGTTCTGAAATCTTGAATAGCAAACACGTTTGTCCTCGTTCGCGGGTTATGTCTGCATATCCAACTGAGTTCACTTGCGGGACTTGAACGACTGTATATTATCTCTGAAGTTTGCTTCTCTATTTCTTTTACCGACTCCCCCAGGTCTTTGGTCTGATCTGAATGCTTGTCAGATTTCAGGAATTTTTTCAGCTTGTCATTGCGGATCCAGTACTCCACTTCATACCTTAGACTCTTGCAGTCATTGGTGTTGTGCCCGTCTTCTTTGTGGTACGCACAGTAATTGCCGTTGTCCCATCTGGCAAGGTCTTCGTGTGTCTTCGGGGGACACTGTAATTCCTCCCAGTTCTTCATGGAGTTGAGTACATCCGACAGAATGGCATTTAGGGGTGTCACAGCCCTGGACTCAACGAAGTTGGATGATTTCTCTGGCTTGGGTCGACCAGGGTCATGCCCGTTGTCGCTTCGCTTCCTTTTGCTTCGCTCTTCGTCCTCGCGCCTATTTCCTTCCTTCTTATCCCTCAAATTAGAGGGCTTTCTGTCGTCTTCGGTTTCCCTCTTGGCTGTTCTTGATTCGTCCAGGGTGATGTGTCTCTGGACGCTCTTGAGGAGCTCCGCCATGTTCAGAAGGGGCTCCAAGGTGAGGTCCTTGAAGAGCTTTCCTTCTCTGAGGTCTGCAGTGAAGGTCTTCACAACTGTATCGTCGCTGCACCCGTCGATGAAGATCAACTCGTTGTTGAAGCATGTGACATACTCCCGGAGTGTCTCGTCAGACCTCTGCCTTAAAGAGAGTATGTAGTGCATGCCTTTTTTGAAATGCTGGCTTCCAACGAAGCGGGTCAGAAATTCCTTTGCTAGTGTTTTGAAAGAATCAATTAACTTCGGCGGAAGACAATGGAACCACATCAATACAGGGCCTTTGAGATTGGTGGGAAAGGTTCTGCACATGACGGATTCAGATCCTTTCTTAAGCGCCATTACATGCTAGTAATGGCGTAGATGATCGAAAGGATCGATGGTTCCGTTATAGGAATCGAGCTTCGGGGGAGTGAACTTTCTCGGAAGTGCTTCATGCATGATCCGGTCCACAAAAAGTGGGATGGAGAGGCGATATAGTACGTCAAAATCGTGCGCTCCTCTGCGGAGAGGGTTCCTGGGACCGAGCCTCTCTATCCTGGCGGCTGGATTAGCATTAGCCGCACAACCTCCCTTTGTCCAATAGGAACTGGTGGGGCCTAGCTTTCCTGCGCTTGCTCCCTATCGTCCATTGGAAGTGGAAGTCCGTGTTGTTCTTGGTCTCTATCAACAGCGGGTGGATTCTGTCTTGTGAGTATCTCTATTGCCTTGATAACCTGCTGTATTTGGGGCGCCAACACCTCGATTCTGGGGTCTGCAATTGTTGCCGTTGGTGCAGGGGGTGAGTAAGCTGCCCGTGCATGGCAGGAACTGGTATAGGGACAACCCGAGTGTTAGACGTGTCCCCTGGTTCGTTGTTGCGTGACCTAGTGGTCACCATATCTCTGGGATTTGGTAGGAGACGACGCTCAGTGTAAAGTAAGAACTATGTCGTCCCCACGGATGACGCCAAACTGATGCAATCTTTTTTCGCTCCCTGCTTTAACCTAGTTTCGCTGATCTATTTGACCTGCACAAGTAGCACACGTGAGCCACAGACCACCGTGGGGTGGGCGATGGCACTCCGATGCTAAAGTCAGACAAAGATCTGAGGAAGGGGTAATGCTGTAACATGGATTTTGTAGCGTACCTTAGCTTACTAACCTCATGTCTTATTTATAGTGCAAAGAGTTCTAGTTCAACCGGGCCATCATAAGCGTAGTTTAGGGAGACGATCTTTGTGGAGACCTTTATCTAATTAAGAGTCGTGTTGTAGGAGGGAAGTTCCATGTTAGCTCTGTACTCCTAGATACACGGAAGACAGTTCCCAATCTAAGAGCAATCTGTAGAGGGGAGTTTCTCCGTGTGGAAGATACTCTGGTGTTTGCTTCCTAGTTTGAAGCAAATAGCAGTTGTGGTTGCCCGTATGAAGTAGATCATTGAGATACTTGCCTAAAAAAGGTTTACGGGTATCGAGGATAGCTGTGAGACATGTGGGCCTAGCATGCTTTGAGAGTCCGGGCCCGCCTGGTGGGTTGAAGTTGAGTAGGCTGAGAACCGCTCGGGCTGGATCCATATTGGGCTGTTGCTTGAAGTCGTAGCTCCTCGAGATCACCATGACACGCGTATGGCTTAGGGGTGTGACCTTTTTTTTTTTTTTATGTATCATCAGTTACTGACTTAAGCATCGCAATGCTTTCGACCATCATAAAGGTGGTCCTTGGCAGTCTAACAATTATTTTGTAAGTCAAACTCACAAGAGGACAATTTTTGGACGCATCAGTAGATATGATTGCGTGAAGTATTGTTAAGGGTTAAGATCTGGATCCTCCTTACTTATATCATCGACTATAGACCGTAGGATTAACTCATATTGAACAGTTTAGATCTCACAACAACTTTACCCTAAATGAGTTAGATCTTAAATGGCTCAAGTTTTAGCTACTAAGAATGGCTCGATTTCTTTCTTCTTCCATGTCTAGAATGGCAAAACAAAAATATATGATGGAGCATTTCCCAAAAACAAGCATGTGCAATGGAACTATTGCTAGATTTTTTTGGATGCTTAATGAACTATTATATTCGTATTGTGAGTTGGTTAGTTTATGGCAAGATTTGGGAATTTTTCGAAGCAATTATGCATTGAAAATTTCGAGAAGCAATAGATAACCATTCATTTACAATAGTATTGGTTCTTATAAGTTCAAATAGGACTAGATGATCAATAAGATGGCTGAAAAAATTGTTCCGACATGTTTTATGAATGGTGGTAACTATTTGACACCACCATATCCACTTTTGCACACCACTACCCATGTTTTTATTTTTTTATTTTTTATTATAAAAAATCTACCCCCTTCCCCACCTTCTTTCTCTCCTCCCTTATTCATCATCATCTTCTTCTTCTCCTCTCTTACTTTTCGTTTCCTTTCTTCCTCTTCTCATCTCTTCCTGTTCTTATCCTATCTTCCACTTTTTTTCCTCTCTTCTCAGGAACATCAACAGGGACGGAGCAACAACAATCACTCTGCCCCACTGCTGGCCACACAACGTCTCCCCTTCTTTGTTTTTTCTCATTCACCCTCGTAGTGGCATCTAAAAGTGGGAAAACTCATCCTCGCGTAGTCCTCTGCAAGAATGGGTTCCCCATTCGCAGATGCCAATGCGAGGGCCAAATTTTTTTGCCCTTGCACAGGCCTTTGCTAGGATGGAACCCAAAAAATAGAGGATAGGGAGGCCGGAGGTGCGGCCAGCGGTGCGGCTAGCGGCTACCAGTGATACCCATTGCAACTACTCTATTGTGTTCTTGAGAAAATATGAGAAGAAATAGTGAGAAGAGGAAAATTTTTAGAATTTAGGGGTTAATTTTGCTTTAATTAGAGGAATTAGACAATCAACTTTCATTGACTATGACTTCAGGAGGTTATGCTAGTTTATGATATCTAGGGGGTTATCGCTAGTTTCATAAATTTTGGTGTGAGTTTTGTCGTTCGTAATCATGATAGTCATCTCCTAAACTTCTAATTCTGATTGCACATTATCTTACCTGTTAGTTTTGGTAACATCTTGTTTACTTCATTTTTACCCTTTAGTTATAGACTCTAATTAAATAGAGTTAAAACAAAGATTTCATCCTACGATTAGAACATCTTGTTAAGAATTTAGATGTTCATTTTTTCAATAATAAGTTATACCTTTCAAATAGATGCTCATGTAGTCACCACGAGTGGGAGAGCGGCACAACATGTTTCCTCTCACTTTCAAATAATCACAAGTGATGATACACCAAAGCGGTCTTTCTTTTATACTATACTCGTGTCATGATAATCTCGAGAAATAATAGGCACAAGCGTCAACCCAACACTGATTTGGCCCAAGCGGTTCTAAGCTTGCACAATGCAGTTCGCCAGACGGACCCAAATCATTACAGTCTGCTAAGCCCACGCGTCTCACAACTATCCTCAATACCCATAAGCCCTGCTGAGGCAAGTACTCGAGGATCAGCTTCGAACAGGCAAGACAACAACACTTTTCTTCCAACTAGGAAGCAAATACCAGAGTATATGTCGCACATGAAAACTTCTATCTATGAACTATTATCTGATTGGGAACTATCTCCTGCGTATCTAGGAGCACAATGCTAACAGGGAAACTCCCCTTCATAGAACAACTCCTAATTAGAGAAGGATCTCCATGAAGATCTCCTTCCCTAAACTACGCCGCCGATGGCCTGGTCGAACCAATATTCTAGCACTATAAATAAGACACAAGGTTGGTAAGCTAAGGTACGCTACAAATTCTTTGTTTACAAAATTACGCCTTTTTCATATCCTTGTCTGACTTTAGCATCGGAGTGCCACCGGCTACCACACGGTGGTTCGTGGCTCACGCACATTCCTTGTGCAGGTTTGCAAGTCAAGGTCAGAGCAGGGAACAAAAATTGACTGCATCAGTTTGGCACCGTCCATGGGGAACGACAAAGTTTCTAACCAATCACTAGCATCATTTCTCTTCAGAACACAAGAAGATGGTGACCACCATATCACACAATAATGGAGAAAAAGGGAACACGTCAAACGCTCAGACCGACGCTATACCACCGCTCTCAGTGGTGCCGGTGACACATGGGCAGCAGGCTCACACCCCCGCGCTATTACATCAATTCGCCAAAGCAGTAGAGGCTCTCATACACCAGAACCCTCCACCTGCCAATGGAGATCAGGAGTAGCATAGGCCCCCATTTCCGGAAGACAACAGAGAACAAGCACATGAGAGTCAAGCCCCTGCTAGTTCTCATTGGACTAGAGGAGGCAACGCAATTAACGCCGACCTGACCTTCAGTGTAGACAAGCTCGCCCCGCAGAACCCCTTCCGCCGAGGGGTTCACGACTTAGATGTGTTATACCGCCTCTCTATTCCACCGTTCGTGGACCATATCATGAATGAGACTCTTCTAAAGAAGTTCACGCCTCCAAAGCTCGATTTCCATGACAGGACCACTGACCCGTTTGATCACTTGCGCCATTACCAACATGTAATCGCACTCAAAGAAGGTTTCAAGTTGGTGATGTACAAAACTATCCCTACCAATCTAAAGAAATCAGCATTGACGTGGTTCCACAGCCTCCCGCCAAAATCGATCGACTCATTCAAGACGTTGGTAAAGGAATTCATGACACGTTCTGTTGGAAGTCAACGTCTCCGGAAAGGCTCACACTGCATACTCTATTTGAGGTAGAAATCTAATGAGACGCTAAGGGAGTATGTCACGCAATTCAATGATGAGTTGACGCTCATTGATGGCTGCAGGGACGACACAACCGTGATGGCTTTCACCACAGACCTAAGAGAGGGAAAGTTTTACGACTTCCTCACCTTGGAACCCCCTCTGGATATGGCAGAACTCTTGAAGGGTGCCCAGAGGTACATCACCCTAGAAGATATGAGAACAACAAAGAAGGAAACCGAAGTTGAGAAGAAGCCCTCCGTTCCTAGGGACAAGAATGAGGGAAGAAGACAAGAGGATGAAGAGAGGAACAAGCGAAAGCACACACAATAACAGGTCGAACTCTGGTCGAGCCAGGCCAGAGAAACCTTCCAACTACGTTGAATCCAGATCCATGAGCCCCTTTAATTCTAGCCTATCGGACGTCTTTGATTCCATGAAAAATTGGAAAGATATGAAGTGGCTCCCAAAGTAGGGCGGATACCCCTCCAAACGTGACAACAACAAGTATTGCTCATACCACAAGGAGGGTGGCCACGACTGCAAGAGTCTAAGGTATGAGATCGATTATTGGATTCGCAAGGGCAAACTAAAATTTTTTTTGGGTTCAGAGAAGCGACAAGACCGACCCAAGGACAGGGGAGAGGCAGTCAAAGAGATTGAAAAGGAGACAATCTATGTCCTTCACGAAGTCGGGTCAGACGAAGACTAGTCAAACAGATCCCGCAAGCGGACTCTACTAGAGATGCAGATGCAGCACGCAAATGAGGACAAATGCGTATACTACTTGAGGGTGCAAAACCCCATCCCCAACTTAACTTTCACAGACAAAGACCTCAAAGGCGTCCGCGCAGTGCACAATGATGCTCTCGTCATTTTGATCTCTATCGCAAAGTGGGAAGTGAAAAGGGCCCTGGTGAATACGAGAAGCTTCCTCAACGTCCTATTCTACAATGCGTTCCGCAGTATGGACCTCAAGGAGGAGAACCTGACATCCTCAAATTACTTGCTGATTGGATTCAGCGGAGAGAAATGCTTCCTAATCGAGAAGATAAGGTTAGTAGTGGTGGCAGAAGAGCCACAATTAAGAAAAGTCCTATTCTTGGAATTCATGGTTGTGGACGCACCATCTACCTATAACCTCATCCTACGAAGTTCGTGGCTTTACCACACCAGATGGAAGCAGTAATTTCCACCCTTCACCAGTGCGTCAAGTATACCTCTAACCACTCGGAATGTACAATACGTGGGGACCAACCAACGACACGAGGCTGCCATTACGCTGCATTGAAGCAGACAGAATGCTCCTAGATCCAACTGAAGCTCACAAGGCAAGTTGAACAGAAGCCGGACCCAGATGCGGAAGAGTCACTTCCCTCACATGGAGAAGAAATCTAAACAGCGGTGGCTCAACTTAAAAACGGAGAACGGTCAAACATCACAGGAGCAATCCCTTCTATAACCCAACAAAACAGAGAGGTCATTGTAGACAGGAGCACAATCCCCCGACAATCAGATGACGCAAAATAAAACTCCCACGCAAGGTTTAATTTTTAGTAACCTCAATGGCGTCAACGAAGCTTGGCAGTTTGCTAAATGTACTAACGATTCAGGAAGGGCTATGCGGATTCACTTCAGGGTCGGGTTGACCTCTCTCCACCAACAGTTAGTCTACTCTGTTGTTTAGTTTCCTTTCCTTAGTCAATGTAGAGTTTTAATTCTTAGAAGCTTATGTGATTTGCAATTATTTAGGAAATAAAAGAGAATTACGCAAACACACTCTATTGATTACTGGAAAGATGTAACAACGATCGCCTAAAGGCGAGTACAAAAGACTACAAACTACAAGCATCTGAATTTGATGCAACAAACAGTAAAAACTCGCTTAAATAGTTCGACTCCAGAAGAAGACTCAGAAGCGACAGCTAAGGTACCCAAAGTAAACTCCGCTCAACAACTCCTCCGAAGAAGATTCCCCACGATGAAGGGCAAATGTGCAAAAAAGGGCTGAAAGGACAAGCATAGCTAATTGCTCCGCCAACGATAATGTAGACCTTGCGATTAGCTATAGACATCTTCAATCCGGTATCCGGTTTCCCGAAGGAGGTAGAAGAGGACAAATAAATATGGCCGCAAGAGACAAGGCAGTCAAGGTTTCACAGTGTTGCCAAGCGACGACACTTCTCCCATGTGCGATACTCGGGGTGACTCAGAGATACCACCCTCGAAAGCAACGGCGCATCTGCCAACACTTCGATCCACCCTAAGCTAGCTGCAGGGAGTGTCTCCTGACAGACATAGTGGCACAAGGTAACACCAAAGTGTTGAAGAATAAATGACAGACTCATCCCTTGGGAGGGAGTCTGTAACTCTTATTTGCAATATGAGAAGAAATTACAAGGTCTCAGCGAACCAATTGGGTGTTCAACCAGAGCATGTGACCACGCATAACAGCAAGTCTTATTGTGACTCATCGGTGCAAATGTAAGAACATTCGAAGACTCTAGTATTGGAGATCCCTTCAGCCTTTGAAAAACCCAAAACATGTTCTTTGAGTAAAATCATATGAGGAGGTGCGCCCTATGGAAGATAATGCCTACAACGATGAAGAAACACCATTATATAGACATAGTGGTTCACCAAACATGCGCTTCAACATCGACTGTCAGCATTGAATACCGTATGGAAAACGAGGAGATGACGGTTCCCAAGGAAACTAAACAGGACCACGTTCATCCAATGAATGATGCTGCACACAGCCCCATTAATTGGGGGGGGGGGAGGAGTAACCGATACTCATCCGTCTTGTGATCTACGTCGTACGCACATTACCATGCAATCTACGCTGTACACGTAGCATCTCGATCCTACGACAAACCCTAGCTCTTTCTATATGATCCCATGGGCTCGACCCACTATTCAAGCGATATTCTACCATGTGCCTGACATGAGCATTAGAAACCTTAGTCACTTTCGACACACGGATCACATCTGTGTATCATCAGCTGATTTAAGGTACTCCTATATCTTTAAAGGGAAACTCATTTGCACGATGCACTCCACCCACGGATGTAGGCTCGCACATCTGTAACAGGCGGAGCCCCTACCTAACCAGGCAAGCTTAGTTAGCTTCAGCTGATGACAACAATTTTGGTTCATTCCGACGCCTAGTTCGCCCAGCGCGGATGTCAATGGTCTAGGAAGTGAGAGCCTAATCAACGCTATTACGTCTGGTGACGACGACTCGCCAAGGACTGTTGCCCCATTTGTGGACAACGATCGTCGAACCCGATCAGGTAAGCCTAGCCAGTGACGACTGACAACGGCAACTTTTGATCAAAGCCCAGACCGTAGCCCCCACTGCACGGGTGTAGATGGGTTTGAAGGTGGGAGCCTAGTCAGTTTCGACTGATGTCGATGGTTCGCCACGGGACCACTGCTCTTCTACAAACCTTGGTCACCGAATTACCAACCGCAAACTTGTAACTCGCTCCATGCGAGTGTAGATGGTTTGGAAGGTAGGAGCCTAGTCAGTTCCAAACTGATTCTGACGGCTTGCCACAGGACCACTGTGCTTTTACAGACCATGGTTGCCGAAAACTTCCAAATTTGTAGCTTGATGCACACGGGTGTAGATGATTTGGAAGGTGGGAGCCTAGTTAGTAAAACAATTATGGATTGGTCAGCACCAGTAGAAGCCTCCACAACAGCCAGCATCAACTTCTCGCTCAAGGCTTCAACCTGCTCAGTACTCAATTTCGACGCATCTTCAACCCCTGCTAATCGCAAGTGGTCCCTCTCCCAACCGGATACTTCAGCCTCCACTCTGTCAGGATGACTAGGTTCTCGCTTGTAACGATCGGAGATTTTTATTACCTTTCCTAATAAAATTTTCTAATTACAATATTTTTTTTAAAAAGGGGTGTCAATATCATTTTGTGCAAACCCTAATCTTGTACAGTTTAAACTTTGGATTGGTTAAATAAGGTTTTGATCCCTTCCAGCCGCATAGAAAATCTATAAAAAAAAAGAAAAAAAAGAGAAGAAGAGAAGGATCAAAGGAAGAAGGAGAAGGGAAATAACAAGAAGAAAAAAAAGTGAGTTCTTTTTTCTTTAGTCTTAATATGGTTTATAGCTTATGTTCCCCATAAAGTTAATCTACCTATAGTTGAGGTTAAAGTTTTGCAAGTACGTCATGTCATGTTTTTGTTTTTGAGGTTAAAGTTCTGCCAGTACATCATCCATGTTTCTTTTGATGTTAAAGTTCTGCAAGTACATCATGTCATTTTTTAATGTTAAAATTCTGCAAGTACATCATGTCATGTTATTCTACCCATGTTATTATACTTATTTTGATGTTAAAGTTCTCCCCATATTGGTGAATTAGGTAGAAGGCCATCATGTAATTATCTTTAGTCCCTCAAAACAAATTCTGTAAGTTTTGATAAGGGTTACATAATTAGTTCTTTTCTTTTGGACGCATGATTGAAACTTTTCCTTTGTAAATATTGGATGTTGGGTATTGGTAGTTGTGAAAATTGTACTTTTATGACTATTGCATGTTGGGTATTGGTAGTTGAAAAAAAATGAAAAGAAAAATGTCATGTGTGTATGAATATGGCATGTTGAATATTGCATGAATATTACATGTTGGGTATTGCATAATGGTGAATCTTGTCATTGGTGAATATTGACTATTGGGATTTCATTATGAATATTGACCATAATCAATATTGTAATTTGTGTTTTGACATGCAATATTGGAAGGATGTTGACTATTGGGTATTACTTAATTACATTTGATTTTCAAATATGTGATTGAGATTGATATTGCATGCACGTTTGTTCTTTATGAGTTTGAATGCTACTTTGTGTGGATTATTTATCCATGAGAATAGTTATGCTTCTCCAAATGATTTTGTGGGTTGGTTTATGAGGGAACATGTCGTTGTGTAAAAAAAATTTGGAATGCACGAGAGGCAATAAAAATATCATGGAGTTATAAGATTTAAATAACATCGAATTTTATCACTTAGAATTACTACACCTCGTTTTGTTTCTGATTTTCCCTCTCTTATAGAGAAACTAAATAACCTTCGGGTTGTCTTGCGGATGTGGGGCACCTTTTCTTATAGAGAAACTAAAATAACTTTTGGGTTAGTCTTGAGGAAAGGTAGTGATTTTGAAATGCCTAAAATAGGCTTATTATTTATCTGTAAAAATGTGACGTGATCTATGCGCATTGTTAGCCCAAAGTGGCTTTTATTGTACTCATATAGTTAGGGATATCCGGTGATGTATGCATGTATGTGATGTGTCCCTACTTGGGCATGGATGACGGAGAAGTCCTCTTTTATATAAGAGAAACATACGAGCATGTATATTCGGCATGGATGTGGTGCGAATGTGGTATAGTCTAAGTGATCAATTTATTATAAACGGATAATTGGGTTTAAATAAATAATTTATTGGTCGATAAATTCTGATTAAATAGAATAATACAATTATTGTCTTCTAACTACTTAGTGCAGGATGGCAGGTCTGCTAACATTTTCTGCAGGTCTGACCTGCCATGGTTAGTTTCCATAGGGCAGGTGTATCTAAGGTAAATAGTTACCAAAATATGTTACTGATTGTAATTAGCTTTATACATTCATCTCGTGGAGGAGCTACCTGTTTTGTTTTAGTATTTTTGTCATACTTTATTTCTTGTCATACCATGGTATTTTTTTATTTTGAGAACGAAGCATTCACACCAGCTTAATTGCTGACCCAAGTGGGCTTTGGCTTATTGGGTACATTCCTTTGGGAATGTAGCCGATTAGCTTTGTTTTAGGATTAGTAGTTCGGGCGAGGTTAGAGAAGTCCGTTCGTACGAGATAAGCTTTGCTGGGGTGTTTCACGAAATCCGAAAGTCTAAATCATTTTGTTTTAAAGGTGACAGTTTAATCTTTTGTAATAGAACTTGGAGTTTTTTTTAATTCATTGGGAGAGTTACATTCGTGTTTAGTTGAACTTGTTAGAGTTGGTTCTACGAGATTTAATATATTTTCCTTCATATTGATGGGTTTTTTAGATCAATTATTTTATTTCTTTATAAACTGGTAAATTGTGCATATGATTATTTCTCGTGGATGCCAACTGTTACTTTTAGTGAATGAAATTCATGTCTCAATTTTTTGGGGAAAACGGATAATCCTATGTGGAATTTAGGATTTTCATTTTTCTCGAAAATTGGGACGTGACAGTTTGGTATCAGAGCATAGTTTACCCTAGGCTAGGGAGAGTCTAGGGGATCATCGGAATGTGGTTATGAGTAAGTAGTAGAGTGTTTTGTGGATCTTATGGAGGGTCTAATCGTTGCCATTTTTATTTGAAGAATATGGCTGGAAGACATACTCGTCAGAATCTAAATGGGAATGATAGCATTAGCAGTGATAATCTTGTCCCAAATGGAGATGGCAATGGAAGTGGAAATGGTCATAGCGAGAAGACGATCCAGTTAAGTCAGACTATGATGATGCAATTGCTACAAGGATTGCAGCAGAATAAGAATTAGAGTGACCCTTTTGCTAGAAGGGTTAAGGAGTTTGGGACCTTGGGTGGTAAGAGGTTCACCGGAGATAATCCGAGAGATGCAGATGCATGGGTCCAAAGCTGTGAGATTGTTTTCAGGAGGATGCGACTTTCTGAAGTCCAAAAAAGGAGTTAGCTGCACATCATCTGGATGGTGCTGCCAGTTATTGGTGGGAGACTTTACTGCCCTCCATTGATATTGCTGATATGATATGAGACGACTTCAAGGATCAGTTTGAGAGTAGATTTGTGCCTAATGCAGTTAAGGCGTAATGGGTTGCGGAGTTTAATATGTTGAAGCAGATTGGGAATATGACTGTGGAATAGTATGTCATGAAGTTAAATGAGTTATCACGTTATGCTCTGTATTTGGTGGACACACCAGAAAAGAAAAATGCCAAATTTATTAGGGGTTTGCATCACTACCTATCGAGGGCTCTTCTTACCACTGACAGGAAGCATTTTAACAGAGTTTTGGATTTGGCATTGAAGCATGAGGAACAAAACAAGTTGTATCATGAGAGTAGGGAGTAAGGCAAGATGAAGTTGGGCGAGGCATCAGGAAACACTCATCACCAGTGTACGTCGCGTGATTATCGTAGTGACCGTAGCCATTTTTGTACTTATGATCAAGGGCAAATGGGTCAACAGTTTCAGAACTAGAGATCTCAAGGTGGTTACCAGAACCAACATCAGGGAGGAAACCAGTTCCACCGCCAGGGTGGAAATAAGTTCCAGAGACAGAGATATAATCATTTCCAGAAATAGGATGGTAATCAGCATCAGAGGTAGAATGGGAACCAATTCCACCGTCAGGGTAACCAGAGACAAGGTTATCAGGGTTAGCGGAACCATACTACCCAAGCAGCGTCGGGGGGGGGGGGGGGACATGCAGTGACTTGCTTCACGTGTGGGCAACCAGGCCATCGGATGCGAGATTGCCCCAATGATATGAACACGCCATAGAATAGGCAAGGTCAACCCACCCAAGGGCGTGTATTTGCCGCCTTACCAGATCAGGAAAACTTCCAAGGTATTCCTGATTTTCCTATCTCTAATATGAAGGTTTTATTTGATACTGGCATATTCTTTCATATCTCGACGTTCGGTTAATAAAAAAATGTTGAAAACTTTGCCACTTGCTATACCATTATGTGTTACAATCCCTTTAGGAGTATCAGCGACATTAAATGAATTATGTAAAACTTTTAAGATTTCCTTCCTCGATAAAGTGTTCCTTGTCGACTTGATTGTGTTTGACTTTGAGGGCTTTGATATGATTTTGGGAATGGATTGGTTGTGTAAGAACCTTGTCACGCTAGATTGTGCAAAGAGGATAGTTTCCATTCATGCTCCAGGCACGCCCCTTGTTTCTCACACTTGTGGAAATGGTGAAGAATCAGTGATGTCTAGTTTTCTTTACTCGTTGGGGACGTCGGAGAGAGAAATCCGAGATGTAGAAGTGGTAAGAGATTATGAGGATGTATTTCAGGAAATTCCCGGCTTGCCACCTAGGCGAGAGGTTGAGTTTCAAATCGATTTAGTACTTGGAACAACTCCTATCTCTAAAAAGGATGGTACTTATTGACATGTTCATGTTGAATATTGCATGAATATTACATGTTGGGTATTGCATAGTGGTGAATCTCGTCATTGGTGAATATTGACTATTAGGATTTCATTATTAATATTGACCATAATCAATATTGTCCTTTGTGTTTTGATATGCAATATTGGAAGGATGTTGACTATTGGGTATTTGTTAATTACATTTGATTTTCAAATATGTGATTGAGATTGATATTATTATTTGATATTGCATGCGCGTTTGTTTACTATGAGTTTGAGCGCTACTTTGTGTGGATTATTTATCCATGAGAATAGTTATGTTTTCCCAAATGATTTTGTGGGTTGGTTTATGAGGGAACATGTCATTGTGTAAAAAAATTTGGAATGAACGATGGGCAATACAAATATCATGGAGTTATAAGATTTAAATAACATCGAATTGTATCACTTAGAACTATCACACCTCTTTTTGTTTATGATTTCCCATCTCTTGTAGAGAAGCTAAATAACCTTCGGGTTGTCTTGCGGATGTGAGGCACCCCTTTCCTATAGAGAAACTAAAATAACTTTCGAGTTAGTCTTGCGGATAGGTGGTGATTTTGAAATGCCTAAAATATGCTTATTATTTATTCGTAAAAAATGTGACGTGATTTATGCGCATTGTTAGCCCAAGAGTAGCTTTTATTGTACTCATATAGTTAGAGGTATCCGTTGATGCATGCCTGTATGTGATGTGTCCCCACTTGGGCATGGATGACGGAGAAGTCTTTCTTTATATGAGAAAGACATACGGGCATATATGATCGACACGGAGGTGGTGCGAATGTGGTATAGTCTAAGTGATCAATTTATTATAAACAGATAACTAGGTTTAAACAAATAATTTATTGGTCAATAAATTTTGATTAAATAAAATAATACAATTATTGTCTTCTAACTACTTAGTGTAAGATGACAAGTCTGCTAACATTTTCTTGAGGTTTGACCTGCAATGGTTAGTTTTCACAAGGCAGGTGTATTTAAGGTAAATAGTTACGAAAATACGCTACAGCCTATAATTAGCTTTATACATTCGCCTTGTGGCGGAACTACTTGTTTTGTTGTCATGTCATGGTTTTTATTTATTTATTTATTTTGAGAATGAAGAATTTCACACCAGCTTAATTGCTGACCCAAGTGGGCTTTGGCTTTTTGGGTACATTCCTTTGGGAATGTAGCTGATTAGCTTCATTTCAGGATTAGTAGTTCGGGCGAGGTTAGAGAAGTTCGTTGTCTACGGGACAAGTTTTGCTGGGGTGTTGCATGAAATCCGAAAGTCTAAATCATGTTGTTTACTAGGTGACAGTTTAATCTTTTGTAATAGAACTTGGAGTTTTTTTTTAATTCATTGGGAGAGTTACATTCGTGTTTAGTTGACCAACATCAGCTTCTCGCTCAAGGCTTCAGCCTACTCGGTACTTAGATTCGACGCATCTTCAACCCCTGCTAATCACAGGTGGTCCCTCTCCCAGCCAGATACTTCAGCCTCAGCCATGGCAGGTTGACTAGGCTCATGCTCCTTCCTCATTGTAGTAGACCGTTTCGGAGCCGATTTAGTCCTAGTTCGAGACTTCTTCGAACTACAAAAGAGGCGAGTGTTTCAGAAAGCCCCTCCCTGTCAGACAAAGTAGGAGCCTTGACTTTTGAAGCCTTCCTCTTTCTGGAAGGGGCTCCACCTTCAGACTTAACCTTCGATGTTCGGTAAAGAGTGGGGGCCACGTGCAAGTTGGCCCACAACCCACTGCGGGTGAAGTTAATAGGGCATATGGCTTTTTCTACTCTCATATTCGGCATCTCGCAAAATTTCTTCATAGTGTCTTGCTCCTCTGGAGAAAGAGGAGTGGTGGGGAACCTCCCTACAAAGAAACATGCGCATGATCAGTATACAACCGACGCAACGAAATCAAAGGGTGAAGCTACACTTACAAAGTGGCCTGAATTCCCGCTCAAGCGAACGACACTTGAACTTGAAGTACTTCGAATTCGAATGAGCCAAGAAGCAATATTTTTGCCAGAAGTTGAAATCATCTGGCAACTTCCCGAAGCAGGTCGACAACGTCATCTTGCAAACACCGTGATCATTCATCCGAAGAGAAGTCAGCTACTATATCACCTGTGGAGTCACGCGGACGCCAACATCCTTCACTCATATCAAAATAAGTAGGATGATCCTCTACCCATTGGGTACCAACTGGGCGGAGGGATTCCAAGGAAATCCAAGAAGCCCCAAATCTCATCAAGAACAGGAAAACAAACTCCAATTTGAAGTATTCCACGATGCAAATAGACGAACCCTTCCGGAGGAAATATTGGCGTCTGATCATCCTTCATAGCATAGAATGGCAGGTCCTCAGGGACCCCGAACGTATTTTGGACTTCTTCAAGGCCCAACTCGGAAATTGACTTATCTTCGAAAACTGGAGGCCCTTGGCCAAAGTCCCATCATCAAGATGGTTTTGGTGAGCCATGAAAAAGGTGAATAAGCTTTCAATCAAAAGACGAACAGAGCAAAATCTGTAAAAGCAGATAATGAAAGAGTTGATCTCCATAGAAAGGAAGATCTAAATAGGGATTGGTTTCCCACCTCTTTTCCACTGAACCGACGCACAATTAATTAAGAAAGCGCGTGGCTCAAGCAACGATTCAGACTCGGTCATAATGAGCGCGTATATTATCAAGAAGTGACTTAGTGAACCGATGCGATAGTAGCTGATGATATACCAAAATAGTTTATCTTTTACACGTACACATGTCACGATGATCTCGAGAAATAATAGGCCCAAGCGTCAGTCCAACACTGATCTAGCCCAAGCGGTTCTAAGCCGCAAAATGCAGCCCGTCAGGCAGACCCAAATCATTATAGCCTGCTAAGCCCACACATCTCACATCTATCCTCAATACATATAGATATAAGTAAAGTGTTTTTCCTGGCGCTGATTTAGAAATAAACTATGTACTTCCCATGTATGCTTTCAAAATTTGGAAGGCTCGCTCACATTCGTCTTCACATCTAAAGCTTTTGCTTCCTCTCAGAATTTTTAAAAAGGGGAGGCATTTGTCGGATGATTTGGAAATAAACCTGTTGAGTGTTGTTACCTTCCCAGTCAGGCTCTGAACTTCCCTGACGGTGGTCGGGGACTTCATATCGAGAAGAGTCTGAATCTGCTTTGGATCAGCTTCTATCCCTTTTCGGTTAATTATGTAACCTAGGAATTTGCCCGACTTAACCCCAAATGTGAATTTTTGCGGGTTGAGCTTCATCCAATACTTGCAGAGCTGATTAAATGGTTCGGCAAGGTCGGCGATGTGATCTGAACTGCAGAGGCTTTTGACCAGCATGTCGTCTATGTAGACCTCCATGTTCCTGGCAATTTGTTCCTTGAACATCCGGTTCACCAATCGTTGATACGTTGCTCCTACATTCTTTAGGCCGAGCGACATCACTCGATAACAGTATATCCATCTTTTAGTTATGAAAGAAGTTTTCTTTTGGCCTGGGGGTGCATTTGTATCCGGTTATACCTAGAATAGGCATCCATAAAACTCAGAGGGTTGTGTCTGGACGTGGCGTCCATGATTTGATTGATGAGGAGAAGCGAAAAGATGTCCTCCGGACACGCCTTGTTCAAGTCTATGTAATCTATGCAGACTCTCCACTTCCCATTTTTCTTTTTTCACTAGGACGGTATTTGCCAGCCAATCTGGGTACCATGCCTTTTTAATCATGTTCGCATTGAGTAACCTCTATACCTCTTCATTTATGACCTGGTTTCTTTTGGGAGCCATAGGCCTTTTTTTTTTTTTTTTTTTCTGCCTGAAGGTTTTTCGCGCGGGGTCAACCTCCGGTCGATGAGTGATTACGGAGGGGTCAATTACCACCATGTCCCACATCGTCCAGGTGAAGACGTCCTGATTATGCCGCAACAGCTTTATCAGCTGCTCCGCTAATTCTTTGCTCAAGCGAGAACCTCTCTGAATGACTCTGTTGTTATTGAGGCTATCGAGGTAAATCGTGATAAATTCCTCTTCTGGCTAACCGACGTTGGTTCTTCCCTTCGGACTAACTGGAGTCTCATCATCTGAGTGGGAAGATTCTTCTTCAATTTTTGGACCCAGGCTCTAAGATGTCTTAGCTGCGGCCCGAACTGTAATTGATAGTTGTCAAACTACTTCAGTGTTGCGCAGTGGCAGTATCTGGCTATTGGTTGGTTTCCTCATATGGTGCCTACTTCTTGGTTGGCGGGGTACTTAATACATTGGTGCAAAGTACAAATTGCTGCCTTCATCTGGTAGAGCCAAGGCCTTCACATGATGATGTTGTAGGTGGATGGGGCATCAACCAACATGAACTTCTGGAACATGACTTTCTGAAGTTGCAGTTCTCTCGCCACTACTGTCAATTTGATCTTCCCGACAGGGAAGCAATTCTTCCTGCTGAACCCGACCATGGGGTGACTAACAGGCATTAGGCTCTCTTCTTTTAGTTGTATGTAGCAGAACACGTGGAGGAATAGAACATTCAAGGAGCTCTCGGTGTCTACCAAAGATCTCCTCACTTCCCACCTCGCTATGAAGATCAAAATTACTAAGGTCTCTATTCGTGAAAGTTAGGGATAAGAGCGTGTTCTGGACACGAGCGTGTTATTGATCCTCATAGGTCGACGGGGTCTGCATCTCGCAGAGCATTTTCTTTTGGGACCTGTTGGTTTGTTCAGCTTTCGAGCACACTCTGTGCAAGACATATACAATATCCATAGCCTTGCCATCAATTTCGCTGACGAATTGTTCTCCTTCCTTCGACCAAGTCTTTCTTATTGTCCGGGCTCAAGAATTCCTTGAGTTTCCTCCTCTTGATCCAGTGCTCAATCTCGTAACTGAGATTCTTGTAGTCTTTAGTACTGTGGCCACTACTTTTGTGAAAGGAGCATCATTTCCATTGTTTCGTCATGAGGGATCTCCACGAAGTTTAGCGGGCCACTTCACTTCTCCCCAATCCTTAATGGCATTGAGGATATCAAACATGTTGGAGTTAAGAGGAGTAAAGGATTGGAATCGACATAGCTGGAGGATTTTCCTTGTGCGGCTAGTGTCTGGCTTGCTATCATTTCGCTTCCTCTTATTTCTGTCGTCGTCCTCTTGTTTCTTTCCCTCCTTCTTGTCTCTGGGACTGGAGGGTTTCTTTTCGGACTCCACTTCATTCTTGGCGTCCAACATCTCATCGAGGGTGATGTATTTCTGGGCACTCTTCAACAAGTCCATCATGTCAGTTGGAGGCTCCAGAGTGAGGAAGTCGTAGAACGTGCCTTTCCTCACACCAGAGGTGAAGGATGTGACCAAGGTGTCATCACTGCAGCCACCGATGAATGTTAACTCATCATTGAAGTGTGTGATGTACTCCCTCAGTGTCTCATTCGGCTTCTGTTTGAGGGTGAGCAGATAATGCCAACCCTTCATGATTCGTTTGCTGCCGACAAAGCGGGTGAGAAATGCTTTGACCAACGTCTGAAATGAGTCGATAGACTACGGAGGGAGGCTATGGAACTAGGTCAGTGCTGACTTCTTCAAGCTGGTAGGGAATGACTGACACATTACTGCTTCAGATCACTCTTTAAGCAACATTACATGCTGGATGTGGCTTAAGTGGTCAGATGAGTCTACTATCCCATCATAAAACTCAAGCTTTGGTGGGCCGAATTTCTTCGACAATGGCTCGTTCATGACATGATCCATGAACTGGGGGACGGTGAGGTTGAACAACACGTCTGGATTGGTGGCCCCAAGCCGGAAGGGTTTTGTGAGGAGGGTTTGTCCGCTCTAGACACCAACTTTCCGTTGGCTGCTCCCCCGCCTCTGTTCCACTGAGAGCCGACGCCGATGACACTCCGATGCTTAAATCACAAGGCTTGAGAAAGGCGTAAAACTTTATGTTGGGTTTTGTAGCGTATCTTTGTTCATCAACCCTGTGTCCTATTTATATTGCAAAAGTCCTTGTTCGGTTAGGCCTTTGGTGGCGTAGTTTATGGAAACATATCTTGTTGGAGATGCTTTCCTTACTGGGAGTCGTCCATGTAGGATAATTTCCCTACGCGACTTATGCTCCTAGATTTGTGGAAGATTCTTTTCTTGTTGAGTGTTGTCCATGCAAAGAAGTTTATATGAACGACTTATACTCTGATATTTGTTCCCTAGTCGGAACCAATGTATTACTAGCCTGCCTGTCCTAGGTCGATCCCCCAGATACTTGCCTTATTAGGTCTTACGAGTATTGAGCTTGATCGTGTGACGTATGGGCTTAATAGGACGCTGCAATTAAGGTCCAACCTCCTGGACCTTGCCAAAATGGGCTTAGTGTTATCTGGGCTTTGCTAGATTAGGCGGGCAATCAGGCCCGCTTTGCTTTGTTGTCGAGATCCTCATGACACGTGTATGACACATATTCAAAGACGGTTTGATGTATCATCACTTTTAGTATTTTCCATTTTGATTTTTGACCAAAAAAATTGCTTCATCAGGTAAATATTTCATTTGACACTTCATTATATATGGAAGGATATTTTATGAAAAAATGAAAGACGATTTGTTATAGTAGGGCTCTGGTTCATCTATTGCGTTTGTTAATTTTAGTTACATGCTTTTAAATTTACAATATCTGTAGATATTCAGAAAAATGTTTTTAGAATAGTTTGTCACTTTTTTTTTTTAAAGACAAACATGTTTTTATTAGATTCCAAAACTATTAAATGCCTCTAGCACGCTTCAAACTCTAAACTTATTTTATCATCCGCTACAAAGTCTATTGTGACTAGAAGTCTAGTCCACCCGTTTCGTAGACCCCGACCTTGATATATGAAATATATGCCCTCTATATTAGCTTTAGCTTTTAGAGAAGTTGGCAATTTAACATGGTATCCAGCCAAAAGGTCGGAGGTTCGATTCTCGTCCAGCACAATTACTAAGGTAATTTCCAGCCATAGTGCCGAGAGGGAGTATTGAGACTAGAAGTCCATTCCACCCTTTTCGTAGACTCCGACCTTGATATATGTTTGATATGCCTTCTATATTAGCTTAAGCTTTTAAAGAAGTTGACAATTTAACAAAGTCTACCAACTAAGCTAGTTACCCGTTGGTAATAGTTTGTCACCTTAACAATAATTAATTAGCTAACCAGAAAATGTAAAAGTTCGAATTGGTGATAGAATTCAATGAATTATGACCAAAAGCAATAATTCTAGCCAGCCTTACTTGCTGGCCTGGAGCATGCCTGGACCCTCTTGGGCACTTGCTTGGTCAAAGACAAAGTCCAAAGAAAAAAAGGGGACTTAACGATTTTTTGGTGTCATTAGTCATGATCTAAAAATTAGCAAAACCAAGAGTCCCTTTTTCTGCAACTTCCTCATCTCCCATCTTTGAAAACCCCGACCAAGAAAAAAAAGCAAACAAATCTCCTTCCCCATCTCGTTTTCTTCCGCTTCTCAACCAAGAGTCCCATCTCTCGACAATGAGTTCATTTTTCTCGACAAAGATCTCAAGCCATAAATCTCAAGCATCTCCTGTTAGGATGCCAATCCTATTTAGTATTTACTTGAGATTAGAATGTCTTAGTTAGAAC